>CM021105.1:72455599-73182798 GCA_007115665.2 Sequoiadendron giganteum
AAGTCTCATCTTAGGTTGACCATGTATTTCCCCTCAAAATTTGCTAAGTCTTGGGTCCGTTCAGGGTTCCTTTGTCACTTTTCCTTTGCTAGCGTCTGTGGGACCTCCCGAGCCAGGCTCACCAATTTTCCCTTGTCAGGTTTCCTTAGTTGATTTGCTCTTTCTGACGGCCTTTGGCATGCATCGTTCTAGCTATTGGACTCCGACTTCCTCATTTCAATTTAGTAACTTGCATGAAATTTGGCCTTCTATCATGCTCTTTAGGCCCAGCTCATCGAGATGCCTTGCCCATGATTTCTATGATAGTTCATCATTTTGAATGGTCATCAGCTTGCATCCTTCTAGTCCGTGGACCCCGACGCCCTCTTCATCATTGGCTTCACTTCATTTTTTTTAGGCGGTCGTGACCCCACATCTTTTCGGCCCTCAAGTTTTGGTCCTCTAACTGTCGTCCTGAAGTATACACACACTAACCTCACCGACCACTACACATGCATTTATTAAGAGAATTAATTACATTTAGGAGTATAAATATCAACACTGAAATGTCATTTTCACATGTTAGGATGATCAAAAAAGTGCAATGCCTCCCTAGCCTTCACTGCCGTCACACCCAAGACTTCCCTTCATCGTTCCTCATGAATTCAATAGCTCTATTCATCGAGTCTTTGAGGTATGTTCGTCATCTGATAACCTACCTCATTTTTCATAATTTCATGCTTGAGTAATGGATGATAAGGGACAAAACAATATGAATGTAATAGAAGGAAGATCATGTTACAAAACCCATGTGTTGAAATCTTCAAAAAAATTATTAAAAAACATGGAATTTGAACTTGAAACATTAGTTTCCCATCGTTGTTCTTTGAACTAGGTGATAGTGCCCTTTGAGCCTGGGAATCACTACTACCCTGGCCATTCCAAATCAAAATTGGACAAACTTACCTCAATTGCAAAACTCCTCACGGGTTCTAAACTCAGCAACTCCACCTTCAGATTGCTGCTCCTATGCGGTTTCGAGCAATGTTTTCTCCACTTCTTTCTAGACCTCAGACTTTAGATGGCCCTTTGACGTGAAACTTGTGATGAAAAAAATTCCCTCCAAATGACCCTTGGGCCTCTGTCCCCAGACTTTTATCTGTGGGCCGCCATTGCCATTCTGCTATTTTAAACAACTGTCAAGTGAGTGCCTTCCGACTCCTCGGTCCCGAGTGCCTCTTTGCTGCTTGAGTTTGAAACAAAGTTGGAATAAAACTCTAAGTCCTTGCCTCCATCAGACCCCACCCACTAGGCTTCCACCATTAGGATTCCATTCCATTTTGGTCATCCTGAACAGAGAACCCAAGCCGCGCTTCTGGCCTCTGGGCCCTGACATCTCGATCTCTGCCACATTTTAACAGATGGAATGAGAGGTGAAACCTCTCTCTAGGTCCGGTCCGCCAGGTTTCTCCCACCATAATTTTGTCCCTGGTTCGACGTTTCTCATGGCTAACCTTTAATTTCTTCCTGGCCTCCACGACCCAAAAACTAAAATGACTAAAAATGTTATAAGGCTTTATCTCACACATCCTTTAGCCTTGCAGGTTCCTAACTCTGGAACTCTGTGCCCAGAATGTTGTTTCTCCAAATTCATTCCAAATGGCTTACACCTGACAACTTTCCCTCTGCATGGCTCTGAATACCATAATGATGAACCAAATGACTTCCAATCTGAAAAAAAATGATGACCCACGTGTTGAAATTTGACCCTCTCCTACTTGAGCACTTCAAATCATTTGAATCCAAGGTTGGGAGAAATCATTTGGGTTTCTTTACTCTGTTCACCCTTCAAAACAACATTTTGACCAAGGAAGTCTGGCCTCTAGGGCTCGGACCATCCAATTTCCCTCTAGTGAACTTTTAATGATAATTTTGACTAAGTGTTAGATTCTTGAATGATGTATTATTCAATCTAACCATGTTTCACAGGGATTTGGATAACCACTTGTATCATCATACATGTTTGTACTTAACCTCGCTTCTAAGTGCAAGATATATGGAATCGGGTGCAAAATCTTCAGGGGTACTCAAGGACAAAGGTAAAACAACTACCAAGGCTCCTTGAGGCAAGGAAGATAAAGATCAAATGAAATATCAATTCCAACGGGCACCGTTGCACTCCAGAATCACAACCAAGAGGAAGGATATCTCTGACACCAATATCGGGCATGTTAACATTGATGACTTCATATAGAGGGTCGGGATAAAAACTAAGACATAAAATGAAAATTTAATCAGAAGCTGCGGGATAGCTAAATCTGTTGGTTTCCCTCTCGCTTTGATCACCCTTGAGCTGGTAATGGCTTGCAGAGAGGTAAATCATCCAGAAACAAGAACTATTGTTGATAGAGATGGGAACATTCTAGCCAATAGGTCACCATTAGGAATAACAAAAACCTTCCATATTCCTTTCTTTGGAAAGATGGAGCTTCCTACTATCCAGGAATGCAAAGAAATATGGGATGAAGACCCCATAAGATGCAAGAAACTTATAAATCAATATTGGCTAAAGGACAAAAGGGGCAAGGCTACAAAGGTTCCTCAGTAGCTCTTTCACAATGACTTCTTCAAGGACTATCATGATTCAGTCACTCTGCTAAATAGAGTAATGGGCCTCCATGGTGCAACATACTTTCAAGAATGGATGGTTTATTTCATTGAGAAAATTATCCATGGAAAGGACACCACATTCTACTAGGGAGGAATAGTCAGTGACTACTTTCATGAACAATTCATGAATGTAAAAAAGACCTCCAAGTTCTATATGACCTCTTACTTGGTATACTAGCTAGCCAATAGGAGGCATTACCATGGTTTATTCAGGGCTCCAAACAAAGTTCTTGGCAGAGAACTCAAGGGTTTCAACATGTACCCCCATCTATAGTTCAGGAACTTCAAGAAAGATTATTGCAAGGTGAACGATGTATTCATTTCTTATATCATTAGGATTCTCGAGGGTGACTTTGAGAGAAGAGTCTCCCATAATGCCTGAGCCTTCCTCAAATAGTATGCCTTCTTTTTTATCCAATATCCTAAGTTTACCTACATCCGCACCCAAGGATTCTCAAAAAATCCAAACAAGCTACCTAGGTGACCTAATGACTGGATCATCTTGTTAGAGCTCTCTTGGCAACTATGGAACATCCATACTATCCTAAGAAACAAGCATCTAGTGGGGATCCCTTATCCCCTTACACTCAGTCGAGGGATGTATGAGATTTATACTTCTGAGTGTGCGGGGAATTTAGAGAAGGAGCTACCAGAGTATCCTTTCAAATATTACACGGTGAAACCATAGATGGATCCTTACGGCCATATCAGAAAGGAAATTGGAGAGGAGTATGGCCACCTCCACAGTGTTGAAGATTTTTGGGTAGATTGTAAAGATCACTTTGAGGTGTGAATAAGTCACTATAAGTGGATGACCACATACTTTGTATAAAGGGTGACCTATTCCTAGTGTTGGATAAGTTGGAGGAAGAGGAGAGCATGGTGATAGACCTAGGTACAATTCCATTGTAAATCTACCCTTTCCAATGATTGATTGGGATGAGAAAGAGGTCGATGACCTTGATATACTTACCAAACCCTTCAAGGCTTGAACAAAAGCATGGATTGATGGATAAGTTTCTTGTTTGAAGAAACAAGGGGTTGTCCTAACATATAAGGGACTCAAAAGTGAGCCAAGTGGTTTTGACGCTGGGGAAACTACTAAATCAATAGGAGAAGCATATAAATTCACTCCATCTATTCATTCAAGAAAGAGAAAGGATACTAACGAGCAACAGTCCAACCCAAATGTGTACAGTAGAAAGGCCTAAGAAGGTGAACCTCCCAAGATACATAAGATAATAGGAAGTGTCACTGAAATGCCAGTAATTCAAGATGATCCACTCCACACGGGAGAGGAGATGTAGACTAATCAGCTTAATTCTCTACATATCTCATTTTTTGGTGCAACCACTACTACTATTGCCACCACCCCACTTATTCCGCATGTAGTAGTTGCTACCTCTCCACCTACGGTGGACATTTCCGTCCACCTTGTCTCTACTTCTCCCATCACGTAGGTCATATCAGTGGATTCATCCTCTACCACTACCTCACCAATGTCTTCATCTTCCATGTCTCCTTTTTTTTCTCTTCTCGTTGCCACAACTACAACTGCAATGCTTGCCCTTGCCCTCCTGAAGTCTCTCATGAAATATATGCAAAATGTTCCATCTAAGCTTTCAGAAATGTTTGCAAACCCAATAGTGTAGGCTGTAATTTCCCAAGCAATGATTAGCACCCCATTTCCTCCTCCTCCTACTGATCCACCCAATATGGAATCCACAATGCAAATTTATGAGGAATTGGAAAGACAATAATTGGAGGCAACCAACAGGTTCGAAGAGGAGGTAGATGACTATCATGAGCACCTCGTTTATGAGCATTGGGAAATTCATGAGGTTGCCTATGAATCTTCTAGAGATGATTTTGAGCATTTGGATACTAAAATGATAGAAGAAAAAGTTGATTCAGAGCTTCACGCAGAGCTGGCTAAGCAACTTAAGGAAATCAAAGACAAGGATGCTAAAAGATAGCCTATTAGTGAAGAAAGGGTTTTTTCCATAGAAATGGAGGGTGATAGGTCTCTAGTGGAAGAAAATGACCACGAATCTAGGCATGATGAGGAGATGCCTCATGATGAAAAAGAGAAAAATGAAGAAGATAAGCCCGAGGAAGAGGCTAAAAATTATAAGAATCTAGAGATTGAGCAGCCCAAGGAGCATGGGAATGATGAAGAAAAAGAAGAAAAGGATGGTGAAAGAGAAAGAAACCTTGATGAATGCTTGCCCACCAAATCCCTTATCAAACACATAGTGTTCATTCAAGAATCTGTTGAGGAAAAGGGGGATACAAAGATAGAGCAGGAGGCTCTCAACGATAAGGCCATTGAAATCAGAAAACATGAAAGGGGTGATGAAAATGAAAATAAACAAGAATCACCTAAAGAGAAGTCCTTAATACCTAATTGGTTGGAGAAACAATAGGAAAAGAAGGCTCCTACCTTGAAGGATCCAAAGGCAAGGCTAGAAGCTACATTGGCTAGAGCCCAAATCAAGACCAACAAAGAGAAGAAGCCAAAGATCGGGTCAAAGGTAATGATGGATGCCTCAGGATCTTAATGGTGAAAGTAGCTACACCAGTGGTGGGAGAATGAGGAGTGAGTTAGAATATCTCCACCATCGACTTGGGAGTCGCCTCTAGGGAGAAAAAGTTAGATCACCTCCAGGAATCTGTAGCCACGGTGGTGAATCTAATCTTGCAGGATAAGGTATCAAAAGAGGATCTCAAAGCATAGGTGGCTGATTTAACAACCTATATCTAGCAGTGGTAATCCATAGAGGAACAATGTCTAACCTCCTCATCCCCACCATAATTGTTGTCCAGAGAATAGATTGACAAGCTAGAAAAGAGAAAGAACTTGGACAAGACCATGGAGAGTTGGTTCCAACAGGTCTTGGATGTTTGGAATACAGGTATCAATTGTTCTATTTGGAAAACAAACGAGTTCTTGGACATACAAAATTCCCTTGAGGGCACAAGGAAAATCTTCACTGACTTCCCAGTGAAGTATGAGTCTGCCTATCCAAAGATTGAGGCAATGCTTAAGCTACCAAGCAAAATCTAGGAGAAGGAATTTACATTCAAAGAAGAGGATCACTCACTTGTGGATATCTAGAATTGAGACTTTGAGAATTGAAAGGAGAGGCTTGAGTAGGTAATTTAAAAGGTTAATTTAGATATCTATTGGGACAATGAGATTTGGTCAGATTGTGGCTAATATCTAAAGTTAATGACTAGGTATGAGATGCATGTTGTCCAAATCAATTTAGAAAAGGTAAAGCCTCAGTTACAGAAGAGGATGGAAGATGGAATGTTGGGTGAGATTACCATAGATTTCATGAACTTTGTTGCCCGATCCTTCACCCAGTCCAGGTTGTTCAAGGATCACACTGCCAAGTATGAGGAGGATTGGGAGAAGCTCGTTGATAATTACAAAGAGTGGAGCTACCAAGTGCTCAGATACGACATCATAGAGGTCAATAAGCTCGAACAGGTAATCTTAAAATTAATGGAATACTTAGCTTTGAAGAAGCAAGAAGAAAACCCTATTATTGATGAAGAATTTCTAAAGGAATAGTTGCAGCAAAGAGTAATCAACAAGAAGACAAAATGCTACAGTGCTGCCACTAGAAGAAAAAATAGGGATATCGACAAAATGTATTTTAAAATGTAATATATTGGGGAGTAGGTAGAACCCTAGGTTGCAGTGAATTGTGACCATGAAAATTTAAATTAGTCTTGGCCACATGTTCTTCTTTTGGAACACTATAAATAGGGGTCTCCTCTCATTTTCAAAGGGAGTTGAGTTGTTGTAATGACATGCTACAAAAATTTCATTAGAAATGTGTTGATTTTGGTGCATTTATGAGTTTCTTCTCATGTTTCATGATTCATCTCTAGTAGTTAGATAATCTAGTTAAAATTTACTTTGTTGTTCCATTTCCTTTTAGTTAACTTTGGTAGATTTAGTAATACTGTTTCTTGGTTATGAAGATTTATGTTGTGTAGATGCCTTCCTTGTCTATACTTTTGGTTGTTTGTTGTAGGTAGATTGTTGTGCAAACTTCATTTAGGCTTAGGATTGAAGCTTCTTTTAAATATTTATATTTATTCATGCATGTGTATGTTGAATGAAGGGTAAAACATCTACAATCCTTAGAAGATAGCTCAAATTTCATGACACTGTGAAATTTCTGGTTAAGTGGAATTTTTTTTTAAGGAAGTTGTCCATAGTAGAGACCTCCATGATCACTATTTATTATTAGTTGCAGGTCCAGTAACCCTCTTTCTTCCCTGCCCTTTTTCATAATTTTTTTAAGAAGTAACCCATGCTAAGGTTCATTGCATTTTGTAAAGCCAAATCTTGAATCAGAAATGGAGTTCAAGACTATTGTTTGAACCTGCAAAAATTGTATGATAACTTCCCCACTTTAGAAACTCCATTGGCAGATCTGATTCCCCTTCCAGCTTAATTCACATAAGTCTTCTCTATTATTACTAGAAAGATCACATCAAATATCAATTGATATATTCCATGCATGTCATGATCTGACACCCGAGAGACCTTTGGGTAATTTTCAACAATTTGCTGGATATTTCCTTTCAAGAGAGGTAATGCACCTACGTATTGCCTATGTTGAGAAAGTGTGCAAAAAAACCCATCAACAATTATGTTTTAGACCTTCAACATATAGCACATCTTTAGTTCTTTTCTTACCATCTATGCTCATAATTACTTTACCACAAATCTTGAAAGCAGTATTATCACCTAATCTCACTAGTCTGACTTTTCTCATTTCAAGTTCAATGAATTTATTTTTATCTCTAGTCATGTGCTTAGAGAAACCACTATCAATTACCCATAAATCTTATTCCTTTCCATGCAATGTTGTTTCAGAAATCATCGATTGAGTAGGATTCTTATTTTCCTCCTTCCATACCTTCTTAGGTTTATTTTTAACTTTTTCTCTATTTTTTCTCAATGACCTCAATTTTCTTTTCAACTTTGGGAGGTGTGTTTTTATTCTTCTCAAATTGAGCATTTTTTCTTACAATTTTTTCTCTACAATTTTAGGCTACATGGCCAAAATTATTACAATTGAAAAAAACTATATTCATATCAACCAAAGAAGAAAAGAGATATTTTAAAAAAAAAAATTATTTCTCCTTCGAATGAATTTGCAATCTCAATCCTTGTGACCAAAACTATTACAAGTATAGCGAAAACCATTGAAGTATGATAAGTACCTGATCATGGATTTTCCTTCTAATGGATGAGGAGATCTTCTTTGTCTAGGTCTCCTTGGATATTGTACTCTTGTGAAACCATTATTTTTTGTTCTCTTAGTATTCTACTTCTTCTTTTGCTGATTAGGAATTGATCTGTTAACTTTCTTGTCTTGAATTGGTTCCTTCTATCTAATAGATTTCTCAACTATAGTTGACTTCTTTTCATCTTCAGAGGATTCTCCTTTGTAAGATTATTCACCATTGGGGATTTGTTTTTCTTTTGCTCTAAATATTTCATAGAGCTTTGGAAAGGCATCAATAAATAAACTTTTTTCATTTTTCAAGTCCCAAGCCTGATTTTTCTTTATTAGTTGGCTTTTGAGTACTTAGAAATTCATCTAGAATATTAGTATCACCTTTTAACTTTAGACCTTTTTTTATCTTCTCATTATCTTTTTCCACTTCTTTTCTAAGGAAACTATTTCTACCTCAAGTTCCAAGCATCTATCTATCTTAGATTACAATTTAGATTTCATTACATATTCAACTCTTTTGAGATCTTCTACATGATCTTTCAAACCAACTATGACCTTACTGGATTCCTCAATTTCTTGAGTTAATGTGTCAGTCTCCTTTTGAGCATTATTTTTTAGTTTCTTCTTTTCTCTCTTAAGATCATCAAATTTATCTCTTCATTGATCAAGATCTTCAAGAGCACTAATTAATTCTCCTTCAAGATCAACAACTTCCTCCTCTTCTCCTTCATATGAGTCCTCAATTTGTGCATCTTTCTGATCCTTAGTTTCTTTAGCCATAAATATAAATTCTCTTCCATCTTCTCTCATTACAAGGGTATGGTATTGATCCTCTTTTGAACTATCACTAGCATAAAATTATTCACTTTCTTCATTGATGTACAAAATCTTCTTCATCTTTCCAAAATTCTTCCTTTTTGGATAAACCGCTTTCTTCTTTTTTCTATCTTCTTCTTGCTTGTCCTATTTTCCATATGGACACTTTGAAGAAAAATGACCTATTATGTCATAATTAACACACTTGGAAGGGAGCTTACCTTTATACTTGTTGGATCCTCTACTTAGTCTTCTGATGAAGTTTGCCTCTTCCTCGTCAGTTCTTCGTGATCAAATGCAATGACAACAACTTTGTATTTCTTATCAACTTCATATTTTTCTTTCGTAACAACCTTAAATGCAACTTCTCTGCTGGATGACTCAGCATCTGGCATTCTCATCTTATATGTAGTAATTATGCCATGCACCTCATCAAGATTAAGTTTACCAATTTCTCTTCCTTCTTCAATAACGAAGATCTTGGAATCATATTTAGTTGTCACAGACCTGAGAACTTTCAACACAACATCTTCTTCTTTCAAATCTACACCATATCCTTTAATGGCATTTACCACATCATCAACTCTCTGAAGATAGTTTGTAATTTTCTCTTCTTCGGTCATCTTCAAGCCTTCAAATTTTTCTCTTAGCACTTGTAACTTTTCCAAATTCACTTTGGTGTCACCTTCATAGATCTTCTTCAATTTTTCCCAGACATCATAAGCAGTTCTACAATACATAACTTTTCCATGCACATAATTAGAAAAATTGTTCATTATGATAAACCAAGATGTCTTATTTCTCTCATAATCCTTGCTTCTTGTAGGATCAGTACAAATAGTAGCATAAATAGTATATTTGGTCTTGACATACATTCAAACTTTAGTTCCAAGAGAAACTAAGTATCCTTTCATTAATTGGCTCCACTTATTGTTTCCATCAAATCTAGGTGGCTTGCTTGAACCTTCCTAACATGCCATTATTTTCACCTATCCAAGATCTACCCGAGCTGATTAAGCTTCTCCTAGGGAACCTAGGGCTTTGATACCAATTTTTATCACAATGATCTAATTAGAGTTGGGTGAATCAGTATATATTAAAGCTTTTAGACTTGAACACCTAACTGCAATTTTAACCTTACAACCTAGATGTGCAGATTAAGATATAAACCACAATAACAATCACTTGCATATCAAACCACAACTCACAACACCATATTTACTTTGAAAATTGAAGATGGGAAAAAACCATGGTGACAAAAGTTGCTTTAGGCTACTACTCAAATATTGTGTCACAAGTGAAATATTTTTTACAATGTTTAGGGATACAACCTAAGGAAGAATCAACTCCTTGATTTAGAAGCTACAACTTCAAGGATGCTACAACTATAAGGAGACTACAATCGCCTATTTTGAGCTACAACTCACTTCAATGAGGCTACGACATGAATAGAATTAAAATTTCATATATGCATGCAATTTGGTGTTAGAAACCAATATTAGACATGCAAACCAAAAGGCCTTCCATAGAAGAGAACAACGATAAAAAAGAAAGAGCTTTGCATGAAGATGTGCAAATTGATATATTCAAGAGTTAAGAAATTACATCAGATGATTTTCTTTATAAAAGAAATTTATGCAACCCTAGTGTTGACCTAAAATGGAAACCCTAGTGTGCACACTTAATAATTAATAAATTATTAATGTGCCTAAGTTTAGCTTAAGGAACTAAAGGAATACGTGACTTAATTAATTAACCAATATGATATACTTAATTAAGTGTATTAAATTATTACTCTAACACCCCCTTAAGATGAACTTAGGAAGTAGCTAAAACACTAGAAAAAAGATGCATGAAAGCAAAGATGGGTCCCAACAATTAAGCCTGATCAAGTACCCATGTACAAATGCAAGAATGAGGTAGAGGAGGAAAACCCAATGGGACAAAACCCCCCCTAAAATGAGATGAATGTCGCAAAGAAGCACTAGAACACTATGGAGTAACAATGGAACCACAATCCGCCAAGCAAGGAAAGATACTTCTGTTTACAAGAAACCATACCAGAATCATAATAATGCAACAGCAGACCTGATGCCACAGAACACTCAAAAAATCCAAATGGGAACAACCCTGGAATCTATGATGTATTAGTAGATTTTTGAATGATGTGATACTGAAATGAAGTGCAAACATGCAAGTTGCACCCTCCCAACTACCAAAATATCCAAGTAATCTCCAAAACACCCATTGGGCCAAATCTGGAATAATGATAAACCTAGAACAAATACAGAAAAAAGTGCATGGACAACAGCATAGAGCTCCACAATACCTTTCCAACATTGCAAAGATAGCGAAAATCGGAGATCGTGGCGAAAAGTTATGAGCTCGGAAGCAATAAATAAACATCTAACTTCAAACAAAAATAAATGCAGCTAAAATTAAAAATAATGAAAAATAAATTGCACCATAGGAAAATTCTCGGAACCATCTTTCAAGTGATATCTCGTTTGCCCGATTTTGATACCGTATGCCCAAGTTATGCCAAAAACAAAAAAACTGCTCCTTTAAGGCAAACTTGGGTTAGGAGGGGGCAAAGAGGGTCGTACAGCCGATGACGTCATTCTCCCATCAACACTTCACGAAAAAAATTTGAAGGCCATCTAGCTGTCACCACAAAAATTTGGATCTTGGTCACCCATGTGAGCGAAGGCATAGGGAAAAGGGTTGGGGCGGAGCCACTGGTCCTCAATAAGACCATGGTTGTAGTGACAAAGCCCACAAGGACTGGTGGAGGGCCCCCGATCCTCCATGTGACTAGGGCGGTGCCTGAGGGAGCGCACAGGTGTTGAGCATGGAGCCGACAGTGCTGCATGGGGGAGCCACCAATGGTGGTGGCGGAACGGTGGCTGCCTGGTGGTCACCTGGTGGTGGAAGCCATGTGAATTGGAGGTGCAGGCACATAAACCAAAAAATGAACATTTTTTAAAAAAAATTGATTTTTTTGGCTCAGGGAGCGTGTGGGGAGGCCGTACGGCTTCCCTGGCAATTTTTTTTTGCCTTCTGGATCAACTTCTCCAAAATTGAAGAAACGAAGGGCGATCTTAAAGATTTTGGCTATTGCAAATGCAATGGAAGTGTCTATTTTGCTCCAAGATGCTCCAAAAAATACGCTACCCCAAAGCTTCCAAAAAATCACCGAACATGAAACCCTCAAAGATTTGGCAAATGATGACCAAAATCTGCAAAATAAAAGCCAATCTTGACTTTTTCTAGCACTCTGAATCCAATGGTGAAGCCTGATCTAATGCAAAATTCTGCATAAATGAACTCAATGCATGATACCCTCGAGGAATCTCGAATGAAATCTGCAATTATTTTCTCCAAAATTTGAGAAGGGGTTGCATGTCAGGGCTCTGATACCATGTTAGAAACCAAAATTAGACATGCAAACCAAAAGGCCTTCCACAGAAGAGAAAAACAATAAAAAAGAAAAAGCTTTGCATGAAGATGTGCAAATTGATATATTCAAGAATTAAGAAATTACATGAGATGATTTTCTTTATAAAATAAATGTATGCAACCCTAATGTTGACCTAAAACGGAAACCCTAGTGTGCACACTTAATAATTAATCAATTATTAATGTGCCTAAGTTTAGCTTAAGTAACTAAAGGAATAAGTGACTTAATTGATTAACCAATATGATATAATTAATTAAGTGTAATAACTTTCAATATAAAATTTGGTTCTACACAACTTGAAGATGCACTATTACATTCAATGAATTGTTTCACACCTTGCAACTTACACTATTGCTACTAAAACTGCACTCTTAACAATACTCCCCAGAATGCAAAACCTAGATGATTATGTGTGTTGTGTATAGGTCACACATATGTGCATTCACTATATGCGCTCATAGCACTCTTTGTACTATTCCACTTCTTGCAGATACCACACTTAGATAATTCTCCAATTGTCTTATTTTTCTTCTCTCAAATGATCTACAATCTCTACCTCAATATTCTCCCCACCGTCAAACTCAACTCAAACAACATGTTAGGGTTTACCTTAATTTCTAACTTCACCAACAAGCAACATGTGCATCAAGCTACACACACACTATACAGATTCTCCCCACCATCAAGATCATATCACACAACATGTTAGGGTTTACCTTACTTGATAACTTCACCATCAAGCAACCTATGCATCGAGCCACACACACACTGTACAAATTTGTTGAATCTATTCAACCAGAAAACATACAAAACCTTAAACCTAGAATACATTAAATGCATTCACTTGACTATGTGATATCATTCTGATCTCAATCTCTTGTTGGGGTTTCTATAAATATTCCTTAGACAACCTCTACATTGATCCTCACAACATTTAATTTGAATACAAATAATTTTCCCAAATTGGCTCTCTATGAATTCCTAGAATCAGATATGCATTCAATGCATTCTTCTGTTTATTCGATCTAATTCTAATCTCAAACACCTCTACAATTTGTTCTACAACCTTAAAGATCAAATCTTCATTTACATTGGTATAATTGCAGTTGGACCAATTAATTTCTCCTTCTATGTCAGTTACTAGTCAGAACTCTCATTCATACAGTCATAGTTGTTGTAAATATTTATCTTCAAATCTAGGTTGTTGATCTCCTCTTTGTGCAATGAACCTACATTCTCCATTCATCTCATCACCTTTAAGACCCAACCATTCAATAAATAGTTTTCAAATCTCTATTGTCAAGATCCACTAACTGATAATCACCATTGGATCAATCACCAAACAATTTTCACTATAGATCTCCTCCATATATTGCTTTCCATATGTGAGGTCCATTAGACAGGTCATCACCATGTGTTATTATTTCATTCGCTCTCTGACTATTCATCATCCTTACCTTACTGCGTCCCATATTTAGCTTCACACTTCTCATATTTCCCTATTGAAGAGACCTTCTTCAAGGTCTTGGTGATACCATATTGTCTCACTGATGGGCAGGTCATCAAGTTGTTGACGAGTTATCCTCCAATGTCTCTTCAACACCATTCTATCACATGGATGAAAAACCTTGATGAAGTCACCAGGTAAGTACACAAAGATGGTTCCCAAAAAGGGGACTTAAGTGAACACCTTTTTTTTGAAATCAGGAAATACTAACCTTGGACATGAAATTGATGATAGTTACACTCAAAATATTGAGATGGATAAAAAAAAAAGGATTAGAGTGCTCTGAGTCTACTTTCTAAACCACTAATTTATTTTGAAAATGGTTGAGATTAAGGGGTTCAAACAAGGGACATACACAAATTGGTGCTTTTTTTGTCAGAAAAACATAACATAGTAACTCTTGTACGACCCTAGCATGATGTACTTTTTTTTAGCATTTTTAAAATCACTATGGTCAAAAGTTAGCTAATAGTATTTAGTTGATGCATGATTTTTCTAATTATTTTTTAATGAATATTTGATTTTTTACTAATTTTCGAAGTGGACACTTCCTGAAAAATATAATTATTTATTTATTTATTTTTGAAACCAATTGACTTTAAAAAAAAATTGTAGAATGGAGTCTAGTTTCTAAAAATGTAATTTATTTGAAATTTCGATGAGCGGTTAATTTATAATGAAAAAAAAACCAAACACTACTTTTTTCCAAAAAATAGGCATACAAACAAAATTAATTATGGATGAAAGGCTTAACATTTTCATAAAGTGAAAAAATTACTCCATTGGATATCTAAGAGAGAACATAACATTACCCAGATGTTCGATTTGTTTGATATTAAACCACATGCAATCCTGATCGTGAGCACATACTTGATTATGTGAAATATTGTAGAATTTGCAAAAACACATCTCTGGTCATTGGGAATACCATCCAACCCTTTGGGTTGGTATTCCAAGGCAAATACCAACCCCAAGGCTTGGGGATTCCCAAAGAAAGATATAATGTGTGTGTGTTATATCTTAGTTTTGACATGTTTTTTTGCATTTGTGGGGAACATGTCAAGAAATACAACGCGAGCACATTATGTCTTCCTTTATATTGCTACTCTATTGAATGTATGTTGATATATTTGTATTTTTGTATGTACATGTATTCTTCTGTGTCATGTATGTATGTATGCATGTATGGATGTAGGATTGTATGTACACATGTATTATGCTTGCATCTATGTAAGTAAGTATGTATTTATGTATGTCTTTAGAGGGAGGGATAATTTTAAGAGATAGAGAGAGAGAGTCTGGAGAGAGGGAGAGGAGGTGGAAGTGAGATTTGAAGAGAGGGGGAGTGGGAGAGAAGGGGTTGGAGTGATATATACTTAGCTAGGTAGGGTGGGAGGGATAGAGGGAAGCAGAGAGAGAGAGGGGGGTGGGAAAGAGAGAATTGAGAGAGAGGGAGAGAGAGAAGGGGGGAGAGATATATAGAGAGAAAGAAAGAGTAATGTAGAAGGGTGCCAAAGGGGGATACTTGAGAGTGTGAAGGTGTGTGAGAGGGAGAGACTTGAGAGATAGGTAGTGAGATGGAGTGCAAGGGAGAGGGAGTAGGAGAGAGAGGGAGAGGGTGTGGGAGGGAGTTACCTGATAGAGGTAGAGAAAAAGGGGGGTGGATTGAGAGGGACTTATCTAGGTAGGGTGGGAGGGATAGACAGAGGGAGGGGAGAGAGAGATGGAGTTACCTAGGTAGGTTACCAAATGGAGATACATGAGAGAGAGAGGGGGTGGGAGGGAGAGACATGAGAGAGAGGGAGAGAGAGGGAGTGGGAGAGAGTGGAAGGGACATAGAGAGAGATGGATAGAGGGAGAGAGAGAGGGTTTTAGGGATTGATTAAATGAGAGGTACGTAGAAAGAGGGAGAGGATAGATAGAGACAATTAGAGAGGGTGGGAGAGAGGGAGGGAGGAAGAGGTGAGATGTATAGATAGAGAGAAAGTGAGAGGTGCCGAAGGTATAAGCTTGAGGGATTAGGGTTGAGGACCTATAGGGTTGATGGTTTCTATGGTATTAGGTTTTAAGGGTTGATGGTTGAAGGATTAGGGTCACTGGTAGAGGGTATTGGGTAGAGGGTATAGGGTAGAAGGTTTAAAGGTTTAGGGTTGAAGGGTTTAGGGTTAATGGTTTAGGGTTGAGGGTAGAGGGTTTACGATATAGGTTTGAGGCTATATGGTTGAAGAATTAGGTTGAGGTTCCAATGTAAAGGGTAGAGGGAATAGGGGTTAAGGGTTTAGGTTTCAATGATTTAGGGTTGAGGGATTAAGGGTTGGGGGTTGATAATTGAAGGTTGAAGGTTTAATGTATAGGGTTGAGGGTTGAGATTTGAGGGTTGAGGGTCCAATATATAGGGTAGAGATTATAGGGGTTGAGGGATTAGGGTTTAAGGGTTGAGGGGTTAAGGGTTGAGGGATTAAGGGTTGAGGGTTTAGGGATTAGGGTAGAGAATTTTTTGGATTTAAGGGTGTAAGGGTTGAGGAATTAGAGTTTAGGGTAGAGGGTATTTGGTTGAGGGTAGAGGGTAGAAGTAGAGGGTAGAGGGTAGAGAGTAGAGGGTAGAGGGTAGAGGGTTTAAGCCTTTAGGGTTTAAGGGTTGAAGGTTGAGGGTTTAGGGTTGAGTGTTTCAAAGTTTAAGGGTTTAGGGTTGATGGATTAGGATAGAGAGGGAGGGATGAATGGATAAAGAGGAGAGAAGAGGAGGAAGGTACATGTTGTTTGGTGTTTCTATACATCAACAACTCAGACAAAATAAAGTTATCCTATCTCTCTTGAAAGGTTGGTCTCTATGAACAAAGATATAACCCCAAGGTCTCACGGGTGTCAGGTCATGACAATGCAGTAGAAACAACTCAATGATAAAATGTGAAAATGCTGGTAATCACAAGGGATCTTACGTACAAATGATGGAAGCTCTAAACTCATCATTTTTTAAGATATGGTGATGCTCAAATCTCTAGTTCTAACCATATAATAAAGAAACAGTAAAATATGAGGGTTTCAAAATTCCTAATGTTAACAATAATTCTAAGATTAACCATCCAAGTGATGAAATACCTGGAATGGACCAATCCATTAAACTAATTTATGTTTGACCTAGGCTATACCTATAATCTTGCACAAAATACTGCAATCTTCTAAGGTGTTAAAGATTTTCAGGCTGTGGGAATTCATTCAATAAGACTGAATGAATATCTATAGTTGAAATAAGCACAAGAATATGGGGTACAAGTTGAACTTGCACAACATTCCCATAATCAAGAAGCTGCCCAAGATATGAATCAGGGATTGCTACAACACTCCAAGCATTAAATCACAAACATTACTAACTAAACCTAAGATGTATTCAAACATTTCCAAGCAATGTGAAATATACAACAAGAAACATGCAAGATTATTCAATGCAAAGGGGGAACCAGTCATAACACAATTTCTACACTTTGTATTAAATCATCATATCAGCAAAAATTCTAGTCTGTTACAAAACTTGCTTGAAATGTGAAAACTAACTTCTAATCTTCTAACATGCTACTCTACTGCTAACTCTAATGATTATAAGTCCTCTAACTTAGTCTGCTGATCTAGATCCTAACCCAGCCAATTCTAACCTAATCGAACCCTTACAAATGAGGCAGAGTGTCACACTTATAAAAAATAGGCCCGCGCGAAATAGAGCTTGGGTTACAAGGAAGCTCGGCCATACATTATATCAGCCCCGATAGCCAACAATAAACCACCATCGAGAATTGAATGTAGCAAGGACCCTCATCAGATAGAACTAGGACCACACAAGGTCAGGGGAAGGGTATGTGTAGGATCATCATGGAAAAAACAGGCCCTTAAGTGGCAATAAAATTTAGAAAATCAGAGTTAGGAAACTTGACGTAAAAATTTGAATAAGTTATCTATATTATTTCAAAAATATGTAAGAATAGAATATGTAGAAAATTGAATGTAGTTTCTAAACTACTAGGTTTATTTTTATTTTTTTAAAATCTATTTGGTGAAAATTTGAAGTTTCAATGCAGTAGTACTTAAATTTCAAGGAAAAAATAAGGAGTAGGTGTCTCTCTGACCACCCTAACCACAATAAAATGATAATATTTTAGATATAAGTAGGGGAATCATGCCCTGATGTGATGCATATTTTTTTGTAATTGTTTTCCAAGTAAATAATTAATTATGAATTTTTTATTACAATTTTAAATAAAATATAAAAACTCGTATGTCTGACCACCTTAACTTGGTCAAAATTTCATGAAATTCAATTCTTTTTTTTTTAAATCCTATAATATGTGAAGCATAGAATGTGACACATGTTTTGGATTCAAAAAATGTGATACTGTTTGAAAGCTATAGATTTTTTCCAATCAGCCTATCAATCAGGACTTTAGTCGTAATTCAAATAGAAAATGAATAATAATTATTTATTAAATTCAAAGTAAAGCATAATTTATATTGGTGGAAAGTTGAGAATCTCCTTTAAAAACCCTTTTTATTTCATCAATTTTGGGTAAAAAAAAAGTCATCAGCCACATGGGCCATCATATCACTTAGATATCGCCACTTTTTGGCCCATCACGATCTTGCACATACCCAGAAAATGATCCTCAAGCCACACCCACCAAAAGACTTCCCCCGTGCGAACAACCACATGTGCAAAAATACCAGCACGAAAATGAGCCACCAATCAGACCCAAGCTAGGCAAATGAATGGCTCAAATCGAACAACACCATGTTAAGCCACTTTAGATCACGTCTGCTAGCCATTAATGGACACCAACCAAATTGGCCTTGTGTGCAAGAGTGGGTTTCACCACAACAGTTGCAAAGTTCACTTGAATGGACCTGTAAATCATGCAAAATCCTCAAAGTACACCCAACAATCCTAGCTCGATCCAACCTGCAATCAAACAGGCCACCATTAATGCCCCATACACCATCAGAATCCAAGTAGGTCCATTAGAGTTCCTAAGGCAAGAAAATCAAGCATAAACCCAATCGAAGGTAGAGCTATGAGAAAAACAAGAACAGAGAGCCAAAACGGGCGGAGGTAGAGGCAGAATGGGAAAGGGAAAGGAAGCGAAATAGGTGGAAGTGGAGGCGAAATGGGAACCAAATTAGGAACCAAATGAAAATAGGTGGAAACAAAACCCACCCTAGTTAAAGCAGAGGTAGAACAGGAAAGGAGAAGGAACCGTGAACTTTGCAAAAGTTCAAAGCTAAATTTCAATCCGGTCCTGGCCCCGAAAAAATGACAGAAAAGAAAACCAAAGAAAACCCAAGGGTGGAGAACCAACCCAAAGGCCAAAGACAAACAAAACAATGAAAAAATGAGAACATGGGAGGCAGAGCTAGAATGGGAATGAAGACAAAATCAAGAACTTAGCCAAAGTTGAAAGTTTGGATCCATCCCAGTTTCACCTCTGACAAGCGAAGGAAAAATCGAAGAGAAGAAAAAACTAAGGGAGGAAAACTAACCCTTAGGATGGAAACAAATAAAATGAAGAAGGAAGAAAAAGAGCAGGAAGGAAGAGGAGCCGAAACCGAGAACATAGTCAAAGTTCAAAGTTCAGTCTTATCTCGGTTCTGCCTCTGGAAAAACAAAGGAAACAAGGAAAACCAGGGAAAGCTAAGGGAGAAAACCAACCCTTAGGACCCAAACAAAAACACCAAGGGAGAAAATAGAAGGAAAAAGAAGACCACCCCAGAGTGGACATCTGCAAGACCTCAAAACCACCAAGAACTTAACACAAAGGCACCCCCAACCAAGGCAAGCACCAAAGACCAAAACACCAAGATTTTCAAAGATAAGCACAAAGAGGGGGCAAGCCACATAAACAAGCCAAAAAGGGCAGGAAAAGTGAGGGTCCCCCACTTTCAGTGGGGTGTGTGTGCAAAACTGTACAACAAATGATGACTCCATTGGGGAAATGCTCTAGAGAATTTTGATGGCAAATTGGCATCATGAATTCAGAATCCCTAGTTTCATACTAAGCATCAAGGACAATGTTTCAAAAATCACTAACAAGCCAACCTTTCCTATAACAGGGTCAAAGTGTGTGCATATGCATTCATTTTCCTTTCCTAAGTTGCAGCAAGGAATAAATTTTATCTAACAGGGCTACCTAAGGACTCTAACTCCAAAATCAACTTGGATAGAGCCTCATTGTCGGTCAGGCATCCATAGCCCTGGTGTGGTTATCACTATGACCCTCCCTAGCATAGATCTACTACTAGCCAAGCATCCATAGCCCCGGTAGAGATACTAGGATACCCTTGAAAAGGTGAGCATTTTTTATTTTTAATATTTTTTTTCTTTTGATATTCTCTTTTGAGATTCTCTTTTAAATCTTTACTTTCACCATGTAGGCAATGAAGCCCACACTCAATGATGAGAACCACGGTGGCACTGGAGTAGAATTCAATATTTTTCACCGAGTCATACCTCCTAAAGACTATATGCAACCTCAAAATTCTTAAGATTTGTGTGAAGATATAAAACCCAAATGCATTCTAGAATTCAACTTAGTCATGTGAAACTTACCCCCAACCCATGCAACATCAAATGAGGGAAATCTACCAATTTGAATGACTCTAAAAAGATGAAAAGAGTTTGTAAAAGAAATCCTAGAGTAGATCCAAATAAGCAGCCGGTTATATAGATGCAACAAGCCAAAATAAAGTAGGACAACCCCATGAAGCAATGTAGCAAGACAATAGGAAAAAACCAACCCAAGCAGACCAAAGCAAACCAAAACCAGAGGAGCAGACAAATAGAGAAAAAACTGAAAGAAACTAAAACTAAAAGCAACAAGAAAAACAACAGAAAGGAAACCTAATCTACTTATGTACAAGGACATTGCTGAGAATAGCTCTAGACCAAAAATAATGCTTCAAATACTGCCCTTTGATAGGCAGTGGGACATCTCCTTTAGTGAGGGTTTTCAAACGAAAGGCATTATCTCCCAAGATCTCTGCAATCTGATAAGGGTCGAGCCAAATTTTGTCAAATTTTCCATGCGCCCCCTTTTTTTCATGGGTTTTATCCCAGTAGAGAACCAAGTCAGAGATTATAAAGGCTTTAACCTTGGCTCTCCTATCAAACCATCTTTTCACTATACCCTGATCTTTGAAAAAGTTTTCTACAGCTTCATCTCTTCTCTCTTCAAGGTGCAACAATTCATTCAAGCAGGCTTCACTCTTTTCCTCCCCATCATAATATTCATTGATGAATTGTAGGGTAGGGATTTTCAGCTGGATGGGAAAGACAGATTCCAAGCCATACACTAAGTGATAAGGAGAGGTTCCTAAGGATGTTTTTTGTCTAGTGTGGTATGCCCAAAGAGAAAATCTGAGCTGGGTATGCCAATCCTTGGGATTCTTTTCTAGTAGTTTCCAAATGACTTTCAATAGGTTTTTATTGGAAGACTCAACCAAACCATTCGCCTGTGGATAGTAATTGGATGCAAATTTTATGGTAATTCCATGGTCATAAGCCTAGTTAGAAAACATTAATGATGTGAATGTAGATCCATTGTCACAAACTAAAACAAATGGACAACCAAAGTGGTTAATGATACGTGATTCCATGAAATTGTTTACTACTTCAGAAGTACATTGTTTGCATGAAAGAGTTTCAATCCACCTAGTAAAATAATTAGTTATGATAAGAACATACCTTTGACCTACATATGAAGATGGGTTGATTGGACCAATGAAGTCCATTCCCCATTGTGCAAATGGTTTTACCTCTATGGCCAAAGTGGAAGAGCTACACACCTCTCCCTACTTGTTGTAGTTTGACCCACATGGAAAGTCCCCATGTGGTGATGTGTGTCCTTGAACAAGGTAGGCCAATAATAGCCTACCCTCATAATCTGATTTGTAATGGAAGGTGTTGAACCGGGGCCTATGCCATATTTATTGTGAAATTCAATCATCACTCTCCCTGCCTCCTCCATCCCTAGGCATCTCAAGTAGACACCTTCATCATTTCTCTTGTATAGGATAGCTCCCTTCATCATAAAACTGCCACTCTTCAAACGTAGAGCTCTCCTTTGCACTGAATTAAGGTTTTTGGGACATTTTTGATTCAACAAGTAGTAGATAATGTCATCATACCAGTCCCCCGGAGAAACATCTTCGAGATTATAATGTTGGGCAACAAGGTCAGGACCCATTTCTGCCATTATCTTGGTCAGTCCCTACCCTCTTACCAACTTCATGGGTTGAATTTCAATATCACATTCTTGTAACATAGTCACCCACTTGGGTCTACATTCACCTAACTCATTTTGCATCAACAACAGCTTGACTGGAGGATTAGGGACTATAGAAAAGGCCTTGTTTCTCAGTATATAGTTCCTAAACTTCTTCACAGTTTGGATCAAGGCATATGCCTGCTTTTCAACACTAGGATAACTCAGTTTGGCATCCTTAAAAGGTGCACTCATGAATGCTATGGGATGTTCATTACCTTGATCAAAATTTTGTGTCAACAAGCCCGCACAGGAGTGATTAGAAGAAAATGAATAGATGTAGAATGGATTAGCATAATCAAGACTTACTAGAATAGGGGCCTCAGCAATAGCTCTCTTGATTTCTACAAATGCTTCCTTAGCCTCTGTATTCCATTCAACCTTCACTTATTGCTTCAACATGACATTTAATGGCTTGATTATTTTTGCAAACCCAATGATAAATTTCCTAACAGAGTTAATCTTTCCAAAGAATGACTTCATTTCTTTCTTCCTTGTAGGAGGTTGAATTTTTAGTATTGCCTCCACTCGTTCAGGATCAATGGAAATACCTTGTTCTAAAAAAACGTGTCCTAATAGCTTTCCCTTAGTGACTCCAAAGATGCATTTCTTTGGATTAAGTGAAATACCAAATTCCCTGCACTTCTAGAATACTTTGCAAAAATCGGCAACATGGTCACTTCTCTTCTTGGAAAAGGCTATCAGATCATTCATATAGATGGTTATGCATTTTCCAATGATGTCCCTGAAGGCAATATCCATTTCTCTTTAGAATATGGGTCCAACATTGATTAACCCAAAGGGCATTCTCTGGTAAGTAAATGTTACCCATTTAGTAGTGAAGGTAGTCTTCTGGCTATCCTCATATTGAACCCTGACCTGATTGTATCTAGAGTACCCATCCAAAAAGGACATCATTTGAGATCCATTGACAACCTGAAGAACCTCATCTAGTGAAGGGACCGAATAATTATCCTTTTCTGATGCTCTATTCAGGTTCTTGAAATCAACGCATAGTCTGAATTCTCCATTTTTCTTCCTAACTAGAACCAGGTTTTCCACCCATGTTGAATGTCTTACTGGGAATATGATATATGTTGAGAGTAACTTTTGCACTTCCTTCTGAATAATGGGCTCCAACAAAGGATTAATTGGTCTTTGTCTTTTCCTAAAAGGCTTAACATTTGACTTGAGGGGGATAGTATGTGTAATGATCAAAGTGTCATATGTCCTCAAGTTGTCATAGCTCTAGGCTATCACATCCTGATATGTGTGCAAGGCATCAATAATTCCTTTCCTCTCCTCTGGAGGGCACACCTTACCAATAAAGACATTCCTAACACCACTTTGGGTCCCCATGTTGTACGTTTCACATTGACAGTTTAGGGATTCCCTTTTCATTTTCTTCTCCTAATATTTTATCCTATCTAAATCAAAGATCCTTTCCAATTGCACCATGCCTCTCGGGATGGTATTAGTTTTCAAATTGAGGACTCCTTCTAAGTCAATTTTTTCCTCTTGAGGCTCAACCTCATCAATTAATTGAGAAGAAAACGCATCACATCTAGTAATAAAATCAAGAATGTGCTTATCATTTTCAAATACCTAAAAATTGGTGACATTGCCAGGCACCGAGGGTACTAAAACAAGTTCCATTGTGAACTTCTTTAAGCCCGAAAGTGATAAGGGTTGCAATGCACTTGCTGCTTGTGCCAAAGAATCAATAGTCTGATTCTTACTCTGAGGTAGCAGTTGAATGTTGAAGGCATCAAATCCTTCAATGAGATCCCAAATTTTGTGTCTGTAATTGGCCATCCTTCTATCATGACATGATTATTGTTTTCTCACCTACCTAACCACTAGCTTAGAATCTCCAAACACTTGCAGGATTTTAACTTTCTTTCTCAATGCCATTAGTAGCCCATGAACTAGAGCTTCATACTCAGCTACATTCTTAGTGCATTGGAATTGGAGTCTGTGAGAAACAAAGTAGGTATTACCTTTAGGACTGATCATCTCCAACCCTGCTCCAGCAGCTTGCTTGGATTTGGATCCATCAAACCTTAATGTCTAGCAGTCATTAGCTCTTTTTTTTTTTTGGGATACCTTTGTCCTTGTTGTCACCTGAAGGCTCTTTAAGAGGTTTTGGATCCTTCCCCTTTTGACTATTTTAAAAGATCTGTATGTTTGACTCAATCATTGGGGTTGTGCTTACATGCCTTTGTATCTGTTCTACTGCAGTTTGACACAAGAAACATTCTAGTTCGGAATGAGGAGAATCATGGACTCGACACCAATTAGGAAGAAGAAATTATTCAAATTTCATATTTCTACCTAGTTGAATATGATCTTCTACACATTTTCGAATAAAATCTTTGAAGTTATCCAACAAACTAAGTTGTCTATCTGCGGGATCATCAAATTTTTGTGTTTGTTCAAATTGAACTTCGGAGTTGCTATCTTTCGATGTGGATTCACCAGAAGATCTTTGCAACATCACGATTTCTTTTGTGTCTAAAGCAAGAGAGGCTAGGACATAGTTCCCCATACTTTCTTCTGATACTAGTATCTCATTTGAAGTATTCTAATATTCAGTGATGACATACTTCATTCTTGGTTCCCTCTCAATTATGATCTGATTTGGGACTCCTTTCAAGGAGAGCCACATGTGGGAATCATTTTTGGATGTGTATTCATTTATTTCCTTGGTGAAATCTCTACCCAATATCAGACCATAGGTTTCAGGAGTTTGAGCTACCTAAATATTAAGCACTTGTTGGACTCTAAGATCTAACACAACTTGCATGGGAATCATATTTAGTTCTCCTATAATTTTCACCTTTGTTTTGTCTAGTTGGGTGAGTTTCTTTTGAGAGACTACAAGGGTAATACCAAGAGCCCTATAAATAGTAAATGGATTAACATTTGTGGATGCCCTTGAATCTAGTAGGCAACTATGCATATTTTTACCAAATATACAAATGGAAATCAGAAAAGGAGAGGTTTCCATTTTTCCTTGGAATAAACTCAACTGTGAGTCAGCTTGGGCAACCTAACTCATATCTTTTTCTTTACCCCTATCCCTAGGTTGTGATGGACTAGGACCTTTGGGTGTTTTTGAACTAGGAGGCCTTGCAATTGCCTCATTGGTAGTTATTCCTAGCATTTCTATACTTGAATTAAAGGACCCAAGGACTACATTTCTAATTTTAGGAACTCTTAATAACTCAAAGCAGAAAGACTCGCCTTTACTTTTCTAAGGTCCTCAGTGACATATTCTCCCAGTTGTTCCACATTCATGTCAATGTGGAGCTCCTTGGAATAACCAGTCTTCTTATCCTTTGTTGCATCGACAATGCTTCCTTTGGAAAAATTTAGTTGTCCTTCCTTTGTGAGGTATTGTGTTGGCACCTGAGGGTAGGATGGATTGTTATTAGCATGTGGTTTTGGTGGAGTAGTAAAATTGTGTGGAGGGGCAGATGTAGTGAACGGTCCTCTAGCTTGTGGATTCTTGTGGGGATTACTCCTTAGATCATACTTTTTGACAGGTTGTTGAAACATTTGCACTTCCTCAACACCAGCCTCCTGTTCATCCAATGTGCCATTTTCATTCTTAGTTTCTTCATCAAACAACTGAGAGATTTCATTTTAACTGAACACTTTCTCAACCTCTCCATTCTGGCTACTTGATTCCTCTTCTAGTTCATTCTCCTCATCCCTAGGGAATAGAGAATGATTCAACACTAAAACTAGGGAGTCATAGGGATTTGAGGGCACCAACTCCTAGCCAGTGGAGTCTTTTTCAACTTCATATTGAAAAATGGAAGCAGCAATTTGAAATTGAGGGTAGTCAAGATCAGAGTGCTAACTTGTGTTATGAAGCCTACACCATCCAAACAAAGTGGCTTCTGCTAACTACACCCCACATGGAGGTTTCTCAGGATTGGAAGGCTGATCTAGTGGAGTGGGAACTCCTCCATTATTAGGCCTAGTGTTCCATGACCTATTCTACCTAGGTTTTTCTCTTATTTCAAATCCTTGTCCATCTTGTTGATTTCTATCAAAGTTTTGACCAGAACCTTGTCCCCTTTCAAAGTTTGGATTTTTGTCATAGTGTTGCCCTCTTTTATAATTTGATTGCATGCTCTTCTGATTATCTTGGAGTTGATTGTTCTTGTTCCTCAAGTAGGTTACCTCCATGTTCAGCTTCTTCACTTGCTCAGTTATCTCATCTAACCTTTCCTTATCAATATTGTTGTAAGGGACTGGATTCACAACATTTGGGGAATACCCTGACACTCCTCCACAACTAGTAGATTGATTCAAAACTTCCAATTTCTACAAATATGTAGGGAAATTAGCTTATGGTTTTGAATGGAGGGGATGGTTACCATTTTGTTGGGGATAACTGGGCATTGTTTCGACTTGGTTTATTCAATGACCCGGATGAGGGACCAGAGGCAACTGTGGAATAGGATTCATTATAGGTGTGTGATTGGTCAGAGCCTGGTTGAGGGATTGGACTTGGCTTGGGTGAGAAACTAGTCCTAGAGATGGTAGAGGTCTATACAAGTGTTTTCTCAGGTCTGTATTGACCTTAACAGCCTCCATCTATGCGGTGAGCAAGGTAGCTGGTGGATTAGTTCTCCACTTAAGGAAGGTTGAGGTAAGGCTATCAAGGGCTTTGAAGTAGACCTCTAGGGTAGTGTCTTCATTTCTACCATAAGGTGCTTGAAGTCTAGTGTATGCTCGGTGGAACCTATTGTTAAAAGATCCTATGGGATCATTAACCTCCCTTTTTACTCCAGTAAATTGCATATATAACTCATTAGCACTAATGGGAATCTTAAATTCTAGCAGGAATGCAGCCCCAAGCTTAGCCCAGTTAGATATGGATGCAATAGGTAAGTGGTTATACCAATAAAAATCCTCCTCTCCTAGAGAATAGGGGAAACATCTACATGCAACATCCTCATGATTAATCCCTCTATCTCTCAGATAGGTCTGGAAGATCCTAATGTGCTCTTCTTCTATCCTATTTGGGTCATTCGTATGAAACTTAGAGAAAAAATGCTCAAGATTCTTTGGCATAACATTGTAGTTGTTGAGTGTTAGAGGTGATTGGTTATTTGCCAAGAAATCCATTGGTGGAGGTGGTAATGGTCGATGAATGACTAGCTAGGGTTTTGGAATAGAACCAATCTTAGAATGAGATGAAGATGGAGTGGGTGGAGATGAAGATGGTGGAAATGATGGATTGGATGATGGTTCCTCCCTTCCTTTTGTCCTTCTTGACCTGGTTGGAGGTGGCAATTCTTTGAACTCTTCTTCCTCTCCTGGTATAGATCTAGTTGTCTTTCTAAGCCTCTCAGGACAAATGGCATTAATAAAATGCTCCAGCTTGCTTGTTCAACCCTCCTTCTAGCACCAATCTTATTGTTTGGTGTTTTTGCACATCAACAACTCAGATAGAATAAAGTTATCCTATCTCTCTTGAAATGTTGGTCTCTATGAAAAAAGAGATAACCCCAAGGTCTCATGGGTTTCACGTCATGACAATGTAGTAGAACAAACTTAGTGATAAAATGTCAAAATGATAGTAATCACAAGGGGTCTTACGTACAAATTCTAGAAGCTCTAAACTCATCATTTTTTAAGATATGGTGATGCTCAAATCTCTAGTTCTAACCATATAATAAAAAAACAACAAAATATTCGGGTTTCAGAAGTCCTAATGTTAACAATACTTCTAAGATTAACCATGCAAGTGATGAAATATTGGGAATGGACCAATCCCTTAAACTAATTTTTGTTTGACCCAGGCTATACCTGCAATCTTGCAGAAAACAGTATAATCTTCTAAGGTGTTTAATATTTTAAGGTTGTGGACATTCATTCAATAAGAATGAATGAATATCTATAGTTGAAATAAGCAAATGAATATGGGGTACAGGTTGACCTTGCACAACACTCCCATAATCAAGAAGCTGCCCAAGATATGAACCAGGGATTGCTACAACACTCCAAGTATTAAATCACAAATATTACTAACTAAACCTAAGATATATTCAAACATTTCCAAGTGGTTTGAAAGATAGAACAAGAAACATGCAATATTATTCAATGCAAAGGGGCAACCAGTCATAACATAATGTTTGGAATTTATATTAAAACATCATACTAGCAACAATTATGGTCTGTTACAACACTTTCTTGAAATATGAAAACTAACTTCTAATCTTCTAACATGTTACTCTACTACTAAGTCTAATGATTATAAGTCCTCTGACTTAGTCTGTTGATCTGGATCCTAACCTTTCCAATTCCAACCTAACCAAACCCTTACAAATGAGGCAGCGTGCCATAATTATAGAAAAATAGGCCCATGCAAAACTGAGCTAGGGTTACAAGGAAGCTCAACCACACATCAGATCAGCCCCGACAACTAGCAATAACTCACCATCAAGCATTGAATTTAGCAAGGACCCTCTTCAGATCTCATTGGGACCACACAGGGTCAGGGGAACGGATCCTCAAGCCACACCCACCAAAATACTTCACCCACATGAACAACCACGTGCACTAAAATACCAGGAGGAACACGAGCCATTGATCGGACCCGAGCTGGGAAAATGACTAGCTCAGATCAAACAACACTAGGTTGAGCCCCTTTAGATCATGTTTGCCAACCATTAATGGCCACCAACCAAATCGACCTTGTGTGCAAGAGTGGGTTTCATGATAGTAGCCGCAAAGTGCACTTGACTCCACCTACAAATCACACCAAATCCTCAAAGTACACCCATCAATCCCAACTAGATCCAACCTATAATCCAATGAGCCACCATTAATGCGTAGTACACCATTAGAATCCAATTAGGTCCATAAGAGTTCCTAAGGCAAGAAAATCAAGCATAAACATAGGCAAAGGTGGAACCAAAGATAGGCAGAGAAGGAGCCATGAGAAAAATAGGAACAAAGGGCCAAAATGGTTGGAGGCAGAGGCGGAACAAGAACGAGAAAGGAAGGGAAACAAGCGGAAGTGGAGGAAGACTAAGAAAGGAGAAGGAATCATGAACTTTTCCAAAGTTCAAAGCTAAATTCCAACCTGGTCCCGACCTCGAAAAAATGACAGAAAAACAAACCAAAGAAAACCTAAGGGCGCAGAACCAACCCAAAGGCCGAAGACAAACAAAACAATGAAAAAATGAGAACATGGGAGGTGGAGCCGGAACGGGAATGAAGACAGAATCAGGAACTTAGCCAAATTTCAAAGTTCAGATCCATCCTGATTTTGCCTCCTACAAGCGAAGGAAAAAGTGAAGCGAAGAAAAAAGTAAGGGAGGAAAACCAACCCTTAGGATGAAAACAAACAAAATGAAGAAGGAAGAAAAAGAGAGGGAAGGAAGCGGAGCTAGAACGAGAATGAAGACAAAACCGATAACTTAGCCAAAGTGCAAAGTTTAGTCTCATCCCAGTTATGCCTTCGGTAGAACAAAGGAAACAAGAATAACCAGGGAATGCTAAGTGAGAAAACCAACCCTTAGGATATAAACAAAAACACCAAGGGAGAAAACAAAAGGCAAAAGAAGACCAACCTAGAGAGGACATCCATAAAACGTCAAAACCACCAGGAACTCAACACAAAGGCACCCCCAACCAAGGTAGGCACCAAAGACCAAAACCCCAAAGATAAACACAAAGAGGGGGAAAGCCACATAAACAGGCCAAGAGAAGGTCCCCCACTTTTAGTGGGATGTGTGTGCAAAACTGCACAACAACACATTGATATATGAGGTTTGAGGATCCAATGTATAGGGTAGAGGGTTGAGAATAAAGGGTATAAGGTTGAAGACTTGTATAGTTGAGGGATTAGGGTATTGTGTTGAGGGTATAGGTTTGAGGGATTAGGGTTGAGGGTACATATGGTTGAAGGAGTGGGGTTAAGAGTCCATTATATAGGGTAGAGGGTATTAGGGTTGAGGGTTTAGAGTTTGAGGGTTGATGATTTAGGGATTAAGGGTTGAGGGTTGAGAATTGAGGGTTGGGTGTTTAATGTATAGGGTAGAGGGTAGAGGGTAAAGGGTTTAAGGGTTGAGGGTTGAGGATTTAAGATTGACGGTGGATGATTAAGGGTATAGGGTTGGGGGGATTAGGGTTGAGGGTCAAATGTATATAGTAGAGGGTATAGGGGTTGAGGGATTAGGGTAGAGAGTTTACTAAGTGGGTTTAAGGGTTGATAGATTAGGGTTGAGGGTAGAGGGTAGATGATTGAAGGTAGAGGCTAGAGGGTTCAAGGGTTCAAGGGTTTAGGGTTTAAGGGTTGAGGGTTTAGGGTTTAGGGTTGAGTGTTTAAAGGTTTATATGGTAGATGGTAGAGGGTTCAGGGTTAAAGGGTTGAGGGTATAGGGTTGGGGATAGAGGATTGAGGGTATAGGGTTGGGGGATTAGGGTTGAGGGTCAAATGTATATGGTAGATGGTATAGGGGTTAAGGGATTAGTGTTTAATGGTCGAGGAATTAAGGGTCAAGAGGGTTGAGGGATTAGGGTAGAGAGTTTACTAAGTGGGTTTAAGGTTTTAAGGGTTGGGGGATTAGGGTTGATGGAAGAGGTTAGATGATTGAGGGTAGAGGGTAGAGGGTTTAAGGGTTTACGGTCTAAGGGTTGAGGGTTTAGGGTTTAGGGTTGAGTGTTGAGTGTTTAAGGGTTTATAGGGTATAGGGTACAAGGTACATGGTAAAGTTTTTAAGGTTGGAGGGTTTAAGGTTGATTGTAGAGGATTGAGGTTATAGGGCTAGGGGATGAGGGCAAAGGGTCCAATGTATAGGGTAGAGGGTATAGGGGTTGAGGGAATAGGGTTTAAGGGTTGAGGGATTAATGCTCAAGAGGGTTGAGGTATTAGGATAGAGAGTTTACTAAGTGGGTCTTAGGGTTTAAGGGTTGGGGGATTATGGTAGAGGGTAGAGGGTAGAGGATTGATGGTAGATGGTAGATGGTTTAAGGGTATAGAGTTTAATGGTCGAGGGTTTAGGGTTTAGGGTTGAGAGTTTAAGGGTTTATAGGGTAGAGGGTAGAGGTTTGAGGGTTTAGGGTTTATGGTTGAGTTTTGAAGAGTTTGTAGGGTAGAGGGTAGAGGGTAGAGAGTTTAAGGGTTGAGGGTTTAAGGTTGAGAGTAGAGGATTGAGGGTATAGGGTTAGGGGATTCAGGATGAGGGTCAAATGTATAGGATAGAGGGTATAGGGGTTGAGGGATTAGGGTTTAATGGGTGAGGTTTGAGGGTTGAAGGATTAAGAGGGTATAGGGGGTGAGGTATTCAGGTTTAATGGTTGAGGGTTGAGGGATTAAGAGGATATAGGGGATGAGGGATTATGGTTGAGGGTAAAGGGTAGATGATTAAGGTTAGAGGGTAGAGGGTTTAAGGGCTGATAGTTTAGGGTTTAGGGTTGAGTGTTTAAGGATTTATAGGGTAGAGGGTAGAGGGTAGAGGGTTTAAGGGTTGAGGGTATAAGTTTGAGGGTGGACGATTGAGGGTATAAGGTTGGGGGATTAGGGTTGAGGGTCCAATGTTTATGGTGGAGGGTATAGGGGTTGAGGGATTAGGGTTGAGGGTAGAGGGTAGAGGATTGAGGGTAGAGGGGAGATGGTTTAAGGGTTTATGGTTTAAGGGTTGAGGGTTTAGGGTTTATAGTTGAGTGTTTAAGGATTTATAGGGTAGAGGGTAGAGGGTTTAAGGGTTGAAGGTTTAAGGTTGAGGGTAGAGGATTGAGGGTATAGAGTTAGGGGATTAGGCTTGAGGGTCCAATGTATATGGTTTAGGGTATATGGGTTTTGGATTAGGGTTTAAGGATTTAGGGTTGAGGGTTGAGGTATTAGGAGGGTGTAAGGGTTGAGGGATTAGGGTTTAAGGGTTAAGGTTTGAGGTTTAATGGATTAAGAAGGTATAAGGGTTTAGGGATTAGTGTTTAAGGATTGAGGGTTGAGGTTTGAGGGATTAAGAGGCTATAGGGGTTGAGGGATTAGGGTTTAAGGGATGAGGGTCTAGGGTTGAGGTATTAAGAGGGTATAGGGGTTGAGGTATTAAGGTCAAGGGTAGAGGGTAGAGGGTAGAGGGTAGAGGGTAGAGGGTTTAGGGGTTTAAGGTTTATGGGTTGATGGTTTAGGGTTTAGGGTTGAGTGTTTAAGGGTTTATAAGGTAGAAGGTAGAGGGTTTAAGGGTTGAGGTTTTAAGGTTGAGGGTAGAGGATCAAGGTTATAGCATTAGGGTGTTAGGGCTAAGGATCTAATGTATAGGGTAGAGGGTATAGGGGTTGAGGGAATAGGGTTTAAGGGTTGAGGGATTAAGGGTAAAGAGGGTTGAGGGATTAGGGTAGAGAGTTTACTAAGTGAGTTTAAGGGTTTAAGGGCTGGGGCATTAGGGTTGAGAGTAGAGGGTAGAGGATTAAGGGTAAAGGGTCTATAGGTATAGGATTTAAGGGTTGAGGGTTTAGGGTTGAGGGTTGAGTTTTTAAGGGTTTATAGGGTAGAGGGTACAGGGTTTAGGTTTTAAGGGTTGAGGGTTTAGGATTTACGGATGATTGTTTAAGGGTTTATAAGGTAGAGAGTAGAGGGTAAAGGGTAGATGGTAGAGGGTTTAAGGTTGAGGGTAGAGGATCGAGTGTATAGGGTTAGCGAATTGGCTCTAAGGGTCCAATATATATAGTAGAGGGTAGAGGGCTTGAGGGATTAGGGTTGAAGGTGTGAGGTTTGAGGGATTAAGAGGATATAGTGGTTGAGGAATTAAGGTTTCAGGGTTGAGGGTTGAGGGTTGAGGGTTGAGGGTTGAGGGTTGAGGGTTGATGGTTGAGGGATTAAGAGGGTATAAGGGATGAGGGATTAAGGTTGAGGGTAGAGGGTAGAGGGTAGAGGATTGAGGATAGAGGCTAGAGGGTTTAAGGGTTCAGGGTTTAGGTTTTAGGGTTGAGTTTTTAAGGGTTTATAGGGTAGAGGGTAGAGGGTAGAGGGTTTAAGGGTTGAGGGTTTAAGGTTCACGGTGGAAGATTGAGAGAATAGGGTTGGGGGATTAGGGTTGAGGATCCAATGTATATGGTAGTCGGTAGAGGGGTTGAGGGATTAGGGTTAAGGGTAGAGGGTAGAAGATTGAGGGTAGAGGGTAGAGAGTTTAAGGGTTTAGGGTTGAGTGTTTAAGGATTTATATGGTAGAGGGTTTAAGGTTGGGGGTAGAGGATTGAGGGCATAGAGTTTACGATATAGGGGTTGATGGATTAGGGTTTAAGGGTTGAGGGTTTAGGTATTAAGAGGGTATAGGGGTTGAGGGATTAGGTTTTAAGGTTTGAAGGTTGAGAGTTGAGGGATTAAGAGGGTATAGGGTTTGAGGGATTAGGGTTTAATTATTGAGGGTTGAGGGTTAAGGGATTAAGAGGGTATAGGTATTGAGAGATTAGGGTTTAAGGGTTGAGGGTTGAAGGTTGAGGGATTAAGAGGGTATAGGGGATGAGGCATTAGGGTCTAAGGGTTGAGGGTTGAGGGAATAAGAGGGTATAGTTGTCAAAGGATTAGGGTTGAGGGTAGAGGGTAGAGGGTTTAAGGGTTGATGGTTTAGGGTTTAGGGTTGAGTATTTAAAGGTTTATAGGGTAGAGGGTAGATGCTTTAAGGTTTGAGGGTTTAAAGTTGAGGGTAGAGAATTGAGAGTATAGGGTTACAAGATTAGGGTTGAGGGTCTAATGTATAGGGGTTGAGGGATAAGGGTTTAATGGTTGAGGGTTGATGGTTGAGGAATTAAGAGGGTATAGGGATTGAGGGATTAGCATTTAAGGGTTGAGGGTTGAGGGATGAGGTTTAAGGAATTAAGAGGGTATAGGGGTTGAGGGATTAGGGTTGAGGGTAGAGGGTAGAGGGTTTAAGGGTTTATGGTTTAACTATTGAGTGTTTAGGGTTTAGGGTTGAGTGCTTAAGGGTTTATAGGGTGGAGGGTAGAGGTCAGAGGGTTTATGGGTTTAGGGTTTAGGGTTGAGGGTGGAAGATTGAGGGTATAGGGTTGGGGGATTAGGGTTGAAATTCCAATGTATATGCTAGAGGGTTTAAGGGTTTAGGATTTAAGGATTTAGGGTTTAGGGTTTAGGGTTGAGTGTTTAAGGGTTTATAAGGTAGATGGTTTAAAATTTGAGGGTTTGAGGTTTACGATGGATGATTGAGGGTATAGGTTTGGGGTATTATGGTTTTGGGTCTAATGTATATGGTAGAGGGTATAGGGGTTGAGGGATTATAGTTGAGGGTAGAGGGTAGAGGATTGAGGGTTTAAGGGTTTAGAGTTTAAGCATTGAGGGTTTAGGGTTTAAGGTTTAGGGTGTTGGTTTTTTAATTTATAGCTAGGATTCATAATTCTGTAAGAGGTTTCCAACCTCTATATTCAAGAATTCACAAGGTTAGTGGCCAACTGACAAGATTCAGTCAAAGACTGAGATCTCCTAAACTTTAGGCCCTGTAAAACCAAGGAGGGTGTTCCTACATGTCTTTGTAAAATGCTTCATTCCTCAAGAACACTTCAATCCACAAATATATTCCTATTAGTGCTAATAGATACCATCTACTGGGGTTTTGGAAAACCACCTATTAAGAACAACTATTTATAGCCAGGAAAACTGATATAATGTGAGATTTGCATCCCAAATGAGATAGAACTTATCTTTAATATGTTCTAACTTTGAACCTTCATGTTTAGGGAAACCATTTTGAATTCCTAGAAGATCCTGAATGAATTAACTAGTGCCTTATTCAATTGGGCATGAGTCACATGAGATATTACCCTGATATCATTGAACTATCCTCACAATGCTTTACACCCTAAGAATTTTCACCACTCAAAAGAACACTCCTTACCACATTCTTAGCATATTACCCAAAATTTATAATTCCATTTCAACAATTTTATTAACTCATTAAGTTAAAGAAAGAAAGTGAATCATATAGTCAAATATACCATTTAAGATGAGTGAAAAAACCCTTGATAGTTTCATTCACAAACTATCATAACACACACAGGAGAGAAATTGTCTGATTATTTTTAGGTTTGTTTCAATATCAATAATTAAAAAAAGCATAGTATGCTTATCCCATGTACAAACCCCACTTAGAATTATTTACTAGCTAAAACCTCCCAAATTCTGCATTACATGCTTTCACTATACACCATCTAAACATTAGGACTCACAAAATCTTACCTCAACAATGAGCCTTGAAAATCCTTTATAGACTAGGGGAGCAACAAGCATCGGGCTCAAATGTTGATTTAAACCTAATTTCATTCTAACCAAATGAAATTTTGATAGCATTTCAAAATTCCCCACCAATCGATACAATCATACCACAAGAAGGGGAATCAAAATGGTTACAACCGTTGTAACTAGTCAACCAAAAAAAAATTCCACCACATCAATCCTTGCACTTGTCCACATCAAACCCCAAAAGAAACAACAACACCCAAGCAAAATTGCACAACCCCGATGACCACACTACTACTACGCACCAGGAACAACCACACGACCCAAATACATGCAACTGATCCACATCCTCACTTTATTATGAAGTGAGAGCATCACCTTACCCTTGTTAGAATGAACACCAAAACCAAAAGAAATACATGGTACCGCCATGGAAATAGGAGATGCCACAAGGACCTCTTCATTAGCACCAACTAATTCAGTCAGGGCCATGAGGTAACTATGGTAATGAAAATTTGCACCACAAGAGCCACCAAAGAGCTCAATGGGTGACTCATATCATCCATACCTCACCTCAACCTCACATTCCTTGTCACCCTCTTAAAAATATCTCATCACTGGATAATCCGCTACATCAACCCATGTAACCAGTCCTTTGAGCTATGGACTGCTCCTAACTAGAGTTGGGATAGACCCAACACCCTCAGCAATGGCTCCAGAAGCACCAAGAACAATATTCTATTCAATTGGCACCTCCTCCTTCTGTGAACTCTTCGCACTCATCCTTGTGATTCTACGCAATGGGGAAATAGGAACAACTGACTTACCCATTCTACTCGTGGGTTCAAAGATTTGTAGGAAGAACAATCACTTACAAATGAACACATAATCAAATATGCAATGATGCTAATGAATAATTAGCAAGAATTTCTTGAGCAAGATGGTGTAGAAAAAATTAATGCTCCAATTGTAGTATGAGCAAGCAAGTGATTAGTGGCTAGTATTGTCATCACTGAAAATCTCCAAGCTTATGGAAAATTGTGTACAAACCATCATGATTTCTAAGAGAAAACCAATCGTACGGATGGAAATCAAGATGAGATCCATCGAAAGACATGTGTCATTAATGAATGTAACTTGCAGAATGCAAATAGTCATCACATGGGTGGATCAAAATTTTGAATTCAGACCATCGATGAGATAAGGAACTGACATGTCAAATGAATTAGACCAAGACAAGCACGTTTCAAATTCCCACGTCACCATTCAAAAAATTTGGCAGCCAATCACATACCTCGCAATCAAAGAGACACAAGCCAGCAGTGAGCCCCAACCAACCATCTTATACCATAGAACCATGCGACGTGTCACCAACTCGCACACCTTGTATCACTTTAGAAAAAAATAATTCGATCGTGCGAGGTTGGCGAGGGATGGTCATAATTAATCCCCATAATTAAAATGTTGTCATTGATTTGATATATTTTTAGTAACGCTGGCACATCTGGAGCTGCTCCACCTTGTCGTATGCGACAGATGGAAGAATCTCGCATACATCACACCACTTTAGTGACGTTAGCAAGAAACCCTGTGAGGTCCATGAGGAACGGTCCATATTCAAGCTCACCGATTTGACATTCCACAGATCTAGACATGGAAAATTTATTGATAATAGTGGGGCCGACTAAGAAAATGAGGGGACGACCCTCGGGGCATATTTTTTTTAGGCTTAAGTCTAAACATTGGAGAAATGCCTACCCATTTTTTAGTTAAAAATTATATTAAACCTGATCATGGAGAAACTGATGGGGTAGGTAAAGGGGTTGGTAATAGCATATCATGAAAGGCTCCACCAATTGACTTAAGAGACTGACAACCCACAGTGGCAAGTCAACATAGAATCATAAAGCAAGGGTTTGTTCAATGAAAAATAGGTTTTAAACAAGGGTGGAAAAGCCCTAAACCCTAACATTAGACCCCCAACATGAAAGAAAATCAAACAAGCCCTACAACTAGGCAAAATTCATGACAAATTTTAAAAGTCCTATCAGTGGCTCCAACTGGGGATGTATGCCCTCTATAGGCATTGCAAGAATTGAAAATCTTTGGGGAGTAGAGAAAAAATTAAGTCAGACAGGTGCCCTGAAACATGCTCCACCATGCTGCATTAGAACTTACTTTTCATCCAACTTGGTCGCCCCAGGCCCCCAAACAAGGAAAAATAGGATTTATCCCTATCAAAAACAAAAATTTATGTTATCTGGAGTAAACCAAGTCTATAATTTTTTCCCTGAAGTTTCCATATGCCATTCAATTCATTAGTATCCCTCAAAGAATCATTATGCTTTCCAATGTCACTATCCATTCCATCAATGAGAAATCTGCATCTAGACACTAACTGTAACTCATGACCATCATGACATTTTCCTTTGGCAAATTGCTCATTGTCATGAGTTGAGAGGCAAAAAACCTCATAATCTACTTGACATTTGACATTCAAATCAGTGTGCACCTTAAAATGGAATCTCTCATAGACAACTTGTTGTGTGTCATGCATTTCATACCCAGGAACATCTAAAACAAAAGATTTATATTATGGGGAATCTTCACCTTGATGGTTGGAACATAAGCCTAACTGCCAACATCTATGTTCAGGTACATTAGAAGAATTCTTGATGTCATAAAAATGGGAATGATAAGTCACATCCTCATCTAGGAAAATTGTGAATGCATTCATCTCACACTCCTCACAATACACTGCCTCCTGTGTCCTATCATCTAAATCCATGTGAAACACCTCAATAACAGGCTCTAGCAACCCAATACCAACAAGGGCAACAAAAAGACAACTATGTGCACTAGCCTCCTCATGTTCACCACCAACTGTTGTATGTGTTAATTTATAAGTGAAAATTTCAGCGCAAGCTGAAACATTTTCACCAGCAATATAACTAACACTTTCCTCCTTCATCATATAAAAGCTCACCTTAAGGGGTGATAACAAGTCCATCTCTACATGTGGGATATCAAACAAAAAAAAATTGTACTCCAATGCATACTCATCCATATGAAATTCATAGCTACTTCCATTATTTGGTTGCTCTGTACATGGATCAAGAGTTTCAATAGTATCAACACAATTTGCAACAATGTTATCATGTGAAAACCCATCATAGTGATTAATAAATAGCAATGTTGACTCGATACCCATATACTTTTCATAATTCCCTACTTGATCATTCCAAAATGAATCCCTTACATCATCATTATACACCACATCATCCTCTTGATTAGTGACAAGCACATCCATCTCAGCTTCATACAACCAATCAAGAACATCAATAGTATAGATGCATTCATCAATGTGTTGGTCATTTCTAATATTGTATGTAAGATCAAAGTACTGAACACATACCTCATTTTCTTCAAATTCCTCATCATTCACACAATAAACATGCTCCATTGATAGTGAACCTGGAGTACCCTCTAGGTGTTTATCACATGTAATTTGTCTCCTCACTTGTAAAAAAATGACATCATGAGCCTCTATACCATCAAAAACCTTAGATAAGGAATATGTTTCCACATCATCTTCAGAGAGGCAATCACCACTTCTAGGTACACAATCACTAGTTTGTAACACAACCTCAACAACATATGTATTGTAATCATGACATGGAAAATAACTTTATGTCTCACTTAATTCTCCATCATCCTGCTCCTGAATTGTTTGCATGGTTATCCAATCTTCCTGACAAGGATAAGTGTCATCCACATTTTGTGCATATCCACACTTGGCTAATTCTGCAATCTCCATCCATTTAGGGACTTAACCAAGGTTACAAGGCCTCAATTCTCCCAAAAAAGCACTCAACCCAGGTTCATAGATCTCACAAAACAAATCAATGCACATAGAGTCTTCAGGTCTGAACTCATTTGGGATCTCTATCAAGGCATCCAAAAACCTTGAAAGAAATTTAAATGGTGATTCCCCTTCTTGTCTTTTCACTTCATACAATTCTTGCATAAAAGGATTTTGATTACCACTATTCAATTTTATCTTGTGTTCATCTTGGAATTCACCATAATCCTCATATTGTAATAATGGAGACATCATTGTTGACAAAGCATTTCTATCATGACAATTGTCTCTCCTAGCTGACTCTTGAATTCTATTAGTATGAGATGTGCTAGGGTAGCTAGCACATGTAGCTAGATACCCTTTCATCATTGAGTATTTTATGTTATTCACAATATCCATAGAAATTTGATATTCCTAATATAAGGTTGTAGGTTTGTTATCTCTTAATAGATAACTCATCTTTTTGTCAAATGCACCAAGATATACAACCAAGCACTTAGCCTCATTTGGTCTTATCTCTTTGGGAATTTCTCCTACAATATTTGAAAACTTGAGATTAAAATATGGGACTAACTCATCCTTTCCTATATGGATTCGCATAAAACTCTTTCTCACCATACTTGGGTTTACTCTTTCACCAAATTGCTGAATAAAAGTTGTCACAAACTGATTCCATGAATTAATAGAAGATGCAAAAAAATATGAAAACCAATCCATATCATCATCTTTAAAATATTGAACAAAAATCTTCATGAAAACATCCACGTGATTGACTTCATAATCCCCCATCACATCCATGAAATTTTACAGATGCTTAGAGGTTGATTCTAAACTATGTCTTGTGAATTTGGGCAAATATTTTCTAACCTTCTTAGGAATCAAATTATGGAAACCTTTAATACCACTAAAAACAAATGACATATACCTTTCAATCATTAAATCCCTTGGAAGGCTTGGTGAAACTTGTTTCCCCTGCATACCTTCATTTTCCATTTCCTAGGGAAACCTTCTTATACCCATATTTAATCAAAACAAAGCATGGATGTTCATTGCATTTATTCTATTTCACATAAATTGGAAAATTATGCCTTAAGACCTTTCTAAAGGCATAAGTCAAAATGAACATGCTCCTCAACTATCATAGATATTACATGTTACACATCAGGAGTATGGAAAGACAAACCACTATTCCCTTCTTAATGTTAATTCATCTAATTAGGAACCATTCATCACCCCTAGTTATGAACACTTATCATAAACAAAATACTAATCCTTTTAGATTTATGAGAATACCTAGAAATTAAGCATCAATTTTTAACCTTCTCTCCCTGACTACAAATTTTACAGATCTAGGACTTTACCTTGCATGTCAATTGGTTCTTTAGACAGAGTCACCACCTCTTTAACAAAGGACAAAATTTCAAATGAATATGAAATTATTTTTTCAAGAATTGATCATGTTCTGGGTCTTCTTCCACAATAGAGTCACACTCAAATGCCTTGAGATTGGGTTTCTACCAATCCTTTCTAGATCCATAACCTTCAAACATCTAAACTTAAAGTTTAGATTCATCAAACAATTGACTCTGGGATAATACCACCTACTTTTGTGGTTCCTTTTTCATTTAAATTTCCCACAAGTTCTCCCCAATGAAGTCGCCATTCAGTTGGTTACTCAGGTGGGAAAATAATGCAATAAATTTCAACCTCTGGCTACAAACATGATGATAATGACCCTATAAGAGCATGGTCTACAACCAAAACTTTTGAGTTGTCCCCAGTGGAGTTGCCATTTAGCTGGTGACTCAGGTGGGAAAATAATGCAATAAGTTTCAACCTCTAGCTACAAACAAGATGATAATGACCATATCATAGCATAGTCTACAACTAGAAATTTTGAGTTGTCCCTAGTAGATTCACCATTCAGTTGGTTTTTTTAATTTCTAGATAGGCTTCATAATTCTCTAAGAGGTTGTCAACCTCTATATTCAAGAATTCATAAAGTTAGTGGCCAATTGACAAGATTCAATCAAAGACTGAGATGTCCTACACTTTAAGCTCTGTGAAATGAAGGATGGTGTTCCTACATGTGTTCATAAAATGCTTCATGCCTCAAGAACACTTCAATGCACAAATATATTCCTATCAGTGCTAATAAATACCATCTACCAGGGTTTTGGCAAACCACCGAGTATGAACAACTATCTATAGTTAGGAAAATTGATATAATGTGAGATTTGCATCCCAAATGAGATATAATTTATCTTTAACATGTTCTAACTTTGAACCTTCATGTTTAGGGAAATTGTTTTGAATTTATAGAAGATCCTAAATGAATTAACTAGTGCCTAATTCAATTGGGTAGGAGTCACATAAGATATAACCATGATATCATTCAACTGCCCTCACAATGCCTTAGACCGTAAGAATTTTCACCACTCAAAACAACACTCCTTACCACATCCCTAGCATATTACCATAGATTTATAATTCCATTTTTAGAATTTTATTAACTCATTAAGTTAAAGAAAGAAAGTGAATCATACATTCAAATATACCATTGAAGATGAGTGAAAAAACCCTTGATAATTTCATTCACAATCTGTCATAACACACAAAAGAGAACAATTGTCTTAAATTTTTTAGATTTGTTTCAATATCAGTAATTAAAAAAAGCATAGTATGCTTATCCCATGTACATACCCCACCTAGGATGATTTACTAGCTAAAACCTCCTAGATTCTGCATTACATGCTTTCACTGTACACCATCTAAACATAAGGACTCAAAAAATCCAACCTCAACAATGAGCCTTGAAATCTCCTCTATAGACCAAGAGAGCAACAAGCATTGGGCTCAAATGTTGATTTCAACCTAATTTCATTCTAACCAAATGAAATTTAGACAACATTTCAAACTTCCCCACCAATCGATACAATCATACCACGAGCAGGGGAATCAAAATGGTTACAACCCTTGTAAGCAATCGACTAGAAGAAAATGCCACTGCATCAATCCTTGCACCTATCCACATTAGACCCCAAAAGTAGCAACAACATCCAAGAAAAATTTCACAACCTCGATGACCACACTACCACGTAGCCCCGATATAGGTGACTGCTCTGCATCCTCACTTCAGTATGAAGCGAGAGAATCACTTTACCCTTGTCAGGACAAACACCAAAGCTAGAAGCAACACATGGTACCACCATGACAATAGGAGATGTCGGGAGGACCTTTTCATTAGTACCAACCAATTCAGTTAGGGTCCTGAGGTAACTATGGTAATCTAAATCAGTATCAGAATTTCCACCATAAGAGCCACCATAGAGCTCAATGGGTGACTCGTATCATCCAGACCTCACCTCGACCTCAGCTTCCTTGTCACCCTCTTCAAACTCTCTCATCACTGGATAATTCACTACCCCTGCCCATGTAACCAGTCCTTTGAGCCAAGGACTACTCCTAACTAGAGTCAGGATAGACCAAACACCCTTAGCAATGGCTCCAGAAGCACCAGGAACAATATTTTGTTCAATTGGCACCTCCTCCTACTGTGAACTCTTTGCACTCATCCTTGTGCTTCTACGCAATGGGGAAACAAGAACAATTGACTTACCCATTCTTCTCACGGGTTCAAAAATTGGTAGGAACAAAAATCACTTACAAACGAACACAGACTCAAAAATGCAATGATGCTAATGAAGAATTAACAAGAATTTATCGAGCAAGCCAGTGCATAAAACATTAGTGCTCCAATTGCTGTACAAGCAAGCGAGTGATTAGTGGCCGACATTGTCCTCACTAAAAATCTCCAAGTTTATGGAAAATTGTGTACAACCCATCATAATTTCCAAGAGAAAACAACTCGCACGCATGGAAATCAAGATAAGATCCATCAAAATACTTGCACCATTAATGAATGTAACTTGCAGAGCACAAATAGTCATTGCATGGGTGGATCAAAATTTGGAATTTAGACCATCGATGAGATAAGGAATTGGCATGTTGAATGACTTAGATCGAGTCAAACACCATTGAGATTCCCACATCACCATTTGGAAATCTTGGCAGCCAATCACAAACCTCACAGTTAGAGACATGCAAGCCAGTAGTGGGCCCCAACCATCCACCTTATGCCATACAACCATGCAGCGTGTCACTAGCTTGCACACCTCGCAGCACTTACAAAGACATTAATTCGATCGTGTGAGGTTGGTGAGGGATGGTCATAATGAATCCCCATCATTAAAAGGCTGCCATTGAATTTATATCTTTTTAGCAGTGCTGGCACATCTAAACCGACCCCACCTCATTGTATGCAACAAATGGTACCATCTCGCATACCTCACACCACTTTAGTGAAGTTAGCAAGAAACCTTGTGAGGTCCACGAGGAATGGTCCAGATTCTAGCTCACCGATCCGACGGTCCACAAAAATGCACATGGAAAAGTTATTCAGAATAATGGGGCCGACTAGGAAAATGGGGGGATGACGCTTGGGGCACAAAATTTTTAGACTAAATTCTAAACATTGGAGAAATGCCTACCCATTTTTTAGGAAAATTTTATATTAAACCTGAACGTGGAGAAACTGACAAGGCAGGTAAAGGGGTCGATAATAAAACGTCATGTAAGGCTTCGCCAAATGACTTAAGAGACTGGAAACCCATAGTGACAAGTCAACACAAAATCATAATGCAATGGTTTGTTCGATGAAAAAAAAAAATTAAACAAGGGTGGAAAATCCCTAAACCCTAACATTAGACCCCCAACATGAAAGAAAACAAAACAAGCCCTAGAACTAGGAAAAATTTGTGACAAATTTTAAAAGTCCTATCATAGGGTTGTGTGTTTAAGGGATTATAGGGTAGAGGGTAGAGAGTTTAAGGGTTTAGGGTTTAAGGTTGAACATAGAGGATTGAGGGTATAGGGTTAGAGAACTAGGTTTGAGGGTCCAATGTATAGGTTTTAGGGTATAGGGGTTGAGTAATTAGGGTTTAAGGGTTGAAGGATTAAGAGGCTCTAGGGGTTGAGAGATTAGGGTTTAAGGTGTAGGGTTAAGGGTTGAGGTATTAAGAGGGTATAGGGGTTGAGGAATTAGGGTTTAAGGGTTGAGGGATTAAGAGGCTCTAGGGGTTGAGATATTAGGGTTTAAGGTGTAGGGTTAAGGGTTGAGGTATTAAGAGGGTATAGGGGTTGAGGGATTAGGGTTTAAGGGTTGAGGGTTGAGGGATTAGGAGGGTATAGGGGTTGAGGGATTAGGGTTTAAGGGTTGAGGGTTGAGATTTGAGGGATTAAGAGGGTATAGGGGTTGAAGGATTAGGGATTAAGGGTTGAGGGTTGAAGGATTAAGAGGGTATAGGGGTTGAGGGATTAGGGTAGAGGGTAGAGGATTGAGGGTTGAGGGTAGAGGATTGAGGGTTGAGGGTAGAGGGTTTAAGGGTTTAGGATTTAAGGGTTGAGGGTTTAGGGTTGAGTGTTTAAGGGTTGAGGGTTGAGTTTTGAAAGATTAAGAGGGTATAAGGTGGTGGCACTCTCAAATTTTTGAAAATTGATGTGCCCATATTTTAAATTTTGCCTTTGCACTCTCACAAGTACCCCTTAAAAATCTACCCAAGTGACCTACTTTGGAGAGTCGTAAATTGAAGCCCGTTAATTTTCATGCAAAACCCCTTGGTGACCACACTCATGTGACATATGTGAATGTTAATATTAGTTTTTAGCTTCCCATGATGAGCTTTGATAGTGTTTTGAAAGGCTAAGCTGGAGGGTTCTGACACTATTTTTCTATTTCAGAATATTGAGTTCTACAAAGTAGCCTTCTATTCGAGTGAATATTTTGCAACTGAATGATTTTCATGATGAAATGATTGATGCTATCCATTCTCCCCACACTCATATGCTCCCCTGTCAGTTTTCAAAGTCTTAGGACCTAATTTACTATTTTTACGAGATCAAAAACAAATCTAGTTTGTTCAATTTTACATCTACATTTCTGAGAATGTTTCAAGGTGGTCAAATTTGAACCCTAATATCTTTTGAGGAATAATGATTCAAGAAAATCCATCTTGCACACATAATGAGTGTACCTAAATGAGCTTGTATTTCCATTGGCGGCCTCCTAGGAGATGGTTTGATATTTTTTTCAAAGTGGTGACTTGGCAACCCCTAATTGGATCTAAATAGGTACAATTGTAGAAAATCTTGACTAAGCAACTTTGCAATTAAATGAATTTTCACCTCGTGACTTGTTTTACCAAATCATTTGTTGCACCCCATAGTTGGATCAATTTTTGCACGGCTGCTCAGTTTCAAGATCTCTTTTGCTGGACAGTCTTTTGCACTCGATTTTTGGATCAAAATTTGACATGTCTACTCAGTCTCAAGGTCCCAAAATAAGTTTTGATGGGTTATTTAATTACTTTTTGATTGTGACAGGGCCAAAAATGGTCTTTCATAAAGTGCCAATTGTTTCAATTCTATTGCCAACCCATTTCGGTTTCTGGTCTAAAACCTATATAGCTCAAATTTCATCAAGATCGGAGGTCATTTGATGCATTATTTTAATGCATTTCAAGTGTGGTGAACATGTCCTTGTGGCTAGTTTACAAAGGAGGTACCTGAATTTTAAGGGCATGGAAAAATTTGATGAAATGGGTTTTTCTCTAAATAATTGATTATGTTCCTACACAAATTTTCATAGCTTCAAGTGTCCCAGGTTTCTAGCAATAATTTTTTTTCAAATGCACGCATAATTAGAAGTCACAAATTTCTTCTAATGTTTCAAATGTTAATACTTAAAATATTTTCAATATTTTAAATATTGTGCAAATGATAAAGCAAAAATATAAATCACAATTCAAATGTTTTTGAGGACAAGCTTGTTTAATTCTTGATTTGGATTGGTTGAGAGGCAACTTTCACGACTTTCATGGTTGCATGGAAGAACTCATGTCGTGGTCAAAAATATTTGTCTTTCCCATTTATTTTCAGCAATGCAATCTTCTAGCCTTAAATCTTGATTTGATAGGTCCATTTAATGCTTCCTTGGTTTTGGGAAAATTTTCTTTCATGGCAACAACATCCCCATCACTAGTTTTCATTTCCTTTTTCCTCAACAACGCATGATGAGCGATGGTGTATGTTTTCCATCACCCATCACTCATTCCATTTCCAATTTCCCTCACCAACATGTGATGAGCGATGGCCTTCCATTCCTCATTGTTGGCCTTTTGAATGTCACTAGTTCCTTTCTCCATTTCTGAAATGGACATGCGATGGGCGATGTCGAGTGAAGGCTTGCTCGCAAAAGAGATTGGTGGGTCCTGAGAAGGAATTGAATGCACGAGTATAATTGGAAAATCCTGGTGGTAAATATAAAGGGACCGGGAAAGAATTGCTTTTCCTAGTAAATGTTTTATCGCTCATCGCTAGTTGATGTTTCATTTTTCCTTTTGCTCCCGCGATGAGCGATGTGCTGAAAGGAATTGGGTGGGCCCATGAAAGGTGAAAGAACGTTCAAGTAAATTTATTTTGACCGATAATGTGTTGTTTTAAAATCTTTATCATTTTAAAAGTTTGAGTTGGGAGAGGGTAGATTAAATGTAAAGTGAAAATAAAATGCAAGGAGAGGTGAAATATTTTAATATTTTGGTAATTTAAAAGGCCTCCACTTTTTAAAGAATAAAAATAATATTGTTGGGAAATGGAGGTGAATTAGAAGTGGGTGATTTTTCCTGAGTAAAATATTGGGGGGACAGATTAAAATTTTGTGCAATATGATGAAATTTAGTAACTCAAGGGCTCCATTATAGAGTTGAGAAAATATTATTTGTTGGAAATAAAATGAGAAGTGAAATTATTTTGTGCAACAAGCATGATAAAAGTAGAGCCAAAATAAGGGCAGCAATAGCGGGATTGCATGAAGGATTTATTTTTCAATTGCATGGTAAAATGGTACAAGTTTCTCACGAAAGAGATGAATTTTCTGATGAGGGAAAAGTTTGGTGTGCAAAGGAAAGAAAGAGGAGAGAGGATTTGTTAAAAAAAATTTGTTGATGGATGGAGAAGGAAGCTTCCACGTGTCTTCTATAGATTAATTTTAGGGCTTTTCTACCTTTTTTATCTTCTCTTCTTCTTTCATTGTAGAGGGTTCTAAATTTTTGTGTGGGTTGGGTAGATAGAGAAGTGATGAGTCTAAGTCATAAATTGAGTTTGTAAGCTGTAATTACTAATTTCATGAGGAAATATCAGCCAATTTGTGTAAGTAAATCACAAATTTCATGAAATTGTCTCCAAATTTGTACACATTTGATCGTATGAATTCAATAATACAAAGTATTTTTGAATTTTTCATCTCAGTTTTTCTTGAGATTGTTTTATTTGTTCATGGGTCTACTTCAAAGAAATGGTTAAATTATTTTGAGCAGATAATTATGATTTCAAGTGTGCAGGTTGGATCTATAAGAAGAGTTTGATTGACAACATGAGTGGATCTATTGGTGTAGTGCATTAGCAATTTGAATCCACTGGTTGAAGTTTGTTTGCTGATGGAAATTCCTTTATAATTTTGTATTTGACTCCATGGCCAAGAATTAGGCACTAATTTGTCAATCAGCTTAACGCATTCTCAGAAACAATTTAAAAGCAAAATTATTTTAATTCCTATTTTTTGGTTGAGGTTCAGTGTCGAGTTCTGCTTCCAAATTGCTAAGTGAGTTTTGATATACAAAGTATTTATCTAGATTTGAGGTTGTCATTACTTTTTTTGGTGTGATTGAATTGGGAGTTATCTGATATAAAAGGAAATATTTGTGTGTGATTGAATTGAATTTTTAGGCATTGTAAAGGTTGACCCACCTTGGTCCTACAGAGCCAAAAGTGTAGGAGATTTTAGTCTTTGAATGAATCTTGTCAGTTGGCCAAATCTACCTATGATTTTGAGCATTAGAAAGTGGCTAGTCTATAGGACTCATTGGATTTGTGTGATTTGGAAAAACAAAATAATGGTGACTTTTCTAGGGAGAATTGTGAATATCCAAGTGCAGAATAATAATTAACAGTGTCATATTATTTGCTAATCTGAATTTAGTTCAAATAGTGAAGGAATTCAAACCTGGAGAAAGAGATTGTTATAGTGAACCTGAAAGTATCATAATCTATGGTGCTCTACTAGTGAAAGGAACTCAAAAGGAGATATATTTTTGAAAGAACTTCATGGTGTTTGAAGTTTGGTCCTTTGTGAAGAGAGGTGGCGACTATGTCAAAAGAACCTGATGAAGATGTGAATACAATTTCAGATCTACAATATTTCCACTTAGGAAGAAGAATTTCCAGCAGTTGCAGCATTTCTAGGTATTCTTCACTTTTGGTTTTCAAGAAACTTTTGTATGAAAACCATATTTGAAAGTCTTAAAAAGAAATTTGGCTCCATATTAGGTAAATTAACACTAAGAAAGGGAAATAATAGTAAAATTGAGGTTTCATACTTCCATTTGAGTTTTCAACTACAGTCCCATTCAAAGATTGTGTCTAGTGTTCACATATTTTCTAATATGGATGATTAGAATGAGTTTGTGTATCCTAGGGTTTTCCCTCCATTTGCATTATCATATGTTTCAAGCCCAGGTTACCACCATGTTAGCAACCATCCTAGTGATCCTTCATTTGGTCATGGTTATGATTATGCACAATTAGTTAAACCCAAATTTGCAAATATCTGTGGATCACCAAGCTGAAATAGCCATACCATTAGATACCTTAATATAGCTTGTCAAGAAGCTTCAAAAGTCTGATAATCCTCAAAAAATTGATACTACAAAGTGCATGAACCCAAGAGTGCACAAGCCTAAGATAAGGTGGAAATGGAAATTTGTGTTCAAAAGGGGAATTAAAAAGATGGGCAAAAGGCACCTAATTTTTCTCAAGCCCAATTAAAAGATAACCACACTATATCTACTTGCCAAGTTAATGCACCTTTTTTCAATTCCTTTGATCCATTGTGTATACACCTAAAATTAGTCTAGAGCATCTGATTAATTAAATACAAATTATTTGATTAATTATCCTAATTTCCTCTACTATTTGAATAAATAGAAATATTTATTTATATAGTTCACATTTAATATTCATCTTAATTAAATAAACAAAATTAAATACTTTGTTCAATTTAATTATCAAATCCATATTTTATTCTATCACATCAATCTTAAATTAATTAAATAAAGATCAAATACTTTATTGATTAATTACCATTATTCTTCTATTTAATTTAATAAACAACTATCTTATAGTTTGTTTTATTAAATTATTTATCCCTCTTTTGCTAATTTAAATAAATCAAAATATTTGAATTAAAGCACAAAGAATATTCCATCTATATTCTGTCAAAAATGAATTAGATATCCTAAATCATGTCTAAAATATGTCAAAATTAATTGATTGAAACTTCACGGGAAGTTTTGGAGACAAATTGGAGATAATTTTGGAATTTGATCTCTCAATCCTCCTCCATCAATCCTTCCTCTTCTCTTGCCTGGTGTTTTCATGGGTAGAGACAATCTCCATCTTTCTCTCAATCTCCTCCAGCTGTCACCATTCAATTCTCCATATTGAATCCAAGCCTTTCAAAGCTTTCCCTGTGCATTTCTACAGCCAGAAAATCTATAAATACAGCCTCATTGAGCCAAGAAAAGGATCCAGATAATCAAGTTTATGCACTCTTACTCTGCAAGAATTCAAGCACTCAAGCATCAAGCATCAAGCATTCAAGCATCCAACATCCAGCAATCAGGCTTCAATATCATGGCTGCAATTATCTGTTTCATGTCAATCCAGACTTAGTTTAACTCATTTATCTTCTAAAATTGTCATATTTAATTCCATATCATTGTCTCAGTATCCATCTCATTCTTTCAATTGTCATTTTAACAATCATAGTGCACTCACAATTTGAGAGCCATCTTGATTTAATAAATATTGAGGATAGATAACAATATGATGCTTTCAATTGATTCAATTTGATTAATCTTTGATATAATGTCATATTAAGAAGTGTCTTTTGTGCTTATTCACTTATTCACGCTTACAATTTGGTGCCCACCGAGGGGCATTAACCCCAATTTTCCCCAATTTTGTAAATTTTTTGGAAAGTATCACGCAGGTTCTTGGCATGTTTTTCTTGTAGCACTTCTGTTAAAATTTTTAGCACTTCCGGTCAAAATTTAGTATTTTCAACTTTGGCGCCTCCAGTCACTGTTTTAGCGCATCGGGTGATTTAGCGTTTCCATGGAAAACTTCGGCGCTTTGGTGTCCTATTTTGGCGCTTTCGGGTTTTAGCGCATCAGGTAACTATTTTAGTGCTTTAGTGCAATATTCTAGCGCTTTTGTAAAAATCACTGGATCCGACGCAACCACGGTTGGATTTTAATTTTTTCACAGTTGGACTAAAAATTATCAATCCTAGGGTAGACACTTTCTATTTTCTTAAAAGAAAATTTATCAATCCTAGGGTAGTCACCGCATTTTTACAGTACAAGTTAAAAAGAACAAACATGATTTCTGTGAAGCAACACCTTCACTTAGATTAGAAAATTTATTTTTGGGCTTAAAACAAAGACAAACTTATATGTTGTGCTTGTGGTGATTAGGCTTATGCTCTCCCCTTAACTGGGTGACCAAAGTGCCAGATTCACTTTTTACTTCATGTCATTTACGCTTTGTTAAATCCTTTAGAAGGCCTGTTGTAGTGGGAAAAAGTACTCACCCTACGGGAACGACCTTAGTGGGAACAACCAAAGCTAGGTTTTCCAACCCACTATAATAAAAATGCAAGTTGTTGATGAAAGTCCAACTTGACGGTAGTGAACAAGATAACCATCCCCAAAATCTTTGTTCTAAAGATTGGGAGGTCTCCTGAGGGAGTTTATCTATTTTCCGCACCGAACGGAAACCCTATCTACAAACCATAGAGTAGTTTCTCGACGAGTCAATATCCATACATTGTCATACTCATAGTGCAAGGGGAGGGAAGAATCTGCCCCCAAGACACTCACCATATAATTACCAAGGACCACTTGTTCAAGGGATTCGGTATCCACTTCCATCACTTTGAGTACATGCCTGGCAATAACAAAAACACGGGTGCCCTCTAGGGGGTGACACTGCTGTGTGACTCAACGAAATTCAAGATGTGGGTTGTGAGTATAATGATGACCTAATTGTCCTTAAGTGTGAGTCTATTTGATTTGTGTACAATTGTCAAAACAACTCGTCAAAATCAATAAGAATCATTCATGATCCTTTAACATACACGATCTATTCAGTTAAAAACATTTATTCACAATTGCTTGCCATGTTTTCACAAATTCATTAAAATCAGATTTAAGATCATCCTGAAAACAACAAAGTCAAGTTAGATCAGAAAATCCATGCTGTGAAAGTGGAAGTCCACCATGTTTGTCAAGAGAAAAATCAAAATCATGAAACCCAAGAAACCCCTCAGTTATAGAAATAAATTGAGAAAATAGCATTTTTTATATCATAATCAGAAACTCTTTTTACAACATAAAACATTCATCCACATATATCATGATTTTGGTAGGGGTCACACATTAGATTACATAGTAGAACTGCTCTATTCATGAGCCTTCTTTCAAAGAAGAGCTCTCACTCAATATCACAACCGTAGTCAGTGCATACATCCTTCTTATCTTCCACAATCCTTAATACAATATGCCACAAGGCCAGATCAGGTTTTACAATAGAGAGTCTTAAAATTCTGTTTTTAAGCATTTTGGAAACCCGTTTTGGTGCTTCTGGTCACTGTTATAGCGCTTCTAAAATAGAACTTTTGGGCACTAATTCAATGCTTACAGTCTATATTATAGCGCTTTCATTAAAATAGTGCTTCCATAAAATTCTACAGCTCTTTCATGCACTGTTTTAGTGCTTTCATTAAAATAGCACTTCCATCAAAATCTATAGCGCTTCCATACACTGTTTCAGCGCTTCTATAAAGTAGCACTTCTATCAATTTTTGAAGCACTTTCATGCACTATTTTAGCGCTTTGTCACCTGTTTCAGCGCTTCAGAACTCTGTTCTAGCGCTTCTGTGAAATATTGCTTTTGTCCTCTGTTTTAGCGCTTTCAAAACAAAGAGTTCAAAATTTTTACCAGTCAATCAGTCTGTCATTTTATCCACATTTTTCATCAGACCAAAATTTCTTTTTATCAAAATCATTGTCTAGCGACCAAAAATAGATAGGTTTATACAACCTTTCCATCTTATCAATTGAAACAAGATCTTGCAAATCACAAGTGTCAAAATCCAAATACACAATCGATTACTACATTGAAGTTTCATCATCAGGATACTATCATCCTTCATCACGAAACTAAGTATAGTAATCAAATATTTAACATAGCCAAATCAATAAGATCAGTCATCTTCTTCGACTTTGTTAAAAGTTCAAATTGACATTTTCCAACAAATAAGATCAACATTTCAGAAGAAAGGGTAAAATTTTGTATGCCAATCTTCACTAGGTCCCAAAAACAGAGACTCTTAGAGCAAGAAATTTTAAAATCCCAAGCAATGGCAGAAGAAAATCCTTGGAACAACCTGAACTAAAATAATAAAAATGAAATAACTCCAAAGGATATCCAAGTAGCTCAACAAGATCTCAAGTTCGATATATTTATGGAAAAGATTCTAGAACAAGATATGGAGAAATATATTTTGATGTTGGCTGAATCAGGTGCCAAACTTCCCAAGGACTTCGACGTAAACCATCTGAAGGAAGCACCAGACACAAGTGAGATTGAAATTTTACAACCTACACAAATGATAGATCCAGTTGCCACTTTAACATCTCAAATGCAGCTGTTACAACAACAAATATAGGATATGACGAAATGAAGTACAAAAAGATATGCGATACAAGATATTTGTCCTTATTCTTTTGATGCAATGGTCAGTTTGATACCTTTCCCTAGACATTGTGAAATCCCAAATTATGATAAGTACAATGGACGAACGGATCCGACAGATCATATCAGGGAATTCAAAACAATGAGTCTCGAGTTTTCCCAAGAGGAAACTTACTTAATGAGATTATTCCCAAGGAGCTTGGGAGGATCATGTATGGAGTGGTTTTCAAAACTACAACTTGGTATCAAAATTTTTATGGAATTAGTCAACAGGTTCATTTCCCAATACTCCTTTAACATCCAACACAATGTTACAAAAAAGGATCTTTATAACCTAAAGCAAAACAAGGGGGAAACATTCCTATCTTTTCTCCAAAGATGGCGACGCCTATTCGCCAGATATCCTAGATCAATTCCCGAGGAAGAAAATATGGAGTTATTCATTGACAACTTGACGGAGGAAATGAGTTATAGACTCGAGTTACAATGTCCTCCCACATTTGAAAAAGTAATAGAAAACGGTTTGAAAATTGAGGAAGCTTTAGTTAAAAGAGGAGTTATAAAACATTTCAATAATAAAATGAATAACACAAATAACTCCTCAAATCAATACTCAAGCAGTGATAAGCCAGAATTTTGGCAAAAGAATCACAACACAACTATCAATGAAACATCAACTGATTCCCAAAATGTCAAACCGGTATTTAACTTGACAACATCTATATCAAAGAATCAAAACAATGGCCAACTTATAAAGTCAAAAAGCATAAAAAACAACGAGATCATAAAAATGCAGCCATATCAGAAACCATCAAATCAGCGAAGGTTCACACCTTTAGGCCAAATGATAGAATAAGCAATGAAAGAACTAGTCACTAGTGGCCTTATCACGGGAAGCCCGATTTTGGGATCCTAAGGTCAAACCACCATGGTGGAATGACGCTGATTATTGAAACTTCCATAACAATAAAGGTCACAAAACTAATGATTGTATGGAGTTGAAACATGCGATACAAGATTTGGTTGACAACAATAAAGCATATGTGGAAGCACCACAAAACAACAACGATCACTCATCTTTCAAATACCCTTTGCCAAACTATGACAAAGGAGAATCATCATATTGGAAGAATTTCAACCATGTCTTTGACACCACCATCCTTTGCCTATCTAGAATAGAGAGTGATCACATAGTCGGTCACCACATTGACAGACCCAAAATCGATGACACTACTTCATCGGACTTGCTCTTGAACATATCAAACTCTGATAATCAAATCAATGTCTTAAAAATCAAAGAACATCAAGAGAATCAACTAGTAAATGTAATGACTAGTGGGCAAGCCAAGGTCATGTTAAAAGGAATTGGGTCTACACACGCAGTTCCACCTCCATCTCACTATAACATTGTCAATCAACTACAAAATATTCCTGCTCAGATATTGATACTAGAGCTCCAAAAAATATCACCATCACATAAGGATGTTCTCGAACAAGCTTTAGTTGCCACTATGGTACCAAAGAATCTAGAGGTGTGTCAATTTCAAGCTATGGTGGGACATTCGACTACCCCACATTGTCTATCATTCTTCGAATAGGATGATATCTCGCTAAACCATCCACATAATACTGCACTCCATGTTGAGGTCTTAATCCACAATCACCGCATCAAGAGAGTCCTAATAGATGGGGGAGTTGGTCAGAATATTTGCACTCTCAAGTTAATCCATGCACTGGGATATTCAGATAATGTTATTGATTCTCGCAGAAAAATGACTATCAAATCATATGATGAAGAAGAGAGATCGTCTAAAGGCTTGATTGTACTACCCATCCAAGTGGGGATCATGATGAAACATATTGCATGTAAAGTATTGGAGAAGGAATTAGCATACAATATTCTCTTAGGCCGACCATGGAACCATGAAATGCAAGTTGTCCCTTCGACATATCATCAATGATTGAAGTTCCCTATAAATGGATGAGAGGTGACTATATCTATTGATTACAATCACCCTCAACATTGTGACACCCTTAGGATCTCTCAAGATACCGTCATACCACACAACAGGGAAGCATCATCATTCAAAGATGAACAACGTCCAAGCATCACTACTAAATGGGTAGAAAAGAAGGGTGAGGAAAAAGAGACAAGTCATGTTGAAATTCAATCAACAGATAAACTAGATCAACAAACTTCTTTATCACACAAGTTCCAAGAGCAATTCCAACTGAAGGACAAAGGAATGGGAACATATTCTATGAATCAATCGCTTAACCTATCACAGTTAATGCCATCTCCTAGGACATATGGTCAACTGTCTATGATCAAGTCTCAAACATCATTACCAGTTACAGCTCTAGATGAAAGGTTTGTCAAAAAGGGTACAATAGAGGATGAAACAAGCAACAAAGCAATCCTAGATTGGTTATACAAAGATGAGGAACCCTCTACATCAGATATCAGTATCAAAAATGTCGCCATCAACAACGATAAATATGGAAAAGGAAAGGCTATTTTAGAAAAAATGGGATATGAAGGACAAGGACCCATTGGATTAAGAAAGGATGGAATCACAGAGCCTATTACACCCCTCAATCTCCACACAAAAGAGAAGCCAGGACTAGGATACTCTGAAGAAGACAAGTAGGAGCTAACAAAGATAGCTGTAGAAAACATCCTTTAGTTTAGGGATGGCTCTGAAATAGACTCAAATGAATATGAGTGGGCATTGTATTTCGATCTATTTTTCATTGATATTCCAGTCGATGTGATTCAAAAATATGCACAAACATGTGAGGAGGGCCAAGGATCTTGGTCTAGACCACTCATGGAAGGTTCAATAGATATCGATGACTCGAGTGGGGACAAGTAGACTTTGAGTGGACTAGACGATCTGGAAGAAAGTACCATCACAGACCTTGATATTCCAATAAATGATTATGATGAAATAGCTATCCACATCCTTACATCCATCACCTTGCAATAATCTGATAACCTCATGCCATTAATCCATCCTAAACTCATTGACTGGGAACCTATCGAACCTTTGAATATACCAATATTTACAAATGATGATGCCATCATAAACTTCTGATGTCATGTTGAACCTGGTACAACTTCTTTCTGTAATACTCATAACAACATGACTTAGAAGGAGGGTGTCAACTCTTCCAGTTGCAAAAAAAACAATAGAGAAAATAGATCTAATGGTGAAAACCATTCTATGGCAGCATTAGATCTGGAAAAAGTAAAAATAAAGAACGCATCTAACAGTGAAAATATTTCTGAGGCACTGAAAGATGTAAGATTTGACACTCTTCCAGAACACTATCATGAAAGATCATTAGTCCTAGTAGAACTGACACAGTCTATGAATATTGGCACCGAAGACAAGGCAAAAATCCTAAATCTAGCAGAATCCATGACAGAACAAGAAAGACCGAAATTCATTGAATTATTTAAACAAAGAAACATCAACTTCGATTGGTCATATTTTGATATGCCAGGCTTAGAATCAAATTTGCTTATGCATCACTTGTCTTTGCCCGCAAGAATCAAGCTTGTCAAGCAAAAATTAAGAAAAATGCATCCTCACATCGCATTGATGGTAAAAATGGAGCTAAAGAAATTATTGGATGTTGGATTCAAACGGTCTATAGATTATGCCAAATGGATATCAAACCTTGTACCTATTTCAAAACAAGACAATAGTATGAGAATATGTACAAATTTTAGGGACCTAAATAAAGCATGTATGAAGGATGATTTTCCACTACCAAACATAGAAATCATCGTGGACTTAATAACTGGGCATGCCATGTTGTCAATCATGGACAGTTTCTCAGGATACAATCAGATAAAAATAGCTCCCAAAGATTAGGAAAAGACAACTTTCACATGCCCATGGGGAACCTTCTATTGGAACGTCATGCCATTTGGTCTAAAGAGCACAGGAGCTACTTATCAAAGAGCTATGACGACAATCTTCCATGATATGATGCACACCTTCATGGAAGATTACATGGATGACATCTTGGCAAAATCTACTACTAGGGAAGGATATCTACATATCCTAGACAAAATATTCACACGGATGGAGAAATTCAATGTTAGGTTAAACCCCAAGAAGTGTGTCTTCGGGGTCACATCGGCAAAACTACTAGGGTACATTGTCTCAGAAAAAGGTATAGAAGTGGATCCAACAAAATTCAAAGCAATTATGGAGATGCAACCTCCTAGGAACATAAGTCAACTTAGATCACTATAGGGAAGGCTCCAATCAATCAGAAGATTCATCTCCCAGCTAGTGGATAAAAGTCATCCTTTCAATCATCTATTGCATAAGAACATTGTTTTCAAATGAAACGAAGGGTGTGAAACAACATTCAATAAAATCAAGCAGTATCTAATGTCACCACTCATTCTCATGCCACCCACAGAAGGAAGGCCACTCATATTGTACATTGCTACGACAGACATCTCATTGGGGGCACTTTTAACGCAAGAAGATAATGAAGGCAAAGAACACGCTATCTATTATATCAGCTGAACATTAAATGGATATGAAATAAATTACACGTTCATAGAGAGATCTTTCTTGATTGTGGTATTCACTACTCAACAACTGAGACACTACATGTTAACTCATACAATCAAGTTAATAGAAAAGATCGATCCTTTAAAGTATCTACTCAGTAAAGCTGCCCTAACAGGTAGACTGGCAAAGTGGGTCATTCTATTAAGTGAATTTGACATTCAGTATGTAGAGAGAAAGGCAATCAAGGGTAGGAAATCGCTGAACAATTAGTGGAGGCTCCTCTACCCAATGATCGAGCAATGATAATGGAGTTTCCTGATGTAGATATTCTGACAATAATGCCCCAACGATGGGTATTATATTTTGACAGATCATATACAGAGTGAGGATCAAGAGCAGGAATTTTGTTCATCTCTCCACAAGGACACACCATTCCAAAATCATATCGATTAATGTTCCAGTGCACAAATAATGTTGTAGAATATGAACCATTAATCATTGGGGTCAAGACAACAATTCAGTGGAAAATCACGGACTTACAGGTATATGGGTATTCTCAACTAGTCATTTATCAAGTAAATGATGAGTATCAGACAAAAGATGAAAATTTGATGCCCTACATGCAACAAATAGATAATCTAAAATAGTCCTTTGTCAGTATCAAGTTTGATCAAATTCCAAGAGTTGAGAACAAAGCTGCGGATGCTATGGCTATGATTGCTTCATTACTACAATTTCCTGAGAAGTGTGTTTGCTATGAGTTTATGGTAGAACAAGTATCATGTCCTTCCCATTATAATCCAGAATCCGCTACTATCTGCCATATCAAAACCACAGAAACCTCCATCTATGAAATGATCTATGCTTACTTGAAAAATGATGTGCTTCCTCCTAATCTATCCAGGAATGAAAAACAAAACTTCATCTGCCAATCTGCACAACATACTTTAATCACCGACATACTTTATCGTCGAGGTCTTGATGGTACTTTACTCCGATGTCTAGAACACAACAAATTTGAAATCGCCCTACGAGAGGTTCACGAGGTTATTTGTGGTACTCACTCGAGTGGGATGACTCTAGCTAAGAAACTCCTCTATTTGGGATATTATTGGCCATGCATGGAGAAAGAATCCTATCAGTTTGTTAACAAATGCCAAAAGTGTCAGATTCATAGCAATTTGATTCATGCACCAGCATAAGAACTGGATCCCTTCACATCAACATGGCCTTTTTGCCAATGGGGCCTTGATCTAGTAGGAAAAATCAATCCATCTTCATCTAATGGACACAAGTTCATTATAAAAGCTACAAAATATTTCACAAAATGGATTGAAGTAGTACCTCTTACTACCATCATTGGGAAGCAAATCTCTTCTTTCATTTTGAACTACATCATATGTCGGTATGGAATCCCTCAATCCATTATCACTGATAATGGACAACCGTTCAAGAATCAAGATGTCTAAAAGCTATGTGATAAATTTCATATCCAACATCGATTTTCAACACCGTACTATCCTTAAGGGAATGGCCAAGTAGAGGCCTCAAACAAAAAAATACTCAAAATTATCAAAAAGACGGTTAATGATGTTGGATGTGACTGGCATGTTCAACTCAATCCTACACTATGGGCCTATAGAACAAGCATCAGAACACCAATGGGAGCTACACCATATGCCTTGGTATATGGGTCAGAAGCCATATTGCCAATTGAAGTTGAGATTCCATCCCTTCGTGTATCACTCAGAGGTATCATATCAAATGAAGACTATAGGGTCTCTAGACTACAAGAACTGGAGTTGCTGGATGAGCATTGTCAACAAGCTATTAATCATCTAATGGCTTATCAACAAAGGATGTCAAGAAGTTACAACCACAGGGTAAAGCCACGGGTCTTTCAAATTGATGACTTGGTTCTAAAAGAAAACCCTAGGAATCAGCAAGACAGAGAGAAGAAAGGAAAATTTGAGCCTAACTAGCTTGGTCCCTTTGTCATCACATTAGTATATGGATTAGGTGCATATCAGCTATCAACGTCAGAAGGGGATTTTTTTGATGAACCTATCAACAATATTCATCTCCGAAAATTCTATGCTTGAATCTCCTAGTGCATGGGTCAAACTTCTAAAAATTCTTTCCTTCATGAAAACCAAGCAAACAGGCATCTTGGTAACACAAAAATACCAAAAAAAATAGAATACTTAAAAAAATAAAAATAAAAGAAGAAGAAGAAGAAGAAAGAAATAGAGAAAAATGAGAAAAATACAAAAAACACAAAGAGTGTAATCAAAGCATATGGTGAAAACCTGGAAACAGGCGTCGTATGTGATTCTAAGATCAACTTTCCCATCTATTTTGATATATATCAGGATCATTATTGTGGCAGTCAGTACCATTCCATAACATGTCAAGTAGTATTGCCATCTCTTCATCCATATCAAAATCATTTTCACATAGTCAATTATCACTCCAAAGCTTGGGGGCAACATTTGGATATCACTAGGGGAAACAATAACATCGATTTCACCAAAGGGCGAACAATAGTATAGCCGAAAAATGAAAACAAAGATCAAAGCGCAATTTCAATCATCATCAGAAAGACATCAACCATCCATATCATTATCGAAAATCCAAAAGCATGTCAAAAAGTTAAGTCTGAAAAAGCAACATCCAAAAAAGAAAACATAGGTCTGTGTCAGTCGAACTACGTGGTCTTTGCGTGTGTAACGTAGGCAAGGCTAATCTTTGATCAGCCCCCGAGACCCCTAAGATAGGTTACTAGGTTAGGTCTTTGGTCCAAAATCTCGAAAATCCAACAACATCACAAAATCAAAATGGATGATCTAAAACCTAAATAATGAATGAAACACTCTAAGTAAACACTGGATTAAATAAATTTTGATTATCATTTATTTGGAGTTTTTCAATGATGTATTAAACTAGAGGAACAAGGAAGAAGAATGATGTTTTATTATTTGATTCTTGTAAATTAATCATATAAATGTATGAATTGTTGGGGGATGTGCTATGCAAATGTATCACTGATGACATTCAAAATTCACACATTCAAATGATTAATCACTTCCTGTTTACACAATGAATGCTCAGGTCATCTTGGTTCAATCATACCTAGATGCTTCTGTCCGCTTGCAATATCAAAAATCAAAAATCATGAAAGAAGTACTCAGGTTGTCATTGGTCTAACATATACTAATGACACTTGTATTCACTTTCAACATTCAATAAAGCTCTATGATGACAAAAAGCACAAAGATATTGTTAAAATGACAATCATTTTACATATAGTTACATGTTAAAATTAGATTGTATTCATCATTTTGCATTATCTACAGAGTATTTTTTGCATAGAGGGTTCCAATAAATGATTATCTAATCCACAAATCAGACTGAGTATACTTGACATAAATCCAAAAATCATCAAAAACATGTAGGAATCATCATCACATCATTTAGTATCATCATTTCATCTTCATACATCAAATAAATTATGAATTAAATTGTGCCATAGGGTACATCCTATTCATTTTTACCATTATTCTCATTACATTATCATCTATCCAACACAAATATGCATATATTATTTACCATCCATACATTTAATAAATAAAATCATGCCATTATTTTCATTACATCATTACATTATCATTCATCATAAGATCATCATTTTTATCATCATATTAACATAAAAATTATTTATCCATCCATCCATACATATCATCACATATCGAAATAAAATCATCCATATAGATCATCATTAAGAGATTCATACACCACATCATACATCCATATATCATATATTCTACACATGCATTTATCATTATACCATTACATCAAAATAAAATCATCGCATATTGCATACATCACATAATAAATGCATTCATCACAAAGAAATCATAAACCATCATCATATTACATCAACTGCATCTCATATATATATCTCAAAGTGTCAAGTATACAATGAAGTTTGGTCTAAAAATACATCATCAAACAATGAGCTACATCATAATATACATCATGAAGGCTCACAATAGCATCTATGATCTGCTACTGTCAGAGTGTGCGGGCCCAACAAGACTTGTACCACCACCAGAAGGACCTATACCACCACCAGAAGGACCAGTACCACCACCACCCCCAGAGGAACTAGGATCTCTGGGATCTTTATGTGGAGGTTGTGTCACCCCCTCTCTCACTGTTTATGTGTGTGTCCGCCCAGATCTCGACGGGGCATAGCTGACTCTACACTTAGTAGGCATTGCATCATGATACCTACCTCTGTAAAACTCAGCCTCTGAGCCAGCCCGCAGAACCTCTCTCATATACTTTGCCGCCGAAGTACCATCAACTACTCTCTGGAGAGTCTCCACTGTCTCCTGTGCCCTCTCGGCAATCTGCCGAGCACTATCTCTCTCGGCTGTCAAAGTGGCCACCTGCATCTATACTACGGTCAACTGTCCTTGCACTATGATAGAGCCTAAGCATGAGCCTATGCCTGGGCCTACATCAGAGTCTGGGTCTGCACAAGCAAACCTCAAGCCTATACCAACTGCCCCTGTAATGTCTACACCTATGCTTGGAGACTTGCTATCTGTCTCTTTTGATCCACTGCTGGCACTGTCACTGCTTGCCTCTTGCGAGGCCTGCTGGAAGATGGAGCATTATTGATGGCTAGCCCTACCCCTCTATCTCCTCCACTACCGCCATCACTGCCATCACTGTTGCTATCACCACTGTTGCTACTCTCTGAGCTACTGCCTGATGGAGAATCATCTCCACTTCCACTATGTATGGAACCCTCTACCACATCCTCCTCTATAGATAAAGGTGTCGGCTCATCTAGAATGGTGATATGAGGATGTGGAACCAAGGCCAGGAATGAGGCATACTCCTTAGTAACCAGTGCCTCTGCAATATCCCTCCACATATCCCAAGGTGATGGCTGCACTAATCTATATCCCTCTATTAGGGTATCATATGACATATGGGGACCCCAATCAGGAATATCCATCCGTCGCCTCACATAGTGGGCAACTCCTTATGGCATACACTACAAAATGTCGTATTGTTGGTACACTCAGCGTAGCAGAAATCTCTCTAAAAAAAATGGTGTACGGACGATGAGATACATGGAATCACAAAGGAACCCCAACACTGTACCATCCTCATCCCACTACTCACAGTCAAGGTATGGGTGCCAAGTAACTATCTCTGTATCGTCAAAAACCCACCTCCAGTGCTCTAACTTGCCCATACGGGCCTGTGTGAACCGACCACTATATCAGAAAATGTAAGGTCTATCGACTGGTTTGTCTGCAACTGTAAAAGGCCGAGCAATAGCAAAATTCTCCTATGCCCACACCTGTAACAGGGTCATCCCTGTTGATAAGCTCCTAGCTCCAAGGTACACAACCGAGTGTAGATCATGATAAAGATGTGACAGCATGCACATCCCCCACACATATTTGGTACTGTGTACCATCATGCTCTCAAGAGTCCTACCCCAACCAATCAAGAATCCCTTTGACCTACGATCAGGGGAAAGGAAATCTCCAATGAATCTAGCTAGCACTGCTGGTAGTGTAGCATAAGAGTCGGCGATCCTCCTCGACCAAACACTCGGACCCACAATGTCCTGATCCTGAAACACTCTACAAAGAACATCTCTACCGCCAATCCCATGGGAATCATATACAATGACCTCACCCATAAACAAAATACAAAAAATACGCCACACATCCTCAGGTGTGACCATCATCTCACCAGTAGGTAGGTGAAAGGTGTTGTGGTCACTATGCCACCTCTCAGCCAATGCAGTCAACATACCTCGATTAATCATAATCTTGGGCATATCAAGCAAGCTAGTAAGGTCCCATCAGCCTATCACCTGAAGCTCATCTAGTGTCAGATGAGGTATCAAGTTTGTCATCTGTGGAAACCTCTCTCACATTTGGAGAGTACCCAAATCCTCCTATAATCACAACAAAAAAATCCACAAATCAATGAACTATGTCAAGAAATCAAAAGTCATTCTACTATCAAGTCTATTCCAAAAGCTTTGGTATGAATTTTGAATCAAAATTTGTGGGTGATCGTCAACCTCACCTATCATGAGGTTCATCAAATAGTATCCAATCTCACTTATCATGAGATTTCTTGGATATTGAATCATTTCCTCACCTATCACGAGGATCATCACAAATAGGATTTTCTTCTTGCCTATCATGAGAAGTCAGTCTTATTTAAAATCATCAATCCAACACATCAAGTATTTGGATTATCAATCATACCACTCCAAAGAATGGACATGATCAGAATTGACAAAATCAGGGTTCACTAAGTCAAAATTTTCAATTTTGACATGGAACTACTAAAACAGGCTTCCAAAGCACTAAAATCCAGAAGCGCTACTTTATCAGTTAAAAGCGCTAAATCTCGAAAGTGCTATTTCAGCACTCTGAAGCACTAAAAGAGGCATTCAAAGCGCTAAAAGACTTGAATTGCTACTTTTTCGCATCAAAGCTCTACAACAGTTCGTCAAAGCGCTACTTTACCAGAAGCGCTAGAATAGATCATGAAAGCGCTAATCCACCGAATCAAAGCACTAGAAGTGTCAAAGCACTAAAATCTGGCATCAAAGCGCTAACATTCAACTCCTAAGCACTATATCAATGAAAGCACTAGATTAACCTATGGAAGCGCTAGAGTTTTTAATGCAAGCGCTAAAACTCAAAGTGTTAAACTACCTACTGGAAGTGCTACACCGGAGTGTAAGCGCTAGAGTGCGGCTTGAAAGAGCTAAAACAACCTAAAACACACCTAAACTATAAAATGCATAAAAAAAAATAAAAAATGCACGAATTACAAGGAGATCAAGGGGTACATACCGGAGGTCCATACTCGGTTGGCCATCGGTGATGTCAAACATGCTCGAATCAGTGAGTGTGGTAGGGGATAGGCATCTTGCTCCAGCTGGCAGAAAAGTCTCTATCACAAAGGTTTTTTAAATCAAATAGTGAAAATAAATTGGAAAATGATCTTTTGGAGTATTTATAATTTTTGGAAAGGTATTTTTTGTGGATTTTTATTATCTTTTAATTAATTTTATCCAGGAAATTAATTAGAAACTCATCTGTGGGCTAGATTTCTTTATTATTTGTCGGGAGATAAATTATTTCATTATCGAAACATCATAAAATCATAAATTTTTGAAAAAATCTAAAAAAACCATCAAATCATTAATTTATCTCCTAAGGGGGCATATTATCATTAGATCATTTGAAAATCAAAATCTGGGGCATGTCTGGGGCACACGGAATTATTTTTTTTATATCATCAATCCTGGCAGTAGCAACAAAATTTTCTTCAAAGCAACACCTAAACACATCACTTCGAAGAGGGGAAAAATGTATACACCTAAAATTAGTCTGGAGCATCCAATTAACTAAATACAAATTATTTGATTAATTATCCTAATTTCCTCTATTGTTTGAATAAATAGAAATATTTATTTATATAGTTCACATTTAATATTCATCTTAATTAAATAAACAAAATTAAATACTTTGTTTGATTTAATTATCAAATCCCTATTTTATTCTATCACATCAATCTTAAATTAATTAAATAAAGATCAACCACTTTATTGATTAATTACCATTATTCTTCTATTTAATTTAATAAACAACTATACTATAGTTCGTTTTATTAAATTATTTATCCCTCTTTTGCTAATTTAAATAAATCAAACTATTTGAATTAAAGCACAAAGAATATTCCATCTATATTCTATCAAAAATAAATTAGATATCCTATGTCTAAATCATGTCTAAAATATGTCAAAATTAATTGATTGAAACTTCACGGGAAGTTTTGGAGACAAATTTGGAATTTGATCTCTCAATCCTCCTCCATCAATCCTTCCTCTTCTCTTGCCTGGTGTTTTCATGGGTAGAGACAATCTCCATCTTTCTCTCAATCTCCTCCATCTCTCACCATTCAATTCTCTAGATTGAATCCAAGCCTCTCAAAGCTTTCCCTGTGCATTTCTACAGCTAGGAAATCTATAAATAGAGCCTCATTGAACAAAGAAAAGGATCCAGATAATCAAGTTTATGCACTCTTACTCTGTAGGAATTCAAGCACTCAAGCATCAAACATTCAAGCATCCAAAATCCAGCAATCAAGCTTCAATATCATGGCTGCAATTATTTGTTTCATGTCAATCCATACTTAGTTTAATTCATTTATCTTATGGCATTGTCATATTCAATTCCATATCATTGTCTTAGTATCCATCTCGTTCTTTCAATTGTCATTTTAACAATCATAGTGCACTCACGATTTGAGAGCCATCTTGATTTAATAAATCTTGAGGATAGAGAACAATAAGACGCTTTCAATTGATTATTGCTTTGAATTGATTCAATTTCATTAATCTTTGATATAATTTCATATTAAGAAGTTTCTTTTGTGTTTATTCACTTATTCTCGCTTACACATTGTATGAAAAATTAGATTTGTCATGGGTTGATTACAAGGTTGAAAGTATGCAAAATCAAGTATATAAACAGATGCCTAGATTTAATGGATACAATGTATGTGAAGGAGATGCACATATCCAAAAAGAATTTGGATTCATGGAAAAACATTCATTCAAAGATCAGGATATGTGGATGAGATTTTTTGTCAAATTTGTTGAAGCAAGAGCTAGGGACTGGTACTTAATTTTTCCTGAGAAGACTTTTCCTTATTTGGATAAACTAGTGGATGCTTAAATAGAGAAGAATTTGCAAGAGAACCTTCTGACCTTGTCACAAGATTGAAGGAGATTAAAAGACAAGGTGAAGAGCCAAGCATTAATTTCAATCATATATTTTTTGTTTCTCTTTCATTAGTTCCTGAAAAATTTCAGACTAGTACTCTAGATTGCATTCATATGTACTTTGAAGCTTTTGAGGAAGGATCTAGTGCATTGTTAAATGGTTTTAGAATATCAAATATGAAGATGGCTTACACATGTTTATATAATATGGAGAAAATGAGGAATGAATACATGCAAAGTTTGTTGTCCTCAATTGTGGGTAAACATGTTGATAAAATCAGTAGCTATGTGACTGTAAATGATCAAATGTCTTCAGTTTTAAATATAGACAAATGCATACTTGAGAAGGAAGAATCTAAGAGTGATGTAATGTTCACCATTGATGTTCATAATGGTGAAAATGTTTGTGTCTATCCTCAAGAGGATATAAGTGAAAAAATCAATGATGACACCCAATCTAATGATGAAATGGAGATAAATGTATATTGTTGTCATGATAACCTAGAAATAAATAAGAATGATCAAATAGACAACTTGTTCTTTGTGATAGATGGTGACCATGCTCTTGAAAAATTTGTTTCTAATTCAATTTATTATGATTGGGGAAATCTAGTTTATGATCATTCCATTGAGTTTTCAAGTCTTGATGATGATACATCTTGATATATCCTAATTTTCAATTTGATAATGCACGCAATTCTAGTGAAGGTCAAGGAGAGGAAGTGGTTGAAAGAATGGATTAGAACAATGGTCTACTAAGTAGTGAACAAATTTCAAATCTATTGACCACTAAAAATGATAAATGTGTACATAAGAATAATCCTCAATTGTTATGTGCTACCCATATTGATTTTGACCGTGATGATGATCTTCACTATGCAAGGTATGATGCATGTGTTTTTGATCTACCTCCTAGTTATGAACCAGTTTATCAACATGTTGATGATGTGGATGAAGACAAGGAACAATTTGATTGTAATGATGCATTGTATGATGAATATGAAAGTATGGATACTGATACAAGTTCATAATTTTTTTTTGATGAATTAGAAACAACTTATGACCATGAGGTTTGTGTATCTAATGAGCCTAGTAATGATTATTTTCATGTGGATATTGATGCTAATTTCAAAGTAAAACTAGATTATCCTTCTGAACCATAATTGCTCACTTTTGAGAAAACTTGTGATGGTGAAGATGTTGATATGTTATGTTCAGAGGATAACACAGTGAGTGAAGATGATAACAAGTTAGAAATCCTTGATGATTTTCTTTATCAGCATGATGGAGAATAAATATAGGTTGTTCCAATACATGAGTGTATCTTTTTCAATACACTCAAAGATGGTTTGCATGATGCGTAAGATATTTTAATTAATTCTTGTGATAGTTTCACTTTCAATATGAAAACTAGTAATCATAATGAGCTTAATAGTCCCAGCCATATGGCAGAATGTGAGTGTTACTTTTATCAGCTGGAAGAAGTTTTCACAAAGTGTGGCAATGTGCAAAACACTAAAGAATGTTATTTTAATCTTAAGAGTGATTGACATGATGAATATGATAAATTTTAGCCACATGATAATCAAAATTTTGAGAGTATGCCTAACTTTCAAATGCATAGTAATTATGATAATATTGATAGTATTGTACATGATGAGTTGTTGGGAGGGACTAGCATGTTTAGTAAAGTAGATTGCAGTACTATTTTAGATTGGATTTGGTAAAATGTGATAAGACCATGTTTTCATGTGGTCTTGATCACTATCCTCATATATTTTCACTTGACACAAAATAAAAAAATGAAGAGAGTGGTAGCGATATAATCTATATAATTTGGCTACCATATGATAACAAAGCTAAATAGGGAGAAATTTTCCACTTGCACAAAGGAAGCCTAATATTTTTGTTTATAGAAATGGAGTCACTCATGTTATTATGGTGTGAAAGAGGAAAGCATGGGTTGAGGGAGATCAAATAATTCAACACATTGGTGTTTGAAATAGGTAAATATTGACTCCCCTTTTCATTTGGTGGTCTGGGGTCACCAAGTGAAGTTGGGAAAAGGTTGAATAAGGGAGTGTAGACACTGAAAAATGTCCTAAGTCTATGAGCATCATTTTTCCTAGTCATCATCTTTCAATAATTGAATAATTTTAATTATTCAATTATGTTCGATCATATTCTTTTATTAATTAAATAGTTTTTAATTATTTAATTGATTCACCTTCTCATTTCTATCTTGATCAATTAAAATTATTTAATTGCATCACTAATACCACTTTCTTCAATAATTAAATAAATTATTATTTATTTAATTATTTATCTTTTATCACATGTCTATAGTCAGATAATAATAATTATTTGACCTTTTATTTTTCTATAATTAAATAATTAACGAAATTATTTAATTATGTGTCATTCTTCTCCTTTAAATAATTGATCCTAATCAATTATCCATATTTAATTTATATCTCCTCCTTTAATTAAATTTATGAATTTAATTAAATCTCCTTTTTCATTTCCTCCAAATAAATGATTTAAAATAAATTATTTATTTGCCACTTGTCCTTCTCCTCCATTTTCGAATAAATAATTTAAAATAAATTATTTATTTGCCACTTGTCATCCTCTTCCATTTTCGAATAAATAATTTAAAATAAATTATTTATCCCTCTATTTTGGTCAAAGATCCCCTGTCATTATTTCATGTCATAGTCTGCATGTCCTGCATGTCTGTCATAGCCGTCAGGCGTCATAGCCGTCGGCGTCATATCTTTTCCATGCATGGCATATTCTGGTTGCATCAATTCTCAACCGTAGATCTTGGCATCTTTCTAGAAACTCGATCTTGGCCATCCATTTCGTAACTTCCCTCTCATGAATCCTCATCCGTTGATCTTAGAATCTTTCTGGAAGATCAATCTCGTCCGTCCATTCGAATGGTTGTCTATAAAAGAAACCCTTCCCCTCCATTTTCAATTTAATAGTCATTATCTCCAACTTTCTTGCTTACTATTTGTAGGTATTTGCACAACTTCAACAAAAAATCTGAGGGCAATATTGGCATAAGAAGAAATAGGAGAGACAAGAGAAAGAATCAACTTCAAAGGGGAGTGCTTTATTTCATTTGTTTTCATTTTGATTGCTCTCTTTGTTTGTATTCTCTTGTTTAGATCGGGATAATAGTTTAGAAGTGTTGGCTGTCACTTTATCTAATACTATTTGATTTTTCCCATTCTTACATTGGTGAACCCGACGTGAATTGAATAATATTACAAAAAATCGTTTGTTTTCTTGTTTGTTTGGTTGTTTTGTAGGTTACAGCCAAGAATTCATACGAAATCCCATCATCTTCTTTTGGGCATAGAAAAATGGGCACATAAATTCTTTAAAAATGATCATCTGGGTTTTGTAGCCCTCATTTTCAGCTTTCCGAAACTTCAAACGGTTTAAAATTTCGTTAAGATTTGAGAAAGTTATGACTATTTTAGTATTTGCTGTTTTTTTAGTTTAGCTGTTAAAACCCGCGTTTTCTTTTGCCTATAATATTTTTTTCATGCATAATCTTAGAAAAATAATTTCTCAGTTTTGAAGGTTTGAGTTTTAGCTTTCCATGGATATAAACCAATTGAAATTTTGTTAAGTTTTGAGAAAGTTATGGTTATTTTAATTCGCTAGTGTCATTTTCTTTTGAGCTACTAATCTCTTGTTTTTAGCATGTGGCACAGCTTGGAGGGAGTCTAAAAAAAATTGTTTCTTTAGAAACAAAAATCAAACTTTTCATTTCTTTAGGCATAATTAATTTTATTTGTTTTCAACAACTACAACAAATTGCATGCACACTCATTGGTTAAAATGAACATGCATTTCATTTCATGGGATTAAAATGAACACAAATTGCATGCACACTCATGGGTTAAAATGAACATGCATTTCATTTCATTAGCTTAAAATGAACTTTGTTTGTTTCATATCAAGTTAAATTTTTAAAATGAACAAAGTGTCTTGTGTCTCCTCCTCACATTATCATTCGGTAATTAAAATTTATAAGTGTCTTCAATTTTGTGTTACCCTTTGATGCAATAATCGAAGTATCCTCTCCCCTTGCGCATTTATGCGATCTTGGGTGTAAGAGAAATGGTTATTGCCTCTAGAACTTGGGCCTTCCTCGGTGGGAAAAAGTAGTCACGCCAAGGCGACTCAGACCGGCAACGGAGCTTTTTGGCCAAGCTACCCTCGACCGGTATATAAATGTGAATCCTAAGGGAAAGCCTAGGATTACGAGTGCGGATGTGTCATATGGACCAAGTAGTACTCCCCAAAACCCTGTTGAGCATAACCTCTTCAGGCTGGAGTGCCTCCTAAATAGAGCTTAATCTTGTGCCCCATGTATGGCCACTCGAATGGGGGTCCCGAACTAAAAACCTTTGTGTAGTTACCAAAATCCTTCTATTTGCTAGCGCAGCAATGGTCGTTGTGAAGGCATCCACATTCTCGCAGTTCTTAGTAGAGGTGATCAACTTGCCATGGGAGTTTTATGGGGGTTGGAAGCTTGGTTGGCCTGAGAAGTGAGTGCAATGTAAGGGGGAGCCCATGCAGCCAAGCTTCTGGATTCACACGCTAAGAATAAGTGCGGTTGGGGAAACCCACGTGGAATCCAGCGAATATTGTCCTTGCTTAACCTAGGGTTGTGCTTGTCTTCATTGTGCATGTTTTCAAATTTTCAAAGACAAGATGTTGTGTTTGCGAAGTGTTTTTTTAAGACATTGAGACAGATAAACATCTTTCACAAATCTGGAAACACACACATTCAACTTGAAACAATTCCAAATTTTGCAGTCTATAACCCAAGACCAAACTTGTCCAATTTGATATCAAACAACATCTATCGAAAACCAAAAAAAATAAAATTGCTCAAGTCTTCCATTAGTGACATCTTTAGTTTGCATTTATCCATAGGTTCATCCTTGCAAATCATATCCTTGGTAATAGGGTCATTATCATTCCACCATTCCTTAATCTTGGTCTTAGGTACATTGGCACTTTGCATCCTTATATCCTTGAAAATCACAAAAAAAATAGCATAGTTTCATATCCATTTTGCATTGACACCTTGCATTTTTCATCCAAAGGTCACAAGTTTTGTATGGTCCTCATCCATCGTAATCCAAATTCATGACCATGTCTTCACTTTACCTTGATCTTCTTCGTAGTCAAGCTGAATATCAATCAATCCTCAATCGCCAATACCAACCACTCACATACGCTTCTTACCAAGAATCCATAAGCCTTAGTCCTTCATCCATCTACCTTCACTATCAAGAGTCCCTTAGCACAATCCATGCCATTGACCCACAACAAATTTCCATTAGTCATCCCTATCATAACTTTGACAAAGGAAACCAACCTTCCACTAGTCCATTCCAATCCTCCACATCCTATCATAATCCATCATCCACTAATCCATTCCAATCCTCCACATCTTATTCTAATCCATCATCCACTAACCCATTTTCATCCACTCCATCCCAAACTACAATACCATCTAATAAAGGCACATTAATTAATGCTTTCCAAGGACAACTAGCAAGGGAACTTGTTCAACTCCTAAATGAAAACGAACTTAGGAAATCCAATCACATTGTTGATCCTACACCATCCAACCATTTGTCACCATCATGTCCTCCATTGCCTACCAATACTGAAAAATATCTTGCTATTGAAGCTCCATTATTGCCATGTCAAAATCTCAGGTCTATCAAAAAAAATCATATCCTTTTCCAAAATCAAATTCCATTGCCTAAACTTGAGGATACATGTCAAAAAGAAAGTCCAAAGCATGACATCACAACTTCACTTTCATATCAAGATCAAAGCAGTCCATCTCATGATCCCATCCTTAAGTCCATCCAAGAAGTCCTTCTAGATAATCATGGCATCCAAAATACACCTATCCTTGTTCAAGAGTCTATTCACAACCATGTTCTCCAAGATACACCTATTTTTGACCAAGATCCTACCATTGAACAAGAAATCCAAAATGATCCTCTTATTGACCTTTATGCCATTCATGACCAAACATTTGAAGATGACCCCATCCAAACACAAAACACCTCCATTCCCCAAATAGAGACACTTGCCTCCTTTGGACACATAGATAATCAAATCAATGATATGGATAACATCAAAGGAGAGCATAAAGCAACTACTATTGATCAAGTCAAAGGAGAACACAAAGAAGCTACTATGGATCAAGTCAAAGAAGAAGATACAAAATCTATGAAAAATCAAATTGATGTCCCAAATGATCGAGAAGAAACAAGCATGACGAATGATAAATCCAAAACATCCTATCAATTAGGAGCATCCACCTTTGTCAAAGCAGGATTTCTTGTAGATGAGGAGATTCCAAGTAACAATTTTCATATTCAAAATGATGGGTTAGCATCTTGTTTTCAAAATAAAAAATACCTCATCGGAAACAAAATTTGTCAGAGCATGCAGTATCAAGGAAGAGGACTAGGTCTACATGAGCAGGAATTATAGAACCAATACAATTTTATGCAAATCCTAGACATCAAGGTCTTGGTTATTCTTCAATTAGAGAATCAAATGATGTTAGTGGTACCTCCATGATATTGGGGGCAACTTTATCTGATATAAACATCAAAATAGGGGCCATGAGTAGTCCTTGTCATAAGGTTGTTGCCAACACTCCTTCCATCCACACCATAAACCATCATTCCAACATAAATAAATCTTCCATTTGGAACCAACAAAAAGAAAATTATTATAAATCCAAAATCCAAAATCAAATGTCAAAGGTCATTGAGTCAAACAAAAATTCAAGAGGACAAATGAAGTTAAAATGGATCCTAAAGAAAAATGGATCAAACAAAGAAAATATTTCAAATCCAAAAGTCAATCAAAATATGGAGCCACAAGAAAAGAGGACTCCCACATATAGTAAATGTCCACCTCCTTCAAAATGGTCATCAAGAAATGCATATAAAAATGTCGGTTCCAAACACTATCCTAATCAAAATTCCAAACTCCATCATCCACAATCCCAAGTTTGGAAAATAAAAATTGCTACATCCAAAACACCAAATATTTTATCCACACCTACCATCATCCATCATAATCTTGCATCTTGTCTAAAGTCTAAAAATCCTACTTCACAAGTCCATCACATCTTGGCAACAACCCTTTATCATAAGGACTCCCATGGTACTCTATCATGATGTGCATATTTTGATAAGGCCAACACTATTATCAGAGAGGATCACAATGACATCGATCAGTTGTATGCAAGTGTTATGATCTTGACAAGACAATTACTCCATAAAGGTCACTATTGGGATATCATGACACCAGTATCTACATCAACACCATCAAAAGATTTAGAAAAATCAACAGTCATCCAAACTATCAAATTGATATAAAAAGTCAAAAAATATGTCACCTTGATGAAAACCTGGCAAGCAGGCGTCTTGTGTGACATCATCAAAATGAAAGAAAAAAAAAAATAGTAAAGAGAAAAATTTCGTCCAATAGTGAAAACCATTTTTATGGCGCTTTGGATAAGTACCATGATGAAAACCTGGCAAACAGGCGTCATGTGTAAGAGAAATTATCTATGTGGATTATTACACTTGGGGGCAAGTTGTCTCATCTTCCATGCCTTTCTCATGAAAATTCCACCTATCAATGTAAGCCCTATCATTTCCATCTATTCTCCCATCTACCGTGATCTTGATAAGAAATGGGGTACAAACATAAATCATGCTTTGGAAAAATGTTGGACATGTCTATCCTTTGGTCATACACTACCCATGAAATATCGTGTCATTTCCTTCATAGAATTTATCCAAACCCATATCTTGGAGAAAACAAATTGTTCCTATGCGAAATAGTCCTTGGAGGTCATATCCTAATTCTTCCATCCAATAATCCTCATGTCTCTTATCCTTTGCCAAAAGCAATCCATTATCTCTTCATACCTATTATTGGACCTGGTTTCCCTTGTCATCGGTTTAAGGATTCAAACTCACTTATCCAAGTGCCCTCCATGATCCCATCTGGTCCTAAGGTTATTCATTCGAAATGCAATGAATCTAATCCATACAATCTTGCTATGTAACCTAGCACATCATCCAAAACATTTATTGGCTTTGTTCCTAGCCCTATTACGAACCTTGATCCTTTAGTCACATAATCATCCTCCTCATGTTGTTTCGGGATGTGTCCTTCCCCTATCAAACAACATTCTCATCATCATCGTCACCTATCAATTGGTTCTCAGCTTGACTAGGGGCAAGATCATGTTTGTCCTTGGATTCGTGTGCATGCCTTCCTGGTTGATTGTGGATATCTTTCACATGCATTTTTCATGATCCCTATAGTTATCATCCATAATAAAGTCTCATTCATCCATAATAAAGTGCCATCCTTTCCATGAACCAAAAACCACCGACATTTAGCATCCTTCGCTTTCATATCCACCTATTGCATTCGTCGCTTCCCCTCGCACATAATAAATTTGTCCTATACTCAACTGGGGGCAATTCCTTCACTTCCATCTTCATGGGAAATAATACATGGTATCGACCCTTTAAAACTTTCAAAATCATAAAAATCATAAAATGTCCTGAAAAAATCCAAAAAAACCATAAAATGTCCTGAAAAATCCAAAAAACCACAAAATGTCCTGAAAAATCCAAAAACATCAAAACCTTTCAAAATCCAAAAAAAATCAAAACATTTCAAAATCCAAAAAAATCAAAAAGCTTCAAAAATCCCAAAAATAGAGTCTGAGTCTGAATCAGTTTTGTTACAGTGGTCAAACTACGTTGCCTCTGCGCGTTTGCTACGTAGGCAAGACTCATCTTAAATGAGCCCCCGAGGCATTAGGTCAGTCCCTTTAGGTTGTCCAAATAAAATCATGACCTAGTATTTTGTCAAATAAGACAAATTCAAGTCGTGTCAAGCTACATCAAGAAACAACAAACAAATTAAATCTTTCATCAATCAATTATCCTATCATCAACTCAATCAAGTCACTAGTCTTATATCGGAATAGGGCATCATGTCATTTGTCTCATTTGGTCTTATCTCTTGTCTTTTATCAGGATACATCCTTCCTGGGATTGAACTTTCTCAACCTTGTCATTCACCTTAAGCAGGATGTGTCTTTCTTGCAGTCAGGGTGTCATGTCAACACTTGTCACTTGGTCAACTTTATCAAATGTTTCCTTCCTATGGTTGGGTATTGTCACATCACTTGGTCATATTCATCAATCTTGTCAACTTTGTCAATCAATCTTTCTTTAATCAGGATGTGTCCTTCCTGAAATCGGGCATTATCATTATCAATCAACTTTGTCACACCACTCAATCTTATCAGCTTGGTCAATCAATCTTTCCTTCATCAGGATGTGTCCTTCCTGAGGCTAGGCATGGTCAATTAAATCACTTTATTGATCCTTATCAACCTATCAATCAACTCGGTCATCTTGGTCAACCTAATCAACCAACCAAACAATCATCATTATCACTAGAAAACACTCTCTTGGCAAACACTTTGTTGGTATGGATTTTCTTATCTTTTTGATTGGTTTTGGGTCATGTTACTAGTCTCCTCGAGGATGTCCTATCAATGGATTTAGAGGGACGATGATGGATCATGGCCTCTTTTCTCTGTTTGTTGCCTATGGTTTGTCTTGGCAAAAAGACTAGGACAATCAGGTCCCTAGTATGAGCTAGGGCATTCCTTGTCCTTTTTTTGATTGTTTGTCTCTTCCAAATGGTCACCTTGCACACCTTGGTTTATGTCATACCATGGTGTTTGTGGTCCATTTGTGACATTTTTGATGCCCAATGATGATAAATATAAAAATGTAAGTATGAAAGTTGGTTCCCTTATCATTTCCTGTCTATCTTCTTTCCCCTTTTCGCGCTACCATCCCATCCCCCTTGTTTTTTCTATGCTAACATCCCATCTCCTTCATGCTAACATTTCTTCCATCTTTCATCCTCTAGTCTTCTCTTCCATTTCGAGAGCACATTCCTGTTCTTTGAACCTGCATGTCCTCTCGAGGGGGCATACCACAACCCTCTTGGTCATCCTTCCCCTTTCTCTTTACACTGGGGCATATTTCAGAATTAAATTTCTTTGACACAATGCAATGAACTACATTATGTCAAAGAGGGGCAAAATGTAGACACTGAAAAATGTCCTAAGTCTATGAGCATCATTTTTCCTAGTCATCATCTTTCAATAATTGAATAATTTTAATTATTCAATTATGTTCGATCATATTCCTTTATTAATTAAATAGTTTTTAATTATTTAATTGATTCACCTTCTCATTTCTATCTTGATCAATTAAAATTATTTAATTGCATCACTAATACCCCTTTCTTCAATAATTAAATAAATCATTATTTATTTAATTATTTATCTTTTATCACATGTCTATAGTCAGATAATAATAATTATTTGACCTTTTATTTTTCTATAATTAAATAATTAACGAAATTATTTAATTATGTGTCATTCTTCTCCTTTAAATAATTGATCCTAATCAATTATCCATATTTAATTTATATCTCCTCCTTTAATTAAATTTATGAATTTAATTAAATCTCCTTTTTCATTTCCTCCAAATAAATGATTTAAAATAAATTATTTATTTGCCACTTGTCCTTCTCCTCCATTTTCGAATAAATAATTTAAAATAAATTATTTATTTGCCACTTGTCATCCTCTTCCATTTTCGAATAAATAATTTAAAATAAATTATTTATCCCTCTATTTTGGTCAAAGATCCCCTGTCATTATTTCATGTCATAGTCTGCATGTCCTGCATGTCTGTCATAGCCGTCAGGCGTCATAGCCGTCAGCGTCATATCTTTTCCATGCATGGCATATTCTGGTTGCATCAATTCTCAACCGTAGATCTTGGCATCTTTCTAGAAACTCGATCTTGGCCATCCATTTCGTAACTTCCCTCTCATGAATCCTCATCCGTTGATCTTAGAATATTTCTGGAAGATCAATCTCGTCCGTCCATTCGAATGGTTGTCTATAAAAGAAACCCTTCCCCTCCATTTTCAATTTAATAGTCATTATCTCCAACTTTCTTGCTTACTATTTGTAGGTATTTGCACAACTTCAACAACAAATCTGAGGGCAATATTGGCATAAGAAGAAATAGGAGAGACAAGAGAAAGAATCAACTTCAAAGGGGAGTGCTTTATTTCATTTGTTTTCATTTTGATTGCTCTCTTTGTTTGTATTCTCTTGTTTAGATCAGGATAATAGTTTAGAAGTGTTGGCTGTCACTTTATCTAATACTATTTGAATTTTCCCATTCTTACAGGGAGAAGTTTCAAAACACCCAATGGACTCAACACTTGGTATAATCTCCAAAGATCCGGATTCTTTCTATGACCACATGGAGCATACATCCCCAATTAGAGCCACTAGTGGCACTCTCAAATTTTGCAAATTTGAAGTGCCCATGTTGAAAATTTTGCCCTTGCACTCTAAGAGGTACCCCTTAAAAATCTGCCCAAGTGACCTACTTTGGAGGGTAATAACTTGAAGCCTATTGTTTTCATGCAAAACCCCTTCGTGAGCACACTCATGTGAAATATTTGAATATTGATGTTAGTTTTTAGCTTCCCATACTGATTTTTGATAATGTTTTGAAAAGCTAAGTTGGAGGGTTCTGACACTGTTTTGTTGTTTGAGAACTTTCAGTTCTGCAAAGTGGCCTTCTATTCGAGTGAATATTTTGCAACTGGATGATTTTCATGATGAAAGGATTGATTCTCTCCATTCTCCCCACATTCATATGCTCCCCTATCAGTTTTCAAAGTCTTAGGACCTGATTTTCTATATTTTCCAAATCAAAAGTAAATGTAGTTTGTTCATATTTACATCTGCATTTGTAACAGTTTCAAGGTGGTCAACTTTGACCCCTAATATCTTTTGAAGAATAATGATTCAATAAAATCACTCTTACACACATACTCAGTGTACCTAAGTGAGCTTGTGTTTCCATTGGCAGCCCCCAAGAGATGGTTTGATATATTTTTCAAAGTGCTAACATTGCGACCCTTAATTGGCTTTGAATAGGTACAATTGTAGAAAAGTCTGACTGAGAAACTTTGCAATTGAATATCTTTCACCTCATGACTTGTTTTGCTAAACCGTTTGTTGCACTCCATTCTTGGATCAAATTTGTGCATGCCTACCCAGTTTTAGGATTTATTTTTCTGAACCATCTTTTGCACTCCATTTTTGGATCAAATGTCTACATGCTTTCTTAGTTTCAGGGTCCCAGAATAAGTTTTGACGGGTTATTTAATTGTTTTTTGATCGTGACAAGGCCAAAACTGGTGTTTTGTAAAGTGTCAAATTTTGCAATTCTAATTCCAACCCATTTCGTTGTTTGGTCTAAAACCTATATAGCGCAATTTTTATCAAGATTGGAGGTCATTTGATGCATTATTTTAATGCATTTTGGATGCGGTGAACACGTCCCGGGGGCCAGTTTACAAAGGAGGTACTTGAATTTTAAGGGTTCGGAAAAATTTGAGGAAATTGGTTTTCTCTAAATAATTGATTATGATCCTACACAAATTTTTAGTGGCCCAATTTTCCCACAATAAATTTCTTCAAATGGCTTGTAAGCGTAATTAAAAGTCACAAATTTCTTCTAATGTTTCAAATGTTAATATTTTAAATATTTTAAATATTGTCCAAATGATAAAGCGAAAATATAAATCACATTTCAAATGTTTTTGAGGACAAACAATTTTAATTCTTGCTTCTGATTGGTCAAGAGGCGACTTTCACGACTTTCATGGTTGCATGAAAGAACTCATGTCATGGCCGAAAATATTTGTCTTTCCCATTTATTTTTAGAAATGCAATGTTTCCAACCTTAAATCTTGATGTGATAGGTCCATTTAATGCTTCCTTGGTTTTGGGGAAAAAAAAATCACGGTAGCAGCATCCCCATCATTGGTTCTCATTACATTTTTCCTCAGAAACGTGCAATGAGTGATGGTGTATGTTTTCCATCGCCCATCGCTAGTTCCATTTCCATTTTCCCTCACCAATGTGTGGTGAGTGATGGCCTTCCATTCCTCATCATTTTCCTTTTAACTGTCGTTATTTCCTTTCTGCATTTCTCAAATGGACATGTGATGGGTGATGTTAGGTGAAGGCTTGTTGGGAGAAGAGTTTGGTGGGTCTCAAGAAGGAATTGAATGCACAGGTATAGTTTGAAAAGCCCGATGGTAAATATAAAGGGCCTAGGAAATAAATTTTTTGTCTAGTAAATGTTTTATCACTCATCACCAGTTGATTTTTCATTTTTCCTTTTTCTTCTGCGATGAGCGATGTGCTTAAAGGAATTGGGTGAGCCTGTGAAAGGTGAAAGAAAGTTTGGGTAAATTTATTTTGCTTGATAATGTGTTGTTTTAAAATATTTATCATTTTAAAAGTTTGAGTTGGGGGATGTTAGATTAAATGCAAAGTGAAAAGAAAATGCAAGCACAAGTGAAATATTTTAATAGTTTGGTAATTTAAAAGGCCTCCACGTTTTAAAGAATAAAAGTAATATTTTTGGGAAATGAAGGTGAATTGGAAGTGAGTGATTTTTCCCGAGTAAAATATTGAGGGGAAATTTTTTAAATGAAATATATAAAATATTGGGGGGACAAATTAAAATTTTGTGCAATATGATGGAATTTAATAAATCAAGGGCTCCATTACAAAGTTGAGAAAAATTTATTTGCTGGAAATAAAATGAGAAGTGAAATTATTTTGTGCAGCAAGCATGATAAAAGTAGAGAAAAAATAAGGACAAAAATATAGGTCTTTCATGAAGGATTTATTTTTCAACTGTAGGGTAAAATGGTGCAATTTTCTCATGAAAGAGATGAATTTTCTGATGAGGGCAAAGTTTAGTGGAAAAGTTTGTTGTACAAAGGACAGAAAGAGGAGAGAGGATTTGTTCAATTTATGTTGTTGATGGATGAAGAAGGAAGCTGCCAGGTGTCTACTATATATTAATTTTAGGGATTTTTTACCTTCTCTATCTTCTCTTCTTCTTTCATTGTAGAGGGTTCTGAATTTTTGTGTGGGTTGGGTAGATAGAGAACTATTGAGTCTGAGTCATAAATTGAGTATGTAAGTTTTAGTTTCTAGTTTCATGAGTAAATATCAGCCAATTTGTGCAAGTAAATCATAAATTTCATTAAATTGTCTCCAGATTTGTACACATTTGATCATATGAATTCAATAATACAAACTATTTTTGAGTTTTTCATCTCAGATTTCCCTAATATTGTTTTATTTGTTCATGGATCTATTTCAAAGAAATGGTTAAATTACTTTGAGTAGATAATTGTGATTTCAAGTGTGTAGGTTGGATCTATAAGAAGAGTTTGATTGAAAATAGGAGCGGATATGTTGGTGTAATGCATTAGCAGTTTGAATCCATTGGTTGAAGTTTGTTTGCTGATGAAAATTCCCTTATAATTTTGTATTTCACTCCATGGCCCATAATTAGGAACTGATTTGTCATTCAGCTTAATGAATTATCAAAATAATTTTAATTCCTATTGTTTGGTTGAGGTTTAGTGTTGAATTATGCTTCCCAATTTCTAAGTGAGTGTTGATATACCAATAATTTAGCCAGATTTGAAGTTGTCAGTACTTTCTTTAGTGTAATTGAATTGGGAATTATCTTCTATAAAAATAAATGTATGTGTATGATTGAATTTAGTTTTAAGACATTGTAAAGGTTGACCCACCTTGGTCCGACAAAGCCAAAAGTGTAGGAGATTTCAGTCTTTGACTGAATCTTGTCATTTGGCCAAATCCACCTCTAAATCTGAGCATTAGAAAGTGGCTAGTCTATAGGACTCATTGGATTTGTGTGATTTGGAGAACCAACATAGGGGTTGAGGGATTAAGGTTGAGGGTAGAGGGTAGAGGTTTTAAGGGTTTAGGGTTGAGGATTTAGGGCTTAGGATTGAGTGTTTAAGGTTTTATATAGTAGAGGGTAGAGGTTAGAGGGTTTAAGGGTAGAGGGTTTAAGGTTGATGGTAGAGGATTGAGGGTATAGGGTTAGGTGATTAGAGCTAAGGGTCCAATGTATAGGGTAGAGGATATAGGGGTTGGGGGATTAGGGTTTAAGGGTTGGGGGTTGAGGGATTAAGAGGATATAGGGGTTGATGGATTAGGGTTGAGTGTAGAGGGTTTAAGGGTTGAGTGTTTAGGGTTTAGGGTTGACAGAGAGTGTAGAGGGTTGAGAGAGAGAGAGGGGGGATGAGGGTTTAAGGGTTTTAGGATTTAGGTTTTGCGGTTTAAGGGTAGGGTAGAGAGAGAGGGGAGAGAGACTTAATAGATAGAGGGAGGGGAGAAATAATGACTCTCCCATTTACCCCCTCTCTCTATCAGGTCTCTCTCTCTCACTCACTCACTCCTATCTCTATCCCCTCTATCCTTAACCCTTTACCCTTTACCCTTAACCCTTATAACCTTAACCCTTAACCCTCTACCCTCAATATCTCTCCAACTCCCTCTCTATCAAATCTCTCCCTCATATCCCCTCCCCCTCTCTTAGATCTCTCTATCATTGTTGAATCACTCCCTCTATCTCTCTCCCCTATACCCTTAACCCTAAACCCTAAGCCCTTAACCCTTAAAAACTAAACCCTTAAACCCTCTACCCTCTACACTTAACCCTCCCTACCTCTATATCACTCCCACTCCCTTCCTAACTCCCACTCTCTCTTTCTCCCACTCTCCCTCTCTCCCTCTCTCTCTCTCTCTCTCCTCATTCTCCCCCTCTCTCCCTCTCTCCCACTCTACCTCTCCCTCCCACTCTCACTCTCTCCCACTCTCCCAATCTCTCTCACTCTCTCTTTCTCCTAATCTCTCCCTCTCTCCCTCCCTCTCTATCTCCATCTCTCCCACTCTCTCTCTATCTCCCTCTCACCCAATCTCTCTTTCTCCCACTCTCTCTCTCTCAACCCTAAACCCTCTACCCTTACCCCTCTACCCTTAACCCTGAGCCCTTAAACCCTAAAACCCTCAATGCCCCTCCCTCTCTAGTATATATCTTTCCTCTCCCTCCCTCTACCTCTCTCTCTCTCACACACACACCCACCTCTATCTCCTCTACTATAAGGGTAGAGTGTATAGACAAAGAGAGAGGGAGAAAAAATCTATAAAAAAAACCATCTTTCACATAACGTGAGTGTGTTTTGAAGAAGTAGAGATATGTTCATTTTAGAAAGAAATAATGTGCTTGTGATATAATGTGAGTGTGTTATAACATGAGTGTGTTTTTTATTGCACTAAAAATGGTAAAAAAATCAATATACCCATGATCTCAAGGCCCACATTCTGCATATTCTCCTGGTTCTATGTGTGGGATGACAAAAAAATGCTTTTTGATGATGTTGTGAAGTGTGCATGCATGTTTTTCACATTCCACCACCTTTGCATGAAATAGAAGAGTTTTCACATTGAAAGGCATATAATATCAATTGAAGTCTGAATTCCATTCAAAAGTGATATAAAATTAAAGTTTGGAGGGGAAGAAGCTTTTGAAAAATTCAAATTGTTGAGGATTTTGAAGAAAGAAGAATCAAAGGCTACATAATTGGGTTGAACTCCTCCATTTGAAGCTTTGGTTTTTTAGGTATGTGATATCTTTATATATTTTCTTTCATTCTATTATGGCTTGCTTTCATTTTTTTAATTTTTCATAGTCCATGTTGGCCATTATTTGTTTATCATTATAACCTTAGGTTGTCAATGCACATTTTAAATTACACAATTATATACACTTGCCAATTACATTTTTAAACCCGATGCAGAGCATCTATCAAGATCCACAAATAATCAAGGGTACTTCTAACCCTAACTTAAATTGGAGAAGATCAACCAACAAACTCATTCATCTTTTCATCAAAATCCTTCAATTTCATTTGATTGCATATTTCCACAAAACATTAGAACTTGGCTCCAACTCTTTGTCAAAATCAAAAAATAGATTAACCATCATAAAATTGATTGTAACATAGCATAAACCTAACTAGAAACTCATAACCATTCAATTCCTTCATGATTCACTAATTCACTCTTCAATGCAATTTGCATGGAAAAATAACAACAAATCATGCATTCTTGCTACCAACCTTTACCCATACATCCAAGACATTGTAATCAGCATGTTATTGATTGAAACAAACCAAATACACTTTCAAAAACCACTAATCCATCATGCTCTTTAATTATTTCAGTCATAACATCATTTTGCACAAGAGGTCAACTTTGCTCAAAACAAAAAATTCCACAAGTTAGCCTTTCTAACTTCTACCAAGCATTGAGACATATTTTATAACATCTTTTAAATAGTTTATAAACATAAACAATCAACCTTTTCACTATTTTATCATATTCACTCCTTCTAGCAAACTATCCACCATATTCCAAGAAGGTCACCAAACCCTTAAATTAGGTGATCCATCTTCAATCATTTTGTATCTTTAAAACCTAAAGGCATAATCTAAATCCCATTTTGACATATATTCACATACCTTAATTTCAGTTAATTTTTTTTTGAAACAAACATCAAAAAACTTGACTGAACGCTTGAACAAGCCTCAAATTAGGCCAAATTTACAAATGAAGTATCCTAAAATCACCACCGAAACACCTAATAACTCCAAAAAGTCTTTACCCAAGTCGAAAAACACAAATTCAGCCAATTTTAGGAATGGAAAGGCTCAAATAAATGTTGTTCAACAAAACCCTTACTTTATGCTCCCAAACAAGCTTTCCAAATGAGGGTTTATTAGAAAAGCATACTCCAAACCTCCACATGCTCTGCCACTGCTTGAAACATGTTTAGAAATGTTTTCCCATGCTTTAGGAACAAACTTACATTCTAATTGAATGATGTTTCCTCAATCACCAACCTGTAACCATCTATTTTCATTGGAAAACTTTTGTATTTCTTGAGAGGAAAACAGCCAAATGATGGATTCTTGTTTTCCCCTACACAAAAAAGAATGCACACACCTTACATAGCATAAAACTAACCTACTCCATAGAACTACAAAGCGTAGATCGTGGAGTAGTCATAATGAACCTTCTTAGACTCTCAAACCCCCCTAGTGCACCAAAATCACATCTCTTTGATGCATTTTGTTATTTAACAATTGACTTACTTTGTGTATTGATGTAATCAAGGGAGGTCCTATAACACGACTCAACACAAAATCAACCAACAATAGAAATTCATAAAATTCTTCACTTTCAGCAATTCAATAGTCATCCTTGTAGCATAGCTAACTCAACCAAGTATATATTTTAGAGAAGGTATTCTCAAACCAAGACCTGACCCTTCTCAAAGTCCTAATATGGCACAATAACATATCAACAAGCCACAATAGGCTTATTTGTTACAACTTCATCAAAGCTAGATTTCTACACCAACTAGGCCTCAAATTAGGCCTCTTTCACAAAGGACCTTATCTTGAATCCTTTTCCAAAACATCAAACTCAATTGGGAAGTAGTCTATATGTTATGAAACAAAGGATTCCACCATTTTTTTCAGAAAATCACTCACCAAAGTGCCAAATCACAAAACCCTCCTTTTTACCCAAGAAACTAGGGGTTTATTGAAAAACACTCATCCAACCCTCACACAATCTTATGAATACTTCAAACAATTCTAAAATGTCTTGCACAAATTCAATTCAACAAGAAACCATGCTTCCCTAACACAAAACACAATCTAGCATTTCAAAACCACTCGAAATCTCATGGAAAACTCAAAATTTCACTCTAGGGCTTCATTCCCAACACCCTTTTAGACCTCCCCTGAACACAAACAACATTCCCTCACCTTTTTATTGATGATCTAGACCCATTCCACCAATTTCAGTAATAAAATTGAGTGGAATGGGCCAATTTACATAATTGAGACCTTTAAAACCCTTTAATCAGGGCACATAGACCTATAATAAGAGATTCAATCCAAACTACCACTATAATTGGAGTTACAGTCTCAAATCAAATGAAAAAAACTATTAAAAAATTCCCCAAAGTGATTCAATAATATTTATATTCAAAACCTCTTTGTATGGTCCGTACCAAGGCTACAAAAGAGAAAGAAATACAAAAAATCTGAAAAAACAATGATTTTTCAATTCAATCTTCCTTCAAATATTCAAAATCAATATTTGCATTGATTTTCTCCGACATATATATGATTTTTCCCAGAAAACCAACTCTCCTAATTCCTTCAACTGACATTTAAAATGGTATGACTGTTTGCCTTCCTCTAAATCTGCTTTTTACAACTTTACAATTTTTCCCTTTTGCACAATTGGCAACTTACCAATTTTTTTTGTAATTTTGAAATTTAAACCTTCTAAACACCTAGAAAAAATTAAAAATGACTCATTAAAATGAAAAATGGTCCTATTGACCTTGTTTAATGCAAAAATTCCAAAATCCTAAAGCCTAGACAACAACTTCTTGAATTTACAATTTTCATTCAATGGTGCTCCTACACCATGTATGCTTCCACATTTTGTATACAAATATATATGACATAAATTTTAAGGAAGTAAAATAAAACATTGATTCTCAATCCTTTATTATGTATTTTCATACCACATGGCATGTGCATGCTTCCATTTTTAGCCTATCTTGCAATCATGGCATGCCACATTGCCACATTTATTTAAGGCATTCTATTGAAAAAAATAATGTGACATTTATCTATGCTATAAATAATCTTGTACAGGATGATTGTAAGTATTCTTTAGAAGCCTTGAATGAAATATATTTTGATTTATTTGAATGGATACATTTTTGAGGAACTAATATTCACCTCATTACCATGCTATAGGTAAGATTATCTACCATGCTGAAGAAACGAAAAAGGAAGAAACTAATAGATCAAGAGTATGAAACCTTAAAACAAAAGGAGAGAGATTGGATGGTGGAATATCGTGCAAAGAATAAATTGGACACAATTGATGAAATCAAGCCAATTTAAGAGGAACCTCAACCATCAAAAAGAGAAAAGGCATTGGCAGCATAAAGGGCATGAATACAAAAGAGTCATGCTAAGAGAGATTCAGATACCGTAGTTGGAGACACACCCTCTACGAAAAGTGAATACAAAGGGACACCATTAAGAACAAGAGAATATGGATGAACAACATCTACCGTAAGTGAATATGGAGGGATGCCATCTACTGCAAGTGAATATTGTTGGATACCATCCAACGCAGCTCAAGTTGAGAGTACACCATCACTCATATTTGATGAAGAAGGTATGCCATCATCCCCATGTGAACGTCAAGGTATGTCTTCTAATCCACCCTTGATCGAAGGTACACAATCTAGCCCAACTCAATTAAATATTGATGAAACTCCTAATGTTGAGATGTATGTTCCTAGGAGAACACTACCTAGAATTTTATGTAGAAAGCCAAAGTATTTGATTAATATTGATGAGGATATTTTGCAGCACATGGAAGGTAAGATTTCAACATGCACTGGTAGAAGATATGCTGATAATATTTAGAAATTATTATTTGAAAGGCTAAATGAGACCACAAGATGTCAACTATTTTCTGAAATGATGTGGGGTGTAAAGTATAGAAACATCATGAAGATTCTTGGGTTGAGAAACTAAAATGCATCAAGTGAAAACACTATTGTGAAGAATATAATGGATGCTTATGAGAGTGTGGGTAAGACCTCATGCTCAAAGGATAGTAATGTCACCCGATGTCTCATTACATTGACTTTGGTAAGCTAACAAACAAAGAGAGCTCGTCTCATTAGAAAGATGAGTGAAAAAATGAGAATTAGTAGAATTTTTTTATCAAGATCTGTTCAAAGGTGGCAAAGAATTTGGGGCACCAATTCAAATGAATTATGGGAATTCCTGGGGAGAATGCCACGAAAAGATAAAAAAATTGTTGAAGCCTTGAGAACACTAATTGAAGATTATTGGAAGAATAACACAAGGCCATCTCTAAATCAAAGGGATGTGGTAAGAAGGAGAATTTGTAGTCAGAACCGTAAGCCACATCCAAAGCATTTTTTGGATATGACTCAAACCCAATTTTTTCATAAATTTCAAAATGATTATCCTCAAATTAGTATTTCTCAAAGATTTTTTGAAATTATTAAACCTTTTTATGTCAAGATAAATCACACATGTACTACTTGTTGTTGTAGACAACATATTGAATTCTCTAACCATTATGATGTTTATCATTCTATTTGTTTAGATTTTCATAGTAACGATGTTTTGTAGGATTGTGGCATAGAAGCCCCAAACAAATATTCAAGAGAGTTCTTATCTAAAATTTTATCTGAAATAGAGGATGGCTAGATATTCTACAGGACATCATGCTTGGATGGTTCATGTGAGCATTGTGGTGGCTTGCAGCATATGTCAGTATGTCAACATATAGAAAGCACATATGAGGTGGGTCAAAAACTAGTAGAGTTCAGGAAGTATAAAATAGTGGCATATGCTAAAAAAGATGGGTCTCAAGCAAAAAGGTGTGATTTGGTTATTTAGAAGATTCTAGTGTATCAGTTTTTGTGCATGTTTCTTGACAATATACTAGATGAGTATTCAATGCATACCCATAGAGCCTAATGGTTGGACATGCAATTCAAGCTATGCAAGGAGACCTTTCCAATTGGAAGCATAGTATCAGTGGTTGAATTTGTGGAGAACTACACTCTACAACCATAGTGTGAGGTGTAGTCACAGTATTACAACTCCACACAGGTCTTGATATTTGTGCACATAGCATTCATTCATGCATCTGATAGTACAAAGGACCAAATGAAGGTATTGAGGGAGTACCACTTTTACATTAGTTATGATCACACACATTCTCTAGAGTTCGTGCTTGGTTTCTTCCACATGTTCTATAGTGGTTTGGCTTAGAGGGGCATAACATACGGTTGAAATATAATATGTTCAGATAACTGTGCAACAAAGTTCAAGAACTCGTGCATGTTCTACTAGTTGTGCATGATACATGTCGCTATAGGTGTTCAACATATGTGGAACTTTTGTGAGGTCGGGCATGGAAAGGGGGAACATGCATGAAAAGAGAATTAGCATGTGAAGAGTTAAGGTATAATGATAGTGTAAATTTGACAAATGCAAGATCAATCATCGAGTGGTGTAATATTTTGATGGGTCAAGGTAATGAAGGTACATCTTCAGTTCATAGATTTTTTGGTTGATGGATGATACTAACATTGCACCATATGAGGATTGTTCTATAGTAACACGATTGAGTGAGCTATACTCTTTCCTTAGCTCAAATGCAAGTTCACGTAATATCGATACATAGAAGACGTCATGCTTTTATTCTTCATGTACAATGCAAGACTCAAATGATTTTGAGTTAGGAGAGTGGGTTGAGAAATGGTTGACAATTTATCTTAGCCCACTTCACATGTATCGCCCTCTGACTACATTGGTACTGACACAGATGGAATCATTGATCAAATTTGACCACGTATAGTATCTAGTTCAACCATATAATATATCTACTTGCTTAGTTGTTGAAATTCCATATTGTTATCTTACTTTGTAGTGTATTCGTAATGTTGACTAATTTCAAGAGATTTGTTGCACATATCAACATAGGGAATGTTTATGCAATTATTGCAGATGAATACAACAAAGAGGGAATGAAATATTACTTGTGTGATTGTGTTGAGGCCAAAAATAAATTGGAGGCCCCAATTATAGATGGAGAAAACATCGAATACCCTACAGGCTCAATTGTGGTTACTGGAACATGGATTAGAAGGTACCCACATAAGAGTGTTAAACATTGGTTGTTTTAGGGATTTGACATGCATCGTAAGATTCTTCATTACTCAAACCTTGTCATGGAATCCAATGTTTTTTTGACCAAATATTGGGGTAAACCTTTTAACAAGACCTTGTGGCAGATCCGTGAATCTGACCATGAGGCAATACTTGACACAATAAAGAGTACAATAGACCTAGATAGTTTGTTGGATTAATTTGTAAGTATGCACATTGGTTCTTATTAATTTATACTTGTATGCACATTAATTTTTTTTATTCCAATGCTAGCATCTTATTTTACTTTTTCTATTTGTAAGTAACCTAGAAAAAATTGATTGGTGTCCCCTTGTAAAAAATGCAGGTTTATGAGCCATCCTAGAGAATCTTAGCTAGAAAAGAAATGCAACATCCTTATTTTGATGATATTGAAAAATATCAATTATGATTATAAGCCATTAAAAAAGTGTGTGTGAAGCTTGGTGAGGGAATTTCAAGTTATTCATTTGAAGTTATCCTTATCATGAGCACCTATGATGTAGACATTATAAGAGCATCTCGAGTTTTCATGTTATTCTATTCATGAGAGGTGTTGTGTGAAATAGGTATCTTGGAACACCCAGTGAAGATGTATGACAAGGAGTGACTAAGTTGAGAGACTAGCATGCCTATTTGTAAGTTCCTTACATCTATTTTCATTTCATTCAATCCATTTTGGATGATCTTTATTTTTCTTCTTTTACTTTGCGTATTTGTAAGTAAACTACTAAAAATTGATTGGTCTCTCCTTGTAGAAAATGATGATTTATGAGCTATTGAAGACAATCATAGCCAAAAAATCAATGCAACATCCTTATTTTCATGATTTTGAAAAATCTCAATTCTGATTTGAAGCCATTATAAAAGAGTATGTAAAGCTTAGCAAGGGAATCTCAGGTTACTCATTTGAAGTTAACCTCATAATGAGCACCTATGATGTAGAAATTACAAGAAAATATAAAATATATGAGTGAAATTGTAGAATATTTGTGAGAAGATAGTACCTAAGACATTGTAATGAGATTTACTCAAATGTTGAATTTTGGTGTAGGGGCACCAAGGTTATTGAGCGAATTTGGTTCATGCAATTCTTAAGTTAGTTTTGTGTTTTGAGTTTTTTCAATTGAATAAGGTCATATTAGACCAATTTATAATGTAATAAGTCATGTTAGTTGGTTTTGGGGTCATTTTGGAGTTCATGTTGTATATTTTTCAAAATGATGTAAAATTGCAAAAATTGAAAAGTTGTCAATGTGAAAAAAGTGCAAAAAAATCTAAACTTGAAGTGATTCTACAAAAAAACACCATTTTAGGCACCCATTTAAGCCTTCTTCAATATACATCAAACCCTTATAAGACTCTTTTGGATCATATTTCACAAAACAAGAAGACTATGATGTCCACAAGGCCAATTTGATGCAACCTAGGTTGTCAAAACTCTATCTTTGTCAATTCAAAAGGATTCAAAAAATCCCTTCATTCTCAATCCTTATTTTTCCTTTATGACTTAGTGAAAAGGATTATTGTAGAATGATTTATATGTGTGATGGATTTATTGATGCAGGGAAGATAAGAGATTACATTTTATGTTGTTGTCCTATGTGTTTTGTGTCAAAATTAGCATGAAAAATGAGGTTTTACACTAGGGTTTGATAAAATATGACCATGGGAGGATTTGTGATTGATTTTTAACCTTGTGAGCACCCATTCAAGGGTTATTGAAATGGTGACGTGGTTGTGGAGGGTTTGGAAAGAGGTTTCTCAATAAACCCCTATTGAATTGGCATTTGGGAAAGTGAGTCTCTACAAACCAAGGATGGATTTGGAGGTTTTGAGGGTTGGTTAGTGCTTCCCCATAGGATTCTTGGGTTGATTGTAGGATATGAGAGGCATCTCTTTGTAAAAATGGCCTAATTCATGGCCTAGGTCAGTGTAGGAGGTGTAGTTTCAACGATTTGTTCCAAAAGACTTGCATGAGGTGTTGAAGTATGTCATGGTATACTTTGATGGGTCTCTGAAACTATGAAGAGTTGATTGTTTGAGTGAGATTAGTGTGAGTTGGGTTTAATTTCCAAGGTCTGCAGACCTACTTGCAAGGCATAGTTCTTGTGTGGTGAATAACCTTTGTGATGGTTTGAGGTTCAAAATCCTATTGAATTCACTTGGTGGAATGAATTAAGCAAGCATAGGCCATGTGTGTTTTGGGTTTGAGAGAGAGAGGAAGTCTATATGTGGTTTTGGGCATGAAGCCCTAGGTAGTTTCATTGTCATTTTGAGAGAAATTGGTGGCTACAGTCATGAATCTGATAAGGGACTATTAGAGGAGGCGAATTTATGAACTTTTGAGCATGTGTGGGTGGAACAAAAGGTGTTGGAATAAGTGGAAAAGTTTGGAGAAGTATGGAAATAGGTTTTTCAATAAAACCTTGGCAAATAGCCTAGAAATGAGGGTTTTCGGTTTAGTGTATTTGTAGTCCATACAATGGTGAACCAATTGGGGATTTTGGCATTTAGGCATATAATAATTTTTGTGCGATTGAAATATTGGGCTTGTGATAAGTTTCTAGGATACTTCCTTTCCTTTGGAAAATAGGGCTAATTTTCCCTTGGTAGCAGCGTAAAAGCCTTAGTTTGAGGGCTTTGATATAACCAAACCAAAACTAAAATGGAGTTAAATCTTCTACCCATTGAATTCCATCCAAAAGATAGCACAATCAACCTATAAGGAACCATATAGTTCAAGGAAACATCAAATTTCTAGTACAAATACAAAAAATTGCAAGGAAACAATGAATTTTAGTGATCTTCTTCTAAGTACAACATCTCCAGCCTCAACCTCAAACCAAAAGTTGTAGATTTACACTAGGCATGGTACATTTACACTAGGTATGGTCCTCTTTCACACCCAAATATGCATAATCACTTTGAGCTACGTTCAACTGACTCAATCCCTTATGGGTCCAAAGTGCAAAAGGGCAACAATCTTTAACAGGGTATTACTCAAAACCTGTGGCACTTAGGAAATCTTCATCCAAGCCAATGATATTATGTTGGGCCCCTCTATAGTAACCTCTCTTAGTTTTTGTTATATTGGAGCGTATTTCTCGTGGTGTCCAATTTTCACTTGATGGAAAAAGTGTCAAATGCAAGCAGTTGAATGTTCTGCAGCTCATGTGACCAAACAAATTTTTCCTACACATCCAAGTAGGTATTTCTATTCTAGGAATGGTCCTCTTTCACACCCAAATATGCGGAATCTCTTCGAGATATGTTCAACTGGATTGATCCCTTAAGTGTCCAAAGTGCAAAATGGCTGAAAACTTCATCATATTGTTACTCCGATATCATGGAGCTTAGAAACTTCTTGTCTGATCCTATGGGATAATGTTGGGCCCCTATACAATAACCTCTCTTAGTTATTTCTATCTCAGAGGAATTTTCCCATGGTGGTGAATTTTCACTTGGGAAAAAAGTTGTCAAATGCAAGCAGTTGAAAGTTACAAAGTGGTGAAACTTTTGTTCTGCAAGTTGTGTGACAAAAAATATTGTTCCAATGCATCTAAATAGGTATTTTTATGCTAGGAATGGTCCTCTTTCACACCTAAACACCCAGAATCACTCCTACCTATGCTCAACCAACTCGATCCCTTAAGGATCCAAAGTGCAAAATGGCTGCAAACTTCAACATGTTGTTACTTGGATAACATGATGCTTACAAATTTCTCCTCTAATCCTATGAGATCATGTTGGGGCCATCTACAACAACCTCTCTCAATTTTTTCTATCTCAGAGGCATTTTCTCATGGTGGAAAATTTTCACTTGGGGAAAAAGTTATCAGATGCAAGCATTGAAAAGTTGAAAAGTGGTGTAACTTTCCTTCTGCAGCTCATGTGACCAAAAAAACTGTTCCACCACATATGAATAGGTATTTTGACACTAGACATGGTTCTCTTTCACACCTAGACACATGAAATTTCTCTAAGATACATTCAACTAGATCGATCCCTTAAGAGTCCAAAGTGTAAAATGACTGCAAACTTCAACATGTTGTTACTTAGATACCGTGATTCTTAGAAACTTATAATCTGATCCAATGGGTTTTTTTTGGGTCCCTCTATAATAACCTCTCTCCATTTTTTCTATCTCAGAGGCATTTTCCCATGGTGGCGAATTTTCACTTGGGGAAAATGTTGTCAAATGCAAATAGTTGAAAGTTGCAAAGTGGTGCAAATTTTGTTCTGTAGTTCATGTGACCAAATGGACCATTCCAATGCATCCTAATAGGTATGTTTATGCTAGGAATAGTCCTCTTTTTCACCCAAACACACGGAATCATTTCTAGCTACGTTCAACCAGATCGATCCCTTAAGGGTCCAAAGTGCAAAATGGCTGCAAACTTTAGCATATAGTTACTCAGATACAATGATTCTTATAAAATCCTTATCTACTCCTATGGGATCGCGTTGGCCCCCTCTATGATAACCTCTCTTGGTTTTTTCTATTTTAGAGGCATTTACCCATGGTGGCAAAATTTCACTTAGGGAAAAAGTTGTCAAATGCAAGTAGTTGAAAGTTGCAAAGTGGTGCAACTTTCATTTTGTAGCTCGTGTGACCAAACAGACTGTTCCAACACGTCTGAATAGGTATTTTTACAATAGACATTGTCCTCTTTCACACCCAAACATGCAGAATCACTCTCAGGTTCGTTCAACTGAATCGATCCCTCAAGGGTCCAAAGTAAAAAATGGCTGCAAACTTCAACGTGCTATTACTCGGATACCATGATGCTTAGAACTTATTGTCTGATCTTATGGGATCATGTTGGGACCCTCTAAAATAACCTCTCTTAGTTTATTTTATCTCAAAGTCATTTGAACCTATGGTTTAAACCTGTGGTTTCTAGTTTTCCCTTGATGGAAAAAGTGTCAAATGCAAGCAATGTAAAGTTGCAAAGTGGTGCAAATTTTGTTTTGCAACTCTTGTGACCAAACAAACTACTCCAACATGTCTTGATAGGAACGTTTACGCTAGGCATGGCCCTCTTTCGCACCTGAACACATGGAATTAATCTAAGCTATGTTCAACCAGATTGATCCCTTATGATGGCATGCAAAACAATCAAAAAGAGAAACATACACATGATGGTTGAGAATTCAGAGTTGTCCACACAAAAAGTGTATGATCATTACAAGTCACAAAAATCTCAAAATCTCTTCATCTCATCAAAACTACACTCTTCCTTGTAGCACTGCAAATTGACTCAATTGGGTATATCTCCTCAATTAGATCCTTTCAAACCAAGATTTGAACCATTTCAAAACCCCATCAGGGCACACAATAACAATTTTAACAAATCAAGATTTCTACGCTTTTTAGACCTCTAAATAGGTTTTTAAAAAAAATTGACCACTCACAAATCCTTTCCAAAACTAGTAAAATAAATTGAGAAGCAATTCACATGTGTCATAACCAAATAATCCACAATTATTTGTCAAAAATTCATTCACCAAATTGCCTAAACCCCAAACCCTCCTTTTAAGCCAAAAACCTAGGGTTTATTGAAAAACATGCACCCAAACAACATCCAACTCAATGAAAACTTCAATCAGGTCTAAAAACCTTCACTTATGCTTAATTCATCAAAAAATAACACTGCCCCAACCATTTACTCACTTTTCCATAACAAAACCTCACCATTCCACTTGGAAAACTCAGATTTTCATGCTAAGGCTTCATGCCCAACACAACTCTCAACCTCCCCTGCACTTCTCCAGAATTCAAACACCTAATCCGTAATGATGCAAACCCATTCCTCGAATTATAGTGATCACAGTGTGAGGAATGGGTCAACTTACCATTTTTTAAAACTTACAAACCCTTAAAATAGGGTATTCCAACTAGTCACAAAGAAACTAATCAAACTCTTACCCAAAACACTATTAAAGGCTCAAATAAAAAGAAAATAATATCTAACTCACACCACTTAAGTAAATCAAGACAAATTTGGATCAATATCCCTTTGTACGGGTTGTACAAGACTGAGAAAAGATGGAATTACAAAAAATCTATGAAAAAAGCAATGCTATTTACTTTCCTTCCAACTTCAAAAATCAATCTACATTGATGCCTTTTCACCTTATTTATACTTTTTCCTCTAATTATAACTATCGTAATTCCTATAACTGACTTTTAAAATGCTATGACTATAAATGCATTCCCCAAAATCTTCTTTTCGTAACTTTTAAAGCAATTTTTACATCTTGTGCTCAACTTGGCAATTTTGCATTATTTTGCAATATTTGTAAATTAGACCTTCTAATCACCTAGAAACCATATAAATGACTCGTTACAATGTAAAATTGTCTTATTTACCTTATTTAATGACAAAAATTACTCACACCTAGAGTCTACTCTTAATCAACCTAGATTGACAACTTCTGTTCCAAGGTGCTCCTGCACCAAATATGTTGAAATAGGCCATTCCACCTATTGTTCAGGTTGTATCTCGATGGAATGGGTATAATTTAATTATTATAGGGAGTAGGAATAATAAAATATCATTTGTAAAGGCATTGAAAGAGATTACTAACATTTCCCCTATTGAAAATTAAAAATTTAGGCCTTAAAAACAAGGCTAGAAGATGTGAAAAGAAGAAATTGCTTGAGAATAAGTTAGAATAGGTTGGAAATAGGGTGAGGTTGTGGATTTTTATGTGTCCAAAATTTCCACAAGGATAGGGGATATGAAAATTATTTTATGGCATGATGCCCTAGTTGGGAAAATAGGGGTTTTGAATGAAAAAGAGAGGTTTGAGGGAGTAAAAGTGGGTAAAGTCAGGGGGCAACATAATTTGGTGGTCAATTAAGTTTGTGTAGGTAGAATGAAGAGTTTTGGAAGATTTTTTGAGCTTGTATGAGGTCTGGATATGGGGTTTTCAATAAACCCTAGTGAAATTTGAGAAAAGTGAGGGTTTAGAGGATAGAAGGGTTAGAGGGCCAATCATGCACTAAAAATTGTGGATTTTGTGGATTTGTAGTAGTAAATGCTTCCCAATGGTTTTTCTAAATTGGAAAAGTGATTGATAGGGTGTTTCTTTGTTAAATAGACCTATTTTGGGGTCTAGGACATCGTTGAGTCCATTTATTATTTGTATTATAAATTATAACTTGCTTTCTCTTGAGTCCATTTCCTATACAAGAAATAATATTGCAAAAATTCGACATATAATTATTTTGACGTGCTTATATGGTGATGCATCAAGAACATAAAAATTCATTTTGCACTATGAGGATTATGCTATGAAAATGTTTAAAGACTATTGAGGATAAATTTTTGTATGACAATGTGTCAAGAAGTTAACTACTTCATCTACTTTGAATATTATGTTTTGCAAGTGTTGTGAAGATTATGTATCCTTTGCTTAATTGAGTTGTTCCAGTCAAAGGATTAAATATATTGGAATCTATTTATGAATAATTTAATGGAATACCAATTGAAAAAGTGTTTCTTCTTTTAGATAAAGTTTTTTAGCATCAATCAATTAATATTCAAGACAAACCATGAAGGACAACAATGGTCAATTCTATGGCTAACCAATTAATAAGTATACACATCAATAATTCAAGAATGTACATGTGAATAAGGGAAGCACAAGTACTAAAAAACATGTAACCCTTGAAGTATAAACATGAATACATAATATACACAAATAAATACAAAGTATATGCATGAATACAAGGTATACACATGAAAACACGTAAGTCGTAAAGTATACATTGGAACACACGTAAGTCACAAAGTATACACATAAGTTGTAATATATACACTCGAATACACGTAAATCATATCTATTGAACCATGAATTTATAATGCAAATATGGAAACCATTGATAAAAAATATTTGTATTAACCAAATAACCATGTAGGCATACATCAATATATGTCGATATAAGTATAAAATATAGGTACACAATAGCCATATAAGCTTATGAGAATGCCATATAGGCATATAATGTAAAATATATCCAATAAAAAATATGTACAAAACTACCATGTAGGCATGTACAACAAAGGGCTCTCAAATCAAAATTCATTGCTCTACATGCTCTTCTCAAAATAAACTTGTGCCTATTTCTTATCGACCAGATGGTGATATGTCTGCCACTCATTTATTATGTGGTTGAGGAGTTCTCCTAGTGCTCCTCTTAGGGTTTAGTTCATGGTCAAGTCTTCTCTATTACAATAAGAAGTAAATACATTAATATATAGAAATTACATTATAAAAAATGATATGAAATAACAAAATAATCACTTACTACCATCTGATGATCACTCTCCATGACGAAAATATTCACATGCCCATGCTAAGGCATGCTAAAGCCCTATATAAACCATCCAAATAGAAGTTAAACTACGAGTCAATAATGGTTTTATTTTTCACTAACTAATATCTATAACAATGAATGTATATTGAAATTTAGTAATTTTCCTCATACCTCCCCTGTCAGGGCCATCGAGGATTCTATAGCAGATGAAGCACTGATTGCCATTGCCCTCATCACATTCGAAGGTGTTTCTGCTTGCAATAGCTGAAAATAAAACAACAAATTATTCAATCACAAATACTAAAATAATGATCCACATCATGACTTATAATGTATGAGATAATGAAAAAAATTTAGTACTTATTAAACTATATATTTCCGACTATCATTGGTGTAGGAGCACCTTGTCCTCAAAATACATCCAAAAGGAAAATTTATAAAAACTTGATCTTTCAAATGTAAATGTATTTGATGTATTTAAAAGTCTCAAATAGGTTCTAGGAGGTCAAAATATCAAGAGTCCAAAAATTTCATAGATGTAAAAGATGGGAAAAAGTAAGATTTGGAAAATGCTAAAAGTTGCCAAAATTGTAAATGCAACAAAAAACAAAAAAATAGAAGATCAAGAGTCGTGAGGGAAAAAGAAAGGATGTGATTAGTGAAATAAGTTAAAAATTTAGGGAAATTTATTTACAAGGCTTGTAAAGGTTGAGAAAAAATCAATCAATTGTATTCTTGAAGAGATATTTATAAATAAAGCTCCTTGTTTTAAAATTTCATTGTTTCTCCAGTTGCATAGTTTGTACAATAGTTTTGGGTCTTGTATTTAATTGTTTCAAGTGGTATAGAGATTTATCTTTAACTTACATCCATTTTGAGGAGAAGCTATTGAATATATTCCTTGTTTGAGTCAAATTTCTTGAACTTGGTTTATTATCCTCAATATTGAGGTTTTGAGAGTCTATTCAGTAAATGACCTCTACTCCACTGAGCTAGGCATTGTAGATCAGTGGAGTAGGTTTTGATAGGTTGATTTAAGTTTTCTTTATGTTGATTTGTGCAGGGATAAAAGACAATGTAATATATTTGTGTTTGATTTATGCTCCAAGAGAAAATACAGAGTTTTCCTCCAAGAATTTGATGGCTACAAGTGAACATTTGATGAAAGGGTATTCTAAGAGGCTAGGAGATGAAATCTAAAGCATAATCAGACCTATTCAAAGGATTTTTAATCTATTTCCAAGTGGCAGGAGGTATGGAATATGGTAATCCAATAAACCCTCATTTGTAGAGCTTACTTTGAGCACAAAATCATGGTTTTATGGGGCAATGTTTAAATGAGCCTTTCAATCCTTAAAAATAATGAAATCATGACTTTTTTGACATGGAATAAGATTTTTTCAAGTCAATTGGTGATTAGGTAATTATTTAAGGATACACCCTTTCTTATTTTGGCCTAATTGGAGGCTCATTTTAGTGTTCAATCTAGCTTTCTAATGTTTGTTCCAAAAATAAGTATTGTTTCTTTTGAAGTATGTTTTAAGGGACTGAAATGCATCATAAAATCTGTGATGAGTTTATGTCGACACAAAAAAACCAAAAGAGTAATCACCCAATATAGGGGTTTGGTGACCTACGAGGTTTAAGGTGTTTTGGTTGCTAAAATGGTGAATCTGATGAAAACGATGATTTAAATGTTGGAGTTGGATTTAAATCTTCTTTATTGATGTTGTAAATGGTTTCCAAGTTTGTGGAAATGGTTTGAAGGAAAATATGTTATCTTTGGGAGATTAAGAAAGGTTGATTCCTATGTGCAAGAATGGAGTCTAGACTATAGTGTTATGAAATCTGTTGGCTTAAATTTGTGTTAATGTAAATTGGTTTGTTTTCAATCTAAATATGAGGATTACAACAATTTAAAGGTCTTGTAATAGGTAAAAGAAATATTGAGAGACTATTAGTCTTTTGGCCTTGATACTCAAGTTGTCAAGAATGGGAATTTGGTGAGTAGTGTGAGTTGTTGATTATTTTAGAGTTTAAATTGATTTGGTACATGAACCACCAAAAATGATATGCAAACAAGGGAAAAAGGATTCCCTTTACTAGGCCCCTAGGGTTTTTCACTCTAGGAGCTCTTGGTTTAGGAATAACACTCTTTCAACCTTAGTGATATTCTTTTTGGGTTTTCATTCAAAGAGGTTTTGTGTTTTGATTGGGGGTTGTGAATGTGTGTGTAGTGTGGCTGAAAACTTGAAATGAGATGATTGTAATATAATCTATGAAATGTAAACAAAGTAAATGTGAACTAATGCAAGCTATTCTAAAATGACCTTAATGCATACAATGTAGAAAGAAACTGAAAATTTCATGACTTGTGCACTTGGAAATGAATGTTGTAGATGAAAGGCCCCGAAATCCTCTGGAAAATATCTAAAATCTTCATAGGTACATTCCTGCCAAGTTGAGCGACCCAGTCCTCTTGTCAGGAAACTTGGTTGAATAGGGTTTATGTCAAATGGGTACCCAAAAATGTAAAAATCCCCAAAAAAAAGCTCAGAGGGACTAGGTCGCCATTATGGGTGATCTAGTCCTCTTCTAGGTTTTTGGGAGTCTAAAAGAGGAGATTCGAGTTCTCAATCTGCACTGTGGATTCCAATAGATATCTGGTTCACATTCTATGGAAAATGGGCAAAAAGATGCCTCCAAGCTAGAACTAAGGCTTGGTTGACTTGAATTATTTTGATGGATTGAGGTAACCTCTCCATCACCTTTATTCTTCACAAACCTAGATACAAAAACTTGCAAATCACACATGCAAATGAGAGACAAGGATTAGGGTTAGAGGTTTTCCTTGTTCAAACCTCTTTTGTGTAATCAAACCAAATGAAGATAAAAATGAAGCAATGAAGCATGAAAAAAAGGAGTGAGAGAGTTGTTACCTTGTCATGATGAGAGACCTAGTGTTTTTGCAACAATCAACCCTTGAATGCTTTAGAAATGATGTCTTGTTTAATTGGAATGTGAAGCCCTAGTTTTCTTGAGGAGGAGAAGTGGTGAGAGAGAGGTGGAGAAGAAAATGGATAGTGCATCATGAGGAATTAGGTTTTTGGAGCTTATTTATATAACTTATGCCCTAATTTTTCCTGAAATAACACCATATAGGCCAACCTTAGGGTTTTAGAGACAAAATCCTGAAAGGAAATTAAGTTAAAATTGAATTTTATTCCACATGGGACTAGGTCACCCAAGGTGGCGACCTAGTTCACCTAGGAAAATTACATTATTTTTTTCAGTGATTAAAATATAATTATTTATGTTTGTCGAGATTGTCTTCTATAAACACACTAAGATAAGACATGTTGTGCAAGGGGTCATTTTGGCATAACAAGGGGTTAATTAAGTGATGAAAAGACTAAGAGAGTGTGAAAATGTTTTACAACACCTTACAACACTTCTTCACGAGGCTTGGAAAGAGTGTAAAAATAGACTGAAAAGGGTCCAAAATCCATAGGTAAAGGTCCAAATGAGCGAAAAGTGTCAAAGTCCACACTTTTTGGCGATACATTTAGCCCCCACTTTAGTGAGAGGATGATCTTGCTTCAAACTCAGACTAAATTATCCCAATGGAGATGGCAAAGGATGACAAAGAATAATGATGGGAAGGATGAAAGAGGTGGTCAAGCCCCCAAGGATTCGAGATTCTAAGTCAACTTGACATCAATGAAAAAGACATTCAAGGGTGAATGCATTACAACAAAACAAAATGCATGATCATGCAATGACAAGGTTTGAAGTGAAGAGAATGGAAATGGTGAAAAATATGTGGTCACTCTAGGGCCACAAAACATCAAGTTGTTTGTGGGGCAAGTTATCCCAAAAGGTGAGAAACATATACACGGTTGGTATGTACTCACATAGGTGGCTATGGGGAAATTCATGTCGCTCGTTGGGCTTTTCGCTCAAGCCACACCAAAGTTATACCTCATGATAACTTTGATAAGGTGTCAGAAAAGAAAGTGATATTTGATATGATTTTGTTCATGCGATGTCTCATCTTAAGGAACATTATACATAATGTCACCAAGAGAAGCAAAGTGAAATTGTACTCATCTTGTATGCAAGAGAGGCATGGGATCATCTTGTATGCAAAAGAGGAAAAATGCAGATGTCTCAATCTTGAACAACATTGTGTGTAATATTTTCAAGAGAAGGAATCACAAGGAAAAATAATATCACACAATGAAATGTGAGTGGTGGTGTATTCCCCCACTTTAAGGGAATTGTGAATCACCGTACTGTGAACAATTTCTTTAAAGTAGAAGAGGAAAGGGACATGAGAGCTTGTTTGGAAAGCCCTATGCCGAGTCATATGGTTTTGATAAGCTACGTCATGAAGAGGGGTGTATGTCACATGAGATTCAACTTAAGACATGTCATCCACATCCCAAGATTTCTCTGATATGTTCATGAAAGGTTAACGACAATTCACAAGAGACAACGACAAGTGACATATGAGGGAAAAAGGCTATCTAACCTATAGCCCCCACTTAGTGCAGGACAAGAGTGAGCCAAAAGGGGTGAGGGGATGCAAGGTAGAATGAAAATTAGTATTGATTGGAGGAAGGAGGTGCCCTCATATAAGAGAGAGCACCAAACTCCTTAATATGTATTTTACAACTCAAAGCTTTACACTCGTTAGTGTGGTGAACATGGAATTTGTGGTAAGCACAAAAGGAATGTTTGTTGGAATAGTACTTTCGAGTTCTTAGAGGGAGGGAGATCAAGTAATCTTGGAGGAGTCTCAACAAGATACCCTCTTGATCAAGGGTAGAAGGTGATCCTTGGGTGGTTAACAAAGGGAGGTCTTGCTTATTATAGGATTTCATACCTATGTAAGGCTCTATGGATTGGGAGATTTTGTATACTCCTTTGGAGGAGTATGTAAAATCTGAATCAAGAGGAGGTTGTGAGATGACATTGGATTTAAGTGAAGAGTCCTTTTTTGGTTGCAAAGGATCACTTGTGAAGGTTTGGTGGGGATGGTGTTTATGTTGGAGGAATTTTTGATGATTTCTATGAAAGGAAAAAATCCAAGACCATGATGCATTGTTTTCATGTTAGGCTCTATAGGGTTGTGGATACCTTGTTTGTTAGCACCACAACCTTTTCCACTATAGCCATGTTGCTTCATGATCTCATAAAATTTTCCATAAAGCATTTTCAGCTTCTTTGGATTGGGTGAAGGGTCATTGTTTGTATTGGTGGCTAAAGGAGTTGAGGTGGATGCTTTCAAAGGATCAGCCGAGTCTTTTGTTAACAAGACTACATGTCCCTTTGGAGAGTCATTGTTGTTGTTCTTGGTTTCTCCCATTAGGGGAGGGGTGAAGTTTAAGGAACCCCAACGATCATCAAAGGAATTTGGTCATATGGGTTCCACATGTTGGGTGGGTGTAGTGAGGAAGGGTTTGGATTTTTTTTTCTCAAGGTGTAAGACACTATAAGGTTCAGGATCAGCATCAAGTGTGAACACTGTGTTGTTGTATATTTACTTCATATTTTGATAAAGTGTGGAAGGCACACCATTCATTGTATGAATCCATGGCTTGCCCAAAATGAGGTTAGATGAAACATCATTTGGAATAACATGGAATGATTTTTTTAATGTGGCCACTCCAACTATAAGAGGTAAAGTGATCACACCAAGTGGCTTTTGTTTGATACTGTCAAATCTAGTGAGAGATAAGGAGGAAGGTTGGATGGTTGATCTATAGATATGGAGCCTATCTAAGAGATTGAAACTACACACATTAACTAAGGAGCCATTATCAAAAAGGGTTTTCTTGATCCCTATGTGTTTGTATTGAGATATGATCATGAAGGCTTCAGCTTTGTTATGCACGTCCAAAGGAGGGAGCTCATTTTGGTGGAAAACAATGTGAATGTTTAAGCCTTGGATCATAGCTATAATGTCATTTGTTTTCGAATTAGAAGGGACAAGAACTTTTTTTAAGGCTTCCTACATCATGGTTTGATAGTGAGGGGAGGTTTCGATAAGGTCCCATAAAGATATTTTTGTAGGAGTATTCCTTATTTGGTTAACAAGGTCATACTTCCTAAGGAAGGAATTGAATTAAGGGGCAACATGAAGAATAGGAGGGGATTAAGGTAAGGGTGTTGAGGTTGATGGTTGCGAACATAGGTTGTTGCGGGTGTAATATGTATGAGCAATGGTAACTTGAATTGATTGCTGAAACACATTATGGGTAGGTGGGGAGAGAGTGAATTCAGATTTAGAAGGTGGAGAAAGGATGAGTTGAGGCTGAATAATATTAGCATCCTCTTTGGGAGGAGTTTCAATGTTATCCTTAGGGTTCATCATGGTATCCACCCTAGGAGGAGATATTTTTGGAGAACTACAAGTCACATGTTCTTGACATTCAAGGCTTCTCTCTTCTAAAATGACTTAACCACTAGTGGGAGAATGGTCAATGATGGGATTATGAGGGGAGGGAGGGTTAAGAGGGGAATATATTTGATTGTCTAGGATCTCATTATCTTGTTCCATACCATCTACCCTAGTAGGAGATCATGGAAGAGGTTCATCAAATGCTTCATCACAAGGGAGGGAGGCATCAAGAGAAGATCCACTATGATTTTCAAATAGATTATCCCAAAGGGGAGGAGCATTAGGGAAGGGGGGGTCAATAGTCTCATGACCCTTGGGAAAGGTATATTATAACACCAAAATATCCTCTTTGTATTGAGGAGGGATGTTAGGAGATGAAGAAGTTTGAGGGTCATGGCTAGGGAGACTAGGTAAGGTAATGTCAAGAAATGTGTTTATGGTTTCATCATGTTGTTTTTTAATGGTTGGCCAAGGGGGATGAGTATAGGGACAATCAAGACCTTCAACGCTTATGTCTTCGGTCACCAAAATACCTTCATCAGTAATAGGAGAGGTATAGGGAGAAGTACAAGTACGATTGTTATGATTGTCAACAGAAGGATCCTCATCGAGGGATAATGTAAAATTAAGAATTATGTCAATGTTTTGGTTATTAACATGTGCTTTAATGAATTCATTATTAACATCTACATTGTACTCATTGAAGTTTAGCAATACATTTGAAACCAAATAAAAGCCACATCTTTTGAAAGAAAACATTATATTGTATGAAGGGAAATGGAAAAGAATGCTAGATAATTATTTAAACTAAAATATTTAAATGCAATTATCAGATGGAAAACAAGGTAATTTTCTAATTACACTATGCAATAATCTGAAAAAGAAATGTAGAATATGAAAAATTAAAACTAAGAAATTCATGAAATGAGCTAATTTAAGATAGCTTTAATGAAATACATGCTAGATAAACTCAACCAACTGATACATATAGGTAATGGTACAAAACAAAATCCTAAAAGTTGGGTTTTCAACTCTATAAAGGGAAGTTTCAGAAGCTTGAAGGGACTAGGTCGCCTAGGATGGTGACCTAGTCCTCCTAGTGATTTTTTTGAGTGTTGATAGAAAATGTTGATGAATTGGGGTGGTTTCTATGTTTCACAATGTAGATCTAAGAAGAAAATGCAAAATTTTAGACAGTTTGTAATGATGTAAGTGCAAAAATACAACCTACATGCAATTTTCACTAATGTAAATTTGAAAACCCTAGAATGCAATTTGAATAATGCCTAATGCAATGAAATGCAATCCTAGGAGGAGGAAGAGGTTTAAATCAGAAAAGGAAGGTATACGAATGTCAAGTTCACCAAAATGATATGCAAACAAGGGAAAAATGATTCCCTTTACTAGGCCCCTAGGATCTTTCACCCTAGTAGCTCTTGGTTTAGGAATGACACTCTTTCAACCTTAGTGATATGCTTTTTGGGTGTTCATTCAAAGAGGGTTTTTGTTTTGATTAGGGGTTTTGAATGTGTGTGCAGTGTGGCTGAAAACTTGAAATGAGATGATTGTAATCTAATCTATGAAATGTAAACAAAGTACATGAGAACTAATGCAAGGTATTCTAAAATTACCTAAATGCATACAATATAGTTAGTAAATGGAAGGTTCAAGACTTGTGCACTTGGAAATGAGATTTCGTAGATGAAAGGCCCCAGAATCCTCTGGAAAATGTTTGGAATCTTCATAGTGACATTCTCGCCAAGTTGGGTGACCTAGTCCTCTTGTAAGGAAACTTGGTTGAATAGGATTTCTATCAAATGGGTACGTGGAAATGTTAAAATCCCCAAAAACCAAGCTCAAAGGGACTAGGTCGCCATTATAGGGGACCTAGTCTTCTTCTATGAAATGTAAACGAAGTAAATGTGAAATAATGAAAGCTATTCTAAAATGACCTAAATGCATACAATACATGAAGTAAATGGAAATTTCAAGACTTGTGCACCTAGAAATGATATGTTGCAGATGAAAGGCCCCAGAATCGTCTGGAAAATGTTTGAAATCTTCATAAGGACATTCCCGCCAACTTGGGTGACCTAGTCTTGAAATAGCACCATACAAGCCTACCTTAGGGTTTTAGAGACAAAATATCGAAAGAAACTTAAGTTAAAATTGAATTTTATGCCAGGCGACCTAGTCCACTTGGGAAAATTACATTTTCTTTTTGGTGATTAAAATATAATTATTTATGTTTGTCGGGATTTTCTTCTAAAACCACACTAAGATAAGACATGTATGTGCATTAAGGGGTCATTTTGGCATAAAAAGGGGTTAATTAAGTGATGACAAGCCCAGGAGAGTGTGAAAATGTCTTACAACACCTTACAAAACTTTGACACAAGGCTTGGAAAGGGTGTAAAAATAGACTGAAAAGGGTCCAAAATCCATAGGCAAAGGTCCAAATGAGAAAAAAGTGTCAAAGTACACACTTTTTGGTGACATAGTATAGTCAATTGATTACTGGTTTGATGAGTTGGCTTGTTGAAAACCTTGTTGGCTCAATGAAATTGATAGTTTTTGTTGAATGAAAAATGAGTTTTTGATGGAATTGTGAAAGTGATCTTAGTTGTTGTTGGGTCAGAAGAACCTAGATGAATTGATGGTGTTTGATTGATGATCTTGAATCAATCATGCTTACTATTTTCCCTATAGTTATCTTGTTCGAAAGCACATTTTTTTAGGCTTTTACCCATAGCAACAAGCCAATGAACCATTTGATAAACTACTTTTGTAGACATGTACGATAATTGTGATGGCATAGAGAAGGCAGTGAACTATTTGAAAAAATGCCTCAAAGAAATGGGGTCTCGTGGTGACGGAATGCCATTACAAAAAAATTCATGTCATGGCATTCCATCATGATAAGACTGCATTTCTTTTAGGCATTTTTTCAAACAGTTCATTGCCTTCTCTATGGTATTATTTCTTACTATTATGATTTGATAGAAATTTTTCCAACCATCCATAGTTTGTTGGAAAGCACTGTTGGCCTTGTCATTACACCAAAAGATTGACTTGTCAATGCCTGATACAAGCATCATTAAAGATCCACAAGAGATGGTTAAACCATGTCATGAATCTTAAGGGAGATGCTGGTGGTTAGTCAGAAAATCTCCACCTCAAGGTCACCTAAGGGGTTTGAACCCGTGACCAACTCTGATACCAATTATTGGCCTTGCCGTTGCACCATAATATTGACCTGTCAATGACTGATACAAGCATTAGTTAAGATCCACCAGAGGTGGTTAAACCATGTTATGAACCCAAAAGGAGATGCTAGTGGTTAGTCCAACAAGCAAATATTTTGGCTTTTAGCCATAGTAGAAAGGAAGTGAGTAGTTTTGATAAAATTATTTGGTACACATGTATATAAAATGTGGTATCATAGAAAAGGTGGTGAGCTGTTTGAAGAAATACCTTGAAGAAATATAATCTCATGGTGATGGAATGGTATTCCATCACTATGAGACCACATTTCTTTGAGGAATTTTTTCAAAATACTAACTGCCTTGTCTATGCTATTGATTACTATTATGCTTTGATAGATTTTTTCCAAGCATACATAGTTTTTTGGAAAGCACCTTTTTTAAGCTTTTAGCCATAGTAGTGGGGAAATGAACTGTTTGATAAAATGCTTTGGTAGAAATGTATGGAAAATGTGCTAGCATAGAATAGGTGGTGAAGTAATGCTTTGAGTTTGAATGATGTGCAATGCAATGTAAACAATGATATGAATATAAACTACACAAATCTATTAAGTACAATTCATTAGTTAAACTCTTTATTCTATTACCTACATGCAGGTTTGAGTAAATCCACTAGTGTTGGGAGGTGTTCCCTCGAAACCTTGAATATTAGCCTATTCAATATCTAAAATCAAAATTTAAAATACCATTCATAAGACAATGTTATTATCATGTAATAAATTTTTAATTTTTTACTAGTTACATACCTCACCGATAGTTGTAGTGTAGAAATAAGTAGGTGTGGGGCTGGTGTATCCAGTCTCAACACTGTGACCCTGAAATTTTATTAAAATCATAAAACTAAATTAGTTAATCTTGCATTTTAAAATCAAAATTTAATAAATTAAATTCAATGAACATGCTAACTTTTACCCAAGAATCAATGCCATAGGTTGAATGAAAAATGCCAGCTACCCTTTCCATCTCCATAGCTGCAGATAAATTCTATGTAGAAGCCTCCTGAGTGGCAGTGGGGTCATATGAACTGTAAGTTACCACACAATATTGACACACATGGGATCGAAGCTCACCACTCAAATACTCCCCTGGATGGCATTGTAGAAGAGGGATGGCATGTTCGATGACACTCTGGGTCAAAGAGTTGATGGCTTACAAAGTCTCTACATTGGCACTCTCCTTTTTGACAAAAGGGATGATGATGTGCTTATGAGGTGGCCTAGAGAGAGGTCATCTCCTTTTCCACTTGGGATCCTATTGTGCATCATGTTTGTCTTGAGCCGACCCCGCACCTCTCCGCTGGAAGTTCCTCATATAAAAATAATTTTATATTTTATTCAATATGAACTCAACCTGTAGTTTCCTAAGGAAATATTGCGAGACTTCACAATTGTTGCATGATGGGTCATCAAAAACCATGTACCACTATCCTAGAAATATTTCCTAATCTCTTGGTGGTGGCACCGATGAATAGGAAACCTCTTTGCATTGAGGGAGAGATTTGCATTTGACTGTGGGTCAGTGAATAATGTGCATAAATCACCTTTTGTAATTTTTAAATCTTTTACCTCTTTATATGATAATTTATCTTGGTAAAAATCCCTAGCCACCTACCTCCTATCTTGCAAACTAGTTAATTGTTTGTTGATTGAATCTACATGTTTTAACATTTCTTTCAATGAATTTCCTAGGTTCATTCTTTCCACGGTTGAAACATTTGGATTGTTCAACCTCCTAATTAAATCCTCAATTTGTTTTTTATTGTTCTCTATTTCCCTCACTAAGTTTTGTTGAGTGCCAAGAGGGTGTTGAGGGATTGGTGGAGGAGATTGAGGTTATAGTTGATTAACTTGAGGATTTTGTTGTTGTGCTTGTCTAGGATTTTGTTCCTCTTGTTGTGGTTTTGCTTCTTGAGGATTTTGAGGAGGGTTTGTAGGTTGATTAACATCTCCTACAAATTCAAAAAATAAATATAAAAAAAAAACTAAAACTAACAAATTCAAAACAAAAAATAAACAATCCTTACTTGTCTTACCTCCTCATCGACATGTTAGCATCCTCAAGATGAAATAACAACTGTTGATGAAGAATTAGGAAAAATACCTCCTCCCAAAATGCAAGCGCAAAAAATGGGGGTTTTGGCTGCGCGAAAGAGAAAAAACATAGTCGAATACAAGAATGAATTTGATTTGCCTTTTTTAAAATTTTAATTAGTCATAATGTGAGCATGTTGTAACACGATCATGTTATGGGATCATTGTGGCTGACCCTAAGGATCGACACAACAAGCCATAATGTGAGTATACTATAATGTGCTCACGTTATAACACACTCACATTATGGGTTTTCAAAACTTTTTTAAAAACTTGTCTCCAAATTGGCTACCCATCTTCATGCACCCGCCCCATCTATCCACCTCATCACCATGTCACTACTCCATAATCCACAACAAGGATATGGATTACCATTCAATCAATCTAATCACACCATGTGTCTTCTTTGTCATCTTTTTTCATATCATACTCCAGTTGGGTCCCAACAAGACTCTCCAACAAGCACTGTCAGATCTCCATCAATCAATATTCATCATTTCCTACTAGCCCTATGATTCTTGATTGGGCCCCACTAAATTATTAGTGGGGTATGCAAGAAGCTAATGTGTATACACCTTTGACATCACCTATCAATGTGAAATCACCTTCCACTAACTTTGTATGTCGCCTTCATAGGTCTCACTAGACATCAACGGTCATCATTTATCCATTGTGGATTAATCTCCACCGCTGATCAAGCAACATCGCAATGTCACTAAAAGACCTATCTTCACAACCCTTGATTTATTGTTCTCAAGTTCTAGAATTTTGTGATCTCATGATCTTTCCATAGCTTTGGGTCGCACCATAGTTATCAGATCATCAAAGGAACTGTGAACAAGGTCCCACCGTAAACATTCACTCACGTTGATAAATCTCTCCTTACTCCTTATCACTCTATTGAAGAGATTTCTTCTAGAATTTTACTAATACACCTATGTCTCATTGATGAAATAATAATTGGGCCATTGAAGAGACTTCTTCTTAACTTCTACTGATACACTACTGTCCCATCAAACTAAAGGAAATGTATAACCTTAAATCACTATGCAGAGGGGTCGGTCACCTCCATGGGTTGAATGACATAAGTTATTACTTATGTGACATTCAATCTACAATACCAAGCCACCAATAGAATAGAAACTATTTGAAAATTGTGATGGTAAACTCCTACACACATAGAGTTTAATCGATTAACCATAGACTAAGAGCATGAACAAATGAATGTTGACATCTCCATTGGCATCAAGACTTGCACAATACCTTTCTATAAAGCTCTCAAGAAAGAGAGCTCAAATATTCCATATAATTTTCCATAAAATCCACTACTCTCACATTCATCCTTTCTCATCATGCCAATAATCTCCTCTCCATGATTTTCTCTTTTGACATCAATGAAAACTATATGCCACATCCTTTTTTTCCCTCCACTTTCGAGTTCACCAAATCATGGTCTACTTCCTCAACACTTTAGGTATACATATATACCTTATTGATCTAATTTACCAAACACTCATTGATACTCATTCTCGCTAAAGTGGGGGAAAATGTATAGGAGCGAATTTTCACCCCTTAAGAAAATTCTTCTTTCACATACCCTCACCTTAGAAAATCAAATCTGAAGGAAAAATTACACATCACTCACCCACCTTCCATCCACTTGGTGTTTGTCCTATGTTTCAATGAGAATATTTTTTGGGAATGAAAGTTTAGCAAGTGGACATGTGTGTGGTGCGTTGTCATCCCTAACAGATTCATGCATCTGAAGTTGGAAAAGGCATTACACACCTAATTGGGATCGAATTGTAATGTCCCTCTTTGGCCAACCAACCAGAAAAATAGCTTATTCCTTCTCATTCCACATTCAAAAAACTTATTCATTCAATCAATTCATCTCTTTTCACATCCTATTAGAATTTTGTTCAACTTCTTCACTCTCAAGCTACATTCTAGCACCACATTGTGAGCATTGCAGCAGTATTGACACTCCATCAACTTTACATTACAAGTGTGAGGTAACCATAGAAGTTGTGGGTTTGGAGTCTTGTGAGACCTCCCTTCATCACTGTTGTGGATGTAGTGAATTTTCCAGGTCCATACCTTGCATTCTCCCTTCATTGGCTACTAAGCCTTTGGGTGGAGGTGGCAATGCTTCACTCCTCTCCATTGTGATTTGATAGATTAGCATAGTATTATTTTGTAGTGTTCCAAAATATTTCTTTCTACCTTCTTTATCACATATTCTACTCCATTTATTTTTTATTTTTCTTGGAGGTGGAAACACCAAAACAAGGGTCTAACTGAGGTAGAACCCTATATAGCCCCAAAATAATCCCCCTTCTTATTTTTGTGTAGGTGAACATGTTTGTGGAGCTAGATATAAAACTAGCTCTTTTGTGAGATAATCTTCAATACCATGGCTTTTATTTACTTGCTTTATCATCTCTGCATCTACTTGTAATTTTTCATTCTATTTTCCTCATCAAAATCAACTAGATAGGCTATCAATATTTTTTTTGGTAGTTTATTGTACTTTATGGTTTTTGGTTGTACAAATGCTAGTGTGCTAGAGAGACACTACCATGTGTGTTGTCATCACAAAACTGCATTATCGTCCTCAGATAGAGAGCTATCTGAGCTATAGTTCTCTTCATTCTCAATCTTCATCCATTTAGAGTGAGTTAAGTTAGGCTATCCCTCTGCTCTCAGCTCTCCATGACCTAGAGCCTTGACATGGTTGGTCTGCCTCTCTTACAAAAAGGATGTCTGAAAAATTGTGGCTTACAAAACACATGAGGGTGCAATGAATAGAATTTATTTGGATTATCTATCATGATGGAATTAAGCCTCAAATTCTTGGCTTTATGGGAGATAGGATCCATCATCTCATCATTCATCCTTCCCTCATAAAGCACGTCATTGATAAAATAATCCATTTCAAGGAAGAAATAAGTTAGACCATAAGTCCATAAATGACTTATTAAAACATAATAAATAGAAATATCCTAAGGAATGGGATACTTTTCTATTAAGTCCCCCATCAGTTTCAAATAATGGAACTAACCAAAAAAAGTCACAAAGGCATATGAGGTAATGAAATCAACCAAGGTTGACATCATCCACCCCACATCGAAGTCATCCTTCCTACCACAATCATTACACCTCACCCCTAATTTGAACCCAAATAAGCATGCCAAGTATATAGACATGCCTCCATCACCCAAACCATGTGTCTCGCCACCTCACCACCATAATTTGTACCTTTTACTTTCTAAGAAGAATCCAAACTTTTGTGGCATGTCATCTTTAGAATGTTGAGATTCAAATTTAAATTTGAAATCAAGCAACTCTTTTTTTTAAACACATCATACAATATGTATTACAATTTTGAACCACCCAAAAGATATGCTAATGAAGGGAGAGAGGATTCCCCAATTAGGTCCCTGGGGTTTTTCACCTAGGAGCTTTGTTAGAAGAATGGCTCTATTTCCACTTAATGATATGATTTTGGCAAGTTCATTCAAACATATGGGTTGTGTTGTGTGTGGTAGGATGTGCCTAAGTTTTGTAATGTAATGAAACAAACTAAACTATGAAATGTAAACTAAGTGTAGTAAACTATATGTAAAGTAAACTAAATGACCTAAATCAATGAAAACTAGAAATTATAAATTGGAAGAGACAAAAATGGTGCACCTAGTAATTGAAAGTCGCAGAATAGGAGCTCTGAAATCTTTTAGAATCTACTCAAAATCTTCACTAGGACACTTGCACTAGAATGAGTGACCTAGTCCTCTTCCCAGGAAACTTTTCCAGAATGGGCTTATGGTAAAAGTGTATCCAAAAACAAAAAGAAACCTCTTTTTAGGCCTAGTATAGGGAAAAAGTCACCAATGATGGTGACCTAATCCTCTTGGTGCTTTCAGGAGTTTCGAGGTTGGAATATCTAGGTGCCCACTTTTACTTTTGTTTTTGACAGAGACCCATGTCCGAATCTTCAAAAAATGACCTACAAGTTGTCTTTTAGCTCCTTCTAGGGTTTTTTTGACTTGAGTTGATGTAGATTGAATGATGAATTTTTTTTAACACTTTTCTCCTTAATTAATCTACATACACACCTTCAAAGCACACATGCAAAGAGAAGGAAAAGGTTAGGGTTAGAGAATAGGGGTTTTCCTTAGCCAAACTCCATGTTGGTAATCAAACCCAAATTAAATATAAATGGAAAGGGAAGATGATTGAACAATAAGAAAATGTAAACACTCACCAAAACCTTGTTGAAGATGTCTAAAAACATGCAAGAACCAACTCCAATGGAGGTTGCTTGAAGTGCCCTGTGCTTGAATGCTTGCTTGAGAACATTGACTGCTTGAGTGCTTGTGAAGATGAAAATTATGTTAGGGGGGTGAAATGAGGATGAAAACCCTTATGTATACATGATATGCCCTAATTTCATATAAAATAACACATGATAGACTGACCTTAGGGTTTTGGAGGAAAATTCATGTTAGAATTTTGTCTTAATTTTAAATTTTATGCCAAAAAGAAAGTAGGTCACCCAAGGTGGCGACCTAGTCCACTTGGAGAAATTCAGGTGGTGGTCAAGAATTAAATGGTGTTTAATGATTTTTATCGAGATTTTCTCTTGAAACACACCTAAGTCAGGCCTAAAAGTACATTAAGGGACCAATTTAACAGAAGGAAGGGTGAATTTGTTGATGACAAGCCTAGGAAAGTGTGACAATGTATTACGACACCTTACAAGGCTTGGAAAGAGGTAAAAATGGGTTTTTTAGGTTAGTTGTCTTGAAAGGGTCTTAGAAAAGTGGGAAGATGTGTTACAACACTTCATAGCACCTTTATAAAATAGTGCTAGGTTGTTGTTGATTTGCAAGCATTTAAGGCCTAATGTGAATGTGTTGGCCACATTACATAATTAGATCAAAGTAAAACATGGCCAAAATCTAAGGGAAAAGAACCAAATGATTGAAAAAGTGTCAAGGATACACTTTTTGGCAACACATTTAGCCCCCACTTTAGTGAGAGGATGAGCTTTCTTCAAACTCACACTAAAGCAGTCAAGTCGTGCATGTTGAGAGGGATTTGATGTATTCATGCTAGTAAGGTGAGATAACTATAATCAAGAGTAATGATCAAGCCCCAAGGATAAATATCCCATGGAAAACAAAACATAAGCACAAAAGATCACATAAGGAGTGATGTGAAAGAGTGAAGAGAGAGGGAAAGTTGGATCAAGCTTCAACCATTTGTCTAGCTAGTTATGGATCAAATCTAGGTTTTTTATCTGAAAGGAAAGTGCACTCACTCTCACGTGATGAGACTTTCGATCATCCATCAGGTGTGAAGTCCCAAAAAGGGTGAGAAACATATGCTCGATTTGCATGCACTCACACACACAAAGGTGGCTATGGGAAAAGTTGTGCTTCTAGTTAGGATTCTCGCTCAACCATACCAGAGTTATACCTCCTGATAACATTTATAAGGTGCCACAAAAGACAAGGATTCACAATACATGATGCAAGAAAAGCTATGTATGCTTGGAGCTCTTAAACAAGTGCAAGATGGCACCACAACAATGCAAGTTGTGTTATGCAAGGTGGCCATGTGTGTGAGGATGCAAAAATGAAATATGTAAAATGAAAAAACATAAAATGCAAAAGGGATGTTCTAAGGAGTCTTATTTAGTTCATGCGAGGTCTTTGACTAAGGGAACATTATGTCTAATGTCTCCAAGAGAGGACCAATCAAAGAATATAAAATTCACTAGTTAGGGGATGTAGTGCGTCGCATCAGGCCACTAAGAGGAATGTCAAATGCTGAGATAAGTCACACTTATGAAGGATATTACACCCAATGTCATCCACAAAGTGAGAAACACATTGAACAAAGTAATAAGGCTGCACTAGGAACCAAGGAAAAGGAAAAGAAAATGTAAAAATAAATAATGCAATTACTTTAAAGTAGAGAAAGGAAAATTGCAAAAAGAAAGAAAAGGACATGAGAGCCTACTTGGAAAGCCCTATGCCAAGTGATATGTTTCCAAGGGAGGTTGCATCATGTAAAAGAAAAGAGAAAGGTGGGGGGGTGTGGGGGGGGCGGGGGGGGGGGTTGGACCCAATATGTAAAACCACAAACATATAGGGGATATATGGATTTGGGGTTAGTATGTTCGTTGCTACAATATTTATTTAAAGAGCTCAGAACTTTCATCATCTCCCCAAATACATTGAATTAGAAGGATACAAAGAGTGTGAAAATAAATGAAAAGAAAGAGTCCTTTTGGGTCAACATGGAAGAGACAAGATGTCTCAATGCTTTGTATCATCCCCAAAAGGACAACAAAAAAAAAATGAAAAAGAAAAAGATCCTTATTTAGTCAACATGAAGGAGACATTGCAGTCTCAATGCCTTGCATCATCCTCAAATGGAAGGAAAAAAGAATGAAAGAAAAGTAAAAGTCTGTTTGGGTCAACATGAAGGAGACATTACGGTCTCAATGCCTTGCATATCCTCAAATGGAAGTCAAAAAGGAAAAGAAAAGGAATGGATTCCATTTGGGTCAACATGATGGAGAAATTGCAGCCTCAATACCTTGCATCATCCCCAAATGGAGAGAAAAAGGAAAAAGAAAGGGAAATGAGTCCATTTGGGTCAACATGAAGGAGACATTGTTGTCTCAATGCCTTTCATCATCCCCAAATGGAAGGAAAAAAATAAAAAGAAAAAGAAAAAGGGTCCTTTTGGGTCAACATGAAAGGGACATTGTTGTCTCAATACCTTGCATCATCCCCAAAAGAAAGACAAAACAAAAAGAGAAAATAAAAATGAATTCCTGACATATAGAGAAATGAAGGTACACATAGAAGAATGTCACAAATAGAGGGAACATCAAACATAACATTATGGAGGAAACATGTCAGAGACAAACAAATATGGAAAAGAAAAAGGAAAAATCTAGTAAGGAAAATGTGCGTCAATCATCAAGCAAGTCATCCACCTCCCAATCTTGCTCAGTATAAAATTTGGGTGGGAAAATAGTGAGAGGGCCAATAGTAATTGGAGAACTAGCATCAAGTTGAATGCTTTCTCAAGGAGAATTATCATGTATGCTCATGGAAGAGGAGAATAATGTATTCAAAGTGTTGTGTACCGCTTCATCTATTCTAGCATTCTTCTCTTCCTCATCATCTAGATTGATGACAATAGGAGGTCAAAGTACAATATTAGTGGAAGCATGCAATATTGGTTGTGGTGGGGGTATAGAACCAGGCTGTGGAGGTGCAGGAGGAGGGTCCTCAGGCACTTCTTTTGGAAAAGATGGATTATGATTTTCATTATTTTCTTCATCACATGATTGGTGAGCAAGAGCACAACCGTGATTCCTATGCTCCCTAGATCCTTTATTCCTTTTTATTCTTTTATCAAGTTACATCTGAGAAGGAGCATGCTAGTCCACCATAGGTTTCTTTTCATTCCTAGGGGGAGGAACAAGAGGAACCATAGGTGGGGAATCCACTTTCTCCTTGGTTTTATACACTTGTTATATGTGAAGAGGTAAGATGGAATCACTATCATGATCCCTAGCCCTTTTGGATGATGTGGAGGAGTTTTTAGGTGTTTTCTGGTTAGGCATGTTGGATTCAGGTTGCAACATAAATTTTTCAAGGATAGGTGTTTGAGAGGTAGGAGGCATGTTGCAAAGAGAGAGTTCAAAGATTTTCTTTTCTTTAAACTTCTGATAGGCAATGAAAAAGAAATCTCTTCTAGGAGTGATGGGTTCCATGGGCTCGGGCCAAAAGGCTTCTAAAGAAAAGTTTCCTTTGGAGGATTTGAAGCCACTATATACACCTAAAAATAGTCTGGTGAATATAATTAATTAAATATTATTTATTTGATTAATTAACCTTTATTTCATCTATTATTAAACAAATAGAAATATTTATTTAAATAATTCACATTCTAATTCTTCTATTCTTCAATTTTAATTAAATATACAGCTTCAACAGTTTGTGTTATTTAATTATCATATCATTACATCATTAATACATTACATAAATACCCTGCCTTAATGATGTATTGATGTCCTGATTTATCCATTGAATTTTTATTTTTTAATTTCAATACATACAAAAAATGTTATGTTGTATACAGTCCACCTATTTTTCAATTGTAATTGGTTTGACTTCGAACTTGATTAAGGAAAAAATATTTAATAAAAAAATATGAAACCAAATGAAATTGCTATATATCATAGTTACACATCTAAATTCAAAAAAAATAGAATTTTACCATTCATACAAAAAAGGTTATGTTGTATACGGTGAGCGTCACTCCTTAAAAATGTTGTTTTTTTAAAAAAGATAGTTTTTGAAAGAGATGGAAAAAGAAGTGCAATCTGATTCCAAAATTTTTGAAAAAAATATATTTAGAATCTATAGACAAAACATCATAAATCACTAGTTTGTATCATCTTCAAATTCCTCATGGTTTAGCCGCTATAGGAGCCCGAAAGTGAAGATTTAGTTAAAAAAAATTAGTTTAGTGTCCAGTTTGCACAAAAATTGTAAACTAGTATTGTGGGATAACCCCTAGTTTTGTGAAGCAATATCTTCACCTAGAATAGAAAATTGTCTTTTGGATTTAAAAATTGGACATTGATTACTGTGCTTGTGTGGTGATAGGCTTATGCTCTCCCCTTAATTGGGTGATGAAAAAGCTAGACTCATCCTTTATTTTCTTGCAATTTATGCTTTTTTTAAATCATTTAGAAGGCCTGCCATAGTGGGAACAAGTACACACCCTACAAGAATGACCTAAGTGGGAATGCCTAAAGCCAAAGATTCCAACCCACTATAGTAAAAAAGTGAGTTGTTGATGAAATTCCAACTCAATGGTAGTATGCAAGATAACCATCCCCAAATCCTTTGTTCTAAAGGTTGGGAGGTCTCCTGAGGGAGTTTATCATTTTTCGCACTGCATGGAAACCCTATCTACAAACCATAGTGTAGAATCCAGCTGAGTCAGTAACTGGACATTGTAATACTCACAGTACAAGGGGACAAAAGAATCTGCCCCAAACACACTCACCATATAATTTCAAAGGACCGTTTGCTCAAGGGATCAAGAAATCTAACTTTGAGTATGTGCCTGGAAAAGACAAAAACATGGGTGCCCTCTAGGGGGTGACATGGCTGTGTGAGTCAACACAATTTTAAGATGTGGGTTGTTTAGTATAACGATGACCTTTTTGGCCTTAAGAGTGAGTTTATCTGAAGTGTATTTTTGTTAAACAAACGAGTAAAAAAATAGGACCATGCATGGTTCTTGAACATACACTTATTGTTGAGATCCTAGGTCTTAAGAACAATTGTTCTAAAAATTGCTTTTTGTGTTCTCCAATCATTAATTCAGATAAAGATCATCCAAAAGAACACAAAAGAGTCAAAAAAGATCAAATGGTGATATTTATGATTAGGGATTGGAAATCCACAACATTTGTCAAGAAATCTCTCACAAAAAGAGTCGAGGAACCAAAGAAACAACTTAGTTACAAGATTTTTTTTTAAAGAAGACAATTTTTATATCAAAGTAGGAAATTCTTAGTTCAACATAGAATTTCCATCCATAGGTTTCAGGATTTTCCTAGGGGATATACTGATGATTATACTTTAGAGCCTTTGTATTCACAAGCTTAATTCAAAAGAAGAGCTCTTTCACATAAACATTATCACAGTCAACCTATACATTAGTCTTCCATCCCACAACTAGTAATAGAATATTCCAATAGGCTCGATCAATTCTTAGAATAGAGAAAACTTGAAAACATTAGGCTTGTCATACAGAATCAAAAAATTACCAACGGAGATATCCTGTTAAAATACCAAAAATCCTTAAAATCAGTCTCTTCACCAAAATTACATAGTGTCAAAATTTACCAGTCTTTTAGCACATCTACAGTCTATTTTAGTGCTATTTCTCTCTATGTTAGCACTTTTGCAGTCTGTTTTAGCACTTTTTCCCTCTTATTAATGCTTATGTAGTCTGTTTTAGTGATTTTTCCCTCTATATTAGTGCTTCAAAAGAATAGAAAAAACATAGAGCTTTTGGACACATCTATTAGATTTGTTGGCATCAGAAACTTAGGTTTTTATCAGTCAGAAACGTTTTACAGCCCAAATAGTATCTTAAACCTGAAACAAATAGGTTCCTACAAAGTCAAAATTTATTGAATTAAACCAATATCTTACAACTTTAAAGTGTCTAAACTATCTCACAAATTTTGTATTATTACATTAAGTTTCTTTATCAAGATTTTTTCATCCGACAATCAAGAAACAAAACATAATAGTCAAATATTTAGCTTAGTCATATCAATAGGATTTATCATTCTATTCGACTTAAGTTATACCTTTACACTCATCCGAACAAAAATATCAAATTTTAGTGAGAATAAAAAATAATTGTATGCCAATCTTGACAAGGTTACAAAGACATAAACTCATAGAAAATGAAATTGAAACATCAAACACCATGGTTGAAGAAAATCCTTGGAATAGATTCCACCAAAATGACAAGAACGAAATAACCCAAGAGGAAATTCAAACAGCACAACAAGATCCAAACTTCCATAAATTTATGGAAAAGATCTTAGAACAAGACATGGAAAAATACCTCTTGATGCTAGCAGAATCAGGTGCAAAACTTCCAAAATATTTTGATATCAATTGATTAAAAGAAACACCTAGAGCAGAAGAAACTGAAACACAACACACACAAAAGACCGATCAATTTGTTTCCCTTACACATCAAATTCAAAACTTACAACAACAACTTCAAGACATGAAAAAGGCAACCACGGAAAAGGTACTCATTATAAGACATTTTTCCTTATCCTTTTGATCCAAGCATAGACATGATACCATTTTCTAGAGATTGTGAATTCCCGAAATATGACAAATACAACGGTAAAACAAATCCAATTGACCATGTAAGGGAATTCAGAACATGAGTTTAGAATTTCCACAAGAAGAAACTTATCTATTGAGTTAATTTCCAAGGAGGTTAGGAGGTCAATGCATGGAATGGTTCTCTAAACTACAACTAGGGATTCCAAATTTTTATGAACTATTCAATAGGTTTATCTCACAATTTTCCTTTAATATTCAACATGATGTTACAATAAAGGACCTTTACAACATCAAACAAAAGAAAGGTGAGATGTTCCTCTCATTTATACAATGATGGTGAAGGTTGTTTGCTAGATATCCTCATTCTATACCTGAAGAAGAGAAAATGTAACTATTCATTGGCATCCTAACTGATGAAAGGAGCTATAGGCTTGAACGACAATGCCCACCCACATTTGAAAAAGTGATAGAAAATGGCCTTAAGATTGAAGAAGCTTTGGTCAAAAGAGGGGTAATAAAACATTACAATGAAGGGTCAGGCAATACAAACTCCTCAAATCACTATGGCAACAATGACAAGCCAAATTTTTGGTAAAATAATAGAAATACTAGAAACAATGATGTTGCAAATGACACACAAAATGTGAAGCCTGTATTTAATTTGATGGCTACCACTACAAAGAAAAATAAAAATAATGACCAAAGAATCAAACAAAATGTCAATCAAAAGAACAATCCAAACAATGGAGAGTCTAAACTACAATCATATCAAAGATCATCAAAGCAATGGCGATTCACACCATTGGGACAAACACTAGAATCAACAATGAGAGAACTTATTACAAATAGGCTTATCACCTCATGTGAAGCAAGATTTTGGGATAACCTAGTGGAATGACATAGACTATTGCAACTTTCATAATAACAAAGGACAAAAGACAAATGATTGTATGGAGTTAAAACATCTGGTCCAAGATTTGATTGATAATAAAAAGGTATTCGTAGAAGGACATCAAACTAACAATGATCATACTGCATATAAAGATCCTTTACCAAATTATGAGAAGGGAGAATCTTCTTCGACAAACGGTAAAGGTAAAAGTTTCAACTATGTTTATGATGGTATAATACTTTGTATCTCTATAATTGAAAGTGATGCTATCACTAGTAATCAAATTGGTAATGATGGAACTAATGAAATTATACCATTAGATTTGATCCCAAACATATACACATCCAATAATTACATAAATGTCTTAAAAATTAGGGAAAGACAAGATTACCAACCGATTAACATAATGAAAAGAGGGAAATCCAAGGTAATATTGAAAGAAGTTGCATCGAAAACCACAACTCCCCTTTCAAATCAATATAACATTATCGATCAACTACAAAGAATACCAACACATATATCGATATTAGAACTCCTTAAAATCTCACCATCTCATAAGGAGGTTTTGGAACAAGCTCTAGTGGCCACCACGGTACCCAACAACCTAGATGTTTACAAATTTCAAGCTATGGTGGGACATTTAACCATGCCTCATTTTCTATCATTCTTTGAACAAGATGATTTATCACTTAATCATCCACATAATACTACACTTCATATTGAAGTATTGATCCACAAACACTATTTCAAATGTGTGCTAATAGATGGTGGAGCTGGTTTAAACATTTGCACTTTAAAATTGATTTGTGCACTAGGTTATTCTGATAATGCTATTAATGCTGGAAGGAAAATGACAATAAAAGCCTATGAAAAGGAAGAGAGATCCTCCAAGATATTGATCATATTTCCTATTAAAGTAGGACCGATGGTAAAGAATATGGCTTGCCAAGTGCTAGAAAAAGATTTAACCTATAATATACTCTTGGGATGTCCATGGATTCAAGAAATGCAAGCGGTGCCTTCAACTTATCATCAATGTTTATAATTTCCAATCAATGGCCAAGAAGTGACTATATCACTAGACTACAACAATCCCCAACATTGTAACATGCTAAAAATAGATCAAGACACCTTTGTGACCCATATTAGAGAATCAAGAACTTCTAGCTCATCTAACGGTGAAAAGAAACTAAAAGTTTTATCCAAATTGGTTGAGAAAAAGGACCAATCAAAGTATACAACTATTGTTGATTCCACTTTATCAGTTGATAAGGGTCATTTGAATTCTTTGTCATAACAATTTAAAGAAAAGATCCATTTAACCAATAAAAGAATGGGAGAATATTCCATTGGGAAATCTCTATGTCTTCCATAGTTGTTGCCATCTCCAAAATACTATGAGCAGCCATCAACAACAACACACTAGTCATCACAACCTATTGCTCTTTTGGATGAAATATTTGTAAAATAAGTTACTCTAGAAGATGAATCCGAAGACAAGGCCATTCTTAATTGGCTATACAAAGATGAAGAAGCATCCACATCAATAAATGTCAGCATAAAGACAAATCGGTATGGAAAAGGAAAAGCAATCTTAGAGAAAATGGGGTATGAAGGACAAGGACCTATTGGAAAAGAAAGGAAGGAATCATAGAACCCATCCAATCTCTCACACTTTAGTCAAAGGATAAAAAATGACTAGGTTATATAGGGGAATCAAAAGAAGAAATGACTAAAAAAGTTGTTGAAAGAATCCTCCAAATGAGAGGTAGTTATGAAACATATTCCAATGAGTATGAGTGGGATCTATACTATGATGTATCATAAAAAGACATCCAAATTGATTTCATAAAAGAGTATGCACCCACACGTGAGGAGGGACAAAGCTCGGGGACTAGACCACTTGTATTTGAATCACAAAATATCAATGACTCAACTGAGGATGTACAAACATCGAATGAACTAGATGACTTGGAGGAAAGTAATATCATAGACCTTGACATCCCTATTGACAACCCTAACACAATAACTATTTGAACCCTCATCGTTGTTGACCAAATTCAATCTAATGACTTTTTTCCCTTAATACATCTTAAGCTTATCGATTGGGAACCAAGTGAACCTATCAATATACCCATTTTTGCAAATGATGATGTTATCATAAACTATCTATGTTGTAATGACCCTTATATGTATTCTAATCATAAATCTCATAATGACACATTCATTCAAGAGGGTGTCAAATCTTCCAATTGGGAAATTGAAAGTAGGAATAATGGATATAATTGTGAAAACCATTCAATGCTAGCATTAGATCGCAAAAAAGTAAAAATAAAGAACACATCTGATGGTATAAACCTCTCAGATGCACCAAAAGATGGGGGATTTCACATCCTTCTAGAATATTATCATTAAATATCATCAGTATTGGTGGAGCCTACATAGTCTATAAATATTGACACAACAGAAAAAGAAAAGACTTTACATCTGGCAACATCCATGACTAAACAAGAAAAGCCAGAATTTATCAAGTTATTTGAGGAAAGAAGTATTACCTTTTCTTGGTCATACTCTGATATGCAAGGTTTAGATCCAGATATTTTAATGCATCATTTATCTCTATCATCTTAGATTAAACCTGTCAAAAAAAAACTAAGGAAGATGAATCCACATATCGCCTTGATGGTAAAGGTTGAGCTGAAAAAGTTGTTAGATGCAGGTTTTATCAAGTCTATCGATTATGCTAAGTGGATATCAAATATTGTCCCTATATCTAAACTAGACAATAGTATCAAACTATGCACAGATTTTAGAGATTTGAATAATGCATGTCCCAAAGATGATTTCCACTTGCCTAAAATTGACATCATTGTGGAATTAACAATAGGACATGCCATGTTATCAATAATTAATGGTTTCTCAAGTTACAACCAAATCAAGATATCCCCAAATGATCAGGAGAAAACAACATTCACATGTCCATGGGGAACTTTTTGCTGGAACATCATGTCCTTTGAGTTGAAGAATGCAGGGGCCACATATCAAAGAGCAATGACCACCATTTCCCATGATATGATGCATAAATTCATGGAGGATTATGTGGATGATACCTTAATGAAGTCATATTCCAGAGAAGGACATCTAGATATTCTGGGAAAAATATTTACAAGGCTGGAGAAGTTCAATGTCTGACTAAATCCTAAGAAATGTGTCTTTGTTGTTACATCAACAAAACTCCTAGGATACATAGTGTCAAACAAGGGTATTGAAGTGGATCCTACCAAGGTCAAGGGTAGAATGGAAATTCCACCACCAAATAATATCAGTTAACTACGGTGTCTACAAGGCAGGCTACAATCAATCAGGAGGTTTATTTCCTAGTTAGCAGACAAAAGTCATCCATTTAATCATTTGTTATATAAATATGTATTGTTCAAATGGGATCAAGGGTGTGAAATTTTTTTTAATTAGATAAAACAATATCTGATGTCACCACCCGTTAGAACTAAAAATTTCCACAAGAATTCCTAGGATTTTCCTATTATTTTCAATGAAAATCCATCAAAACCTTAAGATATTTTATTTATTCATGCCTTACATTTTCACTATCTTTCCCACTAAAATCACTAACCACCTTCTACACTCTACCCCAATCTATTTTCCTTATATTTCATTACCTTCTCATGAAAAATTTAGCTTTACTGCCATTCAAAATGGCCAAAAATAACATATACCATTACTGCCCCCTTCATTTTCACTCTATAAGTCTTTATCGCTTTACCGTGGCCTCCCAAAAAGGGGCTCGTAGTATAGCAGTGGTGGTTATAGACTATCACTGTAGTACCACCGACAATCAAGTATGAGACTACGGTGACTACAGTAAATGGTCATCGAAGGAAAGAAGTCAACGGTAGTGCCTAAGGAGTCGACAAAAAATGTTTACCGCACCACCACGCGCAGTCAAACCACAGACCGCAGTGGCCATGGTGAATGGGTAGTGGTCAATGTAATAGTCAGCAAGAAACAGTAGGCGATGAAGTGATGAGTAGCTAGCGATTTGCAAAGTGGCTACCGTGGTACCACTAGCAGTCAAGCCAGTGACTACGGTAGTGCAGTGGATGGGAGATAGGCCATCAGCGGTAAGGAAAACGACAGAGGTATCCATCAGGTTCAAATACTGCTATACCACGGGGAGAGAAGTCAAAGCCCGCGGTAGAGCGGTAAAACGAATAAAGAAGGATAACGGTAAGCGGTTACCGCTATACTGCACACAGTGAAAACAAAGACTGTGGTGCTTGCGGTAAACTGTTAGGAGAAGCCACTAATGGTTACCGTGGTACCGCCGATGGAAAATACCAAGACCATAGTATAGTGGTAAGAGAAGGTGGAAGCCGTGACAGTCAGTGGTGGAACTCATCAAAGTCAAAAGCGATAAAAGAAATAAATGCACGGAGCAATTGAAATGTCAAAAAAAATCAAAGGCTTCCACAGTATTAAATTAAAATCAAATGCCAAACTATGTAAAGATATTTTAGTTTGCCAACAAGGAAATTATTTAAATATTTTATTTAACTGTGAAGAATGTAAACGACCATAATCAGAATATCAAGTGGTTGCACAGTAAAATAAAGGCTCACGACCTTTGGAATGTATTGTATAAATACTTGTAAAAAACTAAAAAAAAGGGGGTAGAGAGAAATTATATAGAAGTAGATAGTAGAAAATACAATATTTTCATAATGATGACATTCAGGAAGACTACATTGCATGTATAAATTTTGAAGGATCAATGAAAGAACTCTGATTTCGTGGCACACTTATGGTATCAATTATTTGTTAAATTAATTGAAAATATTATCAAATTATCTCCAAGGTTGATGCTTCTTTGTTATTTAAATTGACATATCAAGTATATCCTCAGTTTATCAATACACATTTGCTATATTTGTGTGGTGTGATTGGTTGGTTCTTTCAAGTAAAGACTAAATCCTTCAAGTCATTCACAGTCATTCAGAAGCATTATTTGGATCACTAAGAAGAGCTTGCTAGTTACAATTCTTGCATGTTTATCCAAGTTATAAACTTATATTCATATGCCAAATAATTAGAATCTCTGCCAGATAGAAGTCATTCATCTAGAGCTCTCACTTGACTCCATTTTTACCCAACAAGGCACTGGTCTTACTTATCCTTTTAGGTTTTATTCATTTAACATATTAATTTTCACCTTGATATTACATATACAATTTATACCAAATTAGGATCACATCTTTCCACTATCAAGTTGCCATTTGTGGATAGTTTGGTCAAGTAGGAAGCATAGTTCAAAATCGGTGTCATTCATATAGGTGCACCCGCCTAGGTTTAGTAGAGCCTGAAGAGCAGAAGGTACAATTGCATCAATTGGCCTTGTTAGTTGGCACAAAGCATTGTGAGAGCTTGGCAACCTCTTGTGATTCAAACCTGCATTTTTGAGACAACAAATTGGTGAATCTGCTGGGGACAACTTGAGAAAAGTCCAGTAGCAGGCGATCTTTCCATATAGAGTCATTAGAGAAAGATTCACATTCAAGAGATTTAGAAAATTGACTTCGCTGGGTAAAATAACAACATTTTCTCACTTTTGGAAAAAGTGGGTGGTGACATTGAATGAATACAAGCATTGAGACTAATAAAATGAAATATAGATAAAAAAGAAATCATCCTAGAGTTCAGACCATCATAGTTACTCACAATGTGCAAGGAAGAAGATATTTGTACAAAGACAATGATGGTTCTGATGATAAAGGAAAGTCAACTTACAAAAAAAATCATGGCAAGAAAGTATTTAATGACTTGGACACAATAGCTAAGAACAAAGCATCAAAATTATTGCTAGAAACACATAATCCATATGATACACTTGCAAACGAAGAGAGCCCACATAAAGAGCTCCACACTCCTAAGGGGAAGAGAAGTCCCTCCCACCAAGTAGACCTTGAGAAAGCTGACGTGCACATGGCTGAGTTTGAGGCTAGAAAAAGGAGAGAGTTTGAGTGTGAGCAAGGACTTGAGTATGATGAAAAATTTGAGGAAAATCATGAACCCATGGCACGAAGTGAAAAAGATACATAGTGGGAGCACATGATACAGCATGGAAAAAAATTAAGGATAGAATATGAGCAACATCTTCAAGCAATGGAAGAATTAGGAAAGATGAAATTACACAAACCTCAGATTAGGATACCAATGGCTGATTCGCCAAAATAAAAATATAAGAGTATCAAATTCCCCACAGGCCCACCAAAATCCACCAAGGAATCAAAATAGAAACACAAATGCTCCACACAACACTGAAATATTTAGTCACCTCCTTATCAACAGCATGTACCCTCACAAGGTCATCAATATGTGGGAATTAATAATCCTATGTACCAGCATCAACAATACCAAAATCCTCCCCCATAATACACAACTATGATCAGACAATTTGATTTGGCTGGGTTTCATATATATCCTCACCCACCGGATAGCAACTCGAGAAATTTGGTCCCAAAATTCACAGGAAGTAGTGCAGTCACAGCCGAGGAGCATTTGAGAAAATTTTAAGTAGTTATTCAAGATTTGGATATGCAATATGAGGATGTACAAATGAGATTATTTATGATGTCATTGATTGAGGATGCTAGAGACTGGTTTACTAGTGTACCAACAACATTCATTGACTCTATTCATGTATTTTATAACTAATTTCTCTAGCAATATGGGAATCAGCGTACATAAGAATTTTCTTTGCATGAGTTGGTGACTATACAAAAACATCAAAATGAGACAGCTTATGACTTCAATCAGAGGTTTTCCAAACTACATAATAAGATACCTTATGAATCTAGATTGGCTGACCCTACTGCATTAAGCATCTATTCGAAAGCCTTTGATCCCAAGATAGGATATGAGTTTAGGAACAAAGATCCTAGGGATTTGGCTGAAGCTCAAAAGATAGCACTCACAATAGAGAATAACAGGAAAGCAGCGGGAATGATTTATAAAAGACCAAGAATGAAAGACCAAGGTTGCACGACATGCCTTACAATACAAATTGGAAGGATGGGAAGTCGGTGAATGATAGACCTAGAAATAAAGAAACACCTGATCCATTGAAAAGGAAGGGAGCATATATCGTAGAAAAAAGTCCTTGGTGCCTAGCGTGTTATGCACCACATTCCCCAGAGCATTGTGTTATAGCTTAGTCAATATCTGAAGAAGATGCACTAGAAAATGATGGTGGTGAAGACCAAAATGTCTATTTAACCTCCCACACCCTTGTTGCTTTGAAGAAGGAATATTCATCTTCGAAGGAGGAAGGATATGAGTATAATGTTGATCACCAAAAATACAATATTCATATGGAAAAACAACAAGTTTTCTCTGACCATGAGGAAAGTGATAATGATAAAAATCCCCCTATTTCATCACATCAAACTAATAGGTACAATATGAGAAGACCAATTGAAGAAGAGATTGAGAGGTTGACTATTGCAGCAATGGAGGAGGCTAGAAACAAATATCAGTTGAGAAACAGAACAGTGAATAAAGATGAGGGTGTCCCAAGAGGAATATTTATAAAAAATAAAAATGTATTAGATGAGACATCAAAGAAAATAGATGATAAGCAACTAGACAAAAAGGAGCAGAAGGGATCTCCAAAAGAGGAAAGTAAAGAGATCCCCATTGAGAAGCAAAAGCAAAATCAAGCATCAAAAAGGGAAAAGGAAGATGACAAAGGAGAATTGATAGAATCAAAGAAGGTGATCAAAACTGAAGGTACATCTTTTGATTTCATAAAAACCTTATCTCAATTAAAAATATCTATCCCATTACTCAAAATGATGAAAATTCAAGAATATAGGGAGGGTGCCATTCAATTAAAGTCTAAAGGAAATCAAAGTATAAACCTTGAAAATAAGGAGATCCCCTTAACCACCAATAAGAAAAAGGAAATAAAAATCCCAGAAGCCTGCTTGATGAATACATCACAGATTGACCCAATTTTTAGTACTCTGCTCATAAGTGGCAAGCTAGTAAGAAATTGCATGATAGATTCAGGTGCTTCCATGAATATTATGCCAGTAGGAGTAATGAAACAACTTGGTATGCAGGTAGATGTAGAAGGAGGTAAATGTTATGCAATGGATAGTAGGCGTGTTCCAGTTGTAGGAATAATGAAAAATGTGGAAGTAAGATTAGCAACTTATCCAGAAGCTGCCTAAAATATTGATATCATAGTGATTGACACCCCTCCTCAGTTTGGAATTCTCTTGTTAAGACAATGGACTGCAGCAGTAGGAGGTAATGTACGGTTTGATTTGTCATATCCCACCATACCAATAAATGGTGAGGATTTCAAGTTATATAGGGAGCCAAGAATGAATCAAATTGTTGAATGTGTTCCGTAGGAACAACTCAATTGCTTCTATGATGTTGATTTGGGGAGTTTTAGAGTAGAACTATCTCAACATGAATTGGTAAGCAAAGATCCAATTGATAAAAATATTTTCTAAAATCAACAAGGGATGTGGAAGATGTACTTCAATGGAGCATGCAACCAAGAAGGTAATGGAGCTAGGATAGTTTTCATATCACCTGATGGTTCAACTTTTAAATATTCTTTCTTGTTGGCATTTGAGTGTACAAACAATGTGGTGGAATATGAAGCCTTGTTAACTAGTTGAAACATTGTAGTCAAACACCAAATTAAACTATTAACTGTGTTTTGAGATTTAGAGCTAGTGGTGTCACAGGTCAGATCTAAATATGTTGCAAAGAAAAAGAGGCTAAAGCAATACATAAATGTTGTATGGGACTCAATCAAGCTATTTGGTGCTTTCTCCATTGAATGAGTGGATAGATCAAAAACATTTATTGACAGAATTCCTAGCCAATGTGGCATTAAAAGCAGATGACATCACGCTGGTAGGAATATCCCAAGTCGAGTTCAAAAAAAGGCCCATTGTACCTGACAATATATACAGTTGGTAGGTTTTTAATCATGACACTGATCTCTTAAAGTTCCTTCAATGCATAGACCAATATGAGGCTCAAGAAATCAATTTCAATGCCTTTGTAGAAGAAATAGATGGGGAACAGACAGTGTTTGGAAATAAAGTATTAAAACTTAAGACTAATAAACTTCCCAAGGGGCTGGTAGCGTTGGAAAGAGTACATGATGTAAGTGATCGATCCCTTATGAAATGGACACCAATCAAAAAGGAAGATATTGAAGAGATAAACTTAGGGACTGAACTAGCACCAACAAAAGTATATATTGGGAAGAAGATAAGCCCGACAGTTCGAAGAATGTTGATTTCGGTACTAAGGAAATATGAACATGTATTTTCATGGTCTTATGAAGATCTCAAGGCATATATGGAAGACCTATTTCAACATTAAATCCCTCTGAAACAAGATGCAAAGCCTTTTAGATAGAAACAAAGGCATATTCACCCCACATTGGAACCAAAATTCAGGAGGAATTGGCCAAACTTAGAGATGGAGGTATCATTAAACCTATTAGGCATTCCACATGGGTGTCAAACCTTGTTCTTGTTAGAAAGAAAAATGGAGATATCAGACTGTGTGTGGATTTCAGAAATTTGAACATGGCATTCCTCAAGGACAATTACCCTCTACCCAATATGGAAGCTATACTACACAAAGTGACAGGGTGTGAGCTATTATCTATGATGGATGGTTTCTCTGGTTATAATCAGGTTAAAGTCAGGAAATCTAAGTAGTACAAGACAACTTTCACAACTCCATGGGGAACATATGTTTATGTGAGAATTCCCTTTGGTCTCACAAATGCAGGAGTGACCTTTCAAAGAGCTATGGACTTAGCTTTTGCAAACTTGATTAATGCTATAATGGTGGTGTATCAAGATGACCTTACTGCTTATTCAAAAAGAGCTGAAGATCATGTGGAACATCTTGAAAAATTATTCATTAAAGCTTTAAAGTATGGCATTAGTTTGAACCCTAAGAAATGTCATTTTTCTGTTACAGAGGGAAATCTCTTAGGACACATTGTGTCAAATGAGGGAGTTAGAATAGATCCTGAAAGAGTTGAATCCATAGATAGGGTGTGATGCAGGAGCATCCAGTGGTGTAAGGGCAATCCTACATCACCCAAAAATATATTTACTTTCATTTAGATTTTTTTTGTAGATGTTTTTGCATTTCTGGATACCCTTTTCGTCGAAGAAGAATTCCCAACTTTCAGAACTGCTTTTCTGCTTTTTCTGCTCAACTGCTATTTTTAGCAGGTATGAATTTGAAGGCGTGAGGAGACAAAAATTTAAAGGAAGCTTCAGGACATAATAATAAACACTTTGGTGAAAGAATCAGATCAAGAGCATTTCCGGTTCAAAAGTTATTCAAGTTTCAATTTCTGCTTTTTGCCTTATGAAATCTTCGGAGCTAATTTTGAGGTACTTAGAGGCTCCGGATGGGCCTGAAAAATTGGCGGAATATGAAAGTGGTTAGCCTTTAGGCCCCACTTTCTGGCAAGAGATCTTTGCGAGAGCTTTCCGAAAAGGTATTATCATTAAAGATCTGATGGTTAGATCTTGAGTTAGGGCTTTCGAAACTTGGTGCATAATTTGAATCCCGTTTTTGGCTCCAAACAAAGAAACGGGCTATTTATGGGCGAGTTACTGTTTCTTTTAGGCAGTTTTGGGGGAAAAAAGATCGCATGCTGTGAATAGGGGAATTTTTGTAGTTTCTTTCTGTAATTTGCATGTATTGCAAAAACTGGAGGATTTGAGATCCTCTACATGTAGGAATTTGATACTTTGAAAATAATAAGATTTGTTAGTTTTTCTATGTGATTTTCTGTATCTCGGGTTGCACCCTCATCAAGTGGTATCAGAGCGGGTTTTCTTGAGCGTGTGGACAGATCACCAATCGTGAGGCAGTTCGCACCAGGACTGTGGTTGTGGGTTCAAGATATTCAAGATGCCTCCAAGAGTGGCGCGTGGTAGGCGAGGTGGTGTCAGAAATGCTGGTGGAAGAGATCCATTAGCGGCTGAGGGTTTTAGAGCCCTCTAGAGACAAATAAATGCATTACAAAGAGAGTTAAGAAGAGGGGTAAACCCGAGAAGGGGAGAAGAAAGTGAGGATGAAGAAAAGGTGGAAGATTCATATGTAGAAGAGGAAGAAGAAGCTATTGATCAAGATCAAATGCGGCTGATAAGGGCCATTTCAAAGATCAAAAAAAGACCTAGAGTAGAAGTTCCCAGTTTTTCCGGAAGTCTAGACCCGGAAGAGTTGATTGATTGGATCAATGAGTTGGAAGAGTATTTCGAGTATGAAGAAGTAGAGGACCCAGATCGGGTTAAGTTTGCAAAAGCAAAGCTAAAGGGCCATGCCAGTATCTGGTGGAAAGAGGTCCAACTAGAAAGAAATAAGAGAGAAAAAGGAAAGATCACTAGATGGGATCGCATGGTGGAGAAACTGAAGAAGCAGTTCATGCCAATGGACTATGAGTTAGATCTATTGAATAAATTGCAAGGGTTGAAGCAAGGAAGTAGATCTATGAAAGAATACGCAGAAGATTTTCACAAGATGATCATCAGAATGGGACATGCAAAGGCCAACAAGGAGAAGGTAGCCCGTTATCTTAATGGGTTATGGCCGAGCATTCAAGAGGAGTTAAGCCTGGTCAGAATGACCACCATTGAGGATGCTTACCAATTTTCGCTGAGAGTTGAAGAGAAGCTGAACAAGAGATTTGACAACAAGCAAAAAGGACGAGGAGGTCAAAGCGGAAGGGGTAGCGGAAGATCTTTTGGAAGCTGAAATGAGGATGAGAAGAAAAATGAAGATGTGGGTACCAGTCGAAGCCAGAGGAATGATAACTTCTACCACCCACGTGATCAGAATGGTGGTGATCAAAGAGGTAGAGGACGAGGAAGATTTGGGCAAGGACCTGGAAGAGGTGGTTTCAGAGGAACTTGTTTCCGATGTGGTGAAGAAGGGCATCGAGCCTATGAATGTCCACAATACCAAGGAAGGACAGACAAAAGGCCAGAAGGTCGTGCAAGAGTTGCGCATGTAGATGAGGAGGCTCAATCTGAGCATTCAGATGATGCTGAAAGGGGAGAAGCCCTAGTGGTTAGAAGAGCCTTGGTGACTGAAGAGAAGGAGCCAGAACAGAGGAAGAATTTATTTCGCACAAGGTGCAAGTGTGAAGACAAATGTTGTGATGTCATTATTGATGGTGGGAGCACTGATAATCTAGTGTCAGAAGAAATGGTTACAAAGTTGAAGCTGAAGAGGGAAAGGCATCCACATCCATATCGGATTGCCTGGTTGCAGAAAGACCACAAAGTTCTAGTCAATGAGCAGTGCCTGGTGAAGTTCAAGATCGGAAGCTATCGTGATGAGGTACTCTGTGATATCATCCCCATGGATGCATGTCACATGTTGTTGGGAAGGCCGTGGCAGTTTGACAGGCGAGCTGTACATGATGGCCATGCAAACACTTATTCCCTGATGAAGGGTGGAGTCCGCCATAAGTTGAAACCCCTGAAGAAGGCCGAAGAAAAGGTATGCAGTAGTGCTAGAATTTGTTATGTTGATGGAAGGAAATTTTTAGAAGGCATAAAACATGAGCGTGTGTGTTATGCATTGATTCCTAAAATGGATAAGGAGGGTAGTGAGAAGGTTCCAGTAGAAGTTTCTGGGTTATTGAATGAGTTTCAGGATATTGTTTCTGATAATGTACCTGAGGGTTTACCACCAATGAGGAAGATCAGTCATCAGATTGACTTGATCCCAGGAGCCAGTTTGCCGAATAAGGCAGCTCATAGAATGACTCCTGCAGAAAATGAGGAGTTAAACAGACAAGTTGAGGAGTTGTTGAGAAAGGGTTTGATTCGAGAGAGTTTGAGTCCATGTGCAGTACCTGCAGTACTAGCACCAAAGAAGGATGGGGAATGGAGGATGTGTACAGACTCTCGGGCCATAAACAAGATAACAATCAAGTATAGATTTCCCCTGCCAAGGATGGATGACCTGATGGACTGTTTGAGTGGAGCTCAGTACTTCACAAAGATTGATCTGAAGAGTGGATATCATCAGATTCGGATTCGAGAGGGAGATGAATGGAAGACCGCCTTCAAGACCAAAGAGGGCCTGTACGAGTGGTTAGTCATGCCTTTTGGGCTAACCAATGCACCGAGCACATTCATGCGGCTCATGAACGAGGTACTGAAAGAGTTCCTATGAAGCTTTGTTATTGTATATTTAGATGACATTTTGATATTCAGTAAGTCACTGGATGAGCATATAATGCATATTGGTAGAGTCTTTGAGAAGTTAAGAGAAGAGAAATTGCTGATTAATATGAAGAAGTGTAGTTTTGTGAAGAAGGAGTTAGTGTACTTGGGGTTTGTTGTCTCGACAGAAGGTCTCAAGATGGACCCAGAGAAGGTGAAGGCTATTCTGGAATGGCCTACCCCAAGAACTACTACTGAGGTGAGGTCTTTCCATGGTTTGGCCAGTTTTTACAGAAAGTTTATTAGAAACTTCAGTAGTATTTGTGCACCCCTAACTGAAACAATGAGAGGGGATAGAAAAGAGTTCAAGTGGAGCACTGGAGCAGCAAGGAGTTTTGATCTATTGAAGCAGAAGGTGACGGAACAACCTGTTTTGGCTCTCCCAAATTTCAATAAGGTGTTTCAAGTGGATTGTGATGCCAGTGGTTGTGCCATTGGAGCAGTGTTAAGCCAGGAAGGTAAGCCCATTGCCTATTTCAGTGAAAAGTTAAATGATGCAAAGAGAAAGTACTCTGTATATGACCAAGAATTTTATGCAATAGTTCAAGCATTAAAGAAATGGAGGCATTATTTGTTGCCGAAGGAATTTGTTATGTATACTGATCATCAAGCATTGCAGTACCTGAGTAGTCAGGGAAAATTAAATCAGAGGCATATGAAATGGGTAGAATTTTTGCAGAGTTATACATTTGTTTTAAAGCATAGGAGTGGGAAGTCAAATAGGGTTGCAGATGCCTTAAGTAGGAGGCATACATTGTTGATAGAAATGCAGATTGAGGTGGTTGGGTTCAGTGAACTCAAGACATTGTACCCGAATGATCCTGATTTTGCAGAGGCTTGGAAAGCTTGCAAGGAACCTGTTACAGTTGACAGGACAAAGTGGTTGGATTTCCTAATTCAAGAAGGCATGTTGTTTAAGGGAAGTCAATTATGTATTCCGAGGAGTTCCATGAGGGAGAATCTGATAAAGGAGAAGCACAGTGGAGGAATGGCAGGACATTTTGGTCGGGATAAGACCATTTCCATTATCAGTGAGCATTATTATTGGCCTCAGTTATCACAAGATGTGAAGAAGTTTGTGCAGAGTTGTAGGGTATGTCAAATGGCTAAAGGAGTGAGTCAGAATACAGGGTTGTATCAGCCCTTACCTGTACCAGAGAGGTCGTGGGAGGATATAAGTATGGACTTTGTTCTTGGTTTGCCAAGGACACAGAGAGGGAATGATTCAGTATTTGTGGTGGTTGATAGGTTTTCGAAGATGGCACATTTCATCCCATGCCAGAAGACCCATGATGCAGTCCACATTGCTGACTTGTTCTTCAAAGAGGTGGTGAGGCTACATGGTTTGCCAAAGAGTATAGTCTCAGATCGTGACACAAAATTTGTTGGATACTTTTGGAGGACCTTGTGGAAGAAGTTGAAAACAGAGTTGAAGTTTAGTTCTACACACCATCCCCAGACTGATGGGCAGACTGAAGTTGTGAACAGGAGTTTGGGTAACCTACTGAGATGCTTGGTAGGAGATAAACCAAAGGGATGGGATTTGATCTTACCCCAGGCAGAATTCGCTTACAACAATTCTGTCAATAGAAGCACTGGTAGATCACCGTTCCAGATTGTGTATGGAAGTAGTCCTAGGACTGCTCCAGAATTGAGGAAGATGGACCAAGAGAAGAAGACAAGTGCTGAAGCTGAAGACTTTGCAGAACACATCAAGAATATGCATGAGAAGGTAAAAGAACACATTAACAAGATGAATATGCAGTATAAGGCTAAGGCAGATCAAAAGAGGAGGTATAAGGAGTTTCAGATTGGTGATGAAGTGATGGTCCACTTGAGGAAAGAAAGGTTTCCAGTAGGAACCTATAACAAATTGAAGATGAAGAAGTTCGGTCCCTGTAAAATTTTGAAGAGGCATGATTCAGGGAACGCATATGAGGTAGAGTTGCCAGATGGATTCAACATTTCCCCTGTGTTCAACATTGCAGATTTGATAGAATATCATGAGGGTGGTGCAGAGGAAGTACCAGCAATGGAACAGTGCGGTATTCCAGCACCTACTTCAGAAAAGGAGGAGATTGAAGAAATCTTGGATAGCCGTGTAGGAAGGAGTACCAGAAATAGGCAATATGAAGAATATCTAGTGAAGTGGAAAGGAAGGTCTGTGGAAGATTCATCCTGGTTGTCCAAGGAAGAGGTTGACCATTTGGGTTTTCCTCAACCATCTGAGAAGTGATGGAGTCACTTTTCAAATTACCCTGGGTGTCTGATGCAGGAGCATCCAGTGGTGTAAGGGCAATCCTACATCACCCAAAAATATATTTACTTTCATTTAGATTTTTTTTGTAGATGTTTTTGCATTTCTGGATACCCTTTTCGTCGAAGAAGAATTCCCAACTTTCAGAACTGCTTTTCTGCTTTTTCTGCTCAACTGCTATTTTTAGCAGGTATGAATTTGAAGGCGTGAGGAGACAAAAATTTAAGGGAAGCTTCAGGACATAATAATAAACACTTTGGTGAAAGAATCAGATCAAGAGCATTTCCGGTTCAAAAGTTATTCAAGTTTCAATTTCTGCTTTTTGCCTTATGAAATCTTCGGAGCTAATTTTGAGGTACTTAGAGGCTCCGGATGGGCCTGAAAAATTGGCGGAATACGAAAGTGGTTAGCCTTTAGGCGCCACTTTTCGGCAAGAGATCTTTGCGAGAGCTTTCCGAAAAGGTATTATCATTGAAGATCTGACGGTTAGATCTTGAGTTAGGGCTTCCGAAACTTGGTGCATAATTTGAATCCCATTTTTGGCTCCAAACAAAGAAACAGGCTATTTATGGGCAAGTTACTGTTTCTTTTAGGCAGTTTTTGGGGAAAAAAGATCGCATGCTGCGAATAGGGGAATTTTTGTAGTTTCTTTCTGTAATTTGCATGTATTGCAAAAACTGGAGGATTTGAGATCCTTTGCATGTAGGAATTTGATACTTTGAAAATAATAAGATTTGTTAGTTTTTCTATGTGATTTTTTGTGTCTCGAGTTGCACCCTCATCAGGGTGTTTGTCCCTAAAATTGTAAAAGCCATCCAATCATTCTTGGGATAGATAAATTTTATTAGGAGGTTTGTGTCCAACTTTTCTGAAATTGTCAAGCCCATATCAAAGATGTTAAAAAAGGGACAAAAAATTAAATGGACCCTAGAAGCATTAGAAGCCTTTGTGTCCATTAAAAGAGCCATTAAGGAAGCCCCTGTCCTCAAATCTCCTAATTTCACAAAACCTTTTCAAATATTTTCATTCACTTCCTTACATACTATAGCTGATGTTATGTTACAAAAAAATGAGAATGGTCATGAGCAGCCTGTGTCATTCTTTAGTAAATCATTGCAAGGGTCAGAATTGAAGTATGACATAATGGAAAAACAAGTGTTTGCATGGGTAAAAGCCACAAAAGCCTTTAGACTATATCTTGTTGGAGCCAAAGTAATTGCTTATGTCCCTCACACAGCAGTCAAAGACATCTTGACATAGTCAGAAGTAACAGGGAAGAGGTGTAAGTGGATTAATAAAATTTAGGAATTTCATATGAAAATATAGATTACTAAATTTGGAAGAGGCCAAAGATTGGCCAAATTGATGGCAGAAGCAAACATTGACAAATCAAATCTGCAATGTAGAAGAAGAAGGAAATGCAATTAAAAGCATCGAGCATACACCCTGGTATATAGACATCATGCATTACCTCAAGAACACAAAGTGCCCTGAAGGATTGAATTATAACCAGAAAAGGACTTTGAAACTACAAGCCTCTAAATATGTATTTATAGACGATAATTTATTTTGGAAAAACAAAGATGGAATGTTGTTATTATGTTTGGTAATAGAATCTATATTTGCATGCCATTATCATACTTTCTTTATGGTTGAATATTTCTTCCTGGCAAAGGTCCACCTGTGCATTCATCATTCCAACATGGTATCAGAGCTATTCCAGTGAAGGTTCATCCTAGGATCAAGAAAGTTTGGCTAGTGAGATTCTTTGGCAAGCAAGGGTTTGTTGCAAACCATTTTTTATTGGAGCTGTCATCATATTTGCTTCAAAAATCTAGTTTTCACTCATTTGCAGGAAAAACAATTTCTGGGTTTTGTAGCCAGCGTCGAAATCTGAATTGGATATCTTTTAGATTTTGCATATTTTACATAGATCTAGATAGAATCCTAGTCTAAAAAGCATCGGGTGTCATTTTTCTCCTAGCTAAAGGTTAAAAAAAAAACAAATTTTCATTTTCTACTTGTTGGATCAAGAAACGATATCTGGGTTATATTTCTAGCATCAAAATATTTCTGGGTTTTTATTTTTGTCTACGTGCAGTGAGCAGATTTTCCAAAAATCAAATAAGAAATAAATATTTTTGCTACAAAACCCGTTTCCTACAGGCTAAATTCAGTTTTTTTGAAAAATTCATAACTTTTGGCCACGATGTCCATTTTTGGCAAACGAGATATTGACAGAAAGCTTGTTTCGAGCACTTCATAGTGGTGTAGACCATTTTTCAGATTTGGTCATTTACACAAATTTGAGGTTATTTTTCATCATGGAGAGAGATGTGAACATTGGTTTGTGCATGTACTATTTTTAATTTTCTGTTTATGCATATTTAGGCATTCTCTCATTTTGCAATCATTGGGTATTGTAATAAATGAACTGATATAAAGTTCCATCAGGGGGTTTCTTACAAAATAATTTGATTAGAGTGTGCATGCACTTTGATCTTCATTGTGTTTTGATGACAACTTGCATGGGTTGTAATCTAGTTTCTTAGTTTCTTTTGGCCACATTTTCGTCTTAGCTTGACACATATCAGATTCATTTCGGATCCATCTTAGTTTGAGGGCAACTAAATTTGTGGTTAATGTTCCTAAGTCTGTATGGTACTTGTTCTCATGGAAAAATTTTAGTCTCAGTTTGACATCGGCATCAAGATTCACGGCTTCCAGATTCTATCATCATCTTTTCATCTATTGTTGCTTTATGGATTCTAGGGTTGTTCCAGTTTGGTGTTTTCGAGTGTTTTGTGGCATCAGATATGTTGTTGCATTATTATGATTCTGATATGGTTTCTTGTAGACAAAAGTATCTTTCCTTGCTTGCTAGATTGCGGTTCCAGTGTTACTCCACAGTGTTCTTCCAGTACTTCTTTGCTATAGTCATCTCATTGTAGGGGGGGTTGTCCCACTAGGTTTTCCTTCTCTACCTCATTATTTCATTTGTACATTGGTACCTGATCAGGCCTTATTGTTGAGACCCATTCATGCTTTCTTGCATTCATCTTAGTTATAGGTGCAGGCTTATCTAGTCTCCCTAAGTTGCACTTATGGGGGGGTGTTAGTGTATTTAATTAATTATTACACTAGCATAAGTTAGCTTAGGTTTTAATTAATCATATTAGTCCTAAGTTTCATTTAACCATTTAATAAAGTTGTTGAGATAAGAAACCCTTCTAGAAGATAAGTTGTCTTTTCTAGAACTTATCTCCATCTTGTTATCATTCCTCAAGTAGTTGGTTAGGGTTTCTTGTTGTCACATGAAGTGTGATTTGAACACTTGGCAACATCCTTTGCATTTTAAGTTTAGCACTTGCCTATATAATCAGGCATATGCACTCTTTATAAAATATCCATCTATCTATCAATCTGATAGATCATAATAGAATCTCTATTTTGAATGCCATTATCATACTTTCTTTGTGGTTGAATATTTCTTCCTAGCAAAGGTCCTCCATTGAAGATTGTATTGTAGCTTCATCAAGGATAACTGTGCATCCATCATTCCAAACATGGTATCACAAAGAAAGCATGATAATGGCATTCAAAATAGAGATTCTATTATGATCTATCAGATTGATAGATAGATGGATATTTTACAAAGAGTGCATATGCCTGATTATATAGGCAAGTGCTAAACTTAAAATGCAAAGGATGTTGCCAAGTGTTGAAATCACACTTCATGTGACAACAAGAAACCCTAACCAGCTACCTAGGGAATGATAACAAGATGGAGATAAGTTCTAGAAAAGACAACTCATCTTCTAGAAGGGAATCTTATCTCAACAACTTTATTAAATGATTAAATGCAACTTAGGACTAATATGATTAATTAAAACTTAAATTAGCTTATGCTAGTGTAATAATTAATTAATTACGCTAACACCCCCCCCATAAGTGCAACTTACGAAGGAAATGAAAAATGAAATGATTATGCATGATGATGATGGGTCCTGGCTGATGGCCATTTTAGGTACCCAAGTACAAATGCAATGCAAAATAAACTAACCAAGGTAAAGGAGAAAACCCAGTGGGAACAAAACTCCTCCCCAAAATAGAATGCAAAGAGAAACTTAGTGATGAAGGATAGGGGACTCCATAAGACCCCCCAAGGACACCATCCATCACAAAGATACATGAAACAACCCCCCCAAAAGAGAGGAAGAAAGAGACCACAAATCCCCCCAAAATGAAGTAGCCCCAAAAGAACTGGAGAAACTACATCTCCTGAAAGAAGTGAGAGGAAAGAGGCTAAATGAAAGCAATCTCTGAAGGTGAAGTAGGTGTAGCCCATGATGTTTCCATAGAAGCAGGTGTGACCTCAACAAATGAAGAAGTCAATGTGGGTGAAGACTGAATAGGAACCTCCAAAGATGGATGATCAACTGGATCCTGCTACACTGAAATAGAAGAAACTACACCTATAGTCATAGAAGTATCAACAACTGCAACATTAGGTGAAGGAGATGGAATGGATGGCTCAAGAGTAGGATCTGAAGTGAGAACTCCAATGTTCAAGTAGCCAAATGTCTCCTCTGAATGATGATTTGTACTTGAAGTGTGATGAACAGTTGTAAAAATAGAAGCACCATTAGTAGCAAAATTTGCAAAGGAATACAACCAAAATGAGTGATCCACCACCCCAGTAGCAATAACTGCTCTACTCTCCAAGTCTCTGATGATAACTGAATCAGGTGTGAACTCCATAGACCTCTCATTGCCTCCATGTGTGATCTGATATATAGAAAGAAGGTTGTTCATCAAATGAGGAACACACAAGACATCCTGAAAAGTGTTGTCCCCAAAACTAATAGACCCCTTCCCTGTAACACTCATGTAGGTATTGTTTCCCATCAAAATAGGAGACATAGTGTGAGACTCAAAGGAAGTGAACATAGACTATGTAGAAGCCATATGATGAGATGCTCTTGAATCTAGAAGCCATCTCCCTGATCCAAGACTCGAAGAAGCACAAAGAGCATGTCCCTTCATGTCTGATAAAGTATGTAAACCAGTTGTGCCCCTATGATGGATGTTGGAATGATGGATGTACAGGTGGACCTTTTCCAGGAATAAATATTCAACCACAAAGAAAGTATGATAATGACATGCAAATATAGATTCTATTATGATCTATCAAATTGATAGATAGATGAATATTTTACAAAGAGTACATATGCCTGATTATATAGGCAAGTGCTAAACCTAGAAAGAAAAGGATGTTGCCAAATGTTCAAATCACACTTCATGTGACAACAAGAAACCCTAACCAACTACCTAGGGAATAATAACAAGATGGAGATAAGTTCTAGAAAAGACAACTCATCTTCTAGAAGGGGATCTTATCTCAAAAATTTTATTAAATGATTAAATGCAACTTAGGACTAATATGATTAATTAAAACCTAACTTATGCTAGCGTAATAATTAATTAATTACGCTAACACCCCCCCGCCCCCCCCATAAGTGCAACTTAGGGACGAAAAAAAAAATGCAATGATTATGTATGATGATGATGGGTCCCGGCTAATGGCCATTTTAGGTACCCAAGTACAAATGCAATGTAAACTAAACTAATCGAGATAAAGGAGAAAACCCAGTGGGAACAAAACTCCTCCCCAAAATAGAATGCAAAGAGCAACTAAGTGATGAAGGATGGGGGACTCCATAAGACCCCCCAAGGACACCATCCATCACAAAGATACATGAAATAACCCCCGCAAAAGAGAGGAAGAGAGAGACCACAGATCCCCCCCAAAATGAAGCAGCCCCAAAAGAACTGGAGAAACTGTATCTCCTGAAAGAAGTGAGAGGAAAGAGGTCAAATGAAAGAAATCTCTAAAGGTGAAATAGGTGTAGCCCATGATGTCTCCATAGAAGCAGGTGTGACCTCAAAAAATGAAGAAGTTAAAGTGGGTGAAGACTGAATAGGAACCTCCAAAGATGGATGATCAACTGGATCCTGCTGCACTGAAATAGAAGAAACTATACCTATAGTCATAGAAGTATCAACACTACAACATTAGGTGAAGGAGATGGAATGCATGGCTCAAGAGTAGGATTTGAAGTGAGAACTCCAATGTTCAAGTAGCCAAATGTCTTCTTTGAATGTTGATTCACACTAGAAGTGTGATGAACAGTTGTAAGAACAAAAGCACCATTAGTAGCAAAATTTGCAAAGGAATACAATCAAGATGAGTGATCCACCACCCCAGTAGCAATAACTGCTCTACTCTCCAAGTCTCTCATGATAACTGAATCAGTTGTGAACTCCATAGACCTCTCATTGCCTCCATGTGTGATCTAATATATAGAAAGAAGGTTGTTCATCAAATGAGGAACACACAAGACATCCTGAAAAGTGTTGTCCCCAAAACTAATAGACCCCTTCCCTGTAACACTCATGTAGGTATTGTTTCCCATCAAAATAAGAGACATAGTGTGAGACTCAAAGGAGGTGAACATACTCTATGTAGAAGCCATATGATGAGATGCTCCTGAATCTAGAATCCATCTCTCTGATCCAATACTCAAAGATGAACAAAGAGCATGTCCCTTCATATCTGATAAAGTATGTAAACTAGTTGTGCCCCTATGATGGATGTTGGAATGATGGATGTACAGGTGGACCTTTGCCAGGAAGAAATATTCAACCACAAAGAAAGTATGATAATGACATGCAAATACATATTCTATTATGATCTATCAGATTGATAGATAGATGAATATTTTACAAAGAGTACATATGCCTGATTATATAGGCAAGTGCTAAACCTTGAATGAAAAGGATGTTGCCAAATGTTCAAATCACACTTCATGTGACAACAAGAAACCCTAACCAACTACCTAGGGAATGATAACAAGATGGAGATAAGTTCTAGAAAAGACAACTCATCTTCTAGAAGGGAATCTTATCTCAACAAATTTATTAAATGATTAAATGCAACTTAGGACTAATATGATTAATTAAAACCTAACTTATGCTAGTGTAATAATTAATTAATTACGCTAACACCCCCCCCATAAGTGCAACTTAGGGAGGAAACAAAAAATGCAATGATTATGTATGATGATGATGGGTCCCAGCTAATGGACATTTTAGGTACCCAAGTACAAATGCAATGTAAACTAAACTAACCGAGGTAAAGGAGAAAACCCAGTGGGAACAAAACTCCTCCCCAAAATAGAATGCAAAGAGCAACTAAGTGATGAAGGATGGGGGACTCCATAAGACCCCCCAAGGACACCATCCATCACAAAGATACATGAAATAACCCCCCCAAAAGAGAGGAAGAGAGAGACCACAGATGCCCCCCAAAATGAAGCAGCCCCAAAAGAACTGGAGAAACTGTATCTCCTGAAATAAGTGAGAGGAAAGAGGTCAAATGAAAGAAATCTCTGAAGGTGAAATAGGTGTAGCCCATGATGTCTCCATAGAAGCAGGTGTGACCTCAAAAAATGAAGAAGTTAAAGTGGGTGAAGACTAAATAGGAACCTCCAAAGATGCATGATCAACTGGATCCTGCTACACTGAAATAGAAGAAACTATACCTATAGTCATAGAAGTATCAACACTGCAACATTAGGTGAAGGAGATGGAATGCATGGCTCAAGAGTAGGATTTGAAGTGAGAACTCCAATGTTCAAGTAGCCAAATGTCTCCTTTGAATGTTGATTCACACTAGAAGTGTGATGAACAGTTGTAAGAACAAAAGCACCATTAGTAGCAAAATTTGCAAAGGAATACAATCGAGATGAGTGATCCACCACCCCAGTAGCAATAACTGCTCTACTCTCCAAGTCTCTCATGATAACTGAATCAGCTGTGAACTCCATAGACCTCTCATTGCCTCCATGTGCGATCTAATATATAGAAAGAAGGTTGTTCATTAAATGAGGAACACACAAGACATCCTGAAAAGTGTTGTCCCCAAAACTAATAGACCCCTTCCCTGTAACACTCATGTAGGTATTGTTTCCCATCAAAATTAGAGACATAGTATGAGACTCAAAGGAAGTGAACATAGACTATGTAGAATCCATATGATGAGATGCTCCTGAATCTAGAATCCATCTCCCTGATCCAATACTCGAAGACGAACAAAGAGCATGTCTCTTCATATCTGATAAAGTATGTAAAGTAGTTGTGCCCCTGTGATGGATGTTGGAATGATGGATGTACAGGTGGACCTTTTCCAGGAAGAAATATTCAACCACAAAGAAAGTATGATAATGACATGCAAATATAGATTCTATTATGATCTATCAGATTGATAGATAGATGAATATTTTACAAAGAGTACATATGCCTGATTATATAGGCAAGTTTTAAACCTAGAATGAAAAGAATGTTGCCAAATGTTCAAATCACACTTCATGTGACAACAAGAAACCCTAACCAACTACCTAGGGAGTGATAACAAGATGGAGATAAGTTCTAAAAAAAATAACTCATCTTCTAGAAGGGAATCTTATCTCAACAACTTTATTAAATGATTAAATGCAACTTAAGACTATTATGATTAATTAAAACCTAAGTTAACTTATGCTAGTGTAATAATTAAATAATTACACTAACACCCCCCCATAAGTGCAACTTAGGGAGACTAGATAAGCATTCACCTAAAACTAAGATGAATGCAATAAAGAATGAATGGGTCTTGACAACAAGGCCAAATCAGGTACCCATGTACAAATGCAATAATAAGGTAGAGAAGGAAAACCTAGAGGGACAACCCCCTTACAATGAGATGACTGCAACAAAGAAGCACTGGAAGAACACTATGGAGTAATAGTGGAACTGCAATCCGACAAACAAGGAAAGATACTTATGTCTATAAGAAACCATATCAGAATCATAATAATGCAATAGTAGACCCAATGCCACAGAACACTCGAAAACACCAAACTGGAATAACCCTGGAATACATAAAGCAATAGTAGATGAAAAGATGATGACAGAATCTCGATGCCGATGTTAAACTAAGACTAAAACATTTCCATGAGAACAAGTACCATAAAGACTCGGGAACATTAACCATAAATTTAGTGGCCCTCAAATTGAGATGGATCTGAAATGAATCCGATATATGTCAAGCTAAGACAAAAAAATGGCCAAAAGAAACTAAGACACTAGATTACAACCCATGCGAGTTGTCATGAGAAAACAATGAAGATCAAAGTGCATGCACACTCTAATCATATTATTATGCAAGAAACCCCCCTGATGGAACTTTATCTCAGTTCATTTATTACAATACCCAATGATTGCAAAATGAGAGAATGCCTAAATATGCATAAACAGAAAATTAAAAATAGTGCATGCACAAACCAATGTTCACATCTGTCTCCATGATGAAAAATAACCTCAAATTTGTGTAGATGACCAAATTTGAAAAAAATGGCCTACACCACTATGAAGTGCTAGAAACAAGTTTTCCGTTAATATCTCGTTTGCCAAAAATGGACATCGTGGCCAAAAGTTATGAATTTTTCAAAAAAAACTGAATTTAGCTTGCAGGAAACGGGTTTTCTAGCAAAAATGTTTATTTCTAATTTGAAATCTGAAAAATCTACTCACTGTTTGTAGACAAAAATAAAAACCCAGAAATATTTTGATGCTAGAAATAAAACCCAAAAATCGTTTATTGATCCAGGAAGGAGAAGATAAAAAATTGAATTTTTTTAACCTTCAACCAGGAGAAAAATGGGGCCCAACGCCTTTTAGACTGTGATGTTCTCTAGACCTGTGCAATATATGCAAAATCTAAAAGATACTCAGTTCAAATTTCGACGCTGGCTACAAAACCCAAAAATTGTTTTTCCTACAAATGAGTGAAAACAAGATTTTTCAAGCAAATATGATGACGACTCCAATAAAAAATAGCTTGCAACAAACCCTTGCTTTCCAAAGAATCTCACTAGCCAAACTTTCCTGATCCTAAGATGAACCTTCACTGGAATAGCTCTGATACCATGTTGGAATGATGAATGCATAGGTGGACCTTTACCAGGAAGAAATATTCAACCACAAAGAAAGTATGATAATGGCATGCAAATATAGACTCTATTATGATCTATCAGATTGATAGATAGATGGATATTTTACAAAGAGTACATGTGCTTGATTATATAGGCAAGTGCTAAACCTAGAATGAAAAGGATGTTGCCAATTGTTCAAATCACACTTCATGTGACAACAAGAAACCCTAACCAACTACCTAGAGAATGATAACAAGATTGAGATAAGTTCTAGAAAATTCAACTCGTCTTCTAGAAAAGAATCTTATCTCAACAACGTTATTAAATGATTAAATGCAACTTAGGACTAATATGATTAATTAAAACCTAAGTTAACTTATGCTAGTGTAATAATTAATTAATTACATTAACATGGATGAGTCACAAGCTGATCATGTTCTGAAAGAAATGCATGAAGGGTTCTATGGAGGGCATTATTTCGCATAAACAACTACACATAAAATCCTGAGGGCAGGTTATTACTCGCCAAAATTTTTTAATGATTCATTTTCATATGTAAGGAAATGTAAAGCATGTCAAAAATTTTCAGGAAAAATGAAATATCAGGGAGCTTTACCACTTAGACCTATGCAAGCTGAAGCCCATTTTCATCAGCGGGGGATTGATTTCATTGGGGAGATATAAGAAAAGTCAAATGGAGGACATAGGTGGATATTAGTGGCCACTGATTACTTCGCCAAATGGGTGGAGGCAATTCCAACCAAGCAAGAAACAAGTTGTAATCAACATTTTAATGGATAACATTATTACTAGATTCGGTACACCATTTAGAGTGATTACAGATAATGGGATGTGTTTTAGATCCGATGAGTTTAGAGATTTTTGTAGAACATATGGCATTAATGTTTCTTATTCTACCCCATATCATCCACAAGCCAATGGTCAGGCAGAATCCAATAATAGGAATCTTTTGAAAATCTTAAAGAGAATGCTCGGTAAAAATAAAAAATCTTGGGATTCAAAGTTAAGATTGGCTATATGGGTAGATATGATTACTGTCAAAAAGGCAATTGGAAAATCCCCATATGATCTAGTATATGGAACACAAGCTAGAATGCCTCTACAGAACCTATTACCAGTTTATAAATTTATTCTTCAGGAAGACATAGAAGTTCCTGAACCAATGGAAGAGAGGATGGAACAATTAGTAGAACTTCATGAAATGAGAAGATTAGCCCAAAACTAGAACATGAACTTGCAAGCACAAATGACGTATTTGTTTGATAAAAACGCAAGGGTAAGAAATTTGAAAAGGATGATCTAGTTTTGATGTGGAATGCTAGATGCCAGGAGAAAGGAAAAAATGGAAAATTTGAGGCCTTATGGTTAGGACCTTTTGTTGTTATTGGAAAGAAAGGAGAGGACTCATATTATTTGCAAAATATGAGTGGTGAGGAACAAGATTTGCCTGTACATGGGAAATTTCTAAAGAACTTTTTCTCTTGAAAATTACAAAGGATCAAGGGTTGCCAGTGCATGGACAACTCTTGAGAAAACTTCTCATAAATTTACCATGCACAGTAGTATAGGAAGAAAAGGATACAGGAAATTGCTAGTACATGGACAATCTTGGAATCCCTTATTTGATCTTTTCTCCATGTATAGTAGTTTAGGATCATGTTCATCTCCACTTTCCTTCATCCATAAATGTTTGGTCTACTCACCCAGAGATCTGGATCCTTGTAATGATCTCACAATCATTCATCCCTAGATGAAGCCATTGTTAGAACTAAAATTTTCCATAAGAATTCCTAGGATTTTCCTATTATTTTCCATGAAAATCCATCAAAACCTTAAGATATTTTATTTATTCATGCCTTACATTTTAACTACCTTTCCCATAAAATTCATTACCTACCTTCTACACTTTACCCTCATTTATTTTCCTTATATTTCATTACCTTCTCATGAAAAATTTAGCTTTACCACAATTCAAAAGGGCCAAAAATAACTTATACCCTTACCACCCCCTTCATTTTCACTCTATAAGTCTTTACCGCTTTGCTGTGACCTCCTACAAAGGGGATCACGGTATAGCGGTGGTGGATATAGACTATCACCGCAGTACCACCGACAGTCAATTTTGAGACTGCGATGACTACAGTAAACGATCATTGAAGGAAAGCAATCAGCGGTAGGGGCTAAGGAGTCAACAAAAAATGTTTACCGCACCACCGCGCATGGTCAAATCACTGACCACGATAAACAACTAGAGGTCAATGAAACATTCAACAAGAAAGAGTCGGGTAGTGAAGTGATGAGCAGTTAATGGTTTGCAAAGTGGCTACTGCGGTACCGCTGGTAGTCAAGCCAGTGACCGCACTAGTGTGGTGGATGGGAGATAGGCCGTTAGTGGTAAGGAAAACAATAGAGGTATCTGTCAGGGTCAGATATCGCTATAACATAGGGAGAGAAGTCAAAGCCTATGGTAGAGAGGTAAAAGGAATAAAGAAGGATAACGATAAGCGGTTACCACTATACTGCACACAATGAAACAAAGATCGCAGTGCCTACAGTAAACTATTGGGAGAAGTAGCTAACGGTTACCACGGTATCACCAATGGAAAATACCAAGATCATGGTATAGCGGTAAGAGGAGTTGGAAGCCATGACAGTCAGTGGTGGGACCCATCAAAGTCAAAAGTGATAAAATAAATAAATGCACTAAGTGATTGAAATGTCAAAGAAAAATCAAAGGCTTCCAAAGTATTAAATTAAAATCAAATGCCAAACTATGTAAAGATATTTGATTTTTCTGACAAGGGAATTAATTAAATATTTTATTTAACTGTGAAGAATGTAAACGGCCATAATCAGTATATCAAACAATTGCACAATAAAATAAAGGGTCATGACCTTTGGAATGTATTGTATGAATGCTTGTTAAAAACTAAAAATAGGGGGGTAGAGAGAAATTATATAGAAGTAGATAGTAGGAAATACAATATTTTCAGAATGATGACATTCAGGAAGGCTATGTTGCATGTATAAATTTTGAAGGATCAATGAAAAAACTCTAATTTCATGGCACATTTCTGGTATCAATTATTTGTTAAATTAATTGAAAATATTATCAAATTGTCTCCAAGGTTGATGTTTCTTTCTTATTTAAATTGACATATCAAGTATGTCCTTAGTTTATCAAGACACATTTGCTATATTTGTGTGGTTTGATTGGTTGGTTCTTTCAATTAAAGACTAAATCCTTCAAGTCATTCCCAGTAATTTAGAAGCATTATTTGGATCACTAAGAAGAGCTTGGTAATTACAATTCTTGAATGTTTATACAAGTTATAAACTAATATTCATATGCCAAATAATTATAATCTCTGCTAGATAGAATTCATTCATCTAGAGCTCTCACTTGAATCCATTTTTACTCAACAAGTCACTAGTCTTACTTATCCTTTTAGGTTTTATCCATTTTATTCACATCCCTTAATTAAACATATTAATTTTCACCTTGATATTACATATACAATTTATACCAAATTAGGATCACATCTTTCCACTATCAAGTTGCCATTTGTGGATAGTTTGGTCAAGTAGGAAGCATAGTTCAAAATTTATGTCATTCATATTGGTGCACCCACTTGGGTTTAGCAGAGCCTAAACAACAGAAGGTGCAATTGCATCAATTGGCTTTGTTAGTTGGCCCAAAGCATTGTGAGAGCTTGGCAACGTTTCGTGGTTCAAACTTGCATTTTTGAGACACAAAAAATTGGTGACTCTGCTAGGGAAAACTTGAGAAAAGTCTAGTAGTAGGCGGTCTTTCCATATAGAGTCATTAGAGAAAGATTCACATTCAAGAGATTTAGAAAATTGACTCCACTGGGTAAAATAACAACATTTTTTCACTTTTGGAAAAAGTGGGTGGCGACTCTGAATGAATAAAAGCATTGAGACTGATAAAATAAAATATAGATCAGAAAGAAATCATCCTAGAGTTTAGACCATCACAGTTACTCACAAAATGAAAGGAAGAAGATCTTTGTACATAGACAATGATGGTTCTGATGATAAAGGAAAATCAACTTACAAAAAAAATCATGGCAAGAAAGTATTTAATGACTTGGACACAACAACTAAGAACAAAGCATCAAAATTATTGTTGGAAACACATAATCCATATGATACACTTGCAAATGAAGAGAGCTTGCATAAAGAGCTCCACACTCTTGAGGGGAAGATAAGTCCCTCCCACCAAGTAGACCTTGAGAAAGCTGACGAGCGCATGGCTGAGTTTGAAGCTAGAAAAAGGAGAGAGTTTGAGTGTGAGCAAGGAATTGACTATGATGAAACATTTGAGGAAAATCATGAACTCATGGCATGAAGTGAAAAAGATACACAGTGGGAGCACATGATAAAACATGGAGAAAAATTAAGGATAGAATATGAGCAACATGTTCAAGCAATGGAAGAATTAAGAAAGATGAAATTACACAAAGCTCAGATTAGGACACCAATGGCTGATTCACCTAAATATATGCCCCCTCATAAAAATAAAAATATAAGAGTATCGAATTCCCCATAGGCCCACCAAAATCCACCAAGGAATCAAAATAGAAACACAAATGCTCCACACAACACCGAAATATTCAGCCACCTCCTTATTAGCAGCATGTACCCTCACAAGGTCATCAATATGTGGGAATTCATAATCCAATGTACCAGCATCAATAGTACCAAAATCCTCCTCCATAATACACAACTATGATCAGACAATTTGATTTGGTTGGGTTTCAAATATATCCTCACCCACTTGATAGCAACTGGAGAATCTTAGTCCCAAAATTCATAGGAAGTAGTGCAGTCACAATTGAGGAGCATCTGAGAAAATTTAAAGTAGTTATTCAAGATTTGGATATGCAATATGAGGATGTACAAATGAGATTATTTATGATGTCATTGATTGAGGATGCTAGAGACTAGTTTAATAGTTTACCAACAACATTCATTGATTCTATTCATGTATTTTATAACCAATTTCTCTAGCAATATGGGAATCAATGTGCATCATAATTTGCTTTGCATGAGTTGGTAACTATACAAAAACATCAAAATGAGACAGCTTATAAATTCAATCAGAGGTTTTCCAAGCTACATAATAAGATACCTCGTGAATCCAAATTGGCTGACCCTGCTACATTGAGCATCTATTTGAAAGCCTTTGATCCCAAGACAAGATATGAGCTTAGGAACAGAGATCCTATGGATTTGGCTGAAGCTCAAAAGATAGCACTCACAATACAAAATAATAGGAAAGAAGCAAGAATGATTTATAAAAGGGAAAACCCAAGGGTTCCCCCATATTCTCCCCAAAATAGACAAGAAAATACATACAAGAATGAAAGACCAAGGTTGCATGACATGCCTTACAATACAAAATGGAAGGATGGGAAGTCGGTGAATGATAGACCTAGATATAAAGAAACACTAGATCCATTGAAAAGGAAGGGAGCATATATGGTAGAAAAAAGTCCTTAGTGCCCAGCGTGTTATGCACCACATTCCTTGGAGCATTGTGTTACAACTCAGTCTATTTAACTTCCCACAGCCTTGTTGCTTTGAAGCAAGAATATTCATCTTCAGAGGAGGAAGGATATGAGTATAATGTTGATCACCAAAAATACAATATTTATATGGCAGAACAACAAGTTTTCTCTGACCATGAGGAAAGTGATAATGAGAAAAATCCACGTATTGCATCACATCAGACTAATAGGTATAGTATGAGAAGACCGAGTGAAGAAGAGATTGAGAGGTTGACTATTGCAGCTGTGGAGGAGGCTAGAAACAAATATCGGTTGAGGAAAATAATAGTGAATAAAGATGAGGGTGTCCCAAGAGGAATATTTATAAAAAATAAAAAGGTATTAGATGAGACATCAAAGAAAACAGATGATAAGCAACCAGCCAAAAAGGAGCAGAAGGGATCTCCAAAAGAGGAAAGTAAAGAGATCCCCATTGAGAAGCAAAAGCCAAATCAAGCATCAAAAATGGAAAAGGAAGAGGACAAAGGAGAATTGATAGAATCAAAGAAGGTGATCAAAATTGAAGGTACATCTTTTGATTTCATACAAACCTTATCTCAATTAATTTTTTTTGTCTTATTACTCGAAATGATGAAAATTGAGGAATATAGGGAGGGTGCCATTCAATTAATGTCTAAAGGAAATCAAAGTATAAACCTTGAAAATAAGGAGATCCCCTTAACCACCAATAAGAAAAAGGAAATAAAAATCCCATAAGCCTGCTTCATGAATACACCACAGATTGACCCATTTTTTAGCACCCTACTCATAAGTGGCAAGCTAGTAAGAAATTGCATGATAGATTTAGGTGCTTGCATGAATATTATGCAAGTAGGAGTAATGGAACAACTTAGTATGTGGGTAGATTTAGAAGGAGCTAAATGTTATGCCATGGATAGCAGGCCTATTCTAGTTGTAGGAATAATGAAAAATGTGGAAGTAAGATTAGCAACTTATCCACAAGCTGCCTACAATATTGATATCACAGTGATTGACATTCCTCCTCAGTTTAGAATTCTCTTGTCAAGACAATGGACTGCAGCAGTAGGAGGTAATGTACAGTTCAATTTTTCATATGCCACCATACCAGTAAATGGTGAGGATGTCAAGTTATATAGGGAGCCAAGAATGACTCAAATTGTTGAATGTGTTCCTCAAGAACAACTCAATTACTTCTGTGATGTTGATTTGGTGGTGGTATTTTCTACCCAGAAGTTGTGAAATTACATGTTGACTCACACAGTCAGGGTCATAGCAAAGATTGATCTGTTAAAATATCTACTCAGTAAGGTTGCTTTAACCGGTAGACTGGCCAAGTGTGTCATGCTTTTAAGTGAATTTGGCATCCAGTATGTGGAAAGGAGAGCCATCAAAGTTCAAGTGATTGCTGAAAAATTAGCTAAAGCTCCACTAACCAATGATTGTCCAATGAGAACTGAGTTTCCTGATGTAGACATTCTTACTATGACAACACAAAAATGGAGGCTTTAATTTTATGGGTCATACACCCAAAGGGGGTCTAGAGTGGGAATCTTGTTCATTACACCTCAAGGAAACACCATCCCAAATTCCTCTAAAGTCATTTTTCCATGTACCAATAATGTAGTTGAGTATGAGACATTAATCATTGGCATTAAGGTAGCAATTGAATGGAAGATCACAAAATTACAAGTATATGGAGATTCCAACTAGTCATTTATCAAGTAAATCATGAATATCGGATGAAAGATGAGAAGTTGATGCCATACAAAAAGTTGATTGATGATCTCAAATATTAATTTGTGGATATCAAGTTTGAACAAATTCCAAGGGCAGAAAACAAAGCTGTAGATGTTATGGTGACAATTGCTTCTCTTTTATAGTTTCCAGAAAAAAATGGTCGTTATGAGTTTATGGTAGAACAAGTGTTTAATCATGCTTATGATAATCCTGAATCACAAAGAATATGCCATTTAGTTGTTGTTGAATCCCCACTCTATGGAAAGACCTATGCTTACCTAGAAGACAACATCCTTCCTCTTGATCTTTCTAGAAAGAAAAAATGAAACTTCGTTTGTCAATCCACCCGACATACCTTAATCACCAACATATTTTACCAATGAGGTCTAGATGACACTCTTCTCCAGTGTTTAGAATATAATGAATCTTAGAAAACCTTATGTGAGGTTCATGAAATTAGTTTTGGAACTCATTCAAGTGGGCTAACTTTAGCAAAGAAACTCCTCCATTTGGGGTATTACTGGTCAAACATGGAAAATGAGTCTTATTAGTTTGTTAAGAAGTGCCATAAGTGTTAGATCCATGGTAACTTAATTCATGCACCAATAAAATAATTGCACCCATTCACATCAACATGGCCCTTTTGTCAGTGGGGACAAGACCTGGTAGGGAGAATAAATTCATCTTCATCTAATGTACATAAATTCATAATCACAACAATAGAGTACTTTCAAAAATGGATAGAAGCGGTTCCTCTAAAAATAATCTGTAGAAAGCAGATCTCATATTTTATTCTAAACTACATAATCTATCGGTATGGTTTACCTTAGTCCATCATTACAAATAATGGAAGACCATTTAGGAACCAAAACATCCAAGAATTATGTGAAAATTTTCAAATCCAACATCATTTCTCAACACCGTACTATCCTCAAGGAAATGGCCAAGTAGAGGCCTCCAACAAGACAATTCTAAAAATACTAAAGAAAATTATTAATGATGTTGGGCGTGATTGGCATATTCAACTCAATCCTACATTATGGGCCTATAGAACCAGCATTAGAACACCAATAGGAGCTACACCATATGCCTTGGTGTATGGATCATAGGTCATCCTACCTATTGAGGTAGAAATACCATCACTTTGTGTCTCACTGAAGAGTACCATCACAGATGAGGATTATAGAATATCTAGACTACAAGAACTAGAATTACTAGATGAAAGAGTTTCCTTGATGAAAACCTAGAAAATAGGCATCTTGGTAACAAAAAACAATAAAAATAATAAATTCAAAAAGATCAAAAAAATAAAAGTGCAATAAAAACATGTAGTTAAAACCTAGAAAGAGGCGTTATTTGTGATTTAACCAAATTTTCCATCTATTGGACACATGCCATGGTCATTAATTTCACCATCACTTTACATCCATTATCATATCATTGTAAGTGGTCATGTCTCACACTAGCTTGGGGGCAACATCAAGAACTCACTTGGGGCAATAAAACATCAAGCTTAACAAAATAGACAAACGACAGGGAGACAAACACAAAAAAAATAATGATCAAAACAAAACCCAACATGGAACATCAATCACCATGAGAAACACATTGGACATCCATATCCAAACAAAAAATCCAAAAACAAGTCAAACAATCAGTCTCAAAAAGTCAAAAACATGAGTCTTTATTAATCAAACTATGTTATCTTTATGTGTATAACGTAGGCAAGGCTAATCTATGATCAACCCTCAAGGCCCCTAGGATAGGCCTTTAGGTTAGGTTTGATCCAAAATCTCAGAAAATCACAAAAAAACATTATAAAAATCAGGATGGATGATCTAATCTAACTAATGGTTGAAATAATTTAAGTAAAGGTTGGATATGTTGTACTTTGATCTTTGTTATCATTTATTTGGAGCAACTCAACGATGCATTGAACTAGAGAAGTGAGGAAAGAGAAGGATATTCTATTTAACTATTGTCTATGAATTAATCATTTATCGTGTGAATTGTTGGAAGATGTGCTATAACAAGTATCATTGATGACATTCTGAATTTGCATAGTAAAAGATTCAATTCTTGTTTGTTTACGCAAGAAATGCTCAGGTCATGTCAGTTTAACTATACCTACATGCTTACAGTGTTTACTTACAATATCAAAAATCATGAAAGTAGTACTCAAGTCATCATGGTCTAACTCATATCATCGGTGCTTGTACTCACTTGCAACATTTAAAAGCTCAATAATGATAAAAAGCACCATAAAAGGACTGTTGAAATGAAAATTTTGCATATAGATTTGCATATTTGACTTAAATGGCATTTATGTTAGTTTTTCATATGTAGAGTATTTTTTTCCAAAGACGGGTAATCAAATTCATAAACAATATTAACTTTCTTTATTAACAGATTGAGTATACTTGACATTTACAAAAACATCATCACTATAATATAGTTGCATAAATAATTTTCATTGCATACAATAGATAAATTTATTATGGCATCTCATCATTCGCAGATGTCATCAAATGATTGGTATTAATCAAATCATCACATCATTAAAAGTGCATGAGAAAAAATATCAAAAATAAATCTTAATATTAGGAACATTTTCATTCATTCATTTATCATCCTCTCATCATTCATACATCTAAATCAGATAATTTGCATTGATCATATCATATTTCTATATTACATGTCATAAGATTGTATAAGAAAATCTCAAAAATAATCAATTTCTATAGTTCCATATCATACCATATATGATAAATCCATTTGACCTATCAAATATCATGCATAATTTTCATCCATTTATTACATCATATATTTGCATTTACACAAAAATACAACACACATCCCATTTACATCGCATATCATAAATCATTATATCCATATCCATGTATATAGGTATATTATCATATAAAATGACACATCATACATATATCAATCCATGTAAATAATTGCATACATCATACATCCATACATCATCATTATTCATAATCACTATTATTGAGCATCATAAATCATAGCACATCACATCATCATTAATGCATCCACAACATATCATATAGAATAGAGAAATTAAATTCATCTATCATTAAACCAATATAACACATATAGATCGAACCATCCACCGCATATCATATAGAACTCAAAATCATGAATGTCAAGTATACAAGGATGTCTGAAAGATAAAGAGATACAATATAAAAAATGGTTGTAAATCACAAAACTGAAGTATATATTAGTGTCTCAAATACATCACAAAATCACATCATGCAACTATGATCTCCTATCTCCAGATGGTGCAGGCATCTCTGGGCAAGTACCTCCCCCACCAGATGGACCGAGATCTCTTAGATCTCTCCATGGAGGCTGAGTCACACCCTCGCTAACAGTCCATGAATGAGTCCTTCTAGATCTAGAGAGTGCATAACTAACTCTCTACATGGAATGAACAACATCATGGTATCGACCCCTTTAGAACTCTACCTCTCGACCCACACAGAGAATCTCACGCATATAATCACCTATAGTGGTGCCATTGGATAATCTCTATAGTTTGTTGGCAATAGTCTGAGCCTCCTCTGCAACTTGTCTAGCTGTATCTCGCTCCACTATCAAAGTGGGAATTTGTATTTCAGAAATTGATGAAAGAAGTGTCAAGTCGAAGAGCTCGTTGAGATGATTCTGACAATGTTCATTTCATCGAAATCCGACATCGTATGCTCGAGATATCGGCAATCAAAGTTTGGAGAGGAGATTGACCTTTGACCGTATGGATGCTGACGTCATCAACTAGTCCATACTGTATGGAATCTGATGTGGAAAAATCAGAGTGACATGTGGCATTTGTACAGACCAATCATATTGTGACATGTGTCCATCCGTACATCCATGTGGCAGCACTGTCATCGGTCCAGTCAGTAGTCCATCGCACAGTTGGCATCTAGTCAGCATCTACGTTGGTGTACATGTCAGAAATTTTTTCCAATAGCACTTGCCACATGGCACCCTGCTGGTGCAACATGTGGCTCTTTCATAGCCCAAAATCTTCTAGCAACGAGTTAGTTTTGTGTAACAAAAAGTTTCCAATGGGCTCGAACCCGTGTCCTCATGGAGAGGAGTCGGCCGGTATACCGTTGCACCCGCCGGTAACCGTTTACTAAACAAGGATTGACGGTTTGTTTCATTGTGTTATTCCACAGAATGTGAGATCAAAACGTGGCCGTCGGGATTGGAACCACCGACCGCATGATTAGAAAAATCAAGCACAACTGTTAGACCACTGAAAGTCTTTTTATTGAAATTAGAGCATGTTTTCTTTTCTTGCATGTGTACTAGCCGAGCCATAACAAATAGGCCATTTTTGTTGTGTAACTCCCTAAACAATAAAACAAAAGGGGTCTAAAAAAATAAATAAGCCAATATACAAGTTGTTGAGGGGGGTTAGGAATTTAATATTCTTGTTAAGCCTATTTAGGCTAATTTTATGTATAAAAGGGGGGATTTGTAAGCTTTAAGGAGTTAAAAAAATGAATGCAGGTGACATAGTGGTGAGAGAAACAGGTGTCAGGTGATACGAAGAAAGGAGATCTTTGAGCCATTCTTGTACGTCGGAGTTTTGTTATGCTGCCGAAGTGCTCGAAGGAATGGTCTTGGTGAATTGTACTTGATTTTGGAGATTAATCGGATCGGTCATACTCTATTGGAGCTGACCCGGAGACGTAGTCACATTTGTGACAAACTCCATAATCAAACTCTATTTACACCTTCTATCTTCTTCTCTCTAAATTCTCTTTCTCATCTTAAGTTTTGATGCATAATTTTGTTAATGTATGCATGAATTAAAATTTCACAAAGTTGTTTTAATTAAGCATTCAAAATGCAATTTAGTCTAGATCCTAATCAGATCAACATCACCACCATCATCCCCCTCCTCATCACTACTACTGCTATCCTCCCCATCACCATGACCCTCCTCATCACTACTCTCCACCTTCTCAACAACCTCCTCCCCAACCTCATCCTCACCACCAATCTCCTCCGTCGACATCAGTGTGCAAAATCAATCTCCTCTTCAATGGCTAATGGCACTAGCTCATCTAGAACAATAATCTGAGGAAAAGGATGTAAAAGAAAATAATTTGCATAATCTACTATAATAGGAGCCTCAATAATATTTGTATGAATATTCTAGACTATAGGCTATAGATCCTAAAACTCCTGTACTACAATATCATGAGAGGCACGATCCCCAATCTGTAGCATCTATCTGTAATTGACCATAATGAGAAACACCCTGAGGCATCCCTTATACAATACCATACTATCAGAGTACCCTCCTGAGAAGAAATATCTCCAACACCCAATGATTCTGGACAATAAGAAGCAATGACTGAGTAACATATGGAATTTTCATATCGTCATCATCCCAATGCTCATAGTCTAGATAGGGATGCCAGATAAATGCCTTGACATCATCGAGTACTCTACACTAATGATCTAATTTACCCATTCTAGGATAAGTAAGTCAACCTACATATATGTGCACATAAGGCTTCCTGGCTAGATGTTGCCTCACCATCACTAGACATGTAACAACTATGTGCTCCCATGCCCACACTTGAAGTAAAGTGACTCCAACCGATAAAATATGACCTCCAAGGTACACCACTGAATGCAAATCATGATAAAGGTGGGCAAGCATGCACATGCCCCAAGCATATCTCTTTTGGTGAATAATCATGCTCTCAAGCACACGACCCCAACCAATAGAGAATCCCTTTGACGTACGATCAGGAAAAAAGAATCCTCCAATGAATCTAGCAAGAACTGATGACAAAGTAGCATAAGTGTCAACCATCTCATGTCGCAGAATCTACAATCCACCAATATGATCATCCCGAAACACCCTTTGGAGAGCATCAATACCACCCTATTCTAATTAATCATAAACAACAATATCCCCAACAATTGGTATCTACGAAATCCTCCAAACATCCACTGGGGTGACTGTGATCTCGCCGGTAACTAGGTGGAATGTGTTATGCTCATTGTACCACCTCTCTACTAAAGCTATCAGGAGACCCTGATTAATCCTAATCTGGGGCATATCAAGTAAGGAAGACAATCCACAATGTGTAATGATAGTTGACTCAGGCTGGGCTAGTTGTTGTATCAAATCAAATGTCTAAGGAAACTGCTCTCTAATCTAGAGGTTCGTCAGAGCCTCCTATCATCATGAAATATTTAAAATCAATACTCTTTTGTCAAATCATCAAAACATCAAATATAATGTCAACCTAATCAGCTCTTGGTTGATCAAATCTCATGAGTGAACCTAATTAACCTCGCCTATCATGAGGTTTATCAATCAAACTATAATTATTCCTCACCTATCATGAGGATAATTATCATTAATCAAACATCAGACCTTGCCTATCATGAGGTTGAACATCATATACCTGATTAAGATCATAATCATATCAAACAAATGATTGACATGATCGAAAATCAACAAAATCAAGGATAAATTTGACAAACTTTATCAATTTGACTTTGAAGCACTAAAATAGTTACTCAAAGCGCTAAATCATCAAAAGTGCTATTTCATCAGTCAAAAGTGCTATTTCATTAGGGAAAAGAACCATTTCATCAAAAGCACTATTATATAAAGTCTAAGCGCTAATCTATCATGTCAAAGAACTAAACTAATCAAAGTACTAAAATAGAAACTAGGAACGCTAAAGTTACTATCCTAGGCACTAAAATATTGAAAGCGCTAATTAATTCTACCAAAGTGCTACAACATTCAACCTAAGTGCTAAAACATTAAAAGAGCTAAAACATAAGGCCGAAGTGCTCCATTGGCATGCTAAAGCACTAAAAGAAAAGTAAATTTTAAAATCCAAAAAAAATACGGAAAACAAAGAATGCATGAAAAACAAGAAGGTTAACAAGTACGTACCAGAGGTCCATAGATGGCCGGGCAGTGGTGATGTTGAACATGATCGAACTAGTGATTATGGTGGTGAATCGATATCCTACTCCAAATTGTACAAATTACTCTCTCACAAAATTTAAAAACTCAAATGCACAAATGAGTTTGAAAATGACCCTTTTGACCTTTTATAGGTTATTAAAAGTGGATTTTTATGGGATTCATTAATTTTCTTTTAAGAAATATTAATTAAAATTCTTCCAGGGGAAATATTCTTCATTCTTTATCGAGAGATAAATTATAACACCATCAAATCTTCATCGAATGATCATCAAATCATCGAAAAATTATTCAAAAATTGAAAATTTCCGAAAATTAAAAAAAATCATAAATTCATTAACTTATCTCCCAAGGAGGCATATGTTCACCATTACTTCAAAATCAATGTCTGGGGAAAGTCTGGGGCATACTGAAAAAATTTAGTCGATACTAGCAACAACAACAAAAATTCCTTGAAGCAATGTGTAAACACATCACTTCAAAGAGGGGGAAAATGTATACACCTAAAAATGGTCTGGTGAATATAATTGATTAAATATGATTTATTTGATTAATCAACATTTATTTCATCTACTATTAAATAAATAGAAATATTTATTTATATAGTTCATCTTAAAATTCTTCAATCTTTATTCTATTATTTTCATCTTAATTAAATAAATGAATTTCACTTGTTTTATTTAATTATCATAATTAAATTCATCTACTATTAAATAAATAGATATATTTATTTAAATAATTCACATTCTAATTGTTCTATTCTTCAATTCTAATTAAATATACAACTTCAATAGTTTGGGTTATTTAATAATTTCATCATTCAATCTTAATTAATTAAACAAGGTTAAATACTTTGTTGTTTAATTATCATATCCCTTAGATATATTTATTTAATAAACAAATTCTATAGTTTGTTTTATTAAATTGTTTACTCCCTTTTACTAATTTGAATAAACCAAAATATCCAAATAAGCATAAAGGAAAATTTCCTCTTTTCACTCACCTATCAAATTAGATATTATATGTCTAATTTATGTCTAAATTAATTCAACTAGAATTTCATGTGAAAGCTTTGGAGACAAATTGGAATAAATCTCTCAATCTCCTTCCTCTGATTCTTCGCATCATCTGACATGATTTTTTCATGGGGAGAAACCATTCCCATGATCAACTGAAGCTTCTCAATCTCTTACCATTCAATTCTTCAGATTGAATCCAAGCATTTGTTGTGTTGCCTCTTCACAAAATTGTTGTTGTGAATCTATAAATATAGCCTCACTCAATAGGAAATGGATCTATCATATTTTGTGCAAACCTACTTTGTAGGAAAAGAAATCAAGCATCTTAGCATTCAAGCAATTCAGCATAAAATCATTTAGAAATACAAATCATAGCATCTGTAGAATCAATATCATGGCTGCATTGTAGATTATTGTAGCTTCCATCCATTAGTTTTCATGTCAAGCATAGTTTACAGTAGCGTCAATATCATTTAGAAATCACTATATAGAAGTAGATAATTTCATTTAGCATCATTCCATTCTCTAGATTGTCATTTTAACAATCATAGTGCTTACCAAATCTGAGAGCCCTCTATGATTTAATAAATCTTTGGAGATAGGAAATAGTGAAACACTTTCAAGTTTTCTATGCTTTAAATTATTTAATTACTGTTAAATCTTGATATAATGTTTCATTAAGAAGTGTTTTTAGTTGTTTTACTTATTTACTTATTCACACTTACAACTGTAACATGATAGATTTTTCTGCAAGCTAGAATAACAATGTTAAATCCTAATCTAAAAAATAATCTAAAATCTAACAACAAAGAATGAGGAAATAAACTAAACTAATAAAACCAAAATGATCTCACTGAATATGTGTTCATCCCTTCGAATTATCTTGATTGCTCTTCTCCATTTTGCATTTTTAGTATTCTTGCCCTCAGATTTATGTGTTTGAATGCAAGTATAGCTTTGTTGAGTGTCTAAACAAAATATCAAAGATTTGTCTCTTCTCAAAAGTGTATGATTTCAGGATGAGGAATAATGATAATGATAGGCCATTTTATAGATTTTGGGTTTTCGAACAATCGGCTTAAATTGAAAGAGAGATCGACGGGTGAGATTGATCAATGCCATGTGATGTGAGTTAGAATGCGAGTCAGAACATGAGTTCAAAAAAGACTGAAGATAGAACAAGATCTTAATCTTCATTTAAGAATCTTCAAAAATAGAAGAAATATACTTTGAATGTCAAAGACAAAGTTAGAAGTTGAAGAATAATGCATTTGAATGCAAACATGAGTTAATTAATTACATAAAGATATTTAATTAATAGACATATCATGCATATGAGTTGGAACTAGTTAACTGACTAGTTGTGATGGAGAGTCCTCTCACAGAGATAAACTAGTGTTGAATTCAAAGATAACTAAATAACTAAAAATAGATCTTGAGTCGGAAGGTAAGTGGAAGATTAGATAACTGAATGATAAAGGAATGTGGCATAAATAAATTAAATATGAATTAAAAGTTAATTTAATTCAACATTCAAAAATAAAACATTTAATTAAATAAATAAAGATAATTTATTTAATTGACTTTTGAAAAGGGTGGAATTGAATAATTAAATAATAAATATTTAATTATAGTTGAAAAGGTGGTTAAATGAATAATTAAATAAAGATATTTAAATATAGTTGACATATGATAAAAGTGGGGGGTAATTAAATAATAAATTATCTAATTATGAAAGAGGATTGAATAAGTTAGCGACATAATTAAATAAATATGATTTATTTAATTAATCAAGTTGAATAAAGGGTCATTTATGAATTAGTGAATTAATTAAAAAGGGGTATTTAATTAATAGAGGAAATATGTGTTAGAAAGGTTAGTTAAATAATAAACATTATTTAATCAAGACCATGGACTATAGAAAATTATGTCGAATATGCACTCGCAGGCCTAGACCAATTTTCGGTATCTACAGTTTTCCCCTCTTTGATACAATGTCGGTATGACGTTGTGTCAAAGAAAATATGCCCCGATCATTCCCCAGCATGAAACAAGGTAAGGTATGCCCCCTTGGGAAAATTGACATTTTTTGAAAAGTTTCAAAAAAATTAGGAAAAATTCTTGATAAGTCAAGATGACGGTTAGAAATGCTATGGAGCTGACAAAATTGAATTTGGAGTTGATACGGACAAGTACGGGTTGTTGGAAGTGGAAAGATTAAGCGGCCAATAGACTATGTCTAAAAAAATGGCACCCAAATTCAACCTATAAATAGAAATTAGGGTGAAATGGAATTCATTTGCACCTGGAGGAGATAGAAAAAGAGGAATTTTGCTCTGACCAGCTGTTGAAGATGGCTCTTATTCCACATGCTAGGCATCGAGGATATAAGATCCGGACGTTCAGGAGGCCAGCCAACGCAGGACCACTGGTATGTACCCTAAAATGAGCACTTGAAATTTATTTTTGCACATAGTTTTAGGTGTTTGAAAATTCATAAGCAAATGTGGTGCATCGTGAATGACGCATATACCGTTGTATTCGCCGCATTTGACTGTGAAACAATGCATTTGCTAAAACACACATAGGCTAGATTAGTTTGTCTAGGGAATGACCGCATGTGAAGTTTAATGCACCACATGTGTTTGATGCAACACATTTGCACCAGAAATAGATGCAAGTGTATAAGTGAACCACATATGCATTTTTGAAATGCATATGTGGTAGATAGGTAGGTTAATAAAACTGCACCGCATTTGGGAAAATGCACAGCATATGGTTTAATGAACCGCGTGTGCAATAGGTGACAGTGGCAATGGAAATTATGCAACACATATGTAATATGCACCGCATGTGAGGCTCTATGCAATGCATTTGAAAAATGCACCGCATTTATAAATGTGAGCCGCATTTGACTGGTAAAATTTTTGAAAAAAAATTCTAAGGAAAATCTGAAAATTCTTAACATTATGGTTTTTATGCAGGTTGTTCTAGATCCTATATATACACGGGAGTCATGACCAGATACATTCAATCTCAAAGATCGTTTGACTTCTACAGAGATTCGGCTTTTGTCTAGACTTGGTATGCGTCATTACCTCTCGATGCCTGCGATTCGAGCAAACAAAGGGATGCTTACAACATTATGTGAGCGATGGCACTCAAAGACTTCATTGTTCCATCTACTGATTGGGGAGGCCACTTACACATTAGAGGATGTGTACAGGATTTTGAGACTGCTGATCAGAGGTGAGCAGGTATTGTATGATATCCAATGAGGATTGATGGAGCTGGTGAGGTTCTACTAGGTTGATGACATCAATAGGCTCGGGATCGAGCATTACGAGATTAGATGGCCAGTTTTAGCAGACAAGTACGAGAGGATTGACTATATCTTATGTACATTGATCGGGGGGATAGTTCTGCTAGACAGACGAGGTCATGGATTTCCTATGGGATGGGGGAGATGTTGGTGGGCATGTTGGATTGTGAGACCTTGTATGCATGGGGTTCATGCCTACTAGGAATGCTATATTTTCATTTGCATGACATTGCTTATAGAGACGCACAGTCATTGAGTTGTGGGACTTCTTTACTGATGGTGTGGGCTTGGGAGAGGATAGCTATATTTTTTCCTCATGTTACAGTAGAGTGATGGGAGAGACACCCGTATGTGTTTCGATATACCGAACACATCACACAGACCCATGTGGGGGACACTGGATACTGGAGACACACACTGGATCTTTTAGATTAGTTTACATGGAGACCATACATGGATTGTGAGGAGTGGTTGGATGATGAGAGACATTTACTATTCTGCAGGAAGACAAAGTATCTCATTGGGAGGACTATTTCGAGTGTGCATATTATAGAGAGGCATTTACCAGAGTGGGTCATGAGATAGTTTGGAGAGGTTCAGGATGAGCCTCTATGTAGAGTAGAGTTTTCTTGGTCATCGAGAGAGGTTTCATGGTGGGGACCCATGATTCCAGTGGCTATGGCGGAGGCAGACATATAGGCATTACAACCATTACGTTGGGGTTGGAGTGGTGGATTAGAAGATCCAGGGACTATGGCTGCATACAATGCATGGTGGGCAGAGCATCACCCGATTCCTTATACAGATCTTGACCAGCCAAAACCAGTCACGAGACAAGGCACAGGGCCAAGAGGATGATGGAGAGGTGGAGGTGCCAAAGTGGGTAGAGTTGGTGGTAGAGGTGATGGAGATGAGGGCAAAGGCAGAGGTGGTGGTAGAGGCGGGAGATGAGGATGGAGAGGATGGAGAGGGGGTTAGGCTGGTGGACATGCACTCACTCAAGAGGCAGTAGTAGTTGATGTACCGATGGTAGACATCAGAGGGAAAGTGGATGTACAGGCTAGGGGTGAGCATGTTGCAGCGAAGGTATTGGTTGAGGAGTGTGCAGAGGTAGATGTTGGAGTAGAGGACATTGTAGAGGATGTAGATATGGATGTGGCTATAGATCCTCTAGGTATTTTGGCAGGATATGGAGACGGTGATGTTGAGGATGATGTTGAGGAGGAGGCACCGATGGAGGAGTAGGAGAGAGAGCTCAGAGATCAAATTGTAGAGGGGAGACGAGATGAGGATGCTCCCAGAGATGGTGACAGGGAGGCTTTGGAGGAGAGACTCAGACTTATGACTACAAAGTTTGAGGCGATGAGACTAGAGAGAGACAGTGCCTACACAGAGAGGGATGGTGCATATGTAGAGAGGGATAGTGCTCACGCCGAGAGGGATAGTAAATTTATCGAGAGAGACCAGGCAATAGCTCAGAGGAATGAGATAGAGCAATAGTTCTCAGAGGTTAGACACCTTTGCAGTGGGTCCTCATCTAATGGCATGGTATTAGAGTTGGTCAGATTGGTGGAGAGAGCCACTTATTACAAGGATTTGTATGAGGCCGCAGTGCCAACAAAGAGATGGGCTCCTACATTTTTAGAGGTGCACAGTTAGAGCAGGAGTCATACTAGGAGTCAGAGGACATAGAGCATTGAGGGGGTGGTAGGACCATCGAGGATAGGTCCATATGATAGGCCTTCCACCTCATAGAGGCCACCTTCGAGTCTTTTCCCACCACCATCACCATGTGATAGCAAGGGTAGCAAGACACAATGATAGGGAGTTATTTATGTAGACATTTGTATTTTCATCAAAGAGCCTATGAGCTCATGTTGTATTTATGGTTACATTTAGACATTGTACAGTGACACATGATTTTTTTGAGCGATATATATATGATTTTGGTGGCTTCTACATGCTATGCAGTTCTATGTTATGGATGATGCTTTATTTCTACATGATTATGTTTCCTAAATGATGTATGCACATGTGTATGTATGGATGTTTCTATATGTAATGAGTTATGCATTTAATAATGTCATGGATGTTTTAATTTACCTATGATAATGGATGCAATGTTCTACATGATGCTTATATGTGATGGTGATATGTACATGCAATGTTTACATTATGTATGTTTATGATGATGCAATGCCTATTATGTCATGATTTTGAATCTATGTAATGAAGATGGATGGTACTATCTATATGTTGAAATGTAATGCAACTATATGAAATGTTTATCAAATGTATGCAAATTCAAATGATCTAATGCTTTTATTATGTCACAGGACTTTATCTTAATGTCAAAAAAGAGAAATGTTAGGATGAAAATGAATGCAAAATGGTAATAAGAAATAATTAATGTTGATTGATTGAGAAAATGATATAATGACAGTTGAGCGATTGAGAAAAAGATATAATCTTTGATATATTGCCAAATACGCTATACTTGCTTTTCTATCATCATTGGGTAGGACATGACATAGATGGATAGTACACACTATGGTATGAGATAGACCATAGTGTACAAAGTTATATCCACTTGTGAAAAATAGACAGTCGTAGACAAGAAGTGTCTTAACTCAATACTAAGGACAAGATGCCCTAGTCGTTTGGTCAAGACAAACCACAAACAGTAGACAAATAAAAGATGGGTCATGAGACGTCATTGCTCCTCTAAATCCTTGATAGGACATCCTTGAGGAAACTAGTAATATGACTCAAAAACCAATGTTAAAAAGACAATTGATAGACAACAACCAAAGAGAAAGAGTCCTGAGACATTGTTGCTTCTATAAATCCTTCAAGGGACATCTTCAAGAAAGCTAGTAATAGGATCTTGCATAAATCGATAAAAAGATAAGATAAAATAAGATATAAAGTCATAAAGCCAAATAAATGTATTCGCCAAAACTTGATCTTGTGGGATTGTTTTATTGTTTGATTGTTTGATGTTTGACATAGCGTAATGTGAGAGAATGACACATACCGCATAAGATGTTGAGTCTTGTTTCAACCTGGTGACTTCTGTATAAGGCATGACAAAGCCTGGTTTCAAAAAGACACGTGCTATATAAGACATTGGAGTATCATGACGTTGAAATGATAAGCCACATGAGACTATGACAATTTGATGATGTCTGTTGACAAGAAAGACATATCTTGCATAAGACATAGGTTGATTGTTTTGACAATGTGTTTGATATTGACTTGATGACCTTGAGATGTTGCCTTGTTGGTGCATGACTTGTTTTGATTCATTGACTGATAAACTGTGTGTGTGTAGACAGTGTATGATAGAAGGTGATACCCTAAAGTACTGACCTAATGTGGTTAAAGACATGCATCTAAGTGAATGATATGTAATGTGTGTAGTAGTGATTGTGAATGAACCCTATTGGACTAACCTAGTGTGGTCTCAAGAGCTCATCAATTGATTAGCCATGCCTACGTTGTACATGTAGAGACCTCATAGTTTGACATGACCAATGAATTTGAATATAAAAAGCGTCATGATTTTAATGTGTGTGATACATGAAAAACCTAGACTGACAGACCTAATGCCTCGGGGGCACATCAATTGATGGCCTTGCCTACATCCCAGTCGCAAAGGCAACATAGTTTGACTATGTCTACGACTAACTTAACATGATTGACTTGATATGATTGACTATACATGACTAATTGACATGATTGACTTGACTCTTTTTTTGGGATTTTCTGACATTTTTTTGATTTTTTTGATTTTTGATGTTTTCTAATATTTTTTTGGGATTTTTCAAGATATTTTCAATGGTGTGATGTTATGTACAAGATGCTAGGGCATAGAACAAGGATTTTCCCCCATTCAAGAATAATATTTGGAAGATGGGGTGAGTAATGTGATGGAATGGACTTTGATATCAATAGTTTTGAATGATGGATAGGACAACCATTTATTATGAGTGATGGTGAAAAAGTCTGCTTAGAATGATGGTAGACGAAAGAGCAAGCTTGACTACTCATGGTGCCTGTTTGCCATGTTTTCACCATGGTACTTATCCATAGCGCCACTGAAGCGATTTTCACTAGTGGACGGATTTATTTCTCTTTACTTTTTTGATTTTCTCAATTTTTTGGTGTTACAAAGATGCCTGTTTGCCAGGTTTTCATCAAGGTAACCAATTTTTTGTTTTTTCATTTTTTTTTTCATTTTTTTGTATTTTTCCAAATTAAGACACAGATTCTCAAAGACTTAAGCGTAGAACCTCTTTAGATGCAGACTGTTGATAGGGGACAAAATCGGCTCTCCTTCAGGAGTAGAGAGTTGGTATGCTCCTAATCCAAAGGCTTCTATGATAATATACAGCCCCAACCAGTTAGGTTCAAACTTTCCTCGCTTTTCTCGTTCAACTTAGTTCTTAGCATTCTCCATTAATACCAGGTCACCAATGTCAAACTGTCTATTGAGAACCTTCCTATTGTAACTACGATGAAGATGATTCTGATATGCTTGCAAATGATCTAATGCTTTCTATCTTTGTTCATCCAGCTATTCTAGCTCTTGTAACCTAGAGACACAGTATTCTTCATCATAGATATGACCCTTCAAGGATACCCGTAGAGAAGGTATTTCAACCTCAATAGGTAAGATAGCTTTGGACCCGAATACGAGGGAATATGGAGTGGTGCCAGTGGGAGTATGGTTGCTTGTGCGATAAGCCCATAAGGTAGGATTAAGCTATAGGTGCCAGTCATGACTAGCATCATTGACAGTCTTCTTAAGGATTCTAACAATAGTTTTATTATATGGCTCAGCTTGGCCATTACCTTGTGGGTAATATGGGGTGGAGAAATGGTGTTTGATGTGGAATTCTTCACATAAATGGCATACTTCTTGGTTCTTGAATGGGTAGCCATTGTCTATGACTATGGATTAAGGCACACCATACCGAAAAATGATATAGTTTAGGATAAACTTAGATATTTGTGTGTTGGTTATGTATGTCATGGGAATAGCTTCGATCCACTTCGTGAAGTATTCGGTGGCGGTGATGATGAATTTGTGGCCATTAGATGATGAAGGGTGTATCTTACCTATGAGGTCAAGTCCCCATTGGGCGAAGGGCCATGGTGAAGTAATTGGACGAAGCTCCTGTGTTGGCACTCTTATCAAGTCTCCATGTATTTGACATTGTCTACATTTCTTTACAAAGATGTATGAGTCTTTCTCCATTGTAGGCCAATAGTAACCTAGTCTCATAATCTTAAGGTCTAGAGTAGGACCACTCAAATGAGATCCACATACACCCTCATGTACCACTTGCAAAGTTATTTGTGCTTCCTCAGCATCGAGACATCTCATTAGGGTGTTATCTAAGGTAAGTCTATACAGGGTTTCTCTGATGATGGTGTACTTAGCTGAATTTTGGATGAAGGTTCAATGTTGGTTATTGGACAAGTCTTGAGGTAAGGTTTGGTCAGTGAGATAGTTGAATATGTCTTTATACCAAGGAGACGTAGGACCAACAATGGTACACACTATCACAGTATCAGGGACATCATAAGCCGGGATCAAAAGTTGTTCAACCTAAAACTCGAACTTAGGCACATTACTTGGAATATCTAACAAGGAACCCATAGTTGCCATTGCATCTGCAGTTCTATTCTGGATTCATGGTATTTTTTGAAAAGTTATGTCATTGAAATACTGCTTGAAACTATCAGCCATTCATTTGTAAGGTGCAAGCTTTTCATCCTTAGTTTCATAATCATCATTCACTTGTTTGATTACCAGTTGAGAGCTGCCAAAGACATGTAGGCTCTTAATGTTCCACTGAGCTACCATTTTTAAGCCTATCACTAAGGCTTCATATTTTGCTATATTATCGATATGAGGGAAAGCAATCCTGAATGATTTAGGAATGGTATCACCTTGAGGTGTGACAAATAAGATACCAGCTCTTGAACCACGATTTGTATGTGACCCATCAAAGTATAGTTTCCATTCAGTTTTAATGTCAATGTTGAAGAGAAATTCATCTGGAAAATTTTCCACTAATGGATGGTATGCCTTTATAGGTGCATCTACTAGTTGATCTGCAATCACTTGTCCTTTTATAGCCTTCCTTTCGACATATTGAATGTCATACTCATTAAGTATCATAACCCATTTAGCCAATCGACCTGTTAAAGCTTCCTTACTTAGGAGGTATTTAGGTGGATCAATCTTTGTAATTAACATTGTTTGTCGATTGAGCATATAGTGTTGCAGTTTTTGGGTAGCAAAGACTACTGCAAGATAGGCACGTTCTATGTTTTTGTAATTCAATTCATATCCCACTAAGGTATGACTAATATAATAGACTGCTCTCTCATGACCTTGATCATCGTGTTGTGCGAGAAGAGCCCCTAATCCCGACTAAGTTGCTGAGATGTACAGTATCAATGGTTTTCCCTTTGTAGGTGGCATTAAGACTGGTGGAGTAAGCAAATAGTCCTTGATTTTCTGGAAGGCCTCTTGACATTTAGGTGTCCACACAAATGGTACTCCTTTCTTGAGTAGATGCTGAAATGGATGTATTTTATCTGCCAGTTGTACTATGAAACGCCTAATGGACTGTAATCTCCCCTGTAGGGTTCTGAGTTGACCAATGCTAGTTGGAGGAGGCATTTCTATGATAGCTCTTACCTTCTCTAGATCTACTTCAATTCCTCTTCAAGAGATGATATACCCTAATAGTTTCCCTAATTTAACTCCAAAGACACACTTCTTCAAATTTAGCCTGACATTGTAATTTTCTAGCCTCTGGAATATCTTGTCTAAAACCTTCAAATGATCTTCCCTTGTTTCTGACTTGGCTATAATTTCATCTACATAATATTCCATGAATGTATGTACAAAGTCAAGAAAAATCGTAGTCATTTCCCGTTGGTAGGTGGCTCCTGCATTCTTAAGGCCAAATGACATAAAATTCCAACAATATGTGCCCCATGGACACGTGAATGCTATCTTATGTTGGTCTTCAAGTGCTATCTTAATCTGGTTGTATCCAAAGAAACCATCCATAAGGGATAGCATCTCATATCGTACTGTAAGATCTACTATCATGTCGATATTCAGCAAAGGGAAGTCATCCTTAGGACATTCCTTATTGATGTCTCTATAGTCAGTGCAAATGCGAATGCCCCCAGTTAGTTTAGTAATTGGTACAAGATTTGATATCTAATCTACATTGTCTATTGTCCTTATGAATCCTACATCCAAGAGCTTCTTAAGTTCTGCTTTCACCAGTAGAGCGATTTGTGGATGCATTTTCCTTAGTTTAGTTTGACTAGCTTAATCCCTAGCTACAATGGTAAATGGTGCAATATTAGGTCTACATCCAGCCTAGGCATGTCAACATACGACCATGAAAATTTTACCTGTCTCTTTTTGAAGAAGTCTTTGAACTCATGTTGTTCTGTCTTTGTTAAAGAAGCTGCAAAATATACCATCTAAGGATTCTCTTTTGTACCTATGTTGACTGCAACAACCTCTTCTACTAGCATCAGTGAATTTTCTTGTTCAACGGGGAGAATATTTAAACCTCTATCCTTGGATGCCTCAGAGAGGTTTTCGCTCTTGGATACGTCCTTTATTTTGACTTTTTCATCGTCCAAAGGCGCCTTGCAGTTTTCACCTAGGGACTCATCATTTTTATTTTCATTCTCATTTTTGCGACTAGAGGTCTAAATAGACTCCCCGAAATATGCTTTATCATCCAAGTCTATGGTAAAACTTGACTTATGATCCCCTCTAGGTATGCCTTCTCTAAGTCCGATGAACTCAGCAATTGCTTCATCATTCTCGAATGTATCTATGATAGGTGTACCTTGTTGATCCCAGTCAATAAGTTTGGGATATACAAGGGGCATGTCATCATTGGAGTTTCTAAAGGTAGTTGCGGACAAAGTGGTATAGAATGATTGACATGGTCGCAGAAGTTTTGGACCAACTCCTTCTTGTTCTTCCTCCTAAGGGTAGGTATACTCTATTGTGGGACTATGGTGATGGTTGATTCATCAGAAGATGGTTTGTCAGGTGCCCAAGATGTAGGATCAAGGGTTTCCCAATAATAGTTCTGTTTCCATTCTGCTTTGGACAAGTGTTTCTTAGGATGAGGACTAGATTTTTTTGGTACAAGTTTCACATTGAGGTCCAATTCTCCAAATAGGGCATCGATATTCATGGTACTAGTAGATGAAAGGGATTCCCATTCATCATCATTAGAGTAGGGGGATTCATCATAAACTTGAGGTTTGTCATAAACTGGGGGTTTTCATAAACTGGGGGTTTGTCATAAACTGGGGGAAGTGGTTCATGAGATATCTCAATGTCTGTGCAAGCACTCACTTCCTCTTGAAAAGATGAAGAAGTACCAAGATACCCAATTCTAAGCAGTTGACACCCTAGCCCTAAGTATTTTGGTCGTTGGTAGATAGTGATCGGTTATGTCCTTCCATTTTGATATAGCCTTAACCCACTGTGCCCATCATAGCCTTCCTTTTGCATTATCTTAAAGCCTTTTCCATACTAATCCTTAGCTATTTGAATGGATGGGGGGGGGGGGTATTCATGTTCTTCTTGATATAACCAGGAATCACCTTGATCCACAATTTCTTCAATTAATTCTCCCCATTTGGTTAATGTCATTGTAGGGGGGACATGAAATGTGACCACTAACTGTCTTCTATCTGCCATGGGTAGGCCATATGCCATCAGTGGAATCAGTTGGCTGACGCAGTATGATGCCTTTATATTATATTCACCACAACCCTTGTCTTGGATCTCGAGTTTAGGAGTGGATGATGGTGGTTTGAATGAAATGGACTTAGTGAGATGTGATGGGTCAACATATTGGGATAGAGTGGATGATGAAGCCTCTTGCTTAACAGGCACTTGTCGTTGTGGAAGGTCCCTTAGGCTTGTACAATATTGGAAAGGATCTAGATCACCATCAATAGTGATCTCTATGCCATTATACGAGAACTTAAGACATTGGTGGTATGTTGAAGGGATAGCTCTCATTGCATGTATCTAAGGTCTACCTAACAACAAGTTGTATGGAAGGGTGAGATCCAATACTTGGAAGCTGGTGTTCATGATCACTGGGCCAATTCTGATAGGGAGCATGATGACTCCTTTGGATGACCTTTCCTCATCATCATACGCCTTGATGACTATACTCTTGGAAGTGTCTACACATTCTTCTGAGAATCCTAATACCTTAACCAATTTTAGGGTACACAAGTTCAAACCTACGCCTCCATCTACTAAGACTCATCTGACTCTAGTTTAATGGACTAAGACTTCAAGATGTAAGGGGTCATTGTGATCAGACTTTTCATTTGAGTAGTCTTGTTGGGAAAATGTGGCATGATGTGAGTTAGTCAAATATCCTACCATTTCTTCGAAGCGATTGACATCCAAGTCCGTGGGAACAGTAGTGTTTTGTAATGCTTTGTCAAGTATGGCTCAGTGTTTAGGTGACAAAGTCAATAGTTCCAAGATAGATATTTGTGTGGGATTTTTGCTCAATTGATCGATAAGATTGTATCTATACTTGGGGCTCTATGTAGGTGGTTCAGAAGGACTTGGAATAATTATTTTAGTCCTGTGTGTGTTCACATTACATTTTGGGTGCTTTTTGATAATGACGGTATCAACATGTTTGTGTGCGGCTTGGAGGCTATATATGGTCTTTCCTTTCCCATAGTCATATTTGGAGTTGGTGTAATTGGTAGAGGGATTGTTCTTGGTTCCCGAACCGGAGGTGTTTCCTTTTGTGTGGTCATGTAAAGAGTCTGTGAAGACCTTATGATCACTGTTTTTAGTATTTTTCTATCCGTTTACCTCTATGGATCCATTTTCAGCAAAGTCTTGAATGATATTATTTAATTGGTGACATTGTAGGAGGTTGTGCCCTTTTGTTCGATGATAGTCATAGAAAGCATTATCATCCCACCATGAAGGTTTGAACTATCTAGGATCATACTCTCTTGGTTCCAAAGGTTTGATGAGGTTATGCTTGACCAATTCTTTGAAGACTCCCTCGATTGGTTGCCCTTAAGGTGTAAATTCTCGTGTGGGAAATCCCCTTTGGGGTCTTTGTTGTGAGTTTTGGACATAGTTAGCCGTTTGATCTGGATTGTTCATCATGTCTTCCTGGTTATTGTATCCTCTAAGTGTGATAACTAGTCTAGTATGTATGTGCTTAGCATCAATTATGTCATCATTCGTGACACTCTTGTTCCTAGACCAGAACTTGTTTCTATCATTCGACACAGGATGTTGGACAATTGGCCTCTTGCCTGGTAATTTGATTTCACCTTTGTCAATAAGGCCCTTTTCAAGGATGATCCCCTTTTGTACCAAGTCAAGGAATGAAGTGCAACAGTGTACCCGTAAGTCACCTCTTAGTTTGGGGTTGATGTTTTTGAGGAAGATAGTGACCTTTTGTTTTTTAGGTATTTCGACGGGACAACAACTAGCTAGACTTCTCCATCTTTGGAAGAAAGCGATGAACGTCTCTCCATCTTCTTGTGTCGTGTGGCACAAGGTTGCTATGGTTACTTTGTTGTCTATGTTAAAGGCAAAATGTTTGACAAACTTTTCAGCCAATTCCACCCAGGATCGTATACCGTATGGCAATTTGGAAAACCATTCCAATGCTATCCCTATGAGGGTTCATGGAAATAGGAACATCAAGTAAGTGGGGTCATACAATATGTCCATGCATGCCGTTGAGAATTCTTTAATATTTTCTAAAGGATTCTTCCTCCCATTATACTTAGGAAAATTTGGTATGATGTATCCATGGGGGAAAGGTGTCATGTAGAGTGCTTTATTGAATGGACATGGACATAGGTCTTGTGCTGATATAGTTCATTTGCCTGACATAGACATGTCGTCCATATTTTGTTGTAGAGTCTACATTTGGTTTTGAAGGATGTCGACTTGTGTCAAGGACATGGTGTTCATGTTATTCGGATCAATGTAGATGTTCTAATACGCCATGTTTTGTGATGGGTTATGATTGGGTGAGGGAATATATCCTGTCAAAATATTCTTATTCGGGATAGGGATATTCCTTGTCTGAATGGTCTGAGTTGGTATCGGAATGCTTCTTGTCCGAATTGTTTGATTTGGTATAAGGATGTTTCCTGTCTGAATGATTTGGTTTGGTATAGGTATGTTTCCTATTTGAATGATTTGGTTTGTTATAGGTATATTTCCACCAACTTTGGATCTCTTACTAGTAGTGTTGGTGCCAAAGGGGTTGGAAGAATTTGCTCCCGCAGTGAATTGTAAACTTTGTGTTATATTGAAAGGGGTTGTGTTCATAATTGATGATGTTTGTGTTGATATACCTATTGGTATCGCTGCAGTTATTTCAAGAATAGACACAATTGATGTCGCAACTTGTGTTGGTTGAGTTGACTGTGTTGTCAAAGTATGGACATCAAATCTTGGGGGTAGTGTGGCACCTTCTACTAGCAATTTTGCTAAATAGCATTGTGGATCGCATGAAGGATGCAAACTCGGGGTCTTGAACTGATGCATCTATGTCTTCTATGTAAATCTGGCCATGTGTGTCCCTAGTGACATGTTTTTCTAGCAAAGGCTAGTGTGGTCGTTTACTTCTTGACGGTTGGTTTCTGAACGAATTGATGAATTCATTGGGGTCTGTCATTGCTTTGTGTTTCTTTTGGGATCTTGTTTCGACCATGAAAAATTTGCTCAAAATGGGTAATGCAGACTATGCCTAAAAATGAATATGATCTATGTCTATGTTTTTTTGGATTTTTTTTTTTGTTTGACACTAAATGACATATACTAAGACGACATATGATATGATGGACAATATGCAAAATCTCAAGTAGATTATGATGATAAATGAGCCTAAGATGAGTATAACCTACCACCTAATGGAGTAAATGTATGCAAAGATTTGTTTTTGACCAAGGAACCTGATTGGATAACAAGGACAGTTGATCTGAAAATATCCACTAAATGAGACTAAAGTGACAAGGTTTAATGATTGTGACAAAATAGAAATGTGAAGGATTACTATGACTATGATGTGTACTATGACTAAGACATATATGATGCCTAAAGATGCAAGGTTTTTGAGAAAAAATTACCAGTTTCAATCCAAGGTTGACCTTAAGAACCTAAAACAAATATTGACAATGATGTTTTCTATTGATAGGAAAATGCGGTTCACGAAATAGTTTCAGTTCATACTTTGACAGATGCAAGTTTTTGACAGTGCATGTGGTGTTTCTGATAGTTGCGGTTTATCCTCTGACAAATGCAGTTTACCAACACATATGCGACTTGAAAACTAACAGATGCATTTTTCTATTACACATGCGGCTCAAAAATTGAGAGATGCGGTTTTGCATGCACACATGCGACTCAGAATATGACAGTTGCAACTCGTGATATGCAGACTATGAAAAGTGAATGTTTTGACAGACAAATGCAACTTTTCCCCTAACAGATGCGACTCGCTAATACACATGCGGCGATTAAACTGACAAATGTGACTCAATTTTCTGACAGTTGAAATTTTTCCCGAAAGTTGAAATTTTCTCGAAAGTTGTTGACTGACTTTGTTTATTTGATGAAGATTTTGATGAATACAACAAAGAACAAACATAGCAATCAAATTATCATCCGTTTTTGTGATGTAAGGACTATTAAGACTCGAAAACATGTATAACCTAGGCTTTTAGGACAATACTTGTTGAATTCTTATTTGGATTTCTCCAACTACACATATTTATGGCGAATGACTAGTAGCTTGACCCCATTGGCTCTCCTCCATGACACTCACTTATACAGGGCAGCCAAGCTACTGTATCCATGAAACTCCCATGGCATACATTTCATTTCCACACATAAACCGTAAGAATATAAGACGGCTTCACAAGGCCAACCCTGCTGCGCCAACAAGTAGGTAGGATTTTGGTAACACTACAACAAGGTTTTTAACAAGGGCATTTCATTCGTGGGACACTATCCAACATTGGAAAGAGTCCATTTCTTTCCATCTCATCGGAATAGTGAGCATGATTAATGGGTTTTCCCCAAGAATCCTCTTTTATATACCGGCTGGAAGTCGCTTGGCTTTAGCGTGCTACTGGTCTGAGTCGTCTTGAGGCGAGTACTTTTTCCCACCAAGACAGGCCCATGTTCTAGAGTCAACAACCGTTTCTCTTACACCCAAGGTCGCATGGCTGCACAAGGGGAGAGGATACTTCGGTGTATTGAATCGTAAGGATTATAGATACGTGCAAAGCACCAAACAAAGAAGACAATTGTCTATTTGTCAATCAAAAAATTCATTTTAATCCCACATGACATTTATCTATCTACCAAACAAACTTGCTAAATAAATAAACACATAGGCATTAGGTACTACATGCAAATTTATCAGTAGTTCTGGTTTTGTTTTTTTTTTGTCTTCTATGCTTCATCCTGCAAACAATATGTTATTCCACCTTAACACAACTAAAATCAACCATTAGCGAAAATCAAAATAGCTTCAAAAGTGAAAATGAAAATATGAATGTATGGAAATCAATGAAAAAATGAAAAAATTTTACCAGCCAGATGCGGCTTTTGGAGCCACAGATGCGGTTCAACTATTTACAGGCGGATGCGGTTCGCAAATTTGTTGACAGGCGAATGTGGTTCGTGACTTTGCGGATGTGGCTTTTTATGATAGATGCGTCGCTATTTTTCATAGATGCGTCTCATGGATAAAGATGCATCATTTCAAGGAATAGATGCGGTGCGGCGTACGAAAAAGCTGCAAAAAAGATCAAAAAACGGAAAAATAGAAAGACGAAAATATCGACAAATTTTCAAGCGTGTTCACGTCGGGTTCACCAAATGTAACATGATAGATTTTTCTGCAAGCTAGAATAACAATGTTAAATCCTAATCTAAAATCAAACAACAAAGAATGAGGAAATAAACTCAACTAATAAAATCAAAATCATCTCAGCAAATATGCGTTCATCCCTTCGAATTATCTTGATTTATCTTCTCCATTTTGCCTTTTCAGTATTCTTGCCCTCAAATTTATGTGTTTGAATGCAAGTATAGCTTTGTCGAGTGTCTAAGCAAAATATCAAAGACTTGTCTCTTCTCAAAAGTGTATGATTTTGGGAGGAGGAATAATGATAATGATAGGCTATTTATAGATTTTGGGTTTTTGAACGATCAACTCAGATTGAAAGAGAGATAGACGGATGAGATTGATCAATGCCATGTGATGTGAGTTCTATGTCAGATAGAATGTGAGTTAGAAAGCAAGTCAGAACATGAGTTCAAAAAAGACTGAAGATAGAACAAGATCTTAATCTTCTGTTAAGAATCTTCGAAAATAGAAGAAATATACTTTGAATGTCAAAGACAAAGTTAGAAGTTGAAGAATAATGCATTCAAATGCAAACATGAGTTAATTAATTAAATAAATATATTTAATTAATAGACATATCATGCATATGAGTTGGAACTAGTTAACTGACTAGTTGTGACCGAGAGTCTTCTCGCAGTGATAAACTGGTGTTGAATTCAAAGATAACTGAAGAACTAAAAATAGATCTTGAGTCAAAAGGTAAGTGGATGATTAGATAACTAAATGATAGAGGAATGTGACATAAATAAATTAAATATGAATTAAATGTTAATTTAATTCAACATTCGAAAATAGAAGATTTAATTAAATAAATAAAGATAATTTATTTAATTGACGTTCAAAAAGGGTGGAATTGAATAATTAAATAATAAATATTTAATTATAGTTGAAAAGGGGGTTAAATGAATAATTAAATAAAGATGTTTAATTATAGTTGATATATGATAAAAGGGAGGGGGGTAATTAAATAATAAATTATTTAATTATGAAAGAGGATTTACTAAGTTAGCGACATAATTAAATAAATATGATTTATTTAATTAATCAAATTGAATAATGGGTCATTTATGAATTAGTGAATTAATTAAAAAGGGGTATTTAATTAATAGAGGAAATATGTGTTAGAAAGGTTAATTAAATAATAAACATTATTTAATCAAGACCATGGACTATAGAAAATTATGTCGAATATGTACTCGCAGGCCTAGACCAATTTTCGGTATCTACAATAACCACTATGGTGGATGGTGAATATTTCATTGTGAACGGGAAACTGAAAACATTTGTGAATAACAAATGGGGCCACTTTCATTGATTGAAGCCACGGGTGGCCTAGTTGCAAATGAAATTGGTCCAATTGTGGGATGATAGAGAAGGTAAAGTCCAATGTATTAGGGCCTATCTATAATGGGAGAATGATTGATCTGATCGTAGGGCATGTGAAATCATTATGTGTTTTGATCCATGCAATAGATCTATCATAAACATCTTGAGAGATATCATGTAGTACAAAATATTCTTTTGTGATCACATTTTTGCTACAAGCAGGATCTGTGAGTATCCCATTAGTGGGCTTATCATAAATTCTATCGATTATGTAGAGAGGACCATCAGGAAGATTTTTGAGTATGTCTTGAGGTGAAAAGGTAATCTCAAGAGGTGTTTTGTTTTGGAACTTATGATGGATAACATCAATCGTGCCTACCATTTCAGCTATAGGCTTGACATGGGTCACATTTGGAAGAGGATCAAAATGTTCATCTTGTGTATCAACATTCATAACATCATTTTGTGAAGTTTCACTAGCTTTGACAAATGAAAAATTATGTTTAGGCATAGGATTGTTAAAAAAAATTATATTTTGGTTTGGGGGTGCAAAAAACTTATTGCCTTCATCATTGATACCGGCAATGGATAGATGACCTGAATCAATGAGGTCTTGCACAAAGTGCTTAAGACACTTACATTGTTCAGTGTCATGGCCGTTTTGTCTATGGAAACAATAATAAGTAGTGGAGTTATAGGATGGAGATAAAGGCTTATTAGGATTGGGTGCATGGACGAGAGGAGGATATCATTTTTGGTTGGAGCAACTGAGTCATGGTATTATGGATGGTATCAGGTAAAGGCGTGAAGGTTCGTTTAGGGTCTCCATAATTGAAAGGCATCATGGTATTAATAACCACTATTTGATTCTTGGTAGGAGGGGGTTGGGAATGATGGTTAAATTGCAAAAACCCTTTATTTGTCTTTCAAAATGGTTGAGAGTTAGTTTGGTTGGTAGCGTCGGACTTCTCAAATCGACTAGAAGTGGATTGTGTATCATGACTACTAGTTGAATTGTGATAATCATAGAGTGCTAGGCATAAGTGAATGAAGGAAGGGAACTTCGTTAGGGTGAGCTTGTACTGAAGGGGTGTTAACAAATTTTCAGTAAAAATATTTTGTAGATGTGTACCGGGTATCTTGACATGAATTAAGGAATAAAGCACCTGATAATGGGAGATAAAGTCTATTATCTTTTCATTAGTGTCTTTCTTGCATCTCATCAAATTGGCCAAGGTATTTTAAGGAGTCATGTGCACTTCCAAGTGGTTGATAAATACATCAACAAGTTCATTGAATGAACTAATTGAATTAATTGGTAAGGAAGAAACCCAATCCAGGTCAATATCTTTAAGGGTCCTAGGAAACAACTTGGCTAACAATTTGTCATCAAGAGAAAAATAACTGCACAAAGCAGTATAAGAATTAACGTAATTAGAAGGATCACCCTTCTCTCCATACTTCTCAAATCTAGGGATTTCTATTTCTTTTGGCATCGGGGTGCGTAGGATCTCTAAGGATAAGGGATTGCTATGAACATAGTGGGTGGGTGAACCATTCTTGTTTTGATTAATAGTGGAAATCTATTGTTGCATGGATCAAATAGTGTGAAACAGTTGTGTGATAAGAGGATATGTATAAGTTGTGTTGGGTGGAAGGGAAAGTGAATGGGATGCTAATGGGGGGTATGGTGGAAGAGGCTAAGGGATACAATGCTGCATAAGATGTAGGAATACTAGTATGAATACCAAGGGAAGGTATCACATTGCTAATCTATTTTATAGTTGTTGTCACATTAGGAGAGGCATAGGTAGGAATGGAAACTATTGTTGAGGGAGGAGTGGAAGGTTCTCCTTGGCTAACAATAGGGGTGGTTTATTGAGAAATCCTAGGTGTGGAAGAGGCTTTTTTTTGGTATATCTCCACTATTTTCTTCACAACACCTAGGCCATCATCGATGGCAAGCATACAATGAATGTTCACTATGGCTGGGATGGCAGTGGAAAACATGTTCTCAAGGCTTACTTCATGATGGAGGTTTGCTAGGTTTGCATGAATGTGAAATAGATTTTCATGTGGTAGGTCATCATGTCTATTGTCAATAGGTGTGTTTCCTAGGTGCGAAGAGTTACTAAGGGTGGTTTCTAGGCCTAGTGCACTATTATCGATACTAGGTGGAGAATCCTGAGAGATCCCAAGATCTAAAAAAAGAGTATTGTCATGAGTCTAGAGCTTCATCTCACTATAGTATCAGCAAGAGAACAAAAAATTATCATGCAAATTTTCTTAAAGTTGGGGTGGATGCAAATGCAATGTAAACAAAGGAGAATAAAATGCTTATAACCAGAATGCTAGAAAATAAAACAAAAATGCATAACCAAAAAATAGAAGTGCAGATATTGCTTTGAAAATGCCAAAAATTATAGTGTGAAGGGTGCAAGGGGACTAGGTTGCCTAGTGTGGAAAATTAGTCCCAGTAGTGATATTTTAACAATTTTTTAGAAGTTTTGACTACTTTCTATGATTTTTATACTTTTTTATGCAGGTAGAGAATGGAAATGCAACTTTTTTTGTATTTTTTCAATGAAATGCAATGCAAAGTGCAAGCTAACATGAAATTTTCACTAATGCACTTTTTAAATATCCCTAGAATGTAAACAATGCAAAACCCTAATGCAATGCAAGCCTTTTTTTAGGATGAAATTAAAAAATTAGAAGTGAAAAGAAGTGTTCTTCGGATGGGTTCACCAAAATGAACCACCAAAAATATATGCTAATGAAGGGAAAGAGGATTCCCCAATTATGCCCCTAGGGTTGTTCACCTAGGAGCTTCGTCAAAAGAATGGCTTGCTTTCCACTTAATGATATGCTTTTGGTGAGTTCATTCAAAGATATGGGTTTTGTTGTGTGTGGTAAGATGTGCCTAAGTGTTGTAATTTAATTAAACAAACTAAACTATGAAATGTAAACTAAATGACCTAAATGCATGAAAAATAGAAAGAAATTGGAAGAGATAGAAATGGTGCACTTGGGAACTGAAAGTGATAGAATATGATCTCTAGAATCTTTTGGAATTTGCTAGAAATATTCATTGGTGTCCACTTACACTAGAATGGATCACCTAGTCCTCTGCCCGGGAAACTTTGCCAGAATGGATTTCTAGTAAAAGGGTATCCAGAAACACAAAAACCTCTTTTTAGGCCTAGTACAGGGACAAAGTCACCAATCATGGTGACCTAATCCTCTTGGTGCTTTCAGGAGTTTCGTGGTTGGAATCTATAGGTGCCCACTTGTACTTCTATTTTTGACAGAGACCCATGTCTAAATATTCATAAAATGACCCGCAAGTTGTCTTTTAGCTCCTTCTACACTTTTGTTGACTTGAGTTGATGTAGATGGAATTATGACACATTTTTAACACTTTTGTCCTTGATTAATCTACATACACACCTGAAAAGAACACATACAAATAGAAGGAGAAGGTTAGGGCTAGAGAAGAGGAGTTTGCCTTAGTCAAACCCCATGTTGGTAATCAAACCCAAATGAAATAGAAATGAAAAGGGTAGATGATTGAACAACAAGAAATTGTCAACACTCACCAAACCCTTGTTGAATATGTCTGAAAACATGCAAGAACTAGCTCCAATGGAGGTTGCTTGAAGTGCCTTGTGCTTGAATTATTACTTGAGAAGATTGAGTGCTTGAGTGCTTGTGAAGATGAAAATGATGTTAGGTGGGTGGGTGAAATGAGGATGAAAACCCCTATTTATATGTGTTATGCCCTAATTTCTTGAAAATAACACATGATAGGCCAAACTTAGGATTTTGGATGCAAATTCCCATTAGAATTTTGTCTTAATTTTGAATTTTATTCAAAAAGGGACTAGGTCGCCCTAGTCCACTTGGAAAAATTCAAGTGGTGGTTGGAAATTAAGTGGTATTTAATGATGTTTATTGGAATTGTCTCCAAAAACACAATTAAGTTAGGCCTTAAATTACTTTAAGGGACCAATTTAACATAAGGAAGGGTGAATTTGTTGATGACAAGCCTAGGAAAGTGTGAAAATGCATTACTACACCTTATAAAACTTTGAAACAAGGCTTGGAAAGAGGTAAAAAGGGGTTATTTTGGTGAATTAAGTTGAAAGGGTCTTAGAAAATTGGGAATATGCGCTAAAACACTTCACAAAAATTTTGTGAAATATTGCTAGGTTGTTGTTGATTTGCAAGCATTCAAGGCCTAATGTGATTTTTTTGGCCACATTACATCATTAGATCAAAGAGAAACAAGGCAAAAACCCAAGGGAAAAGGTCCAAATGAGTGAAATGGGGTCATTGCTACACTTTTTGGCGACACAAATTAAAATTAAAATTTGAAATGGAATGAGAGACCAACAATCTAACCATAGCAATAAAGAAACCTACATAGATCAAGGAAGACATCAACATCATTGAAGGTTAAAATGAGTCCCATCCAACTAATCCTTAGCCATCCAGTCCTTGATATGAGTTAGAATATTTTCAAATCTCCAAAATTTCCAATGGGAAAGGAGAGCCCAATATTGGAGATTTCACCAACAGAGTTATTTCCTTCTCTGTAGATATGGGAAATGAAGTCAGCTACCATTGAATATATAACTCATTTAGAGTCCAAAATAAATCTACTTATATTCTAAGAGGACTCAAACAAGTCATTTAGACAATCCATAATCAATTTTGAATCACCCTCAATCATGAAATGGTCAAACCCCTGATCTTTTAGCCTCTTAATTCCTCTTGAGGAAGCCATAGCTTCCACTTTAAAACTAGTATCTATACATATAAATTTATCATAGGAATCAATACACTTCCTATTATGGTCTCTAATCAAACCGTCAACCACTTCCATACTAGGATTTCCTTTATAATATCTATCAAAATTTACTTTGATCCAATCGTCTAGAAGGGGAGTCCAAATGGTCATTTTATTTTTGTAGATATTATTCCTGTTGATCTTGTTCAGGTCTAGGTTAAGCCCCTACTACTCTTTAATTTTGATGTCTTTATAATTAGGCATGGAATTAGAGAGCCAAAATATTTTGAGTTTATATTCTCAAGCAAATGTTGCTTCATGCTATAAAAAACCTTAGCACTGCTCCTCTAATTTTCCTTGAAGATTATATTATTACATTCCTTCAACATATTCCAAGAGACCATAAGAGGGCCATGATACTAAATCTCATTGATAATAGTATAAGAGAAAGCGAAAAAATTCCAGTGGCTCACTAGGTCTATAAAGCCATCAGGAAACATCCAATCTGAAATAAGGTTTTGTGGGATCAAGAACCAAAATTCCCAAGCAAAGGGATAGTGAACAAGTAGATGGTTAATATAATATTTATTAGAAAGGAAAAGAATACATTTATTCACAATTTGGAATCCATTTTTATTAAGAATAGAAATGGTTAAGATTATACCATGTAATGTAGCCCACCAAAAAAATTGACTTTAGGAATTAGTTCGGAGAACTAGATTTTAGACCAACTAAAATTATGATCCACAATAGGGTGAAAACAAACAATTTGTAAGAAGGCCTTAAAAAATAAATTCATAGAGGGGTTTTGAAGATACAATAACCACCTTTAATAGCAAGAAATTTGTCTCCCAAAATAGAGTTGAGGGAATTGAAGATACAATAACCAATTAGCACATTACCACCCTTGCTCATTCTTAGATATTTAACATATTTTTCAAAGTTTCTCTATTTGGAAGTGTCAACATCCCAATTGATATATCCATAGACAAAATTCCCATAGAGAGATAGAGGGTCCTATTTGGTTGGAAAAAAATCAGCCATCGAGGAAAGCTTAAGACCAATACCCCACACTTCCTCCCAAAAATTAATGGTACTTCAATTCCCCAATTTCCTTTTGACACTTTAAAGCAAGAAATTCCTTGTTTTAGAATGTTATTCCAAAATGTCAATCACATTGGGCAGTCTTGGTTAAAAAGAAAGCTACTTGGGGGATCATTTCCCATGTATTTATCATGGAGGATCTAGGACCCCTGATAAGATTCAAGCACTTAAGTAATCTCACACCCTAGGATTATCAAGATTCTATCTTGCACCTATTGAGTAGCACTAAAAAAATACAATTTTATTTTATTGTAATTTATAAATTGTCTAGAGAGCTCTACATACTTGTTAAGAATATCCTTCCAATTAGCAACCTAAAACACTAAATTCAAACCAAAAAGAAAGGTATCATGAAAAAACTATGGGTAAGAGGTAGGAGCTAAGGAAGAAGTGGCACAAACCACACTTAGGTAGCCCCGATCAAGAATATTTTGAAGGTTTCAGTTGAAGACTTGAACAACAATTATAAAAAGATACGAGGAAAAGGGATCACCTTGTCTTAACTCTTTCTCATAGGTGAATATTTTAGAAGGGACACCATTAAGGAGGAAAATGAAGTGAGTGGTAGAGAATTATTCTTGAATCAGTTTCAAGAACATCCCCCTGAAACCAAACTTTTCCAACACAATAAATAGGAAGTCCCAAGGGACCCTATTGCATGTCTTCGATATATCCAGCTTAAGGGCTATGATAAGGATTCTGGAGTGCACCAAAGAATTTAAAATTTCATGAGAAATAATAACTGCATCTTCAATATGTCTACATACAAAAACCCCTTTTTGGTTCCCAAAGATATATTTTTCAGCAAAGGCTTGATCCTATTAACCATGATTTTGGAAAAAAATTGTAGACCATATTGCAAATGTTGGCAAGTCATTAATCAACCATGGAGCTCACATCCTTATTTTTGGGAACAAAAAAAAATTCTCTCACATCCAATAGGAAATCATCAGCTAAGATTTCTCAAAAATATTGAAAAAAAGTGGGATGCAAGTTGTCTAGGCTTGGTGCTTTATAAGCACTAAAGGAGAAGACAACCAATTTGACTTCGTGTAAAGAAACCATGTACTCTAAAGAATTGATATCATCAAGGGAAATCAAGTAAGGAATAACCTACAAGAGAGAAGCCAAATCAAGAGACAAGGAAGCCCGAGGGTGACCACCATCAAAAGAGAAAGAAAAAACTTCCAATTCTAGGTCTTCATCCTTAGTAAGAAGATCCCCATTATCCTTGACTAGGGAGAAGATCCTTTTACCTCTCCTATTATTGAGGGTGGATTGATGAAAGAACTTAGTGTTCCTATCACTCTCATTTAACCACTGCACCTTGGAATTTTGTTTCCAAAAGGTTCTATTTATTGGTAACCTCAAACCATTAATTTCTTAGCTCCTTTTCTCTCACAACAATAGATTCATCAACAGTCCTAACCTCCAATAGGTCTTGAATACTTTTAAGTTTTTGGAGGATAGTTTTCTTAGTTTGGAAAATATTCCCAAACATGAATTTATTCCAACCTAGGACATTAGACCTTATTATTTTTATCTTTTGATCTATTGTAAATATAGGTGTATTTTGACAGGGAAAATTCCACCATCTCTTAATTAGGTCTTTAAAATTTGGGTACAAATTCCACATTATCTCATACCTAAAAGGAAAAGGACCAAATTTTTTATTTTCTTCCCATCTTAAAACTAAGACACTATGGTCAAAGGTAGATATTGGCAATGCAAATAATTAAAGCTTGTAGAAGATATCCTAATAAACAAAGATTAGAAAATGATCGATTTTGACCTAAATAAGATTTTTACGACTACGTCTATTCAACCAAGTGAATTTGGATGCCAAAAATTCCATGTCAAGGAGCTCCAGATTGGAAATGAAATTACTAAAATCTAACATACTATCAAATAAATCCTCCAAACTACCAAGCTTCTTTGAAGGGTACAAAGGAGTATGAAGTCACCAACAAGCATCCACTTTTTATCCTTATTAATCGAGATGATCCTAGGCACAAAATCCCACATCTCGTTTCTAGCATTTCTAGAGTTAGGGGCATAAATATTGACAAGATGCCATTCTAAGTTAGTCTGCAATCATCAAAAAAGACTTCTAAGTATTTTTTATTACTAAATCCTTCCTTACCATTTAGTTTGTCAAAATTCAATAAGGTAGTGATTCCCCTAGAAGCATTGTGTTGGTTTGTTTTTTACTGAAACTAGGTTGATCTTCTAATCTACCTACGGATTTTCCAATTCCAATCAAGGGCAACTCGAAGGACTTGGACCAACTGACAAGGATTTTAAGGACCTCCAACACTTTGGGCTCTGCAAGACCTAGGAGGGTGATCCCTTAATGTGTTTATGGCCTCTACACCATAATTGTAAACAACATTAACCATAATAGATTATCTCACTCAATAGCTCAACAAAATGGGATAATACTGAATAGAATTGGTTGTTCATCAATAACTATAAACCATTTGGAGTATGAGATAATTAGAACAACACTTCAAAGTAAAATATATTCATTAATTTTAATTTGTAGCAAGCTTCGAGTGAACACAAACAAATTCTGAATCACAAAAAAATATGCAACTTAGATTAGTGCCTTATTTCTATTGGATGAGTCAAATTCATAAATACCTAAGAGTTTATAATAGATTCAACTCATAGCATATAATATCTTTGATAATATTGCCTTACAATACCACCAATATGTAACCCTAACTAATACTACTTATCAGATCCTTGTACAGAACATATCAACCTACAATCTCATTTAAGAATTTTAATTAATTCTTTGAATTAAAGCTAAAATAAGAATTTCACACACCACAATAGTGAGATGATAAAAATAACCCTTGATCACTTTATTCAAAATTTCAAATACACAAGAGAGACATGAGCTTGAATTTATCAATCTGATTAAAATTCTAGTACTGTTATACAACATTATATCTCCATGAATTCAAAACCTATAACAAAATGACTCGGAACCTAATTTGCATTTCCTCTATAACTATTAGAATTTACAATTGCTTTACAACTTCACTTAGACTCAACCAAATATTTATAGCTTTCTAACTCATACTTCTAGCCTTAATATCCTTCTGATAGAAAATGAAGAAGAAAACAAGCATTGGGCAAGAAAGTACACATGTCACCAGTCAATTGGATCACTTTGTGACATCTCAAAATTTAGTTACAATAGATATTTCCCCTAGAGAATCTTCTCATTATTTTCCATGTTTCCCATTGAGGATGATTTGATATAGCAGTGAATCTTCAAGAGAACACACACTTAAACTGCCACAAAAAAAAAAACTTGAAATTGTCATGATTGCAACAGCTAATTAATTAATTGTTACAAGTTTACTCCCTCTTTTACTCCTTAGTTAAATATGTATCCACCCATCACTTGGCCAATTAAATTCGATTACCTCATCTACCTTGGCTCTATAAGGTGTATATTTAACTGCTACCTGGTTTGCCTCATTTTCAAAAGACTCAAGAAATGAACTGGTGCTAATGATTTTGTCCATGCAACTCTCTAGTAGATCTGAATCCAAGTAGTCACAAATTAAAACAATTTGGGAATCAATGAACCTACTGGTTTGATCCTTCCATTGTTGAAGAGACCTGATATTACCTTTCTCATCAATTATATTGGGAAACAATGTATCACTCTAATCATCAAAACTCTTCACCAATTCCCCTATCTTCCTCCTCAAGTCATCTGGTAAGGCTTGAAAACCTTGCAGTGATTTAACCAATACTTGAGTAGGTCTCAATGACTGTGTCCTATTATTAACAACAAATCTTGAGGCTTTATACATTATATCCAAGTCATTGACCCTAGGGATCCATTTCTCAATCAATGGTATTTCTACTTCCTAATCCATGTAAAAATTCTTTATTGCACCCACCAATAAAGAATAAGAGGAATGTATACGTGGAAATCTATTCTCAACATTTTCATTTAAATGCTGCAAAACTATGGTGACAATTTCCCCTTTCCTTACAACTTCCCTCTCATCACTATTCTTCAAACAATCTTTTATTTCTATGATTTTTTGCATTAATTATTTCTTTCTTGGATCAACAAAGCACTCTAGCTCCTCCTCAATTGGTTCTAATGTGGGACTAAGGGCAAGAGTCTTAGTGGGATACTTTGGTGTGGAAACAATGGGGGAAGTAGGAAGTGATGACCTTGATGTAGATGGAAATGATTTAATCACGGGAGTAGTTGATGCTACCCCTATCTACTTGTACCTCAGCCTTTGGGTATGTGCAGGATCATGATGGGCCAAAAATTGGTGATATGTAAGTGATATGATGGCCCATCTGGTTAAAGACTTTTTTTACCCAAAATTGATGAAACAAAAAGAGTTTTTAAAGGATATTCTTAGCTTTCCACCAATATAAATTATGCTTAACTTTGAATTTAATAGATAATTATTATTCATTTTCTATTTGAATTACGACTAAAGTTCCGATTGATAGGCTACTTGAAAAACATCTATAGCTTTCAAATGGTATCACATTTTTTCAATTCAAAACATGTGTCACATTCTATGCTTCACATACTATAGTATTAAAAAAGATAAAAATTGAATTTCATGAAGTTTTGACCAAGTTAAGGTAGTCAGACATACGAGTTTTTATATTTTTTAAAAGTTGTAATAAAAAGTTCATAATTAATTCTTTACTTGGAAAAAAATTACAAAAAAATATTCATCACATTGGGACATGAGTCTTCTACTTATATATGAAATCTTATAAAAAAATATTATTATTTTATTGTGGTTAGGGTGGTCAGACAAACACCTACTTCTTATTTTTTCCTTGAAATTTAAGTACTACTGTATTGAAATTTCAAATTTTCACCAAATAGATTTAAAAATAAATAAAAATAAACCTAGTTGTTTAGAAACTAAATTAAATTTTCTACAGATTCTATTCTTACATATTTTTGAAATAATATAGATAACTTATTCAAATTTTTACGTCAAGTTGCCTAATTTTGATTTTCCGAATTTTTATTGCCACTTAAGGGCCTGTTTTTTCCATGATGATCCTGCACATGCCCCTTTCCACCTCTATTTACAGATCAATATTCCTTTGCTGCACCTTATTATATTCCCCAATCATAAAATTATACTTCTCCATATAATTCCTTTTTTTAGCTTCTTCTCTTTTTATAGTTTTTTGTGCCAATTTGGCCACATTCACAGTTAAAATTGTAGCCTCCATTGTTGAAATTTCTAAAGCTCTTTTTATTATTAACCCTCCCTTTACATTAGAATTAATATATGTTATTCTTGGCTTTCTTCCCTCTGGGGCCAAATCCCATATTGCCAAGGTCTCATACTCCACACTGAAGGCAGAGTCTTGCAGTGCTAACCTGACTTCTTCTAAATTTTGGAGGGGATGCTTGGATTTCAAAACATCATTAAAGGCCACTACATCAGTAATGTCCCATTCAGGTAAGATCAAGACACCAGCTTGATCAACCAATTTTCTCCCTTCTTCTGGAGTGATTTTCTTAAATTCACTCATCACTTCACTCTCCCAATTTCATCCTCCATACCATTTGCAAGAAGGCTAGTGTTTTTACAAAAGTAAAATCATTTAAGAATTCCTTTCAAGTTTCCATTCTTGCATCTTGTACACACTTGCCCTTCATGTCCAAGTCTGACAAGATCAATTAAATCGGTTGTGGAGGGGATGGCATGCCTATCTACAGGTCTTTGTTTGTAACAATAACTTCCTCCATCAAGTCCTCTTGGGACTACTCAATTCTTTACCTTTTGGGAGCTGGTGATGATGGTGGTGGTGAGGGACTACTTCTTGGCTATGACTCAAGTTCAATTATCTCTATGGCTCCTAGTGGTTTGAGATGTGATCTTGGTGGGTTTTCTAGCTCCATTATCTCCTTTCCTTTTCTATCCTTCTCTCCTTCTTCATCACTGTCATCCCTTAGCCTCCTGTAGATGGGCTTGTCTTTTGGAGGTTGGTAGGTTAGCCTTTCTTCCAATAGCCCTGTAACTTGTTCCTTTTTACCCAAATCCAACTCCAGATTAATTTTCTTTTTCATTAAAATGTCCATGATTTCCTTGAAATTTTTCATCAATAAATCAATCTTCTTATGAAAAGGGGTGAACTCCATCAATGGATCATATTTTGGATCCATTTTGTTTACAATAGCCAGTAATTTGTCATAGGTAACCCATTTTTCTTTATTCATTTCTTGCCTATTTAAGTCAAAATCATTTTTGATCGGGTCTTCAAGAAAATTGAACTCATGAACAAATCTTTCTCTCTTTATTCTTTGTCTACACAAAGAAAAGAAACCCTTAGGGTCACACTGTCACCTAGGACTGAAACTAAAATTGTATAAAACAAATAATTTCTCAAAATGCGCCCATCCTCCCTTTGTTATAACAAAATCTGAAATCACCGTATAATCCTGATAGAAATTCCCTTTTCCCCTTCCAGTGAGATTGTCTTCATGAATGTAGCCAATCTACCACATGAACTTATCAAATCCGATCCTTAGTGGCACATTGTAAGGCAAGATTTGTGGAGTTCCTTAGAATCCATACACTCTCAAAACAATACTGACTGGATATGGGATGATATCACCCCCGTTGTGGAAAATCCTCAAATCAGGCCTCCTCTCCTTGGGCCTAAGAAAATCATGCAATTCCATAGGAACCTTGGGTGAATTTACCATCAAATTTTCTCTTGGTCTTGATATAAAACAATTATCAAACTATACATTGTTAGCACTTTCTTTGTTATATGAAAGGTTAGCAGTCCAAATTTGTATTGGCAGCCTTTCTTCACCGATGAATCTATTCAGTTTCATTTTCTCAAAGAAGAAATCTGCATTCTTGAGAAAAAACATATGCATGAGAATAGAATACCAGTAGAAAGGTGCGCTTGTATCATTCTGTTGTAGTTTCAGTAACCCTTCGTGTATTTTATCAGCTAGGAAAGAAGCAAAATCATAAACTACAGAGAAATTTAGATGTTGTATTTGCACCCCCATGAACATGAATGCTATTGGAATCACAGTGTTAGGGCTAAATCCCAATATTTGACATAGTGAATAAAAGGTAGCCTGGAAGTTTTTGGAAATACTATCCAATTTGAAAGGCTCTTGATCATTAGGGTTGATATGAATCCTTGAACCTCCTACCTTGGACAAATAAGGTGGGAGCATCTTCACACTAAAAAGAGGCTTAATTTTCTCATATTCCTGCTTCATCTCTTCAAGCTTAATAGGAACTAGGAAGTCACTAGGTTGAGCCAAATAAAAAACCTATTGAAATTATTCTATATTAATACTCAATAAAACCCCTCCATCATTATCACTGACTACCCATGTGACAAGATCATACCTTGCAACCACTTCCCTGAGAAAATCCACATCTAGAAACACATTGGGTACCACCAATTTTACCATGTCATAAACCCAACCATTTGAGAATGGGTGAGGAAAATTCCTTTGTCCAAATCACAATCTGAACATCTCAAAACCCTTCATCGACACCTTACCATCGACTATATTGAAGAAATTATATACTAACCCCTTCCTAAGGGTTTTTCCTCGCATTAGGGCCTTCCCTTTTCTTCTATCAGTTGTCGACAATGGAAATTGATCTAAGAAGTCATCATATAGGTTCCTTTTCAAAAAATTAATTTGGTGAAGTGGTGCTTTGATGATGCCATTTTGAACAAATTAGGGTCTACTTTAAATTACAGACTTTAGAAAAAACTAGGGATTTTCAAGAATGCGAAATTACCAACACACAATTTGCAATTTCAAACAAATTTTGACTCACTTACAACCCTAATACATTTTTAAAAAATCACCCAACAATCACACTACAAATTCACTTAAATTCAGGCTAAAATTTCACCAAGAAATGTAGAATTTAACTTATAGATTTTTACTCACAGAAGCCCTAATTATTCATTGCAACAACTGGTGATTTCCTCTTTGGCCTTAAGACTACTCTAAAAAGTTCCTTGAATGATTTTCTTTTACAACAAAATAGGGAAATAATCCTTTTATTCAATCGAAATAGGCAAGAGTATGTCTCGTCCATAATTAATTCTCACTCACGCTCATCACCAATGACTCCAATCACATTTGATGCAAGTTTGAATCTTAACCATCGATCTTCATCAAAGTTAGATCATCAAATGGATGTGATTTAATCAATATGACATTGAATTCTATTATAGAAAATGTCCCACCACCTCTTACGTCATCAAAGAAATCCATGTGTCATCATTCCCTTGATATCACAATCATTAACCACCTTGCAACTTCTGATCATGTGATAGCATGAAACTGCAAATCCTGATCTTCAGGGAACTTGATCATTCAGACAATTGACAAATTTGACCTTAACTATCAATCACCTTTTCTATTGAGATTAAAATATCTCCACCAATTTGAAGCATGTGCCTTTAAGATTCACTTTAGTAGCTTTCTAGTTAACACATTAAGGTCGGCTTAATATATTAAAACATTTATAATGTTATTTCAGATCCTCTAAATGTGACAAATGGTGCCTTCCCATGATATCATGATCATTCAATACCTTGTGGTGGGGTCATCATGGGATGTCGGGGAGCGGTTGAGATTTAATTCCCTATCATCAATGGCCACGAACATTTGTCCCTCTGCAAAATATAAACCATTTATTAAGATAAAGGGGACACAACTAGGTCGACGGTAAACAATGAAATGAAGTTGTTTTAAAAGGGGGCATGCGGCCACTCTACACTTAAGAAAATTTAAAGTCAACCATAGGAAAACATGAAAAAAGTGTAGAAGGGGACTCAACCTAGACGAGGCGATGGGACATAAGTTGTTTTAAAGTCCCACCAAAAGGTAACGATCAAATATAAAAATGCTAGGGTGTTAGATATGAAAATGGGGTTTTACATTAATACCTGGAAACAATCGTAGAACCCTAACCCTAGATCCTCTATTTTATGGAAAATCTACCATGGAGAACTAGAAAAAATAGGCAAGATCAATGAAATTTGTACGGAAAATTTATGAAGTTCCATTACATTTTCTACATCATAGACATAGTAATGAGCCTTAGGCTAGAATAACTTCACCATTTTCTCCAGCATGTCCTTTTTTTATATTGGTTTCCTAAATTATTAGAACATCAATTTTGAGATCGTAAATTGAACATTTCAGAATATATTGTTTAAGAGGAATATTAATTCATCTAATATTCCATGAAATTAACTTCATTAAGGCAGAAAAAGGGGCTAGGAACACCTTTCTCTAGCCAAGGGGGAGAACACTCCCCAGTTATATTTTAACTTTAAATCCATTTGAGAGATCCTCTAGGTTCCTTTGTTTCCTAGATGCAATGTCTCTAGTAGCTTCTCTAATTCTAACCTCATTATTTTCTCTACCCACTTTAGAATTGTTCGCTACATCCATTTTCCTTTTCTTCTTTGACTTTCCATGTACCTGGGTCTAGGTGTCATCATTCAACTCTTTAACTGGAGGTGAGGAGGGGGCTAGTTCCTTAAACCCAAGATAGCCAATGACTCTTGTATCTTATCATGAAGAAAATTAAGAGGGGTCAAGTGATACTTGTTCAAAGAGACACAAAGGTCCAGGTCTCTATCAGAAACATAGGATGCCATTGGAGAGAGAGGGTTCTCACCCCTAATAGGAACATAGTCAAAGACTCTTATTTCTAATAGTGGGAGAGATCAACTCCATCTAGTAACACAGGGTTTACAATCACCATTTCCATGCCCTTGGTTTGGACCTTTACCTGGGCTATGTTACAACCATTGCCCACCTTCAGAGAGTTAACATGGGGGAGAAAACAACAAGGCCCTTGTTCTTCTAGAGGGGTAGCTTCCTGCAAGAGTTGTTGAGGTGGGCAAACTTATGACATTATATGCAAAATAACCCAACATTTTCATATTCCAAATCTTGGGTCCAGGAACCAAACTTAGATTTCAAGGTAATAGATTGGGAAGGATGTTGTTGACAACCACATTGACATAAATTCTAGTGAACATGAGCCAAGACCTCTGAGAATTGACCTTTTCCACTACCAACAGGCTCCCAAAGGTATTATTAATTTCCTAAAAAACCTTATAATTCTATAATTCAAGTGGTAAGCCAAGAAACCTCACCTGGGTAGGAGAAACTAACACAAGATCCATAGATGGGTCTAGACCATATTTCCATTTACAAAGCACCAAGCAGTTCTTTTTTCAATGGCTAGGGACATATTTAATATTAGTTGCAATTTACTAGATTAATATTTTTTTCCCTTTTTGTATGATTGACGATAAAAATATCAAATGGATGCACACTAGTTTCAAGCACTGAGATGTAGAAGCCGTAATAGGTGTAACATTAAATGTTACAAATCTAAGCCTAAATCTATATCTATTTATCCTTTTTAGTATATAGCGATTCCATTACCGACTATATAGATCTAGATAAGTTTTGGATAGTAAGCCTGTGCAATGTAAATACTTTTGAGATCTAAAAATATTCAGTTGATGAGAGATTATGCTTGTAAAAGGTAAATATACATAGTAGAAAAAGAAGTAAAAGAACTTAGAAAAATATGTCAATGAGTAGTCAACTAGGAAAGGTACAAAAAGATAAAACAAATAAAATACACCTTGGGATATACACTCAAAACTATAATAAAAAGAAGATTCTTGTGGTGAAAGGTGAAAAATTCACTATGCATGTGCAAAAGGAAAAGGAAAAAAAACACTTTAGGAAAATATACCCATAAGGATGTACTCCACTAGCATCAAAAGTAGATTCTTGAGGTGAAAGGCTCAAAAAAATAACATAAATAAAACATACTATATGCACATAACATTAGCTAGAATCTTCTGCATAGCTCAACTAGTAATCTCTTCTATAAATAATATATATATTGCATGTTTGGGAAACTAATACAAAATACCTAGAAGAACAATCATAATATATTTGAACTTTTGGTTGTGTTATAGGGTTCACTATGTTATATTAGATGGATTCATCTCCTTATCATCACAACTTTTTCATGTATTTATTTGAGATGGGCCATAGAAATATAAAAACACATTTGAATCACAAGTTTTTTTACTAGAAACAAATATATTTGCATTATAATAGCTTAATAATTTGATGAAAAGAAGAATTTTTCCTATGATTTTAAAGAGAAATTAGATTAAAGTAATATAATTAGAAAATCATAAGTATTGCAAAAAATATATATTTAAAATTTTGGTAATGTAGAAACAAAAATATACATGGTTTAGTTATTGATCATAAGTATTAATAAAATATGGCTCTAGAAAGAATTACTAAATTTAACCATCTCATTTCATGGCCTGTAGGAAGAGTCAACAATGTTTGTGCTACAAATATTATTATAATATAGGAGATCTAGGAGATAAGATAACAAGAACAATGAACAATTCATAAGATTTTATTTAGTTGATCCAAATTAGAATGAGTACGAAGCATTGCATATATAGGAAAGGATGATGAAATCCACCTATGAGGTGGATTTATAACTACCCCAATATGTGGCACAAAAGAGTACACAAGTGTCATATAGGTGTCAACCTTAGGAACACTTGGAGTGTGCAAACCAACCTTTATGAAAAAGTCATGAAATTTGTGTGTCAAGTGTTGAGTTATCTTTGAGGTTACATGGAAAGACTTCCAACCTCAAAAAGGTATGTGAATGATGTTAACCAAATAAATTAGTAACCTCAAGAGGCATAAAGCTTGCTCATTCAGTTATACAAAATTTTGTCTAACTTCATCAACCTAAGTACACTTAATTATAGTGAATAGATTAATTATTCACACTAAATATATAGAAATGGGTATTGGCTACATATCATGTTAGGTACACATGTACAATGCATTCTCTTAGAGAAGGAGAAAAGGATAAAACCCAGTGGGAACAAAACTCCTCTATAAAAAGGAGAGTTAGAATGATTTAAGACCTTCTAAAAGTATATCCCTTGATGATGAAGAACTCTTGAAGCATGTAGAAGTTGTAAACTCTACTGATGATGAATTGGTGTTTGCTGGAATGAATGAATCTTCAAGAAATGTACATCAAGATGTGACATACAAAACACTATATGAGTGAACATATGAACACTACTCAAAAAACTTACACAAATTCTATCAAACTCTATGAATTTGATAATCCACATAGTACTATGCTAAGGAGTGCTAAAATATCAAAATGTGATCCACTAAATTATTCCCCCATATGAGAGATCAAGATAGAAGGTTCATGAGGTCTTCCAGAAAGAAGATTCCTCCACTGCTTCATTGAAAGAACCATAACACATTATAGTGCCCCTTAGTGCTAAGAGAATGTAAGTAGAAAAAATTGAGATTGAGAGTGTGTGAGGAATGAAGAGATTTACAAGAAATTGAGAAAGGGTGTACTCCAAGACACACTCACATGAGGTAAGAATCTAAATGATCAATTTTTTTGATTCTACAACCCCCAATTACACTTTATAATTCAATGTAAGTACAATAATTTCCCATATTCCCTTCACACGTTCAGTATTTATGACTTTATAAGAGTGCATTTACAAGCTTATTTTTTATTTGAGTTGTACAATTTTATTGTGACGAAGTTGATTAATAAGACATAGATTAATTTATGTCTTGCAAACCTCAGTGAAAGACATAAAACATAAAATGAAAAACCCCCTTATTCAAGGAGTGACCCCCCTTTGCCAAATTTATTGCAAAAGAATAAATGACTCCTCTTTCAAAAAATTTAAACTAAGGAAAAGAAAATTCCCCCCACTCCCACACACCCCCTAGAAATACATTCTCTTTGCCACATTCATCACAGAAAAAAAAAGATTAATCTTTTACAAATTTTTAACTATTGCAAAAATTGTACCTCTGCATTTAACAAGCTTTTCTTTTACCAAATGCATTGCAAAAGAGAAAATTTACTCCTCTTTTAAAGTTTTTTAACTATGGAAAAAATTATGCTCCTCCTTTATACAACACTAGGAAACTATGATGAAAAAATTCCTCCCATTTTACAAGATTTATGCAAAAAAATCCCTTTTTAAGCACAAAAATACACAATTAAGTAAATGCAAAATATTTAGGCAAAATGACAATTAATTCCATAAAATACCACTGCCCAAATTAACAACACATGAGGGCTAGAGAAATAATTTTTTTATTGAACAAGTCATTGCGCCAAGTTTAAAGACCAAGTCCATCTAATGAAGCCATTTGAAGACCTATGACGAGGCATGCAAAACAAGCTCAAAAAGAAATAGAGAACTTGAAATGTATAGAGGGGGCAATGATTATGGAGACCCGGTGTGTGAAAAATAAGCCTACTCAAAGGCACTCAATATAGACATGTGTGGATTTTAGGGTCCTCAAAAATTTAACCATCATAACAAGTATCCCCTACCACTCATTTCAGACTGCTTTGATCACTTGTCGGGGGAAAGGGTTTTCAGTAAACTTGATTTGAATCAGGGGTATTATCAAGTGAGGATAACACCTGGGGATGAAGAGAAGGTTGCATATGTGACTTGGTATGGGTCATACAAGTTCATGGTGATTCCCTTTGGGCTTTGCACACTCATGAATGATGTGTTCAGGATATTCTTGGATAAGTTTGTTATAGTGTATTTGGATAATATTTTTGTTTACAACAAGAATATGGAAGAGCACAACCAACACTTGTTAGAGTTTTTTGAGTTGCTCCAGGAGAACAAGTTGTTTGTCAAGAAAGAGAAATGTTTGTTTTCTTAGGAAGAGGTGCGCTTCTTGGGTCATGTCATTGGGAAGAGGAAGATCAGACTAGATCCGAAGAAATTGTAGGCAATCAGGGATTGGGAGCCGCTGCAGAATGTTCATGAGGTGAGACAGTTTTTCGATTTGGCTAACTATTATAGAAAGTTTTTTGAGGGGTATTCTAAGTGTACGGAGCCTCTCACTGATCTTCTCAAGAAAGATAAGAAATGGAAGTGGTCAGACAAGTTCTAGGTAGCATTTGAGACATTAAAGTAGAGGCTTACAACTTCACCTATGTTGGCATTGCCTGATTTCACACATCCTTTTGAGGTGTAGAGAGACACTTCAAACTATGTTGTTGGAGGAGTGCTAATGCAGGATGGGCATCCAGTGGCCTATGAGTCTAGGAATTTGAAGAATAGGGAGAAGAATTGTCTTGCCCATGAGAAGGAAATGACTCAGATCATCCATTGTCTCAGAACTTGGAGGCATTATCCCTTGGGAACTTAGTTTGTGGTAAAGACAAATAATGTATCCTCAACATATTTTAAGACACAAACCAAGTTTACTCCAAAGCAAGCTAGATGGTAGGAGTTCTTAGAAGAGTTTGATTTTGATATCGTATACAACCCTAGGAAGAAAAAATTTGTAATGGATGCTCTAAGCAGGAAGGCTCAGCTGGCTACAATAGAGGAAGTGGTGTCAGAAGCGGGTTCAAGAGAAAGCAAGGTGGCACTATCAAATAAGGTATTAGAATCCATCAAGCAAGGATTTGATATGGATCTCCAAGCAATAGAGCTCTACAAACATGCACAAGAGGGGAGGATTCAAAAGTTCAACATTAAATATGGATTGTTGGTTTTTACCTAGGACCCCAAATGGAAGAATTTGAGGAGGGAGATTTTGCATGAGTGTCATGAAAAAATTTGGGTTGGGAACCTAGGGTAGAAGAGGACCCTCACATTGTTAGAAAGGGGCTTCTATTGGACAAAGGTGAGGCGAGATGTAGATGAGTATGTCAGGAGTTTCCTCATATATTAGCAAGATAAGGTTGTCACCAAGCCTTTGGGAGGTTTGCTACATCCCCTAATTGTTCTAGTGAGACCATGGGCAAGTGTGAGTATGGATTTCATTACAGGATTTCTTGAGGTGGATGGATATAGAATTATAATGGTGGTGCTCGACAGATTCTCCAAGTATTCCATATTTTTTCTATGCAAGGCACCATGAAGGGCAAAGGATGTTGCAAACTACTTTTTTAGAAATGTGGTGAAACATTGGGGCATTCCACTTAGTATCATCAATGATAGGGATGCCAAGTTTACCAACACATTTTTGAAGGAGGTGTTCAAACTGATTGGAACAAAGTTTCTCATGTCAACCAGTCATCATCTAGAGATATATGGGCAGACTAAGAGGATAAATGGGATCTTGGAATATTATCTTAGGCACTTTGTTTGGTCAGACTAGTCCAATTGGTCAGGCTTATTGGATCCAGTTTAGTTTTGCTACAACATGCAGAAGAGTGCATCGAGTCAGTATTCACCATTTGAGTTAGAAACAACGTAGTAGCCACTGAATCCTCACACAGTCTTGACTGGATACATGAGTGAGTGTCCAGGTGCAATGGATAGATTGAAGGATTGGCAGGACCAGATTTATTTGGCTAGGCACAACTTGATCAAAGGTGCAGAAAGGATGAAGAAGTATGCAAACTCGGGGAGGGTGTATTTGGAGTTTAAGGTTGGTGATAGGGTCTTTTTGAAGATGGATCTGATTCAGTATAGACCACCCAAGGGGTTGAGTCCAACATTTGCTCGAAGGTTCGATGTGCCTTACCTAGTGACACAAAGAGTCGGTAAGGTTGCATATAAACTAAAGCTACCAAATCATATGAGGGTTCATGATATATTCCATGTCAGTTAGCATCATCCATATCATGAGGATAAGTAGGAAAATAGTAGGAATGTGCTAACAAGGGGGCCAACAAATGTCTTGGACAAGTGGGGCTTGGAGGTACAAGAAGTGATTGCTGTCAAGGAGAGAGGATTTAAAACTGTAACGAGGCCAAGCTCTCGTGCGACACCAAAAATATTTTCTTCACTTGTTCATGGGACTAAACTGCACCCAAGTGATCTAGACTATGCCTCCAAGCCAAATCGACTCAAGCTCCAAAACCTGCAAATACCAACTCGCCAAAATATCCAATGCACAATGAAACTTAACTTCACAATGCAAATATATACACAATGCAATGCAATCCAATATATACACAAGAGACAATGCAAAAAACTAGATTTGGGGTAAATGATAGCTTTATTGATTTCAAATGGCCCTTGACCCGGTCTACATTCAACTACAATAGAGTTTCTCACTATCATGATTTCTACTTAGGAACCCAATTACAATTCCTACCCCTAGGTTTGCACCAAATCTTCAAGCTAGGATCTCTTTTGATCTCACCCCTGGATATAGATCTTCATGTTTCTTACAAACCATATGACCCCTGATCACTTTGGAATAACCTATAGTTCAGTATGACTAGAAGACCTATCATGGCTCCCAAAAGACCTCCCCACTCAAGACCCAGGTCCCCCTTCCTTCGAGAACTCCAAGTCCACCCCTAGACCTAGGACTCCACCTTGGGATCTCCATGTCCACTACAATGCTCATAATATATGCTTCAACCTTTGAACACAACACCACTCCCCACTACACCCATCCTTATTCTCACACAATGATCACCTCTGCACTCTGCTCACTTTAATGATTTCCTTTATGAGCCTCCTTGGGTTACCCCACTATGAAACTTTGCTGGAGAATAAGAATCACCATGTAGAACCCAGGTCACTTGCGATTGGGGTACTCTCATTCACCCATAATATTTTTTTGTCACAATTCTAGACCACTATAGAATGCACCACTATTTCCGCTTGCATCCCCCATTTCTGGTTTTCTTCTTTTGGCTTGGGAACCCATTTTCACATTTGGATCGCCTTAACTTAGCATTACGACAACACCCCACTTGGTTCCTCAAGGACTCGATTGTGACATTCTACCCACCTTGGTGCTCACTTGAAACCTGGTTCTGGCCTAGCCTCAAAACCCCAATGAAGCTCAGATGCAACCCCTAGCTCATCTCTGCATCGGACATGGGCAAGCTCCCTTGTTTCAACCCTAGATTTGCATTGATATGGGTGAGCTCCCTGAGTTCAACCCCGGAATCACCTTGGAACATTCCCAGAATGCCCCCATGGAGCAAAATCACCCCCTTAGCATTTTGCACTCCCTTAGATCCTCCCCCACTCTAAACTAGGATACATCCTTGATGCTAACAACATTTTCCTTGACACTATTGTAGAGGCACCCAATCATGCTCTGAGTCCTTATAAGGGAGTGGTGGAGTCCTCCAAGAACTCCAACACCTTGTCCTCATATTTACACAAGCTCTCAACTCTTTCCCAAGATACTTCATCTTTGTAGTGGCCTTGCCACTGAACCAAGAAATCCTTCCTCGAGGTCCCACATCTAAGTCCATCTCATCCTTGGGTAGTCACTTAGTACCCCTTGACAATGGGTTCCTTTCCCCCATTAGAACTCACACCTCTGCATCCCGGGGTGAGCTCCCCATGTAGCATTACATTCCTCCTTGCTAGGATACACACTCCCAGCTATGTGCCCTAGAATCATCCATTGGAATATGAACCCAATGTGCCCCTCTTCATCCATGTTCCTCGCCCATTACATGATGAGTACTAACACTTACCCCCCTTAGGGACATGCATTGGAACCAACCCATGCTAGCCCAGTTACTTTGCTCCACTGGCTAGGACTCTTGGATCACCCTTAGACCCCAATCTCAAAGACTAAGGTGGAGGTACTCTTATTCCCTCCTAGGATCCATGAAGAACACCATGCTAGACCCCAAAGAAATCGTGGTGGACCTACATATTCTTTGCTCTTGAGGGGAGGTGTTCCTAGCCATCCCTGACGCTAGATCTCTTGAACAACTATGTGCACTCTTGGCACCCAACCAGGCTCACTCCCTTCGGATGAACTACACCCTCTATATAAGTTATTAGTACAATTCCTATACATCGGTAGGAAGCACCACCATTTCTAGCCTGACTCCCCAATTTCCAACTCCAACTTCAAACTACACCCTTCATCAATCCTGCATGTCCTAGACATGACTAACTCACCTGAGCACCCAACCCAAACTCCATTTTCGATGCATCCTTGATAGACCTAGAACACCGTACTGGTGCACCCCTGACTTGGACATTGCACTATGATCCCATCCTCCATGCACTATGTTTCCCTGCAGCTCAATGCCACACTTAGCTCCCCAACACAACTCCTCCACTACCTCATTGCATTCCTAGAACACCTGATAGAGCCACCACAATGCGTTGATACTTGGACTTCATCCCACAATAGTATTTGAAATGCTACTTCACTTGGAGCACTCAACCCATGAGATATTTGTCCTTTACATCCTCCCTCACTCCAAAATAGGTGACACCCGCGATGGCAGACCATTCGGCTTAGAGCATCCATACCCTCTTCCTTAAAGAAGACCTGTTGGAGCGATTCTCAAATCAATTCCCTGCATTCAAACCATAACTCCAAACACCAAACCATTGATGCAACCATTGCAACAACTACATCCACTACAAGAACACATGTTTTTGACCTCCATGTCATACTTGGCCACTACCAATGTCCCTAACACTAACCCACACACACTGAGCCGTCGATACTTGATAGACCCTTGATACACTGCACCCACTACGACACTTCCACATCACCATGAATCCATGACCAGCACCAGTTGACACTAATGCACCAAGACAATGAATAAAAACCCAACCTACTCAGCCTAGAATCCACATCAATATCCCTCACTCAATATTGCATGCAATGCCCTTCCCCTATGGTGAATCCAATATCCCTTATAGCCACCACTCCGACTACTTCTAGATGAAGCATCTTTAGCGCTACCAACTTGAGTACCAAACTCTTGTGAACTGGTCTGCGAGAGATCCAATCCCTTGACTTTCCCTCTGACATCTTTAAACCACTCAGTTGATTCTCCATCCTTCAAGAGCCTTTCCCTTAGCCACTTCCTCAAATCTGTCCATCCTAGATGGAAGTTTTGGCCCTTTGTCCATGAAAACCCAATGGCAACATCTTCACACTTTCTCCTGAGTTCAAGCTACCCTCGTGCAAGTCCTGCTTCACCATCACAAAACCAACTCAACACCCAAGCTCTTAGACATCCTTGATGCCTAGATATGATACAAATCCACCACACTGCCATGAACAACACGCCATCCTTAATCCACATTTGGGGCATCCTTAATGATACCACCCCATCCTATCTTTCAACATCCACTACCCAAGGTTCCAAACTTGACATCCATCGAAAGAATTTCCTGCCACAAGCCCTGTTGTGGAATCCCACTATATCTAGCCACCTTGAAGAACCACTCTCCACTGAATAGCATACCCCTTATGACTTCCTGAGTTCACATCTTCAACCTTTGACTTCGTGGCTTCCTTTCGTTGCATCACTTTGATTGCCTGCTAACTAACCCCATGGTGTTCCCAACATACATCTCTATCCCCAACAACGCAACCAAAAACAACTAGACCCAGTGGCATGCCCTACATCCACCTTCCCTTGGTCTACAACATATTCCCACCAATACACTTCCCATGTCCAATGATCACCTAGTACTTCATCACTACTCTTTTCCACCAATTTGGTGTACTTACGACCCACCTTGAGTCTGTCTTGGTGCACTTCCCAAAAGTCACCCTACTTTGAATTACATTCTTAACACTCGGTCTACCCACTTTAATCCATTGAACTGCTATGCTTGCCCATAACATTGCATTGTGGCATGCCCTACACCCACTCAACAACATGTCTCCTACCTGTCACACTACAACCCAAAGCAACCAAAATCTCTCTACAAACCCACCTCCTATGTCAAATTCCTTTACCATGCTCAATTTCGCCAACATCCACTCTGTTGACTCGGTTCCACCCACAATCCTTGTGTTCTAGTGTCACCTCTAGACATACCACATGCTTGCCCACTATCAAGTCCAACCGAACACACCAATGTCCAAGTCTCCAAGACTCTTCCACCAATGGTTCCTAATCTCGTCACCTGGTCTCCTGGCCTGATCCCATAGCTACCAATCTGACTTGCCACACTATAAGCACAACTTCCTTAAAGTTCTACTGGTCCAAGAAGTCCACACCCTGTGTGGGAAAGGTACTTCCTTTTCCCTTGTCTTTCCTTTTCAATTCCTTTACCTTTGTGACTCAGCCCCATCTTAAGTTCCCGGAACATCAGACCTAAGTCACCACATCGATTTCACCCCGGTTCTATCCTGAATAGAACCTACACCTTGAACGCTACCTTGTGCAGGTCCCCCATACCTACACTTCTTAGGTCCAACCTGATATGCTGGTCTTACATGCCCCTGCAATGAACTACTACATCCAACTTGGCCCCTAATATAGACCTCTATAACCTCTAACAATGCCACCTTTACGTCCTTGTGACTTGATGTTATTGGTATCCTTCACCTCAAACCTCCAATGCCACCTTGATTTCACCTTAGATTCATTATCCCATGCAAGATCCTACTCCCTGACACTATGTCTCACCAACCATGACATCTTGGGAGAACACAAGTCTCCTAAACTTGTGGCATTGCACCTGGCCAATTGAGCACAACCCACCACCTTGGTGTGAACCCATGTCCATGCACTTAACATAGTCCACCACCGCTACTCTAATATGTCATGCTCTTTCATGAATTCCAAGGCGATCCCATAGCTCTACTCTGATACCAACTGTCATGGGGCTGGCATGGCTGAACTTTTTTTCTTCAAATTTCCAACCCTCGTGTGGCACTAGCGAACCTTACTTGTGACTCCCTTGTGACTAAGCCCGTTCTTGGTCCAAGAGTATGCCTTATCTCAACTCTTTGGTTCCATCTTTTAGGACCCCAACTTTGCACATGCACTACAGAATAGCACACATGCAACTCTTCACATGAGATCTCCAACTCCTATGATTCCAAATGATTCCTTCACTCCCATGCTCGGACATCAATCTGATTGACTCATCAAAGGAGCTCCAAGCTCTAACACAAACTCCTTAGCATCCTGAGAGTTACACCCGAGTTCCATGCCCCTAGCACACTACGCTCCATGCCTCTGAAATCTCTCCTACCTTGTCCCCTAGCATTCACCTTGTTCCCTAACTCATACTATTGTTGCACCCTGTAAAGACTTCCTTGGTTCTCCAACTTTCACCCTTATGTCCCCCATAAGACTCAAGCTACTGACTTGGCCATGCTCTGCTCCACTGAAACTGCAAGCCCACATCCAAATCAACACCCTACCTTGGCATCCTTCCACTCCTCTGGCTCACATGCACCCATTGCACCCTGACCTAAAGCTTCCAACATACCCACGTTGGTTGACTTGCATCCATGAGTCCCACTCATCTCCTAAATCCTTTATTCTGACCTACTCCTCTTGAGCTACTTCATAATACTAGCCAACAAAACTCCCTGAGCTCTCTTTTCACCTTGCACACCCCTAGCATGCCCAAAACCAATCCCTAGTACTAGCATCCCAACTCAGACCTACTCAACATCCCCATGCACCATTCGTCCCTACACCGCAACTTGGGACAGCTGGCTCCCTGAACTAGATTCCTGTCCACCATGCACCACTAGTTGTACCCAACTCCTATGACACACTCCCAATGCCCTACATAAGAACCTGAACCCATGTGACTTGTCAACATGCTCCATGGAACGCCTCTTCTAATTCCCTAGTGTGTACCAAATCAACCCAGTTGAGTCCCTTCCATGTGTTGCCGCTTCCTCGAGTCCTAGAACAACCTTTATTCCCAAAACAATTTATGCTCCATTTGGGTACTTCCTGAGAACACATAAATCCATCTACAGTTTAGGTCCTAGCACCACACCACTAAGTCCTCCTAACTCCTCATTGAGTTCTATACCCAGCTAGCTCCTTCCTCGAGCTCACACTTCTGAGTCCATCTCATCCCTGGGTAGTCACTTAGTTCCCCTTGACAATGGGTTTCTTGCCCTCATTAGAACTCACACCTCTGCATCCCAGGGTGAGCTCCCCAAGTAGCATTCCATTCCTACTTGCTAGGATACATGCGCCCAACAATGTGCCCTAAACTCATCCATTTGATCATGAACCCAATGCACCCCTCTTCATCCATGTTCCTCACCCATTGCACGATGCGTACCAACACTCAACCCCCTTAGCGACATGCATTGGAACTGACTAGTGTTGGCCCAGTTACTCCTCTTCACTAGGTAGGACTCTTGGCTCACCCTTAGACCCCACTCTTAGATACTAAGGCAGATGTACTTTTATTCCCTCCTAAGATCCATGAAGAACACCATGCTAGACTCCAAAGCAATGGTGGTGGAGCTACATCTTCTTCGCTCTTGAAGGGAGGTGTCCCTAGCCATCCCTGATACTAGATCTACTGAACACCTATGTGCACTCTTGGTACCCAACCAGGCTCACTCCCTTCAAATGAACCACCCCCTCTATATAAGTTATTAGTACAATTCCTAGACATTGGTAGGAAGCTCCACTACTTCTAGCCTGACTCCCCAATTTTTGACTTCGACCTCAAACCGCACCCTTCATCAATCCTGCATGTTGGAGACATGAGTAACTCACCTGCTTCTGCTTCTTCTCACCTTCTTAAATCACTAGAGACCTCTTCCATGTGGTACATTGTAGGCCACATCCATAGCTTAAATTAACTTTCACAAATTTGTTGGCCTCTTGCTATGTGTTTGCCATCACCTAGAGTCAATAGAGGCTTGACATGCTAGACGAACTAAGGCTGATCAATTAAACCATCAAATACCACACATAAGTGAGGATTTAAGAGGTTGTGGGCAATGAGAATATCCAGCACAAATGAATGTTCTAGAAATGGAAGCTTTGATTGAGCAAAGCATGTCTTTGCCAAAAGAAACAACACAATTCTCTTTATATCTTTGCATTTCCCTTTCTCCCTTCCACACTTTCTTTAATGACCTATCACCAATGCTTGCAGTGTGAGATCCTACATGACTATTGTGTAAATGTTGGTAGCCTCGATCTCCTAGATCAGCTTGAAACACCTCCAACACAACTTTGATTAGCTTAAAGCTAACCTTGCATAGAAAAATTTCTAGCTTGTCACCTTGTAGAGGAACCAAAAGTAGGAATACCAAGAAGAGGCATTTAAGAAATCCTCACACCTAGAGAAAAAACAATGCCCACGCCAAAAACAAATGAGGTGCAACTAAAATAGAGTATGGAATGTATGCCAATGACTCTACTACACAATTTTTTTTTAAGTACCGTAGAGCAATCATGAAACACCAAATTAAAATAGGGGTGGGGTCGATTTGATTAACAAATCCATTTCAATATTTCCTACAGAACTACACACAACAAATTGGTTCACCTTTGTCTTCCAAACATCTCCCCTTAAGTTATGATACCTTATTAGAATTTAGGAGATGTAGGAGATAAGATAAAAACTACAATGAACAATGCATAAGCTTGTATTTAGTTGACTCAAATTAAAATGTACAAATCATTACATATATAGGCAAGGATGATGCAATCTATCTATGAGGTGGATTGACAAGTGCCCCAAGATGTGGCACAAAATAATGTACAAGTATCCTATAGGTGTCAACTTTCAAAATAGTTGGAGTGTGCAAACCAACAATCTCTATGACCAAGTCATCAACCTTGTGTCCCAAGTGTAGAGTGACCTTTGAGGTGAGAAGGAAAGACTTCCAACCTCAAAAAGGTATGTGTATGAGGTTAACCAAATAACTTGGTAACTTCAAGAGGCTTAACTTAGGTTGCACATTTAGTTAGACAAGAATTTTTTTAACCTCATCTACCTAAGTACACTTAAGTATAGTGAATAAATTTATTATTCACACTAGCAAATACTATTTCAGAGCTCTTCAATCATATGATTATCTAGTTACATGTATTGCATATAACACAAAAAATTACTTGGTATATTTATCCCTGTGAACTCACATAAATTGATTATGACTTTAATTATCCCATACACCATGAAGTAGTCACATAAACAAATTACAAAAAAACTTGAAGTATTTCATATTCAAGTGGAAAAGAACATTGAACATCTTGGTCCAAAGTGTGGTCTTTTTTTTCACAAATGGGATCCTTTAAGTGTAAACTGACATGCATGACAGTAAACTATAAACTAGATTAGGTTTACCAAAACACTATTTCAATTAAAATTGATTTTTTTTGTAATAATTCTATGATTTTACCATATTTAAAAAATTGTGTTTCTAGATATAATTTTAAAATGGTAGTGATTTGGTGCTCTTTAAGATTCTTACAACACTAAATCAAATAATAAGAAATCATTATATGATTGTTAATATTTATAATAATTTTTTTAATTATTTATTAACATTAGTTGCAATATAGTAGAGATAAATATATTATTCACTTTGATAAATAAGGATAAAAATATAGGAATGATACACACTAGTAGAAAGCATTGAGATAAATGAACCATCATAATTGTAATTAAATAATACATATTTAAGCTTCAATAAATAACTTTTTCGCCTTTCTTTTTAATAGAAATGTATTTATAGACTATATAGGTCTAAACTACTTTATAAGAATATGACAATAAGGATGTACCTTGGACTAGCATCATAAGTATATTTTTGAGGTGAAAGATGCAAAAGGATAGAATAATAAAAAAACATCATGAAATAAATAAATAAAATAATAATAATAATATGATTCTTGAGGTGAAATTTGTTGAAGTTCACTCTACATAGTGCAAAAAGAAACAATAAACTTTAGCAAAATATGCACATAAAGATGTACTCGACTAGCATCCAAAACATATTCTTGAGGTGAAAGGTGCAAAAAATATAGAATAAATAAAACACGCCATGGAATAGATATTCAAAATCTATTTTATTCTCTACACATGCATTCAAACATCCCCGCAATAAAATAAATGTAAATACGACACAACCATAAATTCACAAGATCTACAAACGGTGCATAAAACTAAACAAAATAAAATCTATTGAAGAGAATACTATGGTTTACACCATTTAAAATAAATCATCTTCATTGATATGGTTAGATAAATTAAATATTCTAAAAGGTACATAACAAGCTCTATGAAATTTTGCATCCTTCAACAAAACCCTAATGGTAGATTTCGTCACCAAAATAATGAGAAATTTAATTGAAACTTCATGGAAGACAATGATTGGAGAAAACCAATGGAAAACATTTATTTGACTGACAATACATTTTAGAGATGATTAATATATTAGATGGCATTCTAACAACATTTTTATTTTGGAAGAGAACATAATAGTAATGAATGGATGAGATCAAAGTGACTATAAACCAACATCAAAATGTTTCTTCCTAAAAAAACTCTTGCAATATAATCCAATTTTTTCCATTAAAAAAAAATATATATATAGAAAGAATCTTAAACAATTATCGCTTTTTAAAGTTGATCATATCAAATAAATGATTTTCTTGATAGACTTGTTAACAAGGATTATGTACCTTGTTTTGTCAAAACAAGGGAAGCTCTAAAAATAAGCATGTAAATTAAATTTAGACAAATTTATTAAAAATATATGTGGGTGCCCTATTTTAATAAACTATATATAATTTTTAGATTAAATTTTATTAGATTCATCCTTAGATATGTTGTCTAAATATAAAATATATACATACACATAAAGTGATCCATATATTAAAAAAAAAATTGTAATCCTATTATGATATTGCTATGAGGATTCAACTATGTAGTTTTTTGAGTCAAACTCATTGACTCATGTTTCATGAGTAGTGGTTCACAAGAACCCATCTCTCATGATAGTGAATGGTTCACTTAACATTCATTGCATCTAGGTGATGCTCATAGAGGTGAATTATTGGACTTTCCAAAATTGAATCCTAATAGCAATACCATAATTTGTCATGCTCTGAAAAAATACCTCTAATTTACCATTGTAAGCCTACTAAAACCAATACTTTATATTTTCTTCATATAGCTATATATAAATTTATATATATATAAATAAAATAGAAATTTTTACAGAGCACTCTTAAAGAACATAATTAATATATTACACAATCTACCCACATTAATTTTTATACTTATACTGCTACTGCTAATGCTGAAGGAAAAGAAACTTTAAGGGCCAAGATTATAAATCTAATTACATGACCTAGAACACAACACGCGAAGATTTCGCACCTTAAATGAGAACCAACAATGTGATCTGGCGTTAAAACTTTGTTCCGAGGAGTAAGCAGACATATCAGTAGAGATGGAGGGGAAGGCGAGGTTTAATGATGACCTCCAATGGAATTAATTTGGGCATTGTGAGTCCAAGCCCCTCTGTCATGTCAATTACAGTGCCCTCTGGAGAAGACCATTCGAAGCTCTGAAGAAGCCCCCCACTGTATGGGTGACCACAATCAATGCCAAAGACATGCCCGGGCACATTCTTCTCCCTGAACCAAACGGAAACAATTCAAAGTCCTGCCCTTTCACATCAATCTCTTTGCCCATGTTGAGAAAGCGTTCAGGATCAAATTCCGTGGGGCGCTCCCACACGGCCGGGTCACGGTGAATTGCCCACTAATTCACTAACAGTTGTGTTCCTGCGTGTACACGATATCCTCCAACAGTGCAGGCCTCGACAGATTCATGAGGGACCATAAGAGGTGCAGCTGGATAAAGCCTGAGAGTTTCTTTCACAATTGCCTGCAAATATTTCAGCTTGTGCACATCTGATTCCTCCATTATTCGGTCCCGTCCGACATGTATGTCCAGCTCTTGCTGGGCTTTGCACAAAACATCCGGGTTTTGCATCAGAGCTGCCAATGCCCACTTGATCGTCACAGCGGATGTTTCAGCACCTGCGATTATGATTGCCTGTAAAACCAAAAGTCAAATCTAGATGGTAAGAGCTATAAAAAGTCTGTGTTTTGTGATAAACCTGTTGGGTGTGTTACACTCACTGCATGGGCTCTATGAAGACATTGAATTTCTACTTAAACAATGAGTGCCTTGATCACAAAGGCTGCTTATCCACAGACCAGGTCTCTACTAAAAACAATCAGTATCTTGACCAAAATTGACAGAGTATCTACGCAAACTATATGTGCCTTGACCACAAGATACCTACTATTAAATACAAACTATGATAAAGAAGATTTTGCAATCAATCCAAGTTATGTAACAGAAAGTGTTACAGATACATACTAAGGCGTTGGCTTTCACCACATCGTCGTTATTGTCAGACTGAATTTCATTGTTGTCTGTTGCAGATATGAGAACATCAATTAAGTCTGGAGCATGCACCCCTATCTTCTCTCGGTGATCCTGCAGCAATTTCGTCATAAAAACCTCTCTTTTCTTCTGAACTTTCTTCTTAGCAAACACTATTCCCTGTGGATCGACCCACTTGAGGAACGGCAAGTAATCAGTGATATCAAATGTTCCAAGTAACAGAACAATTTCATCCATCACCTCCTTTAAGTACTGAACTTCTTTGAAATCTTCAGGACTGAGATCTGGTGAGAATCTCTTGCTGGCAACGATTCGCATCATGATATTACATGTGAGATCAGAGAGCCTTGACTTGATGCTCACTGGATTGATATGTCGCTCCCAACTGTCTAACAGCGAACGGATTAAACAGGAAATCTCCTCTTCCCGAATGTGCCTGAATGATTCGATTCTGTTTGTAGTAAAGAGCTGGAGACTGCAAATTTTTCTGATGTTTCGCCAGTAGGAGCCGTAAGGAGCCAAACCCACCATTTTGAAGTCATACCCGATATGCTTTCCTAAAGACAGAAGTGGGCTTGAAGCAAAAGCTTTATCCTTTGTTGGAAGGCATTCTTTTGCAAGATCTGAAGAAGCGATAACCAAAACTGGGCGGAGGCCAAATTGGAGATGCATGATGGGTCCATACCGGTCTGAAAGAGATGATAGAAATCTGTGAATGGGCTGTTTGTTTCTACTTAGCAGAGGAAGATGCCTAAGTATTGGCCACGATGGAGGCTGCGGTGGATTTGCCTCTGCCGTGCTACTATTTCTACTTCTGAGAGAGTTTGCAATTAGCAAAAGGATAGCCACTGTTACAGCAGAAACAATAATGGGAATTACTTCTAACGCCATTGTTGGCGGCCTACTCTCCTAACAAGGCATGCTGAACGCTTTAATAGAGAGTGTTTGGCCTGTTCCTATTGTTTGTTATATCTAATCTTATCGACGAATACAATTCTTCTCGTAGTTTACTACACTCTTATCGTAATCTATTGTGAGATACAGTCATTTGTCTTTAAATATATAATATACCATTACATTATTGATTGAAAATTTTAACTTAGCATAGCTGATTTTTGTGATCAATTAGAACATACACGGAAAAAATTGGCATCTATTATAGTTGCAACCGCCCTCACAGACATGCAGACAAAATAATTTCAACTGTTCGGGAAAAAAGTATTTAACTTGATGCGTGTTATTTCTTTTGGGAATCTATTTATGCATGACTGCAAGATGTTATATGTTTGGATTATTATTGAAGGGAATAATTTATGATGATATAATTCACTTTATGTCATTTGTGATTTTATCAATTGTTTGTATTTTTGGATATGGTTGAATTAGAAAATATATAGCAATTATATAAACTTATAAAATTGATGTGTGCTAATATTTTATTTTTAACAATCGTGTTCTAAATATATTTGTAAAAGAAAAAAGAACTACCATAAATATATTAAATAAATCTACATAAAAAGATAAAAAATATAGTATTGTTGTTATTTTATTTATTAAGAGGTATTTTATTTATCTATAAACATATTTAAGAAATAATTATTTTATTTATATTGTGTACTTTATTTTTTGTCATTTTCATAAAGATAGTGTCTTTTTGTTAGTGTTTATATATTTATTTTTTGTGTTATTTGAGAATGTCCTTATATTTTTGAATGCATGTTGTTGTTAGGTTTGCCCACGCATTAAATTGGGGATAGAATATAATGATCGTATTTAAATACCTATGTCATACTTATTTAGTTTTATAATCACCTTAGTGGAGTGTCTTACATTTAAGACCATGTTGAAAAGTGGTATATTATTGTGCTTAATTAATTTAATGTTCAAATCCCTATCTACCTACATTTACCCATGGTCACAATTATTCATATGCAATCATCATTTAATTCTCATTATTACACTCTCATTTGCACTTACTTCCACACAATCATCATCACACATAAGTAGTAGTTTGTGACATGGTTAATATTCTAGTGGCATGTGGTTGATTTTTTACAATGTAAAGAATGAATGTAAGAAAAATTTATCAAATTCAAATTTCATCCTTTCTCCTTGAAAAACATATAAACTTAGAAATCTATAAAATATATTTTCCAAAATCATAAATTATACTTTGATATATCTTAAGCTTATATTCATTAAAATAGGTATAAATAAACTCAATTAACCTCCAAAAGTAAGATTAGTCTATAACATTTACTTTTACATATTGCCAAGCTATTAGCTTGCATTTAGATGATTAAAACAATGCCACACATAATATTTGTTATAAATTCAAATATGGATTTTTTAATAAGCGAAAAAATCAAATTAAATCTATTATATATTCCTATAGAACCTTCCTAAATTTTTATCACTTCATTTTTCTATTAATTCTCTAAAATATTTAAAAGATGTTATTTTAAAATAAGAAAATAATTAAGATCACAATCTCTACAACTCACTCTCTTTCACTCACTCACTCACTCACTCACTCACTCACTCACTCCCTCAATAACCAATATTTGAGATTGTAAATGAAAAAATGAATAGTAGTGTTGAAGCTCACCCTAAAAAAGATACAAATGATGGATATTTTATTCTTGAGTATTCCTTTTAGAACCCTAATTTTACAATCAATATATGGTAACATAAGTTAGGGTCTTACTATGTAGCTCAAGGTTCTATTTTTACCATCTTTTCTTTTTCTATTTCAAATAAATTACACGTAATGAATAATTTCTAGGCCTACATGTAACTCTTGTATTGTTTGAAATCCTTATTTATGCTTTTGAATTATCTTCACTATAACTTATGCATTAAATGTATGCTTTTATATTATCCTTTTTTTGTTTTGCGCTTCTAAAAAAAACTACCCTCCAATCTTTTTCTTTTAATTTATAATTGACTTCATATTGATTATCACCTATATTTTTAATTTATGAACTTTTGTTATGAAAGTGACTAGCAATTTGACAATTTGTATTATCATCAAATTTATCTAGGATAAATTCATGTGGTGGTAGTTTAAATTGGATATTAATATAATTTTGTGCCATTCTCTTGGAAAAATATGTAGAGTTATATTTATTTGATTGTCTCGTAGAGGACATCCTAGAATTTATTCATTCAAAAGTATATAGATAATTGGGGTTGCACAAATTTCTTTTCTAGGAGGAGGCATGTTTTCCTAATAAAGATAGTTTTCAGGAGTAATTTTATATATTCTATAACAAAATACTAAAAAATTATATTTTGTGATTAGGCTTGGTTGATCATCCCTCTACTATCCATAGTTTAATTATTTCCTATGTCAACCATATTTTATGTAGATTATGATGGATTACAAGGTATGTGGATACCTTATATTGGTTCAAGGAATCAATAGAAAATTATTCAAAATGGGTATGTGGGTGCTCAATCATCCACTCTGCATAATTTCATGGAATGTCACATCACCTAGATATTGACTAATTTAAGATAGACTATAAGGTAGAAAACTAACTTATATTGGTTAAAGAGAAAAAATAATGATTGTTCTAAGGGGTCTACAATAGTAAAAATATGAATGATAAAGTGTCATATGTCTCTACAACAATGATGCTAGTAATACCATTACTACTATAGAAAAGGTCCATGTTTCTAAAACATGTAATGTATTGGAAAGAAGTGTGGAATCGTGATAATATATAATATCCTAGTAAGTGAAAGTTCCTCAATAGATGATTTTTGTTGAGCACCATTATAAATCCTACAATTTTTTTCTCACTGAACCGAGGGAAATAGGTTGCTCCACCTTTTAGGAGATGGAGCAAACAAGGGGATTTAAGACCTCCTATTTCACTCTTAGTTCATTCAAGGAAACACTATAGATCTCAACCTAATGATCCGATTAGGAAAATATATTGCTACATGGTCTTCTTAGGTGTGATTAGAGAGGGGTTCACCACTAAGAAAATTCTTGGAGAGAAGAAATTAAATCAATATGAAAATCTAGCTATGTGACCAAGGAAATGAAACTCAAAATTAAAAGAATAAATTGAGAATGAATAAAGAAGCACCTAAAAGAATGGAAAGGTCAAAACAAGGTTTGCAACCCTCAAAAATCTATTGTTTGAAGCTCATTGAGACTGATACGCCAAGGTGGGTGATTTAGTCCTAGTCTAGGGTTTCTCAGCATGATCTGGAATCTCTTGATGACTGTTATGAATCTGCAGAAATCTAGAAAAACAAGTGTACTAAGACTCATATGCCTAGACTATTGCAAAGTGTCCCACTCTTTCACAAAGTGTAGGCCAAGAGGAGAATATTGAACTGAAACTTTGTGAGCCTATGAATATGGATTCAATAAGAACTTTCTCACTAGTTTCATGTCGATAAGTAAGATACCTTGCTCTAGATCTAAGTTTTTGTAAGCCTTGATGTATTTTTATGAATTTTTTTGTAACTTCATCACTTTGGTACTTTTGAAGGCTTCAAATCAACTTTTTATTCAACCCATAAACCTTGTTTGAAACCTTGTATATTTGTAAACAAGCATAAAGTGGCCTCAATGGATGTAGATCTTGATCATGATTCTTGATAAAAGATAATTCCTTTGAATAATAGAATTGACCTTGAATAATACATCACAATATTAGCTCAAAACCACATGCATGATGCACTAGATATTTGACATGATAATGGATCTTGATTGCTGCAATAATCTTCTTCAAATATGCCCTTGAATGCCTTAGAAATTATCTTGTGAAATCCTAGGATGATTGACTCAAAATTTCTAGGTGAAATAATGATTTGAAACTCCAATTATATAGACACTCCATCTAATTTACTGTTTATTAGATCCCAAATGTTGACATTCACAAAATTTGAATTGAAAACATTGATTTCCAACTCAAAACCCTAAAAAGGGGTGAAATGGGAATCATACATCCAAGGCGGCATATAGGTCCCACCTAGGTGGACTCATATGCTCAAGGTGGCATATGGGTCCCACCCCTACTTTTCGAGCTGAGGAAATGTCAGGTTGTTAGAATATTAAGTGTGTTTGTTAAGTTTGTTAGGATTTTAGTTGAAATAAGCCTCGAGATGCATAATAAAGGGTCTTAAGAGCCTATTAGTGATTATATGAATGTCATAAATGCAAGAGGGCCCAAAACATAATGTGAAGATCTAAATAAATACATTTTACAACACTAAATTAAGAAAAAATTAGGTCTATTTAGCTTAAGAGCCTAAACTTAATGTGAATGTGTGAAAAAAATTACAACACTAAATCAAGGAAATATTAGGCTCAGTTAATATTAATTATTCCCAAATTAAGTGTGAAAAAGTGATACTTTTTTCTACACTACATTTAGTCCCAATTTTAGTGAGAGGAGGAACTTGCTTCAAAATCACACTAAAGTAGACATTCAAGAGGGGTCCAAGTGTACAATTATGGATGGTATAGAATAACAAGGATCAAATGAGGTGGCCAAACCCCCAAGATCCAAGATCCTATATCAAACTAATATAAGCACAAAGGAACACATACAAGGTGTTTGATATGCAACATCAAGATACACAAACATATAATTTCAATTACTTAATGAAATAAAAACACAAAATAAGAAAAAAATAAAATAAAAAAGAGTTGGATCAAGCCTTGAATCTTTTTCCAACATGATGTGGATCAAGCGTTAGCTATTTGTCCAGAAAATGTATGGTCACTCTAAGGCAATAGACATCAAGCTATCTACTAGGTGAGTATCCAAAAAGGGTGGCTTAGTGAGAATGTCATGCCTCTGTATCGGTTTATCACCATACAATGAGAAATTAATGCCCTCATTTAGGCTTCTCATCATACTAACCATATAAAATCTATCCCTTTGATAAATTTGATAGGGTTCCACAAAATGAATCTTTGAGCTTATGAAAACATGCAAGTAAAAAAATTGTTCAAAGGGACTTTGCTTATTTCATGAAGGTCTCTTTTTAGGGAACATCATGCTTAATTTCTCCAAGAGAGGAGAAGTCAAAGAAATATCACACTCTTGGATGAAATCAAACCCAATGACACCACCAAGAAAATGATGTGATGGAGTTTTCAAAATTTTACTCATTCCATGGGAAACTTTGTCAAATTGTTACCCTTCTGCTTGGGGGTCTTGTGTAGGTTTTTGGAGTTTTACCACCCTTGTTTAAATTTACCATCTATCAAACCCTTTACATTATGTTTTCATGTTGAGCTTCTGTACCAGGTCACTGGTCATCTTAGTTATGACTTATAGTATCACTCCCATTATTTTCCGAGCCTCGTTGCCTAGGCCCGCTAGTCATCAGGTGTGTGGAATTTTAATATTTTAATGCAGTCAACTTGAAATATTTTTTTTTTAAGTCTTATGTTTCAATTCCTTAATTTCCTAAAGGGTTGATGCCTGCCACCTAGGCCATGTCCCGTTTTCTTATAAACAACTGCAAGCATGTGCTAAAATCTAACCTCTTTGATTTGATCCATGGGATCTTGGCCCTTGCACGCATGTTGTGCAGTATTAAAATAATGCATTACGGATGGGTCGTGTGGTGTGCGCGATGGCGCAATGCATCTTTCGTATTGTGTAGGACCCACTTCCCACTATTGGCTTGATCTCTTGTGACAGAGTATCTACGGCGATGATGCCCCGATGTGACTTAATCTGAGTCATAGCATGCACGCTACACAAAATATTTAATGGCTTCACCTAATACCTTGTGTGGCCTACACGATGACAACACATAGACTCAGCTGGTGGGACAAGGAGGCTTGATGGGGCCCATAGGTAGTATGCCTATTTTTCGACGGGGAAAATTTTCATTGGCCGATGTGCCTACCATGCAATAGCATGGATTTCTCAAAGTGTTTTGACTCGATCTGAGTCATTCAATAAGCCAACATTCTGGCGCATCAACGAAAAACTTTCAAAATTAAAAATAATCCATGTGATGGTTGTTTGAAGTCTATGAGTGATGGGCATTAATGGCATAAGCTCCTCAAAGGATATGATCCCAATATGCATGCGTGTGAAAGGCTACTTTTTTGGCAATCATGATGGATAGTACACTGATTTCCATGTACTTGGGAATTAATGGTGGTTATGTCAATGCCAATGAATAATCACTTGTTTTCTTGTGCTTCAATTGGAGTGTTAATGACTGCTATAGCAATTTGATCGATAAATACAGATGATAATTCTCTCATTTTCAGCATACCAATTAAGCTTTTGGAGTTCTCTATTTTTGAGTGATTAATTTTGCAGAGGTCTAAATATTGGTGCAAGATGAGTAAGTATATTGCTTCTCCATCGACTATGCGCAGGTCAACAAGGGGAAAAACTCAAAATTTTGGCAGTAATTGTCCATCAGATTATTTAGATAGTCTCCAAGGCTCTCTTAGCTTGAAGATTGAAAAAATGAATCCCACCCCTGGGGTCATCAGGTGTAGTTCTCAGCTCAAAAGCCAAGTTGCAAAAGAAAAGGTGGCAGCATCACACAAAGGTGGGAAGTTTGCAAAGCATGGAAGGAGTACGAGGGCCAAGCTAAGATATGGTCATGGTTCTCTGGGCTGATAGAACTTGCCCATTGATATCTTTGGCAGTTCTGATGGTGCTAACTCAGAGACTGACTCTGATTATAGCTATTTCCTTATTGGTCTGACTAAAATGGTTGGTGTTATTGAGGAGGTCTTCACGGTTTCTCCAATTACCATAGTGGCACCATGTGATGGTTCTGGTTCTAGTGTTGAGAAGCATACTAATGAAGATGAGGTGTTGGTTTTTCCTCCCACTAAGGTGAAAATGAGGAGCGACCGTCTCTACCATGGTCTTGGTGCTACTTCAAGCTCTAGGTGATGGTGTTTTTCTCTGTGCTTTTCAGTTTTACAATGATGATGGTGTTGTTGCATTTGGGTTTTGATGTGGACATTCACAACAAGGCCTTAATAATAAAATTTTATGTGAATTAGTGGTGACATCGACTCGTTACAAGGGTTGTAATTTTTTTGATTCCCTTATGTGGTAAAATGATTGCATCCAACTGTAAGGGAATTTCCAAATGTAGATGAAATTATTTTTGAAATGAAAATTTGAATGAAAATGTAATTGCAATGGGCCTGAATCTTTTCACTCTCATGTGTTATAAAAGAGATCTCAAGGCTCATTGCAAGGGTGGGATTTTTAACTCTGCAGTAAGTTTCTGGTAGGGCAGAGTAAAGAATAGAATACATAGTTCTTCATGAATCTTCCATTATTTTGTCTTGGGTAGGGTATATATGAAGCACTCTTAAATATTCTTATGTAATTACTGATATCAAAAGAATTTTTATTTTTTTAAGTATGTGTTCTCTTGTGTGTTTTTGTGATGGATTATGAGTGGAATTAACAAGTGTAATTTCATTTATCTTTTCATAGGTCTATTTGAAATGTATAATTCTTTTGTTTTCTTCATCTCAATGAGTTGGTTAAATGCTTAGAGAAGAGTTGTAAGTTTGTCATGATGGGCTAGGGATTTGATAAGTAATAATGCTTGAAATACAATAAAGTTTCTTTGGTTAAAGTGTTGGATATGACTGAATGTTTCATGTTTGACTCTTGCCCAATTTAATTGGGCATTGGCTTGTTCATTTATGATTCTCATAGTTTTATAGACATCAATGGATACCCACTTATGGATTCAAAGTTAGAACAATACTTATTTCATATTTCATTCATAATGAGATGAAAATCTCAAAGTTACCAAATTTTCCTAGCAACTTAGGGTTATTTGTTTAAGGCCGGTTGACCCTTTGATAAATCACTTCTAATTGCATTCAAATAGGGACAAATCTATGCATGAAGTGTTCTTAAGATAAAATGAAAATTAGAGGAACACACTAAGGAACACCCTCCTTGGTTCCACAGAGCCTAAAGAGTAGGAGTAAAGGCCTCAGGACATTTTTTCATTGTGTTGGCTTCCTAGCCCTAAGTGTTCTCAATCATAAGGCATGACACTCCTTTAGAGGCATTTGGGCCTAGAAAGAAAAATAACCAACAAAAATGGTAAATTTGCTGGGGAGAATTTCTAAGAAATTTAATAAAAAGGAATCCTAGGCACAGAAGGTCATATCAAAGAGTCAAGTGTTTGGTGAATCTAAACATTAAGTTTAGATGTTGGAAATTTTTGGACCTGGAAGAGGTGTTGTTGGAGCATTGTGTTAAAAGATATATCAGTGACTTCACTAGTGAAGAAGACCCAAAATGTGATTTACTCTTAAATGGACTTTATGTTGCTTGAATTTTTTCCTCTGTAAAAGAGGTGGTGACACTGTCTAACGAACCCATTGAATTGTGAAAATATTTCTAGATTTGTGAAATTTCCAATCAGGACGAAGGGTTAACAGCTACTACAAAGTTTCCAGGTATTCTCATTAATCTAAATATAGCATTAGTTTGTTTGCAATGATTTTATGAGAAATTTTTAAAGCTTGAGATGAAAAATGGCTCCCTATTTGATGAATGTACATTTGGATAGGGAATAATAGTAGTCCTGCAAATACTTTTAAGTGTGATGTGCTGAGTGTGTGAACTTTTCCCTTGAATACTTTCTCTAATAAGTATCAAGTATGAGAATGCAAGGCAAATATGTTTCATCTTTCCCTCCGAGGGATTTTGTTATTGAAAGGTGCATGACACTAGCCTTTAGTTGTATTAAGGGGTTTCCTAACCTAATTCCTACAAATATTAGGAAATATTTGCCTAAGTTTACAAGGCAGACCTCTGAATCAGCCTCTCGGCATTTGCTTGTATTCATGGATTTGATGGGAGACTATGAGGTAAATCATGAAGATGTTGTCATGAAATTTTTTGTTTAGTCTCTTAGGGATGATGCTAGAGATTGGTTCTCATATTTACCAACATGTTCTATAGTTTCATGGAGTCAATTTAGAAATTCTTTTGTAGAATAGTTTGGTGAGAGGATAAATTTAGGTATGGTAAGGAAAATATTTATGGAAATTTCTAAAGATAAAGATGAATTTGTCCATGTTTTAAAGCTTAGATTTATAAAGGCAATAAGGGACATTCCATAAGGGTTAAGGCCCAATGATTTTGAGTGCTTGGTTGTATATTTAGGGGCTTTTGATTAAAAAAAATGGGTTACTTATTTAGAGATAAGGAACCTACAACATTATGCCAAGCTTATTAGAATGCTATGGACATTGAGAACAACCTTAAATATTGAATGATGAAAGGATGTTTAGCTACTGACTCAAATCAGTCTGATACAGCTTATGTGACTAAGGATCTAGAGGAGATCATTGAAGAATCCTGCCAAGAAGATATGGCTTCTTCTATCTTAGTAGAACCATTTCTAGTATGTGTCAATCTTAATGATTTCTAGGAGGAGAACTCTCCAAAGATAATAAGTGTTGGTCATGTTCATTTTAATAGAAAATTGTGTGATATGAGGAGTGATTTGGGTGAGTCATCTTATGACCTATTGCATTGGTTTATGAATTTTCTATCTGAGATACCAAAGTATGTCTGACCTAAGGAGTCAATATGTATTGACATATTTTGTGAGAACATACCAGCCAGGAACAAGCATGTTGCCAAATGAATTAAAGCCTCAATGTTTAGGCCAAGTGGCTTACTAGTTGCAATTTGAAAAATAAATTGTGAGTAACCATGCACAACAACAAGTACTCTTAAAGAGTAGTGATATCAATATTGCTAAGGAAGGACATCAATTAGTAAAAATTGTTGAAGGAAATGGATTAGATTTGGTTGATTGCAACCAATTTTCACATGTTGTATTGGAAGATTATCTTCACAACGGAAGGGGTGATGTGTCTAAATCAGAATCTTGGGAAGTAATAAGGGATAAAGATTCTGATGAGGTCCAAATGGCTACACCATCAAGTGATCTGGCCAGTAGTTTAAATTATGATCAATTTGTTACTAAAGGTCAAGATATCAACTATATGCATCGTGGTAGCCAGTCTGAGTGATTTGAATGCAACCTCTCTATTGATTAGTTCTCACATTATGGTGGTTGTGAGGATACAGATTCATGCCTCTCTTTCAATGATTCTTAAAATCCTTATCATATGAAGGTGCACTCTCTTTCGAGAGATTACAAGGATTCTATGGATAATGAGAAGTTGTAAGAGGTACATTCTCATCTATAATAGACAGGGGTTCCTTGGACATAAATGAATATAGTAGGGAAACCTCTCTATGATGGACATTCATCTATGCCCACTAATAAAGAAACATCTTCTATTTGCTACAAGGATAACACACTTTTTGAAGGTTTGGATAATTATTTGGATGTATGGTCAGAGCATGGCTATGAGAAAAATAATGATGAGTTCACTAGTGGTAGTTCCTATCAAATCTTCACATTTGGCACTATTATGGAGACTGAGATTAAGGATCCAGGGGAGATTGGGATCCTTAAATGCTTGCACTAGGAATGTAATTGTTCCCATAAAATTAACTTGCAAATTCCCCAGTTGCAAGAAAATAAGCACTCTAAATTTAGTAACGATGAAGAGTATGAAGATATGGGTATTGATAATCGGTGTGTGGATGTTGAGTATAATGGTGGCCAACATGAATGCTTGGTTGAGTTTTTTGCTCACACTCCTCACCTTTGGAATATCATTATGGAACTATTTCCATTCAACAAAGATGGGATTTATATGAAGTGGGTTGAAGACTACCTTGCACCTTCTCCTCTTACTTCCAACCCATCAAGGGATTACTTGCTTATTTTGATGCACCCTATTTTTGATGGTTTCAAATTTGATATGCAGAATGATTGTGATCAAGTGGAATATGGATGTTTCTTTTTTCCTTTCCAGCTAGACAAGCTAGAGATTAATGAACAAGACAAATATGAGGCAATTGGTATTTGTTAAAGCAATGCAAATTGTTGGGAATTTCCTGACATCAGTGTCCATCCAATGGAGGCATGTGAAAAGGGATTCTTTGATATGAAAATGATTTGGCTCAAAAGCTTGGAGGGTTTTGAAACACCAAACTTAAAAATTGATGCTAGTGTGATTGGATGAATTCTCTAAAAAAGGAATCTTTGTATAGTGTTGTAAATTTTGTATATAGGTGTGTTTTGGTTCTTTTCTTGTTATGTATACTTGTCTTGCCCGGACAAGCTCCTGGTTTGTTACTTTTGGTTGGTCTTCTTCTACTTGAGATCTAAATTGTCGCCATACCCACTAGGGGTATGTGTCCCCGAGCTGGAGCCATAGATGGAGTTTTCAAATTTTTACAAATTTTTACTGGTTCTATGAGAAACTTTGTCAAATTGTTACCCTCCTTCTTGGGCATCTTTTGTAGGGTTTTGGGGTTTTACAACCCTTGTTTAAATTTTTCATCTATCAAACCCTTTATGTTATGTTTTCATGTTGACCTTTTATACCAGGTTACCGATCGTCTTAGTTATGACTTATTGCATCGCTCCCATTGTTTTACCAGCCCTGTTGCCTAGGCCCACCAGCCATCAGGTGTGTGGAATTTTAATATTTTAATGCAGTTGGCTGAAAATATTTTATTTTAAATACTTATGTTTCAAGTCCTTAATGTCCTAAAGGTTCGATGCCCACCACCTGGCCCATGGGCCCTTTTCTTATAAACAACTGCAACCACGTGCAGAAATTTGAGCTCTTGGAATTGATCCATGAGATCCTGGCCCTTGTGTGCATGCCATGTAGTATCAAAATATTTCATTCTATATGGGCCACATGGTGTGTGTGATGGTGCCACATGTCTTTTGTATCATGTGAGACCCGCTTCCCACTATTGGCTTGATGTTTCGTGACAGAGGATCTACGGCCATGATGCCCCGATGGGACTTAATATGAGCCATAGTGCGCACACCGCATAGAATATTTAATCGCTTCACCTAATGCCTTGTGTGGCCTGCGTGATGATTCCACATGGACTCGGTTGGTAGCACAAGGTAGCTTGTTGGGGCCTGCAGCTGGTACACCTATTTTCTGATGGGGAAAATCGTCATTGGTCGATGCGCTTGCCATGCAACAAAATGGATTTCTCAAAGTGTTTTTGACTCATCTGAGTCATTCAATGGGCCAATGTTTTGGCCCATCGATGATGAACTTTGAAAATTCAAAATCAGCCATGTTATGGTCATTTCAACTCTATGAGCGACAAGCATTAATGGTGCAAGCTCCTCAGAGGATATGAGACTGATCTACATGCATGTGAAAGGCTATTTTTCTAGAAATCATGATGAATAGTACATAAATTTCCATGTACTTGGGAATTAACAGTGGTGATGCCGACATCAATGAATAATCACTTGTTTTCCCATGCTTCAATTGGAGCATTGATGATTGTTGCAACAATTTTCTCGATAAATACAAATGATAATTCTCACATTTTCACCATAAGAATTAAGCTTCTAGAGTGCTTTGTGTTTTTAAGTGATTACTTTTGTAGATGTCTAAATATTGGTGCAAGATGAGTAAGTATACTACTTCTCCATCGACTGTGCATAGTTCAGCAAGGGACAACACTCAAAAATCAAGTGGTAATTCTCCATCAAATGATTTAGATAGTCTTCAAGGCTCTCTCAACCTAAATATTGAAAAAATGGAGCTCACGCCTAGGGTCATGTGGTGTAGTTCTCGACTCAAAAGCCAAGTGGCAAAATCAGAGGTGGCAGCATCAGGCAAAGGTGGGAATTTTCCAGAGCGTGGAAGGAGTTTAAAGGCCAAGCTAAGATATGGTCATGGTTCTCTGGGTTGACAAAACTCACCCATTGATATCTCTAGGAGTTTTGATGGCAGTGATTCAAAGACTGACTCCGATTATAGCTATTTCCTTACTGCTCTAACTGAAATGGTTGGTGTTAACAAGGAGATCCTTGTAGTTTATCCAATTACCATAGTGGAATCATCTGATGGTTTTGGTTCTCATGTTGAGAAGAATACTAATGAAGACGAGGTGGTGGTTTCACTCCCACTAAGGTGAAAATGAGGAGTGTCCATCTGTACCGTGGTCGTGGTGATACTTCAAGCTCTGGGTGATGGTGTGTTTTTTTGTGCTCTTTAGTTTTGCGATGATGATGGTGTTGTTGCTTTTGGGTTTTGATGTGAATGTTAATGAGAAGGCCTTGATGGAAAAAATTTCTATGAATTAGTGGTGACACTAACTTGTTATGAGGGTTGTAACTGTTTTGATTCCCTTATGTGGCAAGATGATTGCATCCAACTGTCAGGGAATTTCCAAATGCATATGAAATTCTTTTTGAAATGAAAATTTGAATGAAATGTAATTGCAATGGGCTCGAATCTTTTCGCTCTCTTGTATTATAAAATATATCTCAAGGCTCATTGCAAGGGTGGGATTTTTGAGTCTAGTAAGTTTTTTGTAGGGTAGAAAATAATAGAATACAAACTTTTATATGAATCTACCATTATTTTGTCTTGCGTAGGGTATATATGAAGCAATCTTAAATAGTCTTATGTAATTATTGATATTGAAAGAAATCTAAAATCATTTAATTATTTTTTCTCCTGTGCATTCTTTTGATGGATTGTGAGTGGAATTATCAAGTTTAATTTCATTTACCTTTTCATTGTTTTGTTTGAAATGTATAATTATTTTGTTTTCTTCATCTTAATGAGTTGTAAGTTTTTCATGATGAGCTAAGGATTTGATAAGTAATAATTCTTGAAATGTAGTAAAGTTTCTCTCATGTAATGCATTGAATAAATATTTACCCATCTCGTTAAAGTTTTGAATATGAATGAATGTTTCATGTTTGACTCCTACCCAATTTCATGAGGCACTGACTTGTTCATTTAGGATTCTCATAGTTTTATAGACATCAAGGGATACCCACTTTTGGATTCAAGTTCAAAACAATACTTATTTCATATTTGATTCATAATGAGATGAAAATCTTGAAGTTACCAAATTTTCCTAGCAACTTAGGGTTATTTGTTTAAGGTTGGCCAACACTTTGATAAATCACTTCTAATTGCATTCAAATAGGACAAATCTATGCATGAAGTGTTCTTAAGATAAAATTAAAATTATAGGAACACACTAAGGAACACCCTCCTTGGTTCCATAGAGCCTAAAGAGTAGAAGTAAGGGCCTCAAGAAATTTTCTCATTGTGTTGGTTTCCTAGCCCTAAGTATTCTCGATCATAAGGCAGGACACTTCTTTAGAGGGGTTTGGGCCTAGCAAGAAAAAACACAAACATGACGCATCATAAGAATAAAGAAAATCACATAGTGAAACATGAGTGTGGATGTATGCCACCACTTTAAAGTGGGTGCTAACACCTTTGCTGTGAGCAATCGCTTTAAATTAGAAAAATACATGAGAGGTTATTTGAAAACCCCTATGCCAAATCATATGTAACTGAATGAAATTATCATGAATAACGGGTTGCCCCCAAAATCAAACAATTAAAGATAACTCATTATGTCATATGTTATCCAACTTAAGGCATGTCATCCACATGCTTTCTCTTATATATACATGGAAGTCAGTCAACTAGCCAAAAGAGACAACAAGAAGTGTCATATGAGGACAAGTCTACCTAACCCCTTGCCCCCAGTGAGTGCAGGACAAGGATGAGACAAGATGATTCATGAGATATATAATAGAATGAAAATCAATATCAATTAAAGTAACTTGGTGTTTCAACAGAAGTAAGAGCACCACACTCCTTAAGATTTTGAAATTTTTACACAAAGCCTTACATTCATTGGTAGAATGACCATGAGCTCTATGATATGCATAGAATGAATTCTTTTAGTAAAATTTATTTCATTTTCTTGGAGGGAGAGATATCAAATGATATTGGAGGAGTCTCAACAAGATACCCTCTTGATCAATAGTAGTAGATTATGTTCCTTTATTTTGAGACAAAGATATCTCTTTCTTAGTACAAGGTGTCATAGTTACAAAAGACTTTAGATTGTGAGAATTTATACTCTCCTTTACAATATTGTGTAAAATATATCAAATTAGAATCATTAGTTTTTGTGTGATGAAATTGATACTAATTGAATATTTCTTTGTTTCTTTCATTTCTTTCAAAGGATAATAATTAAGACCACTAGTGTCTCTCAATTTAAGATGCACCAATGTTAAAGTTGGCTTAGAAGTATCTTTTGTCAGAGTGTTGACATTAAGTGAACACTTGTTAGTTTCTTTTGAGGGACAATAACCAAGAAAATTAGTTATTTATTGCATGTTAGGATCCATGGGGATGTGGATACCTTATTCTATAGAACCACATCCTTTTCAAAAATAACCAAGTTGTTTCATAATTTCATAACCTTTTTCATAAAAAAAAATTCATTTATTTTGGATTCGGTGGTTGTTCGTAATCATCCTCATCAAATTTTGTTGTCTAATTCTTTTATTTTTCTAGAGTGCTTAAGGTGGATTCTTTAGAATCTTGTGTTGACATTACTTATTTTTCTTTTCCTTTTTAGAATCTTTGTTTATGAGCTTGTATTCACCCATGAATGTTGGTGTTAAATCCAAGGAACCCCAATCATCTTCCAATAACTTGTAACTTCTTCAATATTATTTTCTTTGTCTTTCTCTTGCATAGGTTGCACTTTTATAGTTGGTGTCAATATTTTCAAAGGATTTTCCTTTTCTTTTCTAAGTTGTAAAACACTGCTAGGCTTAGGATCGGCTTCAATTGTATGTACTTTGTTGTTGTAGATATACTACATTTTATGATGAAGAGTTGAAGGAACTACATGCATCATCTCATGAATCCATCCCCTTCCTAAAAGTAGGTTGTATGAAATATCATGAGGCATAAAATGGATCAAGGTTTGTAATGTAACTTTTTCAAACTTAAATAGGTAATGTGATCACACCAATCAATAATTTTCATAGGTTATCAAACCCACTAATAGATAGACAAGCAGATTGAATTCTTGATTTATCTATGCCAAGATTAATCAAAAGGTTACACTACACACATTAAGAGTTGAGCCATTGCCAACAAGGGTTAACTTTATCCCTATTCTATTATGTTGAGCTATTACTATGAAAGCTTCATTTTTTTTTATATTTCTAGCAAAGGTAACTCATCTTGATGGAAAATAATGTCTAAGTTGGCCAAAGTTATAGCTTGAATTTGGGATGCCACATCTTTTGATTACACATTAAGAGCCTGGTAGGAACTTGTTGTAAGGAATTTTGAATCATGTTATGATAATGAGGGGAGGCTTGAATAAGGTCCCATAATGATATCTCAGCAGGAGCACGTTCTTAAGTTGTTCAACAAGGTCATACTCCTTTCCACTTTGCAAAGGAAAATGAGGGGCACTAGGCAAGATAGGGTTAGGTAGTGGGAGGTATGTTGAAGCTAGACGTCAGCCTCCTTATGTTGTGGATGGTGCCTCTGCTAGGGAGGTATTTTATGAGGCCCTTGATATTTTAACATCTACATTTGTGAAATGGAGAGAAAACCCTCCTATCACCCTACTTGAATCTTATGATGTGGCTGTTAAAATGAGCACATAATTGAGACAACATTTGCTTGGACCCCTTCCATTAGCTGGTCAAACAGTTATGTTGGGTTCAACTCCTCAGTTGCCTTTGATTTCACACCCAAGTCAACCCTTGAATCAAACCGCACTCAAGCCAAATTACTATCCAAAAGTGAATCACCCTACATTTTCTCACTAGCAAGCTAATGTACCCAATTACCTACAAGGCTCTGAGATATTTAACCAATCCTTGAATCATTGGTTCCATTCTATTTATATGCAAAATTTAGCTGGTGAAGTTCCTCCATCGAATAATGTAGACAAGGAGAGGTTAAATGAACTCACAAAATTGGTAAAGAAGCTGGCCACCAAAGTCACCCACCTAAGGAACCAAAACAACCAACCTCAGGTCATCCAAATGGGAATTCAGTTCATTCATGATCAAGATCAGGGGCACAATCTCTATAGGGGACAATATTTTGAAGATAAATACTCAAGGCTAGCATTTGATAGGAGACAATTGCAACCTTAAAATAGGACTTGGAATATAAGGCCTAACAAGGAAGAATTCCTAACATCTTTGGAGCATCCAAGAAATAAAAAACAGCCTCCAACTGGTGTGTATCTGGCAAAAGCAGCTCTATTTGGATGGTGTAGGACTCATAACACCAATCAACACTTTGAGTTGGATTCTCAGGAATTTCAGACCACTGCATTAATTTTCCAGTAAAAGATCCAACATACCCACAACAATTTGAGTTGATGGGAGATGGTACCATCTAATCCTTATGACATATCAGTCTTGGTGCTGGATCATACACCATTCCCAAGGAGTGAAGAGAATGGACCAGAAGGAACACAAGACAAAAGTACTGAAACAAAGTATGCACACAATGAGAAATCTATGGTTCAACCTTTTGAATGTGATAAGGAGAATGGAAATGGTCCACTAGAAGTGGAGGAATGAGTATGGTTGTTGGATCATGCAAAGGATGTGCATCAAACCACGAGGGATGAATCTCTAATAGAATAATTTCAACAAACTAATGAGGAATACCCAATAGAAGAGCCAACTAGCATTGGATCTGAGAAGGGAATAATAGTAGACACCGAGGTAGCCTTGGAGGAGGTTGAGATTTCAATTGGGGAGCCTCAAAAAATTATCGATGAGCATCCCATGAAGAAAATTGAAGGAAGTGATGTTGCTGATAAAGGGGTTGATGTTCTTGAGGGTTGTAGTTACAAGCCTGAGCCGGTGTCAACAAAAGAATTCAGGGAGTTCTCTCATTCATCTAATTTTTCTCTTTCTCTATTTGTTGATGAATTAAGCAATGGAACTATGATTAACAATGGTATAGCTTATGTGTTTCATATTAATATGTAGGAAAGAATGAATAAAGAAACACAAACAAGAATGGTGCACCATCAGTGGAGACCTCCCGACTACATGGACATCAACTCTTCACAATTGGGAAAGGATGAATACAGTGCTTAGTCCACGAAAGTTCAAAATCAGGTTGTCTCTTTCCTCGATGTGAATTCTAAAACTTATCATTTTGATTACGGTGGTTTAGGAAAGACAACGTGTTTGTGGATTAACCACGAGTTTAATGAGCATCTACAATTGTTGATTCTTCATAATATTCGGGTAGAATTTGAATGCTGAAATATTGAATTTATTTTCTCTAAGTATAAGGATAATCTGCGTGGTTCAGAACTATAACAATTGCCCATTTTCTTGTACATGCATTACAAAATCCAATGGGTAGTATCAGTCGGCCTCTCCTGAGTATAGTTATTTGTAAATATCTCTATACATAGCTCTTTTTTTTATTTAGTAGATTAGGTTTCCTTTGTTAGAGTAGGGTTTTTGTTCTTTTTTTCCTTGCTTGCTTGCTGCTTTTGGTTTGAGTTTCTTCTAGTTTTGGTCTGCTTTGGTCTTCTTGGGTTGGTTTTCCCCGCTGCTCTATTTTTGTGAGTTTTTCCTACTTTCTTTTGGGCTTGTTGCATCTGTACAACTGGCTACCTTTCTGGGGCTGCTCTGGGATTTATTTTACAAAATATTATCATCTTTTTGGATTCATTCAAATTGGTGGATTTCCTTCATTTGATGTTGCATGGGCTGGAGTTAGTGTCACTTGATTAAGTTAAACTCTGGAATATATTTGGGTCTTATACCTTCATATAAATATTAAGAGTTCTGAAGTTGCATATGGTCTTTCGGAGGTTTGATTGGGCAAAAAATCTTAAATTCTACTCCAGTGCCACTATGGTTCTCATCCTTGAGTGTGTGCTTTGTTACCTGGAAGGTGAAAAGTAGAGCTTTAAAGGCAAATCTCAAAAGAGAATATCAATAGAAAAGAAAGAAAATATTGAAAATCAGAATGTTCATCTTTTCAAGGGTATTCTAGTATCTCTATCAGAGCTATGGATGCCTAGCTAGCAATAGATCTATGCTAGGGAGGATCATAGTGATAACCTCACTGGGGCTATGGATGCTTGACTGGCAGTGAGGATCTATCTTGGTTTCTTTTGGAGTTAGAATCCTTATGTAGGCCTATCTAACTGAATTTGGTCCTTTCTAAAATTTAGGAAAGAAAAATGAATGCATATGCACACACTTTGACCTTGGTATAGGAAAGGTTTGCTTGCTTGTGATGTTTGAAACCTTTTCTAGGTGTAACCTGATGCTTGGAAAGAAACCAGATATTCTGAGTTCTTGATGACAGTTTTTCATTGAAATGTTCAGGAGCATTTCCCCAGTACAGTCACCATTTGTTGTGTAGTTTTTGCACACATGCCCCACTAAAGGTGGGGACCCTCTTTTTGCTTGGCTTGTTGGCCTCTTTCTATGGCTTTCCCTCTCTATTGTTCTTCTCTTTGAAAATCATGGGATTTTTGGACCTTGGTGCTTTCCTTGGTTATGGGTGTTCCTTTGTGTTGAGTTCCTCTTGGTCTTGGAGTCTTGCGGATGTCCCCTTTTGGGGTGGCCTTCTTTTTCCTTTTTTTTTGTTCCTTTTTGTTTTTCTTTGGGGCCTTAGGGTTGGTTTTCTCCCTTAGCTTTCCCTTGTTTTTCTTGTTTTCTTTTTTTTGTTGGGGGTGGAACCGAGATGGAATTGAACATCGAGCTTTCGCTATGTTCCAAGTTTTTTTTCCTATTCCCGTTCTGGCTCCGCTTCCCTCCTGCTTCTTCGCTTTCTTCTTCATTTTGTTTTTTTTGTCTTAAGGGTTGCTTTCTCTGCCCTTAGGTTTTCTTCGCTTTGTTTTTCCCTTTGCTTGTCGGAGTCGAAACCCGGATGGATCCAAACTTTGAAGTTTTGTTAAGTTTTGGGTTATGCCTTTGTTCCCATTCTGGCTCCGCTTCCCGCCCTATCATTTTCCTCATTGTTCTATTTGTCTTCAATCTTTGTTTTTTGGTGCTGCCCATGGGTTTTCTCTAGTTTTCTCTTTTGTCATTTCATCGGGGCTAGGACAGAGATGGAATTTGGTTTTGAACTTTGCTAAAGTTGATGATTCCCTTTCTTATTCCTGTTCCACCTCCGCTTCCACTTGGGTAGGTTTTGGTTCCCGTTCCACTTGGTTTCCTTTCTAGTTCCTATTCCACCTCCACTTCTGCCTATCTTTGATTTTTGTTCTTGTTTTGTCTTTTGTTCCTCCTCCACGTGTCCTTGGTTCTACCTCCGCCTGGGTTTCTTTTGTGTGATTATTTGACCTAAGGAACTCTATGGACCTGCTTTAATTTTATGGTATCTTGGGCATTAATGGTGTCCCATTTGAATGCATGTTGGATCGAGCTAAGATTTACAAGATGTACTTTGAATATTTGGGCGTAATTTGTGGGTGCAGTCAGGTACACTTTGTGGTTACTATCATGAGACCCATTCCTACACGCAAGGCTAACACATTTGGTGTTCATTAATGGAAGACTGATCTAGTTGGTAGGTTCAACCTTGTTCTATTCGATCTGGGCCATTTGTTTGCCCTGCTCTAGTTTTGGTTGGTTTCTCATTTTCCTCTTGTTATTCGTGCTCGCACTGCTATTTGCGTGGGTGTTCATTTATTCTTGGGTGTGGCTCAAGGGTTTGTCCCATGGCTACGTGAAATTCTAGGTTGATCTGATGGGGTCCTTGTTGCATGGATTGCTGAGCGGTCGGTTACTACTGGTTGTTGGGGCCGATCTAGTTGGTTTCCTTGATTTCTTGTAACCCTAGCTCTATTTTATGCGGGCTAAATATTTCTATAAGTATGGCCTTTAGCCTCATTTGTAAGGTTGGATTTAGCTAGGTCAGATCTAGACCAGTAAACAAAGTCAGAGGGCTTGTAATCAGTATAGTTAGTAGTAGAGTAGCATGTTAGCAAATTAGAAGTGATTTTCACATTTCAAGCAAGTGTTGTAACATACCAGAATTGTTGCTAATATGATGACTTAATACAAATTGTAGACATTGTGTCATGACTGTTGCCTCGTTTACATTAAATAATCTTACAATTTTCTTATTCTATCTTTCGAACTGCTTCGAAATGCTTGAATGTAGATTAAATTTAGTTCGTAGTGGTTGATGCTTTAATATCTGAAGTGTTCTAGCGATCCCTAGTTCATATCTTGGGCAGTTTCTTGATTGTGGGAATTTTTCTGCAAGGTCAACCTATACCTTATATTCATTTACTTAGTTCAACTATATGTATTCATTCAGTCTCATTGAATGAATGCCTTCAGCCTGAAAATATTTAACACCTTAGAAGATTGCACTTTTTTCTGAAAGATTGCAGGTATAGCTTGGCTCGACCAGAAACTAGTTTAAGGGATTCGTCCATTCTAGGTCTTTCATCATTTGCATGGTTAGTCTTAGAAGTAGTGTTAACAGTTAGGACTTCTAAAACCCTTATCTTTTGTTGTTTCTTTTATTAAATGGTTAGAACTCAAAGTTAAAGCATCGCCATATCTTAAAATCTAATGAGTTTAGAGCTTCCAACATTTGTACGTAAGACCCCTTGTGATTACCAGCATATTCACATTTATCACAGAGTTTGTTCTACTCCATTTTCATGACTTGACACCTGAGAGACCTTGGGGTTATCTCTTTATTCATAGAGATCAACCTTTCAAGAGAGACAGGATAACTTTTATTCTATCTAAGTTTTTGATTTTTAGAAACACCAAACAATAGGATTGGCACTAGAAGGAGGCCGATTAGCAAGCTGGAGCATTTTCTAAATGCCATTTCTCCTGAGAGGCTCAGAAGGAGAACTAGATCCATAAAAAGAGAAGAAGAAGAGTTCCAAGAATTGCCACCTCCAACCAGGTCAAGAAGGACCAAAAGAAGGGAGGAATCATCATCCAATCCATCATTTCCACCATCTTCATCCGATTTTGAGGTCCCAACTCCTTCGATGGATTTCTTGGTGAATAACCCATCACCTCTGACCTTCAACAACTATAATGTTACACCAAAGAACCCAGAGCATTTTTCTCTAGGTTTCACACAAATGATCCCAAAAGAACTGCTAAACACATTGGGATTTTTAAAATTACCCTCTAGGATAGGGGAATTAATCACGAGCATGTTGTCTATAGAATTTTCCCATATTCTCTTAGGGATGAGGCACTCTATTGGTATAACCATGTTCCTGTTGGCTCTATCACTACTTGGTTTCAGTTGGAGACTGCATTTTTATAGAGATTTGAGGTCCCAATCAGTTCCAGTGGACTTTACTTGTAGTTTACTGGGGTAAGGAGAGAGGATAGTGAACCAATAGGATAATTCAACAATAGGTTCCATCGAGAATACCAAAACAACCAACCTCAGTTCATCCAAAGGGGAAGCCAGTTCAATCATGATCAAGATCAGGGGCACAGTCTCTATAGGGAACAATATTTTCAAAATCAATACTCAGGGCTTTCATTTGATAGGAGACAATTGCCACCTCAAAATATGACTTGGAATATAAAGCCTAACAAGGAATAAGTCCTAAGATCTTTGGAGAATCCAAGCAATCAAGAAAATCCTCCAACTGGAATGTATCTGGCAAAAGCATCTCTATCCGGATGGTGTAGGATTTATAATACCAATCAACACTCTGAGTTGGATTGTAAGGAATTTCAGACCGTTGCATCAATTTTCCAGCAAAAGATATAAAATACCCATAAAAATTTGAGTGTATGGGAGATGGTATCATCTGATCCTTATGACATATCAATCTTGTTCATGGATCATACACCATTCCCAAGGATTGAAGAGAATGGACTAGAAGGAAAACAAGGCAAAAGTACTGAAACAAAGTATGCATACAATGAGAAATCTACGGTTCAATGATAAGGAGAATGGAAATGGTCCACTAGAAGTGGAGGAGCGAGTCTAGTTGGTGGATCATGCAAAGGATGTGCATTAAACCATGAGGGATGAATCTCTAATAGAATAATTTCAACAAACTAATGAGGAATGCCCAGTAGAAGAGCCAACTAGCACTCAATCTAAGAAGGGCATAGTAGTAGACACTGAGGTAGCCCTGGAGGAGGTTGAGATTAAAATTGAAGAGCCTCAATAGATTATCGATGAGTGTCCCATGAAGCAAATTGAAGGAACTGATGTTGTTGATAAAGGGGTTGATGTTCCTAATGGTTTCAGTTACAAGCCTGAGATGGTGTCAACAAAGAATTCAGGGAGTTCTCTCATTCATCTAATTATGTTCTTTCTCTATTTGTTGATGAATTAAGCGTTGGAACTATGATTAAAAATGGGATAGCTAATGTGTTTCATAATTATATGCAAGAAAAAATTAATGAAGATATAAAAAAAGGAATGGTGCACCATTAGTGGAGACCTCCCGACTATATGGACATCAACTCTTCAAAATTGGGAAAGGATGAATACAATGCTCATTCCACAAGAGTTCAAAATCAGGTTTTCTCTTTCCTTGATGTGAATTCTAAAACTTATCATTTTGATTATGGAGGTTTAGGAAAGATAACATGTTTTTGGATTAACCACGGGTTTAATGAGCCTCCTCAATTGCTAATTATTCATAATATTGGGGTACAATTTGAATCTTACAATATTGAATTTATTTTCTCTGAGTATAAGGATAAATCTGTGTGGTTGAGAACTACAACGATTGCCCATTTTCTTGTACATGCATTGCCAAATCCAATGGGCAGTGTCAGTCAACCTCTCCTGAGTATAGTTCTTTGTAAATTTCTCTATACATAGCTCTTTTTTTTCTTTAGTAGATTAGATTTCCTTTGTTAGAGTGGGGTTTCTGTTGTTTTTTTCCTTGCTTGCTTGCTGCTTTTGGTTTGAGTTTCTTCTGGTTTTGGTCTGCTTCGGTCTTCATGCACTGGTTTTCCTTGTTGGTTTATTTTGTGAGGTTGCCGTATTTTCCTTTGGGCTTGTTGCATCTGTACAATTGGCTTCCTTTCTGGGGATGCTCTGGGATTTATTTTACAAAATCTTATCATCTTTTTGGATTCATTCAAACTGGTGGATTTCCTTCATTTGATGTTGCATGGGCTGGGAGTTAGTGTCGCTTGATTAAGTTAAACTCTGGAATATATTAGCGTCTTATATCTTCATACAAATATTTAGAGTTGTGAAGTTGCAAATGGTCTTGAGGAGGTTTGATCAGGTGAAAAATATTAAATTATACTCCAATGCCATTGTGGTTCTCATCCTTGAGTGTGGGCTTTGTTGCCTGCAAGGTGAAAAGTAAAGCTTTAAAGGAAAATCTCAAAAGAGAATATAAAAAGAAAAGAATAAAATTTTGAAAATCAGAATGTCCACCTTTTCAAGGGTATCCTAGTATCTCTACCAGCGCTATGGATGCCTGGCAGGCAATAGAGATATGCTAGGGAGGATGATAGTGATAACCTCATCGAAGGCTATGGACACTTGATTGGTAGTGAGGCTCTATCCTAGTTTCTTTTGGAGTTAGAATCCTTATGTAGGCCTGTCAAACTGAATTTGGTCCCTGCAGCAATTTAGGAAAGAAAAATGAATGCATGTGCACACACTCTGACCTTGGTATAGGAAAAAGGCTTGCTTGCTTGTGATGTCTGAAACCTTGTCTAGCTGCAACTTGATGCTTGGAAGGAAACCAAAGATTTTTAGTTCTTTATGACAGTTTGTCATCAAAATGCTCTAGAGAATTTCCCCAACAGAGTCGCCATTTGTTGTGCAGTTTTTGCACACATGCCCCACTGAAGACAGGGACCCTCATTTTTCTTGGTCTCTTGGCCTCAATCTGTGGCTTTCCCTTTCTATTGTGCTTATCTTTGAAAATCTTGGGATTTTTTTAACTTGGTGCTTGCCTTGGTTATGGGAGTGCCTTTTTGTTGAGTTCCTATTGGTCTTGGAGTAATGTGGATGTCCCCTTTTGGGGTGGCCTTCTTTTTCCTTTTGTTTTCTCCCTTGTTGTTTTTGTTTGGGTCCTAAGGGTTGATTTTCTCCCTTAGATTTCACTTGTTTTTCTTGTTTTCTTTGTTCTGTCAGGGGCGGAACCGGAATGGAATTGAACTTCAAGATTTTGATATGTTCCAAGTTATGTTCCCATTCCCGTTTAGCTCTGCTTCCCTTCCACTTCTTCGCTTTCTTCTTCGTTTTGTTTGTTTTGTATTAAGGGTCACTTTCTCCAACCTTAGGTTTTCTTCACTTTGTTTTTCCCTTCACTTGCCAGAGTCAAAACCAGGATAGATCCGAAACTTGAAATTTTGCTAAGTTTCGGGTTTCGTCTTCGTTCTCGTTCCAGCTCCGCTTCCTGCCCTCTCATTTTCCTCATTGTTCCATTTGTCTTCGGTCTTCGTTTTTTGTTTCTGCTCGTGGGTTTTCTCTGGTTTTATATTTTGTCATTTCGTCAGGGCCAGGACCGAGATGGAATTTGGTTTTGAACTTTTCTAAAGTTCATGATTCCCTTTCCCATTCTCGTTCCATTTCTGCTTCCGCCGAGGTGGGTTTTGGTTCCTATTCCACCTAGTTTCCTTTTGGGTTTCCTTTCTCGATCCTGTTATGCCTCTGCTTCCACCTGTCTTGGCTTTTTGTTCATGTTTTATCTTTGGTTCCTTCTCCGCCTGTCTTTGGTTCCACCTCCCCTTGGGTTTCTTTTGCATGATTCTTTGACCTAAGGAACTCTATGGACCTGCTTGACTTTTATGGTATCCTAGGCATTAATGGTGTCCTTTTTGAATGTAGGTTGGATGAATTTGAGGTTTGCAGGATGTACTTTGAAGATTTGGGAGGTATTTGTGGGAGTAGTTAGGTACAGTTTGTAGCTGCTGTCACAAGACCCATTCCTGCATGCAAGTTAGATGCATTTTGTGTTCATTAATGGTGGACGGATCTGTTTGGTGAGTTCAACATGGTTTGGTTTGATCTAGGTTGTCTGTTTGCCCTGCTGGTTGGTTGCTCATCTTCCTCTAAGTGTTCGTGCTCGCGCTGTTATTCACATGGGTGTTCATTTATTGTTGTGTGTGGATTGAGGGTTCATCCCTTAGTTGTCTGTGATTCTAGGTTGATCTGATGGGGTCCTTGCTACATTCATTTTTGAGCAGTGGGTTATGACTGGTTGTCGAGGCCGATCTGGTTGGTGGTCATGATTTCTTGTAACCCTAGCTTTATTTTACGTGGGCCTAATTTTTCTATAAGTATGGCCTTTGGCCTCATTTGTAAGGTTGGATTTAGCTAGGTCAGATCTGGACCAGTAAACAAAGTCAGAGGGCTTGTACTCAATAGAGTTAGCAGTAGAGTAGCATGTTAGAAAATTAGAAGTGATTTTCACATTTCAAGCAAGTGTTGTAATAGACCAGAATTGTTACTAATATGATGATTTAATACAAAGTGTAGACATATGTGTCATGACTGGTGCCTCCTTTACACTAAATAATCTTGCATGTTTCTTGTTCTAGCTTTCAAACTGCTTGGAAATGCTTGAATGTACATTAAATTTAGTTCATAGTGGTTGATGATTTAATATCTAAAGTGTTGTGGCGATCCCTGGTTCATATCTTGGGTAGTTTCTTGATTGTGGTAATATTTTCGCAAGGTCAACCTATACCTTATATTAATGTGCTTAGTTCAATTGTATGTATTCATTCAATCTCATTGAATGAATGCCTTCAGCCTAAAAATATTTAACACCTTAGAAGATTGCACTTTTTTCTGCAAGATTGTAGGTATAACATGGCTCAACATTAAACTAGTTTAAGGGATTGGTCCATTCCAAGTCTTTCATCATTTGCATGGTTAGTCTTAGAAGTAGTGTTAATAGTTAGGACTTCTAAAACCTTTAAATTTTGCTATTTCTTTTATTAAATGGTTAGGAATCAAAGTTAAAGCATCACCATAACTTAAAATCTAATGAGTTTAGAGCTTCCAACATTTGTACGTAAGACCCCTTGTGATTACCAGCATATTCACATATATCACAGAGTTTTTTCTACTGTATTTTCATGAACTGACACCCGAGAGACCTTGGGGTTATCTCTTTGTTAATATAGATCAACCTTTCAAGAGAGATAGGATAAATTTTATTCTGTTTGAGTTGTTGATGTTGAGAAACACCAAACAAGAGGATTGGTGCTAGAAGGAGGGCCGATTAGCAAGCAGGAAAATTTTCTGAATGCCATATCTCCTCAGAGGCTCAGAAGGAGAACTAGATCCATAACAATAGAAGAAGAAGAGTTCCAAGAATTTCTACCTTCAACTAGGTCCAGAAGGACCAAAAGAAGGGAGGAATCATCATCTAATCCATCATTTCCACCATCTTCACCTTCACCCACTCCATCTTCATCCAATTCTGAGGTCCCAACCAATCATCCATCAAAAATTACCACATCCACCGATGACTTTCCTGGTGAATAACTTGCCACCTCTGACCTTCAACAACTATAATGTTATGCCCAAGAAACTGAAGCATTTTTTCTTTAGGTTTCACACAAATGATCCAAAAAGGACTGTTGAAGAACACATTAGTATTTTTAAAATTACCCTCTAGGATAGGGGAGTTAATCACGAGGATGTTGCTTGTAGAATTTTCCCATATTCTCTTGGGGACGAGGCATTCTATTGGTATAACCATGTTCCTCTTGGGTCTATCACTGCTTGGCTTCAGTTGGAGACTATAGTTTTACAAAGATTTCAGGTCCAAATCAGTTCTAGTGTACTTTATCTGCAATTTACTGGGGTAAGGAGAGAGGACAATGAACCAATAGGATCATTCAACAATAGGTTCCACCAAGAATACACTAGACATCAACCTCCTTATGTTGTGGATGATGCCTCTACCAGGGAGGTTTATTATGAGGCCCTTGATAGTTTAACATCTACCTTTTTGAAATGGAGAGAAAACCCTCTTGTCATTCTCTTGAAGCTTATAATTTGGTTGTTAAAGTGAGCAGAGACTTGAGACAAAACTTGCCTGGACCCCTTCCATTAGTTGGTCAAACAGTTATGTTGGGTTCAACTCCTCAACTTCCTTTGGTTTCACACCAAATTCGACCCTTGAATCAAACCCCACTCATGTCAAATTACTATCCAAATATGAATCAGCCTACATTTTCTCACCAAGAAGCTAATTTATCCAGTTACCTACAAGGCTTCGAGATATTTAACCAATCCTTCAATAATGGGTTCCATTTTGTTTATATGCAAAATTTAGCTGGTGATGTTCCTCCATCGAATAATGCAGACAAGGAGAGGTTGGATGAACTCAAAAAATTTGTAAAGAATTTTTCCACCAAAGTCACCTGCCTAAGGAACTAAAATAACCAACCTCAGGTCATCCAAAGGTGAAGTCAGTTCAATCATGATCAAGATCAGGGGCACAATGTCTATAGGGGACAATATTTTGAAGATCAATACTCAAGGCTAGCATTTGATAGGAGACAACTGCCACCTCAAAATAGGACTTAGAATATAAGGCCTAACAAGGAATAAGTCCTAACATCTTTCAAGTAGCCAAGCAATCAAGAAAAGCCTCCAACTGGTGTATCTAGAAAAGCCAGCTCTATCTGGATGGTGTAGGATTGATAACACCAATCAACACTCTGAGTTGGATTTTCAGGAATTTCAGACAGCTACATCTATTTTCCAGCAAAAGATCCAACATACCCACAACAATTTGAGTGGATAGGAGATGGTACCATCTAATCCTTATGACATATCAATCTTGGTGGTGGATCATTAACCATTCCCAAGGAGTGAAGAGAATGGACTAGAACGAAAACAAGGCAAAAGTACAGAAATAAAGTATGCATATAATGAGAAATCTATGGTTCAACCTTCTGAATGTGATAAGGAGAATGGAAATGGTCTAATAGAATTGAAGGAGTGACTCTAGTTGTTGGATCATGCAAAGGATGTGCATCAAACCATGAGGGATGAATCTCTAGTAGAATAATTTCAACAAACTTAGGAGGAATGCCTAGTAGAAGAGCCAACTGGCATTGGATCTGAGAAGGGCATAGTAGTAGACACCGAGGTAGCCTTGGAGGAGGTTGATCTTTCAATTGGGGAGCCTCAATAGATTATCGATGAGTGTCCCATGAAGCAAATTGAAGGAACTAATGTTGCTGATAAAGGGGTTGATGTTCTTGATAGTTGTAGTTACAAGCCTGAGTCGGTGTCAACAAAAAGAATTTAGGGAGTTCTCTCATTCATCTAATTTTGTTCTTTCTCTATTTTTTGATGAATTAAGCACTAGAACTATGATTAACAATGGGATATCTAATGTGTTTCATATTGATATGCAGGAAAAAATGAATGAAGAAACACAAATAGGAATGGTGCACCATCAGTGGAGACCTCCCGACTACATGGACATCAACTCTTCACAATTGGGAAAGGATGAATACAATGTTCAATCCACGGGAGTTCAAACTCAGGTTATCTCTTTCCTTGATGTGAATTCTAAAACTTATCATTTTGATTATGGAGGTTTAGGAAAGACAAGGTGTTTGTGGATTAACCACGGGTTTAGTGAGCCTCCTCAATTGTTGATTCTTCATAATATTGGGGTAGAATTTGAACGCTGCAATATTGAATTTATTTTCTTTGATTATAAGGATAAATATGCATGGTTGAGAACTATAAAGATTTTCGTTTTCTTGTACATGCATTTCCAAATCCAATGGGTAGTGTCAGTCAGCCTCTCCTAAGTATAGTTCTTTGTAAATATCTATGTACATAGCTATTTTGTTTTCTTTAGTAGATTAGATTTCATTTGTTAGAGTGGAGATTCTGTTGTTTTTTTCCTTGCTTGCTTGTTGCTTTTGGTTTGAGTTTCTTCTGGTTTTGGTCTGCTTCGGTCTTCTTGGGTTGGTTTTCCTTGCTGCTCTGTTTTTGTGAGGTTGTCCTACTTTCCTTTGGGCTTGTTGCATCTTTACAAATGGATTCCTTTGTGGGGCTGCTCTAGTATTTCTCTTACAAACTTCTATCATCTATTTGAAGTCATTCAAACTGGTGAATTTCCTTCATTTGATGTTGCATGGGTTGGGCGTTCATGTCACTTGATTAAGTTAAACTCTGGAATATATTTGGGTATTATATCTTCATACAAATCTTAACAGTTCTGAAGTTGCATATGGTTTTTAGGAGGTCTGATTGGGAAAAAAATCTTAAATTTTACTCCAGTGCCACTATGCTTCTCATCCTTGAGTGTGGGCTTTGTTTCCTGCAAGGTGAAAAGTAAAGCTTTAAAGGAAAATATCAAAAGAGAATATCAAAAGAAAAGAAACAAAATATTGAAAATTAAAATGTTCACCTTTTCCAGGGTATCCTAGTATCTCTACTGGGGCTATGCTAGGGAGGATTACAGTGATAACCTCACCAGGGCTATGGATACTTGACTGGAAATGAGGCTCTATCCCGGTTGCTTTTGGAGTTAGAATCCTTATGTAGGCCTGTCAGACTAAATTTGGTCCTTTCTGCAATTGAGGAAAGAAAAATGAATGCATATGCACACACTTTGACCTTGGTATAGGAAAAAGGTTTTCTTGCTTGTGATATCTGAAACCTTGTCTAGGTGTAACCTAATGCTTGGAAACAAACTAGATATTCTGATTTCTTGATGACAGTTTATCATTGAAATGCTTTGGAGCATTTCCCCAGCAAAGTCACCATTTATTGTGCAATTTTTGCACACACACCCCACTGAAGGTGGGGACCCTCTTTTTTCTTGGTATGTTGTCCTCTTTCTATGACTTTCCCTCTCTATGGTGCTTATCTTTCAAAATCTTGTGATTTTTGGTCCTTGGTGCTTGGCTTGGTTATGGGAGTGCCTTTGGGTTGAGTTCCTGTTGGTCTTGGAGTCTTGCAGATGTCCCCTTTTGGGGTGGCCTTCTTTTGTCTTTTTTTTTCTCCCTTGTTATTTTTGTTTGATTCCTAAGGGTTGGTTTTCTCCCTTAGCTTTCCCTTGTTTTTTCGTGTTTTCTTTGTAATGTTAGGGGTAGAACCGAGATGGAATTGAACTTCGAGCTTTCACAAAGTTCGGAGTTCTATTCCCATTACAATTACGGCTCCACTTCCCTCCCACCTCTTCACTTTCCTCTTCATTTTTATTTTTTTCCTAAGGGTCGCTTTCTCCACCCTTAGGTTTTCTTTGATTTGTTTTTCCCTTAGCTTGCCGGAGTCTGAACCGGGATGGATCCAAACTTTGAACTTTTTCTAAGTTTCAGGTTTTGTCTTCATTCCCATTCCGGCTCCGCTTCCCACCCTATCCTTGTTGTTTCATTTGTCTTCGGTCTTGGTTTTTTGTTACCACCCATGGGTTTTCTCTTTTGTCATTTCATCTGGGCCGGGATCGGGATGGAATTTGGCTTTGAACTTTTCTAAAGTTCATGATTCCATTTCTCATTCCCATTTTGCCTTCACTTATGTCGGTGTTGGTTTTGGTTCCCGTTCTGCCTGGTTTCCTTTTGGGTTTCCTTTCCTATTCCTATTCTGCCTCCGCTTTCGCCTATCTTGGCTTTTTGTTTTTATTTTGTCTTTGGTTCCACCTCCACTTGGGTTTCTTTTGCATCATTCTTTGACCTAAGGAACTCTATGGACCTGCTCGACTTTGATGATATCTTGGGCATTAATGGTGTCCCATTTGAATGCAAGTTGGATCGAGCTGAGATTTGTAGGATGTACATTGAATATTTGGGCATCATTTTTTCGTGTAGTTAGGTACACTTTACAACTGCTATCACGAGACCCATTCCTGCACTGCACTGAAGGTCAACATGTTTCATGTTCATTAATCATGGATGGATCCGGTTGGTGGGTTCAACCTGGTTCCGTTCGATCTAGGCCACCTATTTTCCCTACTTTGGTTTTGGATGGTTGCTCATTTTCCTCCTGATATTTGTGTTCACACTGCTATTCATGCGAATGTTCATTTATTGTAGGGTGCATCTTGAGGTTTCGTCCCCTGGTTGCGTGTGATTCCAGGTTTATCTGATGGGGTCCTTGATGCATTCATTGCTAAGCGATGGGTTATTGCTGATTGTCGAGACCGATCTAGTTGGTGGTCATGATTTTGTGTAACCCTAGCTCTATTTTATGCAGGCCTGATGTTTCTATTAGTATGGCCTTTGGCCTCATTTTTAAGGTTGTATTTAGCTAGGTCAGATCTGGACCAGTAAACAAAGTCAGAGGGCTTTTAATCGGTAGAGTTAGCAGTAGAGTAGCATGCTAGAAAATTAGAAGTTATTTTCACATTTCAAAAGAGTGTTGTAATAGACCAGAATTATTGCTAATATGATGATTTAATACAAAGTACAAACATTGTTTCATGAATATTTCCTCCTTTACATTAAATAATCTTGCATGTTTCTTGTTCTATCTTTCAATTTGCTTGGAAATGCTTGAATGTAGATTAAATTTAGCTCGTAGTGGTTCATGATTTAATATCTGAAGTGTTGTAGCGATCCCTAGTTTCATATCTTGGGCATTTTCTTGATTGTTGGAATGATGTGTTAGGTCATCCTGTACCTTATATTCTTGTGCTTAGTTCAATTGTATGTATTCATTCAGTCTCATTCAATAAATGCCTTTAGCCTGAAAATATTTAACACCCTAGAAGATCGCACTATTTTTTGCAGGATTGCAGGTATAGCCTAGGTCGATGAGAAACTAGTTTAAGGGATTGGTCCATTCCAAGTCTTTCATCATTTGCATGGTTAGTCTTAGAAGTAGTTCTAACAGTTAGGACTTATGAAACCCTTATCTTTTGTTGTTTCTTTTATTAAATGGTTAGGACTCAAAGTTAAAGCATCACCATATCTTAAAATCTAATGAGTTTAGATCTTCCAGCATTTGTACATGAGACCCCTTGTGATTACCAGCATATTCACATTTATCACTGAGTTTTTTCTACTGCATTGTCATGACCTAGCACCCGAGAGACCTTGGGGTTATCTCTTTGTTCATAGAGATCAATTTTTCAAGAGATATAGGATAAATTTTATTCTGTCTGAGTTGTTGATGTCCAGAAACACCAAACAACACATTTGTGAGAAGTAATCTATACAAACTTAATGACCTATAATGAAATGTGTAAATGCAATTTTTAGATTCTAAAAAAGGTAACTTGTTGATTACACTATCCAACAATTTGAAAATGAGATGTTGTAAATGAAATTTTGGAATTAAGAAATGCACAAAATGAACCAAATTAAAAGCTAGATCTAATGAAATGAATGAAACAAAAACTCAACAAATTGAAACAATTATATACATCAGCGAAAAAAAATGCCAAAAAATGATGTTTTTAATGCTATAAATGATAGTTTTATGTCTGATCTGGGACTAAATCACCCAAATGGGCGAATGAGTCCTAGTTAGGGTTTTTGAAAGGTTCAAATGTTAAAAAATAGTCAACACATAATTATTTGAAAATATAGAAAAGCCACCCATATATGGAGGAAATTGCCTAAGGGGGTGAATGAGTCCTAGATTAGGGTTTTTACACTAAATTCAACAAATTATGAGTTGTGTTTAAGGTTTCTATCTCATATGTTTTCTTTACTATTTACAATTATATAATTTTGGTGAAACTAAATGGTTTAAGATGCAAATATGCAACCTATATGCACTTTCACTAATGCAATATTTAGAATCCCTAAATGAAAATTAACTAATGCAATATCTAATGCGAAGTTAACCTAGATCTAGGATTATGATGTTCTCCAATTCAAAAATATAGGTTTTCACATCAATTTCACCAAAAGGAACCAATGGAAATAGGGTACTCTACATTTTAGGATATGGAACACACAAGGGGGTTTAGGACCTCCTATTTCATTCTTAGTTCATTCAAGGAAAACCTAGAGATCTCAACCTAATGATCCAATTAGGAAAAGACATTTTTACAAGGTCTCCTTACGTGTGATTAAAGAGGGATTCACTACTAAGAAAATGCATAGAAAGAAGAAATGAAAGCAATATGAAAATATAGCTATGTGACCTAGGAAATGCAATTGAAAATCAAAAGAATAAACTAAGAATAAACAAAGAAGCACCTCAAATAATGGAGAGGTCAAAGCAAGATTTGCATCCTTGAATATCTATTGTTTCAAGTTGATTGGGATTGATATGCTAGGTTGGGCAATTTAGTCCCAGTCTAGGGTTTTTCGGTAGGTTCTAGAATCTCTTGATGACTATTTTGAATTTGCATAAAAATGGCGAAAAAGGTTGTATTGGGACTCATACACCCAGATTGTTGCAAAGTGTCCCAAGAGAAAAATTTTAAACTAGAACTTTGTGAGCCTTTGAATATGGATTCAATAAGAACTTTCCCACTAGTTTCATGTAGATAGGCTAGATATCTTTCTCTAGATCTGATTTTCCATGAGCCTTGACAACTTCTTATGACAACTTTGACAACTTTTGTAACTTTATTATTTTTGTACTTTTGAAGGATTCAAATCCACTTTTTGTTCAACCCATAAATCTTGTTTGAAACATTGTAGATCTACAAATAAGCACGAAGTGCCCTCAATAGATGTACATTTTGATCTTTATTCTTGATGAAATATAATTCCTTTGAGTACTTGAATTTATCTTAAACAATACATCACACCATTAGCTCAAAATCAACTGCATGATGCACTAAATCTTTGACATGATAATGGATCTTGATTGCTGCAATAATATTCTTCAAATATTCTCTTGAATGCCTTAAAAATTCTCTTGTGAAATCTTAGGATTATTGACTCAAATTTTCTAAGTGAAATAATTATTTGAAACCTTAATTATATATGCACTCCATATAATTTACCGTTTATTAGATCCCAAATGCCAAAATTCACAAAATTTGAATTGAAAAGGTTCTTGATTTCCTAATCAAAACCCTGAAAAGGGGTGAAATGGGACTCATACACCTAAGGTGGAATATAGGTCCCACCTAGGGGGATTAATATTCCCAAGGTGGCATAGGGGTCCCATGTTAGCTTTTCGGGCTCAGGAAATGTCAAGGTGTTAGGGTATTAATTGTATTTGTTGAGTTTGTTGGAATTTCAGTTGAAATAAGCCTCATGATGCATAATAAAGGGTCTTAAGTGCCTATTAATGATTATTTTAAGGTCATAAATACAAGAGGGCCCAAAAATTAGTGTGAAGATATAAATAAATACACTTTACAACACTAAATTAGGGAAAAATTAGGTATATTTAGCTTACGTTCCCTCAACTTAATGTGAATGTGTAAAACACATTAAAACAATAAATAAAGGAAACATTAGGCTCAGTTTAATATTAATTATTCCCAAATTATGTGTGAAAAGGGGTACTCTTTTCTACACTACACTCACCAATATCAATTATCATTAAATTCTATTTATTATTTTCAAGAAAGTTCAAATATATTAGCTTATATATTAATTGTTAGTGTAAATAGTGACATTATCAAACTAGTTAGCTTTTAGCCTACCTATTAGAGTCCCATTAAAACTAGTTAAGTATCCACTTAAGTATTTTTTCTCTTTTGTCTCACCTCATATGGGTGAGACACATTTACTCACCTTTTGGGAAACCTATCTCATGTTCATATGACATATTTGTTGCCCTTGTTCCATGCACATGACTCATCATGGAAAAATATCCTAAAATCATGGAGTAGGTTAGAGGCCACACCTAACTTCTTATCTCACCCATTTCTATATATATAGTTACTTTCCTTTTAGATTTACACATATCATATGACTATATTGTATATTTTTGGCTTGTTTCAAATATCTCAAGTATAGGACATCATTTTTTAGGATCCATTGGGTTGGAAAGGTCAAATATCTAACTCCTACATGGTATCGAATCTCTAAAATTACACCTACCTTCTCTAATAAAATGGGTTTTCAACCAAAATATTTTATGTAATATGGTGTAGAGCCAACTAGATCCTACATTTATGAATAGATGACTTAAAAACCTTAAAAATGATTGTCAAATCAGCAATTCTCAACACATGCCTCAAATATATTAGGAAAAAAATTGGTTATAAGATCAAAGAGATCCTTATATAGTATATTATTTTATAAATTACAAATAAAAACATATTTATTATATGATCGTAATGGTTTTTTTGAGGGGTGGAATGACCTATTGGGTCATGAGGAGGAAATTCCACTTCATTTTTATGATTGGAAGCCCAATGCTCAACCCAAAAGTTTTTGTTGCTTGATGTTGGTTTTATCAATTGGGTTTCAGATGAGTCAAACCTATGTAGATATCTAAAGAGAGTATTTTTGCTACCCCGTCCTAAGATGCCTCCCCTACTTTTGGCCAATTTCTAGATTTTGTCTCCTTCTTATGAACTATTTTCCCCTATAGAAAATTTGGGATTGATGAGGGTTCTAAGCCTTTTCTTGGGTTGGTATCTCTTTTGGGGTCTCCCTCCTTGGTGGTGAACCCCATTCCTACTGCCCTTTTTTAATATGGATCGCATGGCAGTAGTGTTTTGGGGTTCCGTAGTGTATGGCTGCTCAACCTTATTATTTATATATTGATCTTCTTGTGTATCAGGGAGTTTTTGCTTCTAAAGTTGTTTCTAAAGAGTATTTTTGAGATTATCTTAGCAATATTGAGTTTCCTCCTACTCCATTTAGTTATATCACTATTGTAGATGAGTGGGTCAATAAATCTATTGATGGTTTACATTTTACTCTTATTGGGATATTTTTTGGTTTTAGATAAAATATTGAAATAATTTTTAATTGGGCCTCTAATTGTTAGATTGATTTTTGCCTTCACATTATGACCTTGATCAATAGTCACTATCTAGTTTCCTTTAATTCTATAGAGGACTACACTCACATTTTTTCATGGAAGCCCTTGGGTTTTTGGTAAGGTTTTTCTTCATTTATAAAGTTTGTCTATTGGCTTCAACATTTTCAAGATTGATTTGTTGCCTATATAGGTATGTATCCTTGAGCTCCTATTGGAACTCTTAGATTAATTATATTTCTTTATGCTATAATTATGTCTTGGTTGAGTCTAGTTTTTATATTCCCAAAAGGTTGAATCTTTGCTCCAATCTTGGGGTTTGGGTGTAATAAATTTAGTATGAAACTTCTTGACTTCCCCAACCCAAATTTGATATGTAGTGTCCTATGCCTCATGAATAGAAAGTAATAGATAATATAATGAACTCCCACAATAGTAAGGATCTTAATAAGATAGTTGTGTTCCCTCATTCGGATCCATATTATATTGATGATAATGGATCCGTAAGCAAGATAAAGAGGAAAATTAATTTTGAGCCTGGAAATCCTTCTACGTATTTATACACTCTTTTCAAAATCCTCATCTAAGGCCTCTTATCAAATTTGGTTACAAATCACCTTCATCTTTCTTTTGATGTTGGTTTTTGGGTTCTATCTATCAGCAGCTTTCATTTCTTGTTTTGTTCCTTTGTGTTTGCTAGTCTTTTGATTGTTTTTGGTTTTTTCTATAATCTCATTTCTTGTTTTTGGATTTTTAATCATATAATTTTAAATGGGAAATAGGTAAAGGCTCTTCTCACTTTAACATAATAAAAAACATTTCAAATGGGTACATTGATGTGTAGAACTAATTATCTGAATAATTTATTAAATATTTTCTACAAGTTCAGCTAAATATTAATGTAATTAAATTTAATAAAGGATACTGTAATTATAATGAAATTTTATCTATGATAGTGTTAGAATTTTTTTTGATGATATTGAGACCATTGTCTCATTTATTAGTGTTAATTGAGAGTGCAAAAGTGTATGCTCTAATGGTTAAGGTCTTGGTTAGTTGACCACTCTATTTTTAATTTTTATGCTTGAAAATATGTTTATACCTCTCCGATGTGTCAAATATGTTAATTATGGATTTCATTAATGTTGTTAGATTTATCATGCATTATCTAATAATTAATTAATATTTAATTAATTATTAGTCTAATTTATTCTCATGCACTTAAGCTAAAATTAGGAGTTCTTTATTCAATTAACTAAGTGCTTTTCTATGTTAAATAAGGTGAGAAATTATTAGGGTTGGACCTATATAGAAGTCAACCCTCATTGTATTACCAATATAGGATTTACTCTTATGTTCTCTCAAAATCTCAACCTTTGAAGACTTTTTTTTTCCTTGAAGATTCTCGAGGTTCTTCTATAGTTTTTCCTTGTTGCAGAATATTGCACATATTGTTTTCATATCTCTTGCATGGAAGGTTTCTTTGTTCATTGGTTGATCCTGTGGCTCATGTTTTTTTAAATTATAACACAATATCAAATAATGGATTGAGTGAACCCCTTCTTGATTTATGATGTTTTTTCTTCAAAAAGGGTTATAGGCTTCATGCCTTGAATCTCGGTTTCTTTTATTTATAGTTTTTAAAGGTTGGAAAACTTTTGATGCATTTTGGATCAAAAAAATACAATACCTTTTGCTTGGTATATTTTGTTGGCAACACAAGGGTAGACAACTAAGAGGGGGGGTTGAATCAATTATCATAGAATTTCAAAATATTTAACCCCTATTCCCAGATCTGATTAATAACCATGAAAGCATAAATAAACAACACATCAAAAAAAAATATAACACCACAATTTTTTACATGGAAAACCCTAATAGGGGAAAAACCATGGTGGAGGTTAAATACATTCAAATTAAATCCATCTAAAGAATCTATAACTGAGAAAATAAGATCTTTTAATGCCTAATTACATTTTTGGTTAAGCATGTGAACACTTTCACACTTTCACACTTTCTTTTTGCCTTCAAAGGATCTGAACTTTATTCACACACAACACTCACACTTCACATCACACACACATCTCACACATCTTACATAATTAAAATGACATAAAAAATTAGTCTTATATATCCACATCTAAGGATATCATAAACTACATGTTGGCTTCAATAAGGTATAAAATAAATACAAACTTTAGGCCAAAAACAATAAAAATTATTAATGCAAATCAACCAAAGTTGGACACAACATAGTAGAGACCCAAAAAATTATGTTTCAAACACAAAACACCTTAAACAATTTTCCTCGAAGATCCATGAACATGAAAAACATGAACACACCAGAGAAAATATTTAATTACGAGCACATCGATCAATGTGAACCAATAACATGAATAAAGAATGATCTAGAAACATCCACAAGAATCATAAAACACCACAAAAATATTCACATCAACCCAGATTACCAAAATCACAACATCTTCTTTCAAAAACACCAACTACTGAAATAGAACTGTCTCAACATAGAAACACATAACTTGATCAAATCTTCATGTGAACCTCTGAAAATTTTGATGCATAAACTAGATATACTTGAAAAAATACCCTTTAATCCAAAATTCTCACCGTCAATATTTTTCACTTTCCATCATACTGATCTTCACTGCTTCACATACAACTTGCAACATATTTTATTATAATTTTCTCAATATCCTCAACATATACAGTCTCAAAGACATTAATTCTAATAGTGTTGACATCAATGACAACCAAATATTAGTGCAACATTCAATAATCTCCCCCTTTGGAATTGATGGAAACACATGATGTGAAAAACACCATCAACACAACTTTGTCCTACTTAGGTTATGACTCTTCTTAGATAATTCACAATTTTTCACATGACTCTTCTCCCCCTTTGACATAAATGACAAAGATACACATTATATTTCTCCACGCAAGATTTTAATGACATATTTGAACATATGACTACTCCCCCTAAGTAGAAGCCACCACAACATCAATTTGAGACAAGATATGACTATGAAATGCACAAACTGATGCAAGACAATGCATCTAAGTTTTGATTAGGAGGGGTAATCACCCCTAGCTTACCTCTGAGATACTCAAAATTATACTTAGGAAAGGGCTTGGTAAAGATATCCACAATCTTTTCCTTAGTAGGCACATACTTCAGTCTAACTTCCTTTTCATTCACCTTGTCTCCCAAAAAGTGAAACTTGGTAGATATATGCTTGGTTTTTGAATGCAACACTAGATTCTTTGAAATGTTAATAACACTTGAATTATTATAGAATATAATGATAGGTTCATCATACACAACTCTGATATCTTTCAACTTTTGTTTCATCCACAATAATTGAGTAAAATTGTTAGTAGTAGCAATGTATTATACCTCTGTAGTAGATAAATAAATTGCATTCTACTTCTTACTTATCCATGAAATCAAATTTTTCCCAAGAAAAATACACCACCACTAGTAATCTTTCTATCATTCACATCTCCTGCCCAATCAAAATTAGTAAAAGAACTCAAAGTAAGGTCATCATATTTAGGATACCATAGACCAAAATTAACTGTTCCCTTCAAGTATCTGAAAATCCTCTTCATAGCTATGGCATGGGATTCTTTAGGATCAACTTGGAATCTAGCAACAATGCATACACCATTCATGATATCAGGTCTAGTTTGAGTGAAATAAATAAATCCACCAATCATGGATCTATTTCTAGTCTGATTTTCCTTAGGAGAATCATCATTTGTTATCAACTTACATCCAATCACCATAGGTATACCAACTAGCTTTCAATATTCCATACCAAACTTATTTAGCAATTATTTCACATACTTGGATTGAGATATAAAAATCCCTTTATCTAATTGAGTAATTTACAATCCCAAAAGAATTTTATTTCTTCAATCATAGACATCTAAAACTCATTTTTCATCTCATTAGAAAACTTCATGCACAAACCATCATCTCCTCCCAAAATGATATCATCAACAAAGACTTCAACAATCAAATATTTATCATGAGCAATCTTAAAATACAAATTACTATTAGCAGTACCTTTGTTAAATTCAAGCTTCAACAAATACTTGTCCAATCTGGCATACCATCCTCTATGGGCTTACTTAAGTCCATACAATTCTTTCTTCAACCAAAAAACCATATCTCCCTAATCAATCAATTGAAATACATCAAGTTTCTCAATATATACCTTCTTATTTAGTTCACCATTAAGAAATGTTGACTTGACATCCCTATGATAAACCTTGAATTTTTTGTAAGTAGCATAGGCAAGAAACAGTCTCACAAATTCAATTCTAGCAATAGGGGAGAAAGTTTCTTCAAAGTCAATTCCTTCCATCTAAGAATATCCTTTACACACTATTCTTGCTTTGTTTCTGATAACTTCACCTTGTTCATTCACTTTATTTTGAAAAACCCATTTGGTTCCAATTACATTTTTGTCATTAGTTCTAGGAACAAGAATCCATGTATCATTATTCTCAATTTGTTGCAACTCTTATGTCATTTATTCCATCCAATGTTCATCTTTGCATGCTTCATTTACATTGTTAGGCTCAGTCTTTGAAATCAAACAATACTCCTCTGCAATTCTTCTCCTAGTTTGAACACCTTTTTTCTTATCACCTATAATCTGATCTTTCAAATGATTTAGTCTTACATACCTTGGATTATTAGGCTCTTGAACTTTAGGATCTTGTGATCTTGTTTCAACACTTTCACTAGTTCCTTCTTGATTTGAACTTGATTTTGAGTCTGAACTAAACTGACATTCTGACTATCTAAATCATATCCATAGGTTCTGGATGGTCTAATTGTGTCTTCATCAAAATTCACATTAGCACTTTTAGCTACTTTTGTCAATCTCTTATTGTAGCACCGGTAGGCTTTAATTTTAGTAGAATAATCAAGAAATATTCCTTCATCACTCCTAGCATCAAACTTTCCTATATCTTCACCTCTATTGATATAACATTTACTCCCAAAGATTTTGAAGTATCTAACAGTAGGCTTATGACCAAACCATAGGTCAAAAGGTGTCTTACCAGTATCTCTTTTGACATGTACCCTATTGAGAGTATAAACAATAGTACTTAGATTCTCTCCAATAGATATGAGGCACATTTCCTTCAAGCATTAGAGTCCAAGAAACATCTAGAACTGTCTTGTTCTTCCTTTCCACAACTCCATTTTGTTGAGGGGTCCATGAGGCAGATAATTGTATGTTTATGCCATGTTGTTGACAAAAAGAATTAAAATCACCAGAAGTGAATTCACCACCTCTATATAATCTCAAACACTTAATATTCAGATCTATCTCTATCTCGACCATAGCCTTGAAAATCTTGAATTTATCGAGAGCTTAATTTTTTTCTCTTAAAAAAGTGACCTAAATCAATCTAGAATAATCATTAATGAGTAACATGAAATACCTATCTCCTTATAAAATTTTGATTCTAGCAAGACCACACATGTCAGTATGCACAAGCTCCAATACTTCATTTGAACAACACTATTTGCTTCTAAATGATACTCTAGTTTGCTTCCCTAACTAACATTCCTTGCATATAGTATTAGTAGATTTACCAACTTAGGAAGATCTCTCATTTCCTAGGTAGAACTTATCTTGATAATATTGTCAAAATTTACATGACACAATCTTCTATGCCACAACCAAATTTCATCAACTTGATAAATTGAGCTTATTTGATTAGCAGTACTTAAGTGAAAGCTGTTAACCTTTGTTTTTGTACCAGAAGCAATCACATTTCTAGAATTCCCCAATGTTTTACACTTTCCATCCTTGAATTGAAGATTATATCCCTTGTCAACCATTTGTCCAACACTTAAAAGATTATGCTTCAAACCTTCAACATATATGACATCATCAGTATTATGCTTACAATCAAAATAAATGGTTCCTCTACCAGGAATTACACCATCTTTTTCATCACTAAATCTTACAACACCACCATTATACTTTTCCAAGCTCACAAATTTACTTTTATCATTTGTCATGTGATGAGAGCATCCACTGTCAATCACCCATTCATCATTCTCTTCAACTCTGACAACTAGATATTTCTCAATATTCATGCAACTAGTAGATTCAGTAGGTACAAGATTACTTTCCTTGATAGAAATAAATACAAACTCATCCTCACTTACATTCCATTTATCTGATTCATCATTTGTCACACCTTCATCAGTAGAAAAATAACACTTTCTTTAGAATCTAGGCTTATTAAATCAAGGCTTAGGAGCTCTTTCAGGACACCTTGAGGCAAAGTGACTTATCTTACTGTAGGAAAAAAATTTAAGAGCCAATTTCCCTTTATAATTACCTTCTCCTTTGGCTACTCTTTTGACAAGAAGTACTTCAAGCTAATCTATATTTCTCTCTTCTTCTTCAATCTCTCTCATTTCTTCCTCATACTTAAACACCTTTCTAGAAGAACTTTCTCCCAAATCATATTTCTTCTTATATTTTTTGGAGGTAGTAGCTTTCAATGCAAATTCTATCTTAGGAAGGGCATCACCAAACTCACTAAACTCAAAAGAAGAAAGCTTACCAATCAACATGTCTTTGGTTACATTTTTCATAGTTCAGATCTCCTCAATAGTAGAAAATTTGTGTTTGTATGCAGGAAGCAAGGATCCAATCACTTTAGCAAAAATATTTGATTCTTCCAATGTTCCACTAGCACATCTAATATTAGACACAAGTTAATTAAATCTCTACATGAAAGAAGTAATGTTCTTATCTTCACCCATTTTCAATGTTTCATATTTCCCTTTTAGGCTCTACAACTTTGCAATCTTCACATGTTTATCACCTTCATACAAAGTTTCCAAATTTTTCAAGATCTCATAAGTAGTCTTCAAGTCCATTACATTTGTCATTTTAGAATCAATCAAGGCACTCAATAATGCTTCCTTAGCCTTGATATTGTACTCAACATCTTTAATCTCTGCATAAGTAGAAGGACCATTTTGTGGCATAATATACCTATTCTTTGTAATGTTCTAGTAAGATTCACCAATACATCTCAGATGACACTCCATTCGAGTCTTCCAAAAAGAATAATTTGTTCCATCAAATCTCAGACTATCCTTCTTGTATTTCACCATCCTAGATCACCTCAAGCTATGAAAATTCTTCCAAGGAACTTGCTTTGATACCAATTGTTGGCAACACAAGGGTAGACAACTGAGAGGGGGTGAATCAGTTATCACAGAATTTCAAACATATTAAACTTATTAACTCCTATTCTTAGATCTGATTAATAACTATGAAATCATAAATCAACAACACATTAGAAACACACATAACACCAAGATTTTTTTACATGGAAAACCCTATTAGGGGAAAAATCATGGTGGAGGTTAATCCACAAGTTTATACTCTATTAAAAGTATAGGAAATGTGGAATGCACTTGCATTCAGGCACGCTGCCTAGGGCTCACTGCTCAATTACAAAAAGGCTTACTACCTAGAGGAAGATACATTTTCTTATAGTCATATTTTGATTAAATCTATCTAAAGAATCTTGAACTAATAAAATAGCATCTTCTAATGCCTGATTATAGCTTCGGTTAAGCACATGAACACTTTCAGACTTTCTTTTTTTCTTCAAATGATCTGAAATATATTCACACACAACACTCACACTTCACATCACACACACATCTTCCACATCTTACATATTTCAAATGTAATAAACAATTGGTCTTATATATTCGCATCTAAGGATATCATCAACGAAATGTCAACTTCAATAAGGTATAAAATGAATACAAATTGTCGGCCCAAAACAATAAATATTATTAATGTGAATCAACCAAAGTCGACTACAACATAGTAGATACCCAAAAAATTATGTCTTGAACAAAAAATACCTTAAACAATTTTCCTCGAAGATCCACAACATGCTACAATCACCCTCTCGACCATGAATATGAAAAACATGAACACACAAGAGAAAATCTTCAATTGTGAGCACACCTATCAATGTGAACCAAGAACACATATAGAGCACAATCTAGAAACATCCACAAGAATCATGAAACACCACAGAAAAATTTCCATCAACTTAGATTACCAGAATCGCAACATCTTCTTTCAGAAACACCAACTATAGAAATAGATGAATTGTTTGAACATAGAAACACATAAATCGATCAAATCTTCATGTGAACCTCTGAAAATTTTGGTGGATGAACTAGATAGACTTGAAAATAAACCCTTTAATCAGAAACTTCTCACCATAAATATTTTGCACTTTCCATCATACTGATCTTCACTACTTCACAAACAACCTACAACATATTTTATTACAATTTTCTCAATATCCTCGACATATACAGTATTAAATACATTAATGCTGATAGTGGTGACATCAATGACAACCACATGTCAACAACATCCAACATATTTTTGAGAAAAATATTTTTTTGGTTTTGTTCAAAATCACAAAATAACATTTGAGTATCTACTAGATTTTGTAGATAGTTAATAGATCTTTTCTCTCAAAACTATCAAAATAGCCTAGCACAACTATTTTTCCTAAAGGTGAAGTTTTTAGTTTTTAACAAATCACATGTCCCACCTTTGGATTCAAAATTCTTTCTAGGTTTGGTTGGTAGCACCAGAATGGTTTATGGGTATCCATTAGTTTTTGCATACAATGAGTACATTTTAGAAATCAAATCAAAAGGGTTGTGTCTACTAACTATCGGCTAGCAAAATTTACCCCACTTTTCAAAATTTATAACTTTTTCATACAAACTCTATTTTAAAAAAAAATTAGATCATTAGAAATTTGATTTTGTCGACTTTCCAATTGTCAAGGTCTCACACGTTTTGTTTCTATTGGTACATTATACAACTTATTGAAGTTAGAGGTTCTTTTTTAGTCCCACCCTCATAAATTTTGACCAATTTATTCATTTTTCATGATTCTACCAATGTTGGAACCATCTTTCAGAGCTCTTCATAGCCATCTATTTACTTTTTCTAGATTGCTCTTTAAATACACTTTATTTATATTTTTCTGTTTTCACACTCTAGAGAATTACTTAGATATTTTAGCTTTAAAGAAATTGTTGTTTACATTGGATGACTTAATTTTGGCTATTCTATATGTTTTTGTAGTATTCTATCCTATTTGGGTATTTTAGACATATTTTTCATACACATTCTCTTTGTAGATGCATTAAGATAAAGTGCCATTATGGTGTATAATGTTTTGGGGGTTTTGCACATATTGTTGTGACTTTTGTATTCAATTTATGATATAAAATTCCATGGGGGGATGATGTTTTCATTTGGTTTTCCATCACACCTTTTTCAAGTGAGTGTCCCTTTCACGACACTAGTGAATCCTAGTTATTCTAGTCTCCTACGTTAGTGCCTTAGTTTGCACACCCATTTATTTGCAATTTGTTTCTCCACCATGCACTTCTTCATTTCACATAGTTCCAATGTACCTATCATGGCTCTCCCCTTTTCAACATTATGGGGGGGTGTTTCTACTAATTGTGTTAATGATTCCTTGCTTTCACATTTTACTGATCTACGTATCAAGTTCGTGTTTCTATGTATTTGCAAATACATTGTACATTAGTGGTTGGTTACATGTATTTCATTGAAATGGATCATTTACCATATGGAGACTCTTGCATTCCTATTTCTAGAGGTTCTTTATTATAGCACAATATCAGTCATCATTCAATGGTAGTCTATAACTTCTTTATGCTTCAACGATGTTCTACATGTTTCTCTTTTTTGGGAAATTGTCTATTTGGAGGCTTCTCAACCCTCTACACCTTGATTTGGAGGATTTTTGAATCCTTTATTGACCTTTCTCTCATTTGGAGAGTAGTTTTCTTCCATTGTGGTTTTCTCCATTTCTTCAAGTGAGAGATATTTTGTTTGTACATGGATCCCTAACATGGCCTTGTTTGTCAAGACCCATGTTGCATTATCTCTTTAGGTTTTTTAGCTACTCCCTAATTTTATCTTAAGAAGGGACAACTTTAAGAACCCCCCTAGGTGAAGGTGTAAAATCCTAGAAAATCTTGTATACTTCCCAAAAAATATTAATTTTATCAATGATTTTTTTCATTTTTTGGGAATGAAATGAATGAAAATGGGGTGTGTGTGTCATTTCTCTCTTTTTATTCTAGGGTTCTAGACCTAAAAGGAAAGAGGTCAATTTCCACACTCTTCTTAGGCATTTCACTCAAGAAAAAGCCCTTGAGATTTCAATGCAAAGGAGATTGGAATCTAGAAAAGGGAATTATCTAAGGGGATTGAATGATAAGAAATGATGGGTTAACCACCAAGTGTAAACTTGGAAAAGAAAATGTTTGAAAACACAGTGTAGTATGCAAGATGACCTAGAAAGATGAACAAAATGTAGTAAAATACTATGAAACTAAAAGTGTGCACCTAGGAAAATGAAGAGGGAAAAATGGAGATTTGGATCACTGAAAGATCTACTATTTGTGCTAACTGGGACTCATTCGTAAAGTTGGGTGAATCAGTCCGATTTTAGGGAAAATGTGTAGGAACAGGTTTTAGCCAAAAGGGTATCCAAATCTACAAAAATCCTGTTCAAGCCTATGAAGTGGGACTCAATCTTCAATAGTGGTAAATTATTGGAAAGTTCTACTTTCTGAGAAATTTTGAGGTGGATTTTGTGCCTCTTGGTCTGCTCTACTCTTCCTAACTAGTTTACATATTCGAATATACAAAATAGCACCTATAGGTCTCCTCCAAGCTTCTCCAAGGTTGAATGAAAACTTCAAAAAATCTCCTCTAATTTTTCTTCTTGACAAATCTCAAATCTAGATCTACAAATCACAAAGAAGAAAACAGAAAAACGGTTGTGGTTTTAGAGAATAGAATTTTTTCTTAGTCAAACCCCCTGTTGGTAATTGACCCTTGAAATGAAAGAAAATATAAAGGGAGAATGATTAATGAACAAAAGATAATGTTGTAACTCAGCAAACCCTAACAGTAAAGTGCTACAATTATGCTTGAAATGATTTCAATGGATGTGGTTCTTGAAACTTGCTTTATGTTTATAGATCTTGAATGAAAATCTTGCTTGAATCATGAACTCTACATCACAATTGTGAGTACAATAGCAAACATGATGAATTTGATCTTTGACAAGATGATTGATGCTTGAAGAATGCTCTTGAATACTTGATAATTTTCCCTTGAAATCCTTGAATGCTCTTGTGAAATTAATTTTCTATAAGGATTCTCTCACAAAAGTCTTAAATCACTCGAATGCTTTTTAGGATAAAATGAGTGAAAGAGCCTTGTATTTATACTCAATTATACAAGACTTCCTAAAATTACAACACTACAAGCCAACATTGGATCTTGGAGAATAAAATCTTGCCAAATATTTAATTTAAAATTTATTTTTGAGTTAAAAGGGACTCATTCGCCACCCTGGGTGAACGGGTCCCACCTAAGGGGATTCATTCATCTAGAATGGTGAATGATTCTTGCCTTTGGAATTTGAGGTGGGTTTTTAGGATTTTGATGTTTTAAATGCCTTTTGTCAAGATTATTCTCAAAAATATACATAAGTAAGGCTTGTGGATGCAAGATGGGGCCAACTAAAGCATAAGAAAGCCCAAATATTAATGAAAAGACTAGAGGAATGTGAAAGTGTGTTACAACACTTTACAACATACCAAATAAGGTAAGGTTAAGATAAATTAGGATTTAAACTATGTTTGTTATGATAAATTAATTGATAAAACCCTAAAAAAGTGTGAAAGTATATTACAACACTTTACAACACCTTTGCAAGGGACCATTAAAATATATTAGTTCACATGGGCCCAAGACCTAATTTGAATGTGTTATCCACATTAGAAATATAAATCAAGGAAAAATTAAGCCAAAATTTACAAGGAGGACCTAAACGAGCTTGAAAAAGCCAAAGGATCCTTTTTTTTATGCTACATTTAGCCCCCTCTTTAGTGAGAGGAGGGACCTTCTTTAAACTCACACTAAAGTAGAAAAACATGCACCAGGGGGGGTTCCAATATACCAATGCTAGCAAGATGAGACGAAAATGATCAAGAGGGATGATCAAGCCCCCAAGATCAAGATCTCAAGAGAAACCAACATAAGCACAAAGGAACAAACATGAAAATAATATAAAGAATAGTGAAAAGTACAACCATACACTGTGAAAGATGAAAAAGAAATAAAGGAGAAATCTAGATCAATATTTTACCATTTTTCCATCATGATGTGGATTAGGTCTAGGTTGTTTATCTGAAATAAAATACATACTCACTTTGAGGTGACATAACTCTTGGATGTCTAGTGGGTGAGAAATCCTCAAAGGTGAGAAAGATACACTCATGGCTGGTATGTACTCACACACACATGAAAGTGGCTATGGGGAAAGTACTACCTTAGATTAGGCTTCTTACTCTACCATACAAAAGTTATACCTCTTGATAAGTTTAATAAGGTCCCACATAAAATTTATTTTCAAGCTTCATGAGACAAGCAAAACTTCCTATGCTTGGATCTCAAGAAACAACCAGAATGGCTCCACAGGCATGCAAGATGTGTTATGCAAGGTGGCCATATAATAAGTGTAAAATGAAAAAATAGGAAATGTTCAAAGGAGTCTTTCTTTGTTCATGCGAGGTCTTTAACTTAGGGAACATTGTGCCTACTATCTCCAAGAGAGGACCAATCAAAGAATATAAGATTGACAACTTAGGGGATGCAATGTGTCACATGAAGCCACTAAGAGGAATGAAATATGCTAAAATATATTACACTCATGAAGGCATTACACCCAATGTCATCAACAAAGTGAAAAAACATTGTATGAAGCGAGAAGGCTACACTAACAACCATGAAAGGAAAAATGAAAAAGAATAATGACAATGTATGCCCCCACTTTATAAAAATTTCTAAACACCATGCTATGATCAATTAATTTAAAGTATCAAATGCAAAATAAAAAAAAGAAGAAATAAATGAGAGCCAACTTGGAAAGCACTATGCCAAGTTATAGGTTTCCGAGTAAGGATACGCCATGCGAGAGAAAAAGAAAGTATAGGTGTTCCCCCCAAAATGAAAACACAAAACACATAAGGGATCTATGGATTTGGGGTTAGTATGTTCTTTGGTACAATGTTTTAAGGAGCTTGGAACTGTCATCATCCCATTTGACACATATAACTGGAAGAATGACACAAAGAGAGTGAAAACAAAGAAAAACATTTTGGGTCAACATTGAATAGTCATAGGGTATCTCAATGCCTTGCGTCATCCCCAAAAGGTAGACACAAGAAAAAGATAAAGATGAAATGAAAAGGGAAAAATAAAAATAAAGCCTTTTGGGTCAACATGAAGGAGACATGAATGTCTCAATGCCTTGTGTCATCCCCAATATAAAAAGACAAGAAAAGGATAAAGATGAAAGTGATTCATGACATAGAGAAGAATGAAGGTAAAAGTAGAGGAATGTCCAAAAAAAATGTCACGGGGTTCACATTACACACATGCAATCACACAAAGAAAATGAAAAAGAAATAATGCTAGAGATTAGTAAGGAAAATGTGAGTCAACCTATGAGCAAGTCATCCACCTACCCATGTTGATTTGTATAAGAAAAAGGTGAATAACGAACCCAAGGCACAATGATAAATGCATTACTAATACAAGGCTAACAAATTCTTGCTTGCACTAAGTGTGAGAAAAGAATGAGCCAAGGTATGTGATGGGAAAGCTAATGTAACAGTGAGCAGAGGATGTTCTACAACTATTATATGACAAGGGGGGAAGGTGAAACAAGGATACGCAATCAAATGATGGCATTCATTACCATCAAAGTGAAATTTATTTAAAACTAATTGGAATGGATAAAACTACTTTGTACTATGTCTGAGAACTCAATAATATGTGTAATGTGGGACCTTAGCATCCTTAGGATAAAGGATTATACCATTGAAAAGAGGGTCCTTCACTTTTTGTGCTTGTTTGGGTCCTCCTTATGGATTTTTGCTTAATGTTGCCTTGATTTAATGTTGTAATGTGGATAACACATTCGCATTAGGTCTTAGGCCCTTATGAACTAATGTATTCTAAAAGTACATTGTAAATGTGTTGTAAAGTGTTCTAACACACTTTCACATTCCTCTAGTCTTTTCATTAATAATTGAGCTTTATTATGATTTAATTGGCCGCCTTTTGCATCCACAAGCCTTATTTAAGTGTATTTTTTAGGATAATCCTAATAAAAGGCATTTAAAATATCAAAATCTTGAAAAACCCACCTCAAATTTCTAAGGTGGGACTCAATCACCATTCTGGTAAAATGAGTCCCCTTAGGTGGAACCCATTCACCTAGGGTGGCGAATGAGTCCCCTTTATGTCAAAATAAAAATTAATTTAAATCTTTGGCTGGATTTTATTCTCCAAGATCCAATGTTGGCTTGTAGTGTTGTAATTTCAAGGATTCTTGTATAATTGATTATAAATACAAGGTTTTTTCTCTAATTTCCCCGCCAAGCATTCACGTACTCATCCTTATAGAAAATTGAGTTAGCAAGAGCGTTCAAGCCATTCAAGGGTATATTATCAAGTATTCAAGAACATTCTTCAAGCATCAATCATCATGTCAAAGATCAAATTCTTCATGTTTGTCATTGTGCTCACAATTGTGATGTAGAGTTCATGATCCAAGTAAGAATTGTATTGAACATGTATCAACATCAAGAAAGAGTCAAGAACCACATCCATTGTATCCATTTCAAGCATAGTTGTAGCACTTTATTGCTAGGGTTTGGTGATTTGCAATATCAACTTTTGTTCATTCAACATTCTCCCTTTAAATTTTCTTTCATTTCAAGGTTTAAATTACCAACAAGGAGTTTTACCAAGGTAAACCCGTATTCCCTAACTACACGAGAATTTTTCCCTCTCTTTACATGTAATTTGTAGGTCTTGGTTGCGGATTTATCAAGGAGCAAGTTTGGGAAAGTTTTCATAAAGTTGTCAAAGCAATTCAAAGTTTTCCAAGTTGTGAATAAGCCTTGGAAAATCTTAGAGAAGGTTTACAAATTGAATTTTGTAGTTTGAGACCCAAATTTGAATCAGGAATAGAAAATCAGACCAATAGCTACAGGATATGGGTATGTGCAGGATAATGATGGCATAAAAAGTGGTAATATGATGGGTATGTGACTGAAAACTTTTTTTTACCCAAAATTGATGAAACCAAAAGGGTTTTTAAAGGAGATTCTCATATTTCCACCAATATAAATTATACTTTACTTAGAATTTAATAAATTATTATTATTCATTTTCTATTGAATTATGACTAAAGTCTTGATTGATGGGCTAATTGAAAAAAATCTATAGCTTTCAAATAGTATCACATTTTTTAAATTTGAAACATGCGTCACATTCTATGCTTTGTATTCTATAAGATTAAAAAATAAAATAATGAATTTCATGATTTTTTGACCAAGTTAAGGTGGTCAGACATACGAGTCTTTCTATTTTTAAAAGTTATAATGAAAAAATTATAATTAATTATTTACTTGGAAAAAAATTACAAACAAATATGCAACACATCGGCACATGAGTCCTCTACCTATATCTAAACTAATTTAAAAAAATATTATCATTTTAATGTGGTTAGGGTGGTCAAACAGACACCTACTTCTTATTTTTTTCCTGAAATTTAAGTACTACTCTAAATAAACCTAGTAGTTTAGAAACTAAATTCAATTTGCTACAAATTCTATTCTTACATATTTTTGAAATAATATAGATAACTTATTCAGATTTTTATGTCAAGTTGCCTAACTCTGATTTTTATGAGTTTTTTGCCACTTAAGGGCCTATTTTTTCCATGATGATCTGCACATACCCATCTAGTTTTGAAATCCTAAAAATCCAAAAGTGGACTTATTCACCACTCTTGGTGAATGAATCCCACTGTACTTGTCTGTCAGGGATATTTGCAGATCTAAGTACCGATTTGTTCGAAACTTGTTCTAGCACAATTTATCCAAAACTGGACTGATTCGCCTAGCTTGGCATATGAGTCCCAATTGGCTTCAATAGTTGATTTTTCAAGATTCCAGATCTCCATTCTACCTTTTTTAGTTTCCCAGGTGCATATTTTCAATTTTATAGTTTTTTTGTCTCACTCTACTTGCATTTCTACATCATCTTTCATACTACACTACATTTTCAAACATTTTCTTTTCTAAGTCTACACTTCTTGGTGAACCCCAAATTTGACATCATTCAATCCACTAGAACATTCCCTTTGCTATATTTCAATGTCCTTTGCATTGAAACCTCAAGGGTTTGTTCTTGAGTGAAACACCCAAGAAGAAAAGTGGACCACTCTCCTTTTAGGTCTAAAACCCTATAAGCCCAGGAGAGTCTCTCCACAACCCCACTTTTTTCATTTCATTTTGGTGAACTTGCATTTAGAGCATTACATTTCTAATTTGGAGTGCATTTACATACTAGATTTATCTTGCATTAACATTGAATTAGGTTTTACATTGGTTAATTTGAATTCTAGGGTTTCAACTTTTACATTGGTGAAAATATCATTTATCTTGCATTATGGCACTTAATTTCATTGAAAATCAATAAAAATTTGCATTTGCATCAAAAAACATAAAAATCATAAAATTCAATTCGAAAGTTCTATTTTTTTTTTAAAATCAGTACTTGGACTCATTCATCACCTTGAATGAATCAGTCCCTTTGCATATTTTTCATTGCATTTTTTGTCATTTACAATTTTTTTTTTGAGTTTTTATTTGTTGTTTCTGCATTTCAATTTTACTTTCCAAAATTTAAGTTATAATAATTTCATTCTTATTAGTTTACATTTCATTTGAACTCACCTCGCATTTAGTAACTTTTACATGAGTGTTTGGTGTCCTACTTCTAATACTATAGTAGGAAGAAGTTTGAGACTCGCTTCATCCCACGATAGCACAATTGTTGTGGATCTTGGGTTATCTAGAGCTTCCACTCCTAGTATTGACACGAGTACACTAGGCATGGATAACACCCTTAGTAACTCTTTTCCTTCAAGTAGCATGTAAGTGAAGCCAAAGAATGATAGAATTTCACAAGAAAACCTAATCCACATTCATGAGGACCTAGTGAACTTACAACATAAAATTAGCCTTGGAAAATATTTCAACTACTACAATTCCTATAATTGAAAACATTCACCGCATGCTTGAAAGTGAATATGACCTTGAACTTGTGAAGAATATAGTATAATTTTTTGGCAAGCATCTTCCCTCAACCACTACTTGTCCTCTTCCCAAAAACTATGTTCCAAGCCAAGGAGGAACTCAAATTCTCTCTCCCACAACATTACCCTCAATCCCTACCTACACCCCTCCTCAAGTCATAACAATGCAACAAGTTAGTAATGTGATTCCTTCCCTGGATATACCAGCTTGCATCCCCAGTTCCTATGTGGCATCACATGTTATAGATCCTACTACCTTACCACCTATAAGAATTCCATTCACTTATCCCACAAACACATACACTCCATCACCACTTTCACTTCCATCTCATAACACAAGAAATGACCCTCTTAGACATCAACTTTTCCAAACCATGTAATCCTTTCATAATAAAGTTTCAACCATCATCCAAAATTAAAATGGCCCACCCACATATTATGTAAAAAGCAGCCCATTATCCTTGAAGACATTACAAACACCGATGCCACAAGGTGTAGAGGTGTCTATATTTGATAAATATGGATGGAAGGGAGATCCATCTAACCATGTTAATTCGTACACTTCCCTATGTAGTGAATTTTTCCTCGATGATAAAATATTGGCAAAGCTCTTTTTTAGGACCTTAAAACACAGTGCCTTGGAGTGGTTCTCTTCTTTACCAAACGAATTGGTCTGTTAATTTGATTAACTTGTTGAGGCATTTATAAACCATTTCCAAGTGTAGATGAATCCTAAGATGACCTTGGCCAACTTGATGAGATGTAAGTAAAAAGACGATGAAAAGATAACTAAATTTATCTCCCGATATCAATTGCTTTATTCCCAAGTCGATGTCAAGGTCCCTAACCCACTACTTCAAAATATTTTTATAGAAAACTTTTAAAACAAAATCCAAGAAAATTTGACCATGATTCAATTCCCATGCTTCATGCACTTGTGCACTTCACTCTGTGATTACCAAAATTTAGTTTGTATTTGACATAGAAATTCCACTTCTAGCTTAATTGAGAGATCTGAGCCTATGCACCAAAACAATTTTCAACCCTTTCGAAAACAAAATAAAGGGTTCCTTCAATTCATCCCTCCTCAACGACCAACTAAAAATGTCCATAACCAAGTTCCTACTATCAAAGCCATAGTTCCATTTAGCTATGGAGATCCAAAGAGACAATTCACCCCCTTACCCAAAACCCTTCATAATACCATGTCCCAACCTCTAAACCAAAAAATGATTACCCTACCTCCCATTAGAACACTTGACCCTAATAAGCCTTTACCTCCAAGTTTTAAATAGAATTCTTATTTCCACTATCATTGACAAAATGGACATGACACAGAACATTGCAAGTGTCTTAAACATCTTGTGCAAGACCTCATTGATTCTGATTGTCTATTTGTTGTGCATACTAGTGATCAAGGTAATAAGTTAATTGCCCCTTCGAATCAAAACTTGAAAAAAATAATAAATACCATGCCAAAACATAATATTTAATTTTTCAAAGCTAGCGACATGCCTAAGAATGATGTGATGAATGTTGATACAGATGATGAAAACACTAATTCTATTCCAACCAATGCTATCGATGTTAATCCTATAGATGAAATGATAGGGGTGACAAATTTCATTCCTTGTAAGGGTTGAACTAAAAGTCCTCTTGATATTTCTTTCTCCTTGAAGGATATACTTAATCATTTTCCCAATGGTCCTCTTTACATAGTCAGTTGTATCTATGATAAGCCCACTAATGGGATATTAATAGATCCTGTCTGTGGAGAGAACATGATCACTGAGGAATTCTTCCTCTTTCATGAGCTCTATCAAGATGATTATAATAAACCAAAAGAATGGATCAAGACACAATAGTTTTTTGTTCCCTACGATCAGATCAATCACTCTACCATTACAAATAGGACCATTGACATTATATTTTGCATTCTCCATCATCCCGCAGTCAGAAAATTTTTGTGTGAAGCTAGGTCACCCATGGCTTCGCTCAATGAAAATCGTCTCTTTAGTTGTGCACAAATTCTTAAAGTTTCACTTTTAAAATTAGATATTGATTGTTCACCATAGTGGCTTTAACCCCTTGTCATCTAAAGGAAAATTTTCCCTAGATGCCTTTTGGCACAAGCCCATGGAACCTATCAAGCGAAGAGAAGACTTATTTTTATTGTCCTATCAAAAGTTCAAGGCAAAGAAGATAATAGAGCTATCTCTTCGCAACATGTCATTGTCCACCTCTGAGAATAGCATCCTTGATGAAACCATGCTTGAACCTAAACAAGACTAAAAAATCAAGATGAACCTAAACCTGAAACCTTACCTACCTCTTACAAGTGACCAAGAAACAATGAAACCAAACTTGCAACACCTGTAAGAGTAAAAAAAGTCTACAAAGTCAAAGAGAAAGCGGTTGAACAATCTCTTGTGGATTCTTACGTTCCTCCCCTAAGGGAAGAAAATAAATCTATGGTTGACCAATCCACTCCAATGCAGCTTTAAAACAAAACTAAAAGAAATAGAGGTGATAGGGAGCATAGACATAGATGTCGTGCTCTTGCTCACAACTTGCATGATGAATTAAACAAATAAAATCAATATCCAAACTTGATTGAAGCAATGCATGATTATCTTCCTCCCCAACCACAATAATAAATTTCCATGCATCCTCCACAACAAGAGTTGAACTCTTCTACTGATATTATCCATTGACATCCTATTGTGATCAACTTAGATGATGATGATGAGGATGCTAAAATTGACAAAGAGGTGCACAATGAACTAAACACATTGTTATCCCCTTCCATGATCTTAAATGACCAATCTTCTATAAAGAGTATTGAACTTGGTTCTTTTCCTAGTTCGACACTTGCTCTTGTCCCTTTGGCTCATTTCCCATCATCAGTATATAACAAACATGATTGGGAGGTAGATGAATTTCTCAAAGGTTGACTTGCAGTTTCCTTAATAGTCTTTCACATTATCTATTTTTCATTTTCTTTTGTGTGATTGCATGTGTGTGATATGATCCCTCATGAGATTTTTTTTCTCTCTTCGTGGCATTCCTCTATTTGTCCCTTCATTCTTCTCTATGTCATGCATATTTTCTTTTCTTTCACATTCATTTTGTAGACACCGAAAATTGGTCTAGGCCTCCGAGCACCACTTTTGACATAATTTTCTATTATCCATGGTCATGATTAAATAATGTTAATTATTTAATTACCCATTCTAACACATATTTCCTCTATTAATTAAATACCCCTTTTTAATTAATTCATTAATTCCTTTATTCAGCTTGACTAATTAAATAAATCATATTTATTTAATTATGTCACTAAATAATTAATTCTTCCTTCTTAATTAAATAATTTATTATTTAATTACCCCTTTGTCATATTTCAACTATATTAAATATTTATTATTTACTTATTCAATTTATCCTTTTCAACAGTCAAATTAAATAAATTATCTTTATTTATTTAACTAAATCTTTCATTTTCGAATGTTGAATTAAATTAACATTTAATTCATTTAGTAATTATTTATGTCACATGATTCTATCATTCAGTTATCTAATCATTCACTCACTGTCTAACTCAAGATATATTTTTAAATCCACTAGTTATCTCTGGGTTTGGTATCTGATCATTTATGTGAGAGGACTCTCTGTCACAACTATTCAGTTAACTAGTTATAACTCATGTGCATGAATGCATCTATTAATTAAATATATTGATTTAATTAATTAATTTATGTATGCATTCGAACTCTTCATCTTTGATTTCTAACTTTGTCTTTGACATTCAAAGTCTATTTCTTCTATTTTTGAAGACTCTTAACTGAAGATTAAGTTATCGGTCTAATTTAGTCTTTATCCCACAGTCTTTTCTAACTAATGTTCTATCTGACACAAAACTCACATTGCATGACATTCATCAATCTCATCCATCGATCTCTCTTTGAATCTGAGCTGATCGTTCGAAAACCCAAAATCTATAAAATGGCCTATCATTATCATTATTCCTCCTCCTGAAATCATACACTTTTGAGAAGAAACTTATCTTCGATATTTTTATTAGACTTTCAACAAGCTTAAGCTTTCATCAATACTAAAAAATCTTAGGGAAAGAATATTGAAATAACAAAATGGAGAAGGACAATCAAGATAATTCGAAGGAGTAGATGCATATTCGGTGAGAGATTTCCGATTAATTTATTTAGTTTATTTATGGTTAATTTCTTCATTCTTTGTTGTTTGATTTAGATTAATATTTATTAGATTAGGATTAACATCATTTATTCTAGTTGTAGATCATATCCATATTTTATTCTATGTTACATTTGGTGAACCCGATGTGAACATGCTTCAAATTTGCACATATTTTCGTCTTTCCGTCCTTTTTTTAATTTATTTTGCAATTTATCATACGGAACACCGCATCTGCTTAACAAAATGATGCATCCGTATATGCAAGCCACATCTTCTATAAATCGTGAAGCATCTGCCATTCTGAACCACATCTGCAAAGCATTGAATTGCATCTAACTGTCAATATTTTGACCCATGACAGACTGTCAACACGAACCGCATCTATGGCTCCAAAAGCCACATCTATCTGGTAAAGTATTTTTTCATGTTTTTAAAACTTCCGTACATCCGCGTTTTCCTTTTTCATTTTACACCATATATTTTTTTTTTTTTTGGCTAATGGTTGTTTGTAGCTATGTCAAGGAGGATACACGTAGTTTTTGCAAGACGCAACATAGAAGACAATAAAAAACAAAACCATATCTTTTCTGCAGGATGAAAGTCGAAGACCAAAAATGAACTACTGATTAGTTTGCATGCAAGACCTAATGCCTTTATTTTTATTTATTTAGAAAGATTTTTTTCTGGTAGATAAATAACTGTAATTTGGAATAAAAAGAATCAGTGTTTGCTTTGTCTGGTGCAAGAGCACATATTTTTCACCCTTTACAATTTGTTATATCAGAGTATCCTCTTCCCTTGTGTAGTCCGCGATCCTGGGTGTAAGAGAAATGGTTACTGACTCTAGAACTTGGGCTTGTCTTGGTGGAAAAATGTACTCACCCCAAGATGACTCAGACTAGTAACATGCTTTAGCCAGTGACTTCCACCCGGTATATAAAAATGGATTTCTTGGAAAAACCCTAGAAATCACTCTCACTATTCCGATGAGAAGGGCATAAATGGTCTCTTGCCAAATTTGAATAGTGCCCCATGAATAGAATGCCCTTACTAAATACCATGTTGTAGTTTTTCCAAAATCCTACCTATTTGTTGGCGCAGCAGGGTCGGCCTTGTGAAGTCATCTTACATTCTTACGGTTTATGTGTGGAGATGATATGTATGCCATGGGAGTTTTATGGGTACAGTAGCTTGGCTGCCCCGTATAATTGAGTGTCATGGAGGGGAGCCAGTGGGATCAAGCTACTAGTCATCCACCAAAAATATGCGTAACTCAATTTATCCAAGAACTCAGCAAGTATTGACCAAAAATCTTAGCTAAAAAAACCTTGATTGTTGTGTTTGTTTTTGTTGTATTCATAAAAAATCTTGATCAACAAATGGAGTCAGTCAAAACAACTTTCGGAAAACTTCAACTGTCAAAAAGTGAGTCACAACTGTCATTTTTAACACTGCATTTGTCTTAGCAAGTTGCATTGGATAGGGGAAAATCCGCATGTGTCTGTCAAAAATTTCATTTTAACAGTCTGGATATTACGAGCCACAATTGTCAAATATTGAGTCGCATGTGTACATGCAAGCCACATCCATCAATTTTTAAGCCGCAAGTGTCTGTCAAAAAGTTTAGGTTTACGGAGTCCATATGTATCACCACATGTGTATTGCAAAACTGCATTTCTCATTAAAAAAAACCACATATGTCAAAAAAATCGCATGCGTATTGAAAACCTCATTTGTCATTAAGTCCAAACTCTGTCAGTATCCAAAACGAGGTTTTATTCAAATCACCGCATGCACAATTGTAAATTGCATCTGTCAAAATTTGAACTGCAACTGATAGGTGAACTGCATTTGACTGTCAACAGAAACTTAGAAAACTACAAACCGAGTCCGAAAACATAACTGTCATTTTTCGCTTTTGTTTCTAAAGATCAACCTTGGACAAAAACTAGGAATTTTTTTCTCAAAAACCTTGCATCATTAGGTGTCATATACCTCCTAGTCATAGTCATCCTAAGTTGCATGCATATAGATACTTCCTAGGAAATTGCATATCACAGAATAGATAACTTTCCTCGTCATTGGATACGCTCATGTCCCGATTTGTCACAATCATTGAACCTAGTCATTTTGGTCCTATTAGTGAATTTTTTCAGCTCAACAGTCTAGTTTGGGAAATTCACCTTGTCAATTGTCTTTGTCCTACAATCAGGTTCCTTGGCCAAACACAAATTATTGCATGCATTTATTCCATAGGTGGTAGGTTATACCCATCTTAGACTCATTTATCGTCATAGTCTACTCAATATTTTGTATATTGTCCATCCTACCATACGTCATCTTAGGAATGTCTTTTTAGAAATCATTTTAGCAACATCCTTATTCTCAAAAAATCCACAAAAAAAACATAGAAATAGGACATATCAGTTTTTAGACATAGTCTGCATTACCCCATTTTCAGGAACTTTTCATGGTTGAAACAAGATCTCAAAAGAAACAAAAGGCAATGTCGGACCCCAACGAATTTTTCAATCCTTTCGGAAATCAACCATCAGGAAGTGAAAGACCACATAGAACTTTGTTTGAAAAACACGTCACTAGAGACACACATGGACAAATTTACATTGAAGACATAGACTCGGTAATACAAGATCCTGAAATTGCATCCTTTATGGATGAATGTTTGGCAAATGATCCCCAATGATATCTAGCAAAGTTGCTAGCAGAAGGTGCCAAACTACCAATAGGATTTGATATTTGTACTTTGCAAACACATTCTACTCAACCAACGCAAACTGTGACATCAAGTGTTTCTATTCCCCAAATTACGGTAGTGATACCAACTAGCATATCTACTCAAACATCGTCAATTGTAAGCACAATCCCTTTCAATGTAACATAGGGTTTACAATTTACTACGGGGGAAACTTCCTCCAACCCCTTTGGCACCAACACTACTGGTAAGAGATCCAAAGTTGGCAAGATGATTCCTATACCACATCAGAACATTCAGACAAGAAATATTCCTATACCAAATCGAAACATTCAGACAGGAAATATTCCTATACCAAATCAGAACATTCAGACAGGAAATATTCCCATACCAAATCTGAACATTCAGACAGGAAATATTCCTATACCAATCACAACATTCTAACAGGATATATTCCCTCGCCAAATCATAACCCCTCACAGAACATTGTATATCAGAACACCTACATTGATCCAAGCAATGCAAACAACATGTGCTTGACACAAGTATATGTCCTCCAAAACCAAATGCAAACTCTTCAACAATAGATGGACAACATGTCTATGTCAGGCAAACGAACTATCTTAGTGCAAGATCTATGTCCATGTCCATTCGAAAAATCACTTTATATGACACCTTTCCCCCGTGGATACATTATACCAAATTTGCCTAAGTATAATGGGAGGAAGAATTTTTTGGAACACATTAGAGAATTCTCAACAGCATGCATGGACATATCATATGACCCCACATACTTGATGAGACTATTTCCACGAACCCTTATCGAGATAGGACTGGAATAGTTTTCTAAATTATCATATGGTATACGATCCTAGGGTGAATTAGCTGAGAATTTTGTAGAACATTTTGCCTTTAACATAGACAATGAAGTAACAATAGCAACCTTTTGCCATACAACACAAGAATATGGTGAAATGTTTAACACTTTCTTCCAGAGATGGAGAAGTCTAGCTAGTAGATGTCTAGTTGAAATACCAAAAAAATAGAAGGTCATGATATTCCTTGAAAACATAAATCCAAAATTAAGAGGTGACTTAAGGGTACATTGTTGTACTTCATTCCTAGATTTGGTACAAAAGGACATCATCCTTGAAAAAGGCCTTATTGAAAAAGGCGAAATAAAAGTACCAGGTAGAAACCCAGTTGTCCAACATCAAAACACACCAAATGATAGAAACAAATTCTGGTCTAGAAACAAAAATATTACAAATGACAGCATTGTTGATGCTAAAATCATACATATAGGACTAGTTATCACACTTAGAGGTTACAACCCCAATAAAGACATGACGAATATTCTAGATCAAACAACCAATTATGTCCAAACTTTATAGCAACAATTACCACAAAGGAGATTTCCTACACGCGAATTTACCCCTTTAGGGCAACCAATTGAGATATTTTTCAAAGAGTTGATTAAACATAATCTCATTAAACCTTTGGAGCCAAGAGAGTATGATCCTGGACAGTTTAAACCTTCATGGTGGGACGAAAATGCCTATTGTGACTATCATCGAACAAAAGTACACAACCTACAAAAATGTTGACAATTGAATAATATTATCCAAGACTTTGTTGAAAATGAAACCATAGAGGTCAATGGGCATAAAAATACCAAGAACGGTGATCATAAGGTCTTTACAGACCCATTACATGACCACATGAAAGGAAAAGCCTCCAGTTCGGGAACCAAGAATAATCCATCAACCAATTATACCAATACCAAGTATGACTATGGTAAAGGAATGATCATAAATCACCTCTAAGCTACAAATGAAAACGTTAGTACCATCGTCATTAAGAAGTATCCGGAATGTGTTGTAAACACATGCAAAACTAAGATAACTATTCCAAGTCCTTCTTTTGAGCCACCTACGCAGAATTCTAAATTTAAATACAATCTCCTTGATCAACTAAAAAAAACCCCCACACAAATATACATTCTAGAACTATTGACTTTATCACCTAAGCATCAAGCCATTCTTGACAAAGCTTTATAGAATACGACTGTTCCTAGAGACTTAGATGACAATCATTTCGAAGAAATGGTGGGATATTTAACCAACTCGCATCATGCCACATTTTCCCAACAAGATTACTCAATGGAAAAGTTTGATCATAATGACCCATTACATATTATAGTCCTAGTCCATCAAACCAAAGTCAGATGAGTTTTGGTAGACGGAGGAGTAGGTTTGAACCTGTGTACCCTAAAATTGGTTAAGGAATTAGGATTCTCAGAAGAGTGTGTAGACACCTCTAAGAGTATAGTCATCAAAGCTTACGATGATGAAGAAAGATCATCCAAAGGAGTTGTCACACTCCCTATCAGAATTGGCCCAGAAATCATGAACACCAGCTTCCAAGTCTTGGATCTCACCCTTTCGTGTAACCTGTTATTAGGTAGACCTTGGATACACACAATGATAGATGTACCTTCAACATATCACCAATTTCTTAAATTCCCATATAATGGCATCGAGATTGCAATTGATGGTGATCCAAATCCTTTTTAGTATTGTACAAGCCTAAGGGAAATTCCACAATGATAGTTACCAGTTAACCAAGAAGCTTCATCATCCACTTTATCCCTATGCGTTGACCTGTCACATCTTACTGAGTCCATTTCATTCAAACCACCATCATCCACTCCTAAGGCCGAGATCCAAGACAAGGGTTGTGGAGAATATTACATAAAGGCATCATACTGTGTCATTCAACTGGTTCCACCTAAGGCATATGGCTTACCCATGGCAGATAGAAAAGAGTCAATAGTCACATTTCATGTCCCCCTACAATGACATTGACCAAATGGGGAGAGTTAAGTGAATAAATTGTGGATCAAGGTGATATTACCTCCTGGTTGTATCAAGAAGACAATGAATACCCCTCACCGTCGATTCAAATAGCTAAGGACCAATATGGAAAAGGCTTTAAGATAATGCAAAATGAAGGATATGATGGGTACATTGGGTTAGGAATACATCAAAATGGAAGGACATAACCAATCACAATCTCACCATGACCAAAATACCTAGGGCTAGGGTTTCAACCGCTTAGAATTGGGTTTCCTAGTACTTCGTCACCATTTCAAGAGGAAGTGGGTGCTTGTGAAGAAATCGAGATATCTCATGAACCACTTCTCCCAATTTACAATGAATCTCATGAACCACTTCCCCTAGTTTATGATGAATCTCCCGACTCAAGCAATTGTGAGTGGGATTCCCTTTCTTCTACCTATACCATGAACATAGATGCTCTATTTGGAGAATTGGACCTAAAGATAAAACCTGTACCAAAACCATCTAGTCCCCATCATAGGAAACACTTTTCCAAAGAAGAATGGCATAAACACTATTATTGGGAACCCTTGATCATGCATCTTGGGCACCTGACAAACCATCTTTTGATGACTCAGCCCTTACAATAGTCCCACAACAGAGTTTACCTACCCATAGGAAAAAGAACAAGGAGTTAGTCCAAAACCTCTATGATCATGTCAACCACTCTATATTCACCTTGTAATATTCCACCTTTAATAACTCTGATGGTGACATGCTTCTCATATATCCCGAACTTATCGACTGGGATCAATAAGGTACACCCATCATAGACACATTTGAGAACGACGAAGCAATTGTTGAGCTCATGGGACTTCGAGAAGGCATACTAAGAGGGGATCATAAAGTTGGTTTTACCACATAATTGAATGAAAAAGCATAGTTTGGGGAGTCTATTTACACCTCTAGTCGCAAAAATGAAAATAATTTAAGAAAAATGATGAAAATGAGAAAAATGACAAGTCCCTAGGTGAAAACCAAAAGGCACCTTTAGACGAAGAAATATTCAAAATAAGGGACGTATCCGAGGGTGAAAACCTCTCTAAGGCACCCAAGGATGGAGGTTTAAATATTCTCCCCGTTGAATAGGAAAAGTCACCAATGCTAGTAGAAGAGTCTATTGAGGTTAACATAAATACAGAAGAAAACCCTCGGCACATATACTTTGCAGCATCATTGACAAAGGTAGAACAACCTGAGTTTAAGGACTTCTTTGCAAAGAGACATATAAACTTTGCATGGTCATACGCTACCATGCCTAGGTTGGATCCAGACCTAATATTACACCATCTACCATTACAGCCAGGTATTAAGCTAGTCAAATAGAAGATAAGGAAGATGCATCCATAGATTGCTCTACTAGTCAAGGAAAAACTTAAGAAACTCTTGGATGTTGGATTTATAAGAACTATAGACTATGCAGACTAGATTTCAAATCTTGTACCAATGACTAAACCAATTGGGGATATTTGAATTTGCACAGACTTTAGAGACATCAACAAGGCATGTCCAAAGGATGACTTCCCTTTGCTGAACATAGACATGATAGTAGATCTTACAACAGGATAAGAGATTCTATCCCTCATGGATGGTTTGTCTAGATATAACCAAATCAAAATCATAGCTGAATACCAACACAAGACAACTTTCACATGTCCATGGGGCACATACTGTTGGAATGTTATGCCTTTTGGCCTTAAGAACGCAGGAGCTACCTATCAATAGGAAATGACTACGATTTTCCATGAATTTATACATACTCTCATGGAAGATTATTTAGATGGCATTATAGCTAAATAAAAAACAAGGGCATATCATTTGAAGGTTCTAGACAAGATATTCTAGAGGCTAGATAGTTACAATGTCAGGTTGAATCCAAAGAAATGTGTCTTTGGAGTAAAATCAGTGAAAATTCTAGGGTATATCATCTCCAAAAGAGGCATTGAAGTAGATCTAGAGAAGGTAAGAGTTATAATATAAATGCCTCCTCCACTCAACATAGGTCAACTCAGAACACTACAGGGATGATTAAAGTCCATTAGGCATTTCATTGTATAGCTGGCAGATAAAATACACACATTTCAACATTTACTCAAGAAAGGAGTACCATTTGTGTGGAAAACTAAATGTCAGGAATCTTTCCAACAAATCAAGTTTTACTTGCTCACTCGACCTATCTTAATGGCACCTACAAATAGAAAACCATTGATACTATACATTTTAGTAACCCAGTCAGCATTAGGAGCTCTTCTCGCACAAAATGATGATCAAGGTCATGAGAGAGCAGTCTACTACATTAGTCATACCTTGGTGGGATATGAATTGAATTATAGAAAAATAGAACGTGCTTGTCTTGCAGTTGTCTTTGCTACTCAAAACTTTGGCACTATATGCTCAATTTCCAAACAATGTTGGTTGCAAGATTGATCCCCTCAAATATATCCTAAGTAAGGCAGCATTAATAGGTCGATTGGCTAAATGGGTTATGATACCTAGCAAGTATGATATCCAATATGTGGAAAGGAAGGCTATAAAAGGATAGGTGATTGCAGACCAGTTAGTAGATACACCCATGAAGGTATCCCATCCTTTAGTGGCATATTTTCTTGATGAATTTATCTTCAACATTGACACTAGAAACGAATGGAAACTATACTTTGATGGGTCACATACAAATCGTGTTTCAGGAGCAGGTATCCTATTTGTTACACCTCAAGGCAATACCATTCCAAAATCATTCAAGATTGCTTTCCCTTGCACCAAAAACATAGTAGAGTATGAAGCCTTAGTGACAGGATTAAAAATGGTAGTTTAGTGGAAGATTAAGAGTTTACATGTTTTTGGTGATTCTCAACTTGTAGTCCAACAAGTAAATGATGATTATGAGACTAAGGATGAGAAACTTGCCTTCGACAAGCACATGGCCAACAATTTCAAGAAGTACTTTGATGACATTACCTTTCAATGAATACCATGTATTCAGAACAGGGTTGTAGATGCTATGGCAACCATGGGTTCCTTTTTGGATATTCCGAGTAACATGCCTAAGTTTGAGTTTTTGGTTGAACAGTTGTTGGTCCCTACCTATGATGTCCCTGATTCTGCAATGGTGTGTACCTTTTGTCCTACTTCCCCTTGGTATAAAGACATATTCGACTATCTAACTGACCAAACCTTACCTCTAGACTTGTCAAATAACCAACACTAAAACTTTATCTGTAAGTCACATATGTACACCATCATCAAAGTACCCTATATATATGTACCTTAGATTATGCCCTAATGAGATTTCTTGATGCTGAAGAAGCACAAACAACTTTACGAGTGGTACACAAGGGTATATGTAGATCCCATTCAAGTGGTCCTACTTTATCCCATAAGATTATGAGATTAGGTTATTATTGGCCTACAATGGAGAAAGACATATATATTTGTAAATAAATGTAGACAGTGTTAGATACATGAAGATTTGATAAGAGCACCAGCATAGGAGCTTCATCCAATAACATCACCATGGCCCTTTTTCCAATGGGGACTTGATCTCATAGGTAAGATACACCCTCCGTCATCCAACGGCCATAAATTCATCATAACCACAATCGAATACTTCACTAAATGGATTGAAGATATTGCCATGACCTACATCACCGACACGCAACTATCCAAGTTTATCTTAAACTATATCATTTGTCAGTATGGTGTACCCCAATCTATTATCATAGACAATGGCTGCCCATTCAAAAATCAAGAAGTACGCCATTTATGTGAAGAGTTCCATATCAAACACCATTTCTCCACCCCATATTACCCACAAGGTAATGGCCAAGCTAAGGCATCTAATAAAACCATTGTTAGAATCCTAAAGAAGACTGTCAATGACATTGGTTGTGACTGGCACCTACAGCTAAATCTTGCCTTATGGGCTTACTGCACAAGCATCTGTACTCCCACTGGTGCCACTCCATATTCCCTAGTACTCAGATCCAAAGCTATCTTACCTATTGAGGTTGAAATTCCTTCCCTGAGGGTATCCTTGAAAGGTCACATTGACGATGAAGAATACTGTGTATCCAGATTACAAGAGCTAGAATTACTAGATGAACAAAGACAGAAAGCAGTAGACCATTTTCAAGCATATCAGAATCGTCTTCATCAAAGCTATAATATGAAAGTTCTTAATAGACACTTTGACATTGGTGACCTTGTTTTAAAGGAGAATCCCAAGAATCAAGTTGAATGGGAAAAGCTAGGAAAGTTTGAACCTAACTAGTTAGGGCCTTATATTGTCATAGAAGCTTTTGGTTTAGGACTGTACCAACTCTCTACACCTAAAGGAGAGCCACTGTTGTCACCAATCAATAGCCTACATCTGGAAAGGTTCTACGCATAGATTATGAGGGTCTTTGTCTTAATCTAGAAAATGCAAAAGAAAAAATGACAAAAATGAAAAAATGGTTACCTTGATGAGAACTTGGCAAACAAGTGTCTTTGTAACACCAAAAAAATTAGAAAATCAAACAACAAAAGATTAAATAGAAATAATTCTTCCAATAGTGAAAACCGCTTCGGTGGCGCTATGGATAAGTACCATGGCGAAAACTTGGCAAATAGGCGCCATGTGTAGTCAAACTCGCTCTTTCATCTACCATAATTCCAATCAAAAATTTTCACCATCCCTCCTAATAAATAGTTTTCCTATCCATTTCTTGGAATGATTCACATCTAACATCCATTCCATCATATTCCCCAATCCATCTCACATGTCTTATTCCCGACTGGGGGAAAATCATTGTTCTATGCCACGACACCTTGTACATAACATCGCACCATCGAAAAATATCCCACAAAATCTAAAAATAGTAGAAAAATTCAAAAACACAAAATTCAAAACATGTCAGAAAATCCCAAAAATAGAGTCAAGTTAGTCATGTCAAGTCAGCCATGTTAATTCATTCGTAGACATAGTCGAACTACATTGCTTCTATGGCTGGGATGTAGGCAAGGCCATCAATCGATGTGCCCCGGAGACATTAGGTCTATCTGTCTATCTAGGTTTGTCATATATCATACACATTTAAATCATGACTCTTTGTACATTCAAAGTCATTGGTCATGTCAAACTACGAGGTCTCTATGTGTACAACATAGGCAAGGCTAATCTATTGATGATCTCCCAAGACCACACTAGGTCAGTCCAATAGGGTTCATTCACATTCACTATCACACATGTTGCATATCATCAGCTTAAGTACATATCTTGAGTCCTTTAGGGTATCATCTCATGTCATACACTGTCAATACACACACACACTTTTAATCAGTCAAGGAATCAAAACAAGTCATGCATCAACAAGGCAATATCTCAAAGTCATCAAGTCAACATCAAACACATTGTCAAAGCGATCGACCTATGTCTTAGCAAGATATGTCTTTCTTGTCAACAGGCGTCATCAAATTTTCATAGTCTCATGTAGCTTGTCGCATCAACGTCATCAGGCTTCAATGTCTTATACGGCACATGTCTTTTTTAAACAAGGCTTTGTCATGCCTTATACAGATAGTCTCCAAGTCGAAACTAGACTCAATGTCTTATTGCAGTATGTGTCATCCCTCACATTATTCTATGTCAAACATCAAACAATCAAACAATCCCACAAGATCAAGTTTTGGCGAATACTTTTATTTGGATCTATGACTTTATACCTTATTTTGTCTTATCTTTTCATCGATTTGTGAATTTAGTCCGGTTACTAGCTTTCTCAAGGATGTCCCTTGAAGGATTTAGAGAAGCAAAGATGTCTCAAGACTCTTTTTCTTTGGCTATTATCTATAAACTGTATTTTTAAACTTTAGTTTTTGAGTCATGTAACTAGTTTCCTCAATGATTTCCTATCAAGGATTTAGAGGAACAATGACGTCTCATGACCCATCTTTTTATTTGTTTGTTGTCTATGGTTTGTCTCGATAAAATGACTAGGGGCAATCTTCTCCTTAGTATGACTTAAGACACTCCTTGTCTACGACTGTCTGTTTTTCACAAATGGATGACTTTGTACATTATGATCTATCTCATATCATAGTGTGTACTATCCATTTGTGTCATGTCTCGCCGAATGATGATAACAAGCAAGCATAGCATATTTGGAAAAATATCGAAGATCATATGTTTTTCAATCAATCAACCTTTGTTATTTCTTACTAATATTCTAAATTCATTCATGCTAACATTTCTTCTCCAACATAATGATAAAGTCGTATGACAAAACAAAAATATTAGATAATCTGCATTTGCATACATTGCATTTCATGTAGTTACATTACATTTCATTTCATATAGTTGCATTTCAAACATATACGAGCATATTTACAATATCATTGCATAATAGGTATTTGATCATCATAAGATAAATAATGGAAACATTACATGTATTTCACCATCAAATATAAATAACATCATATAGAACGTTACATCCTTCATTATAAGTAAATAAGGACATCCATAACATCATAGACTGCATAAACTCATCATGTAGAAACATTCATTCATAACACATATACATACATCATCTAGGAAACATAATCATATAGAAGCAAATGCAGCACCATAAAATAGAACTGCATATCATATAGAAGCTACCAAAATTATATATATATATCACTTGAAATAGTGTCACAGTAAAATGTTAGAATGTATCCATAAATAAACACAAGCTCGTAGGCTCTCTGATCAAAATAAAGTGTCTACATGTAAAACATATCAACGTGTCCCACTACAACTACAGTCACATGGTGAAGGTGGAGGAAACTACCTCAGAGGTGCTCTCTGTGAGGTGGAAGGCCTATCATATGGACCTGTCCTCGGTGGTCCTACCACACCCTCTGTACTCTATGTCCTGGTATGACTCCTGCTCTGTGATATCTGGCTGCGAACCTCTAAAAATCTAAGAGCTCGTCTCTCTACTGGTACCACAGACGTATATAAGTCCCTATAATATGATGCTCTCTCAACTGCTTTGACTAACTCTCATACCATGCCATCAGATGAAGACCCACTGACCATGTGTCTAACCTCTATAAATTTCTTCTCTATCTCCTGTCATCGAGCTATGGCATAATCCCTCTCAATAAGTGCACCGTCTCTCTCTATATGGGCATTGTCTCTCTCTGCACAGGCACTGCCTCTCTCTACATGGGAACTATCTCTCTCTATCCATATAGCATCAAGCTTTGATGTCATCAGTATTAGTCTCTCCTTTATGGCCTCCCTATCACCATTTTTAGGGGCATCATCCTCCCGTCTCCCCTCCACAATCTGATCTCTGAGCTCTCTCTCCTGCTCCTCCATCGGTGCGTCCTCCTCAACATCATCCTTCCCATACCCTACTAGAATACGTAGAGAATATATATCCATATCCATATCCTCATCCTCTACGACATCCTCTCCCCCAATATCCACATCGGCTAACTCCTCTATAACTACCTCCTCTGAAGCATGCTCATCTCTGACCTGTACATTGGCTCCACCTTCAATGTCCAACATCGATATGTCCTTTACCATTGCCTCTGGGATAGGTGAAATTCCACCTACCCAACCCCCTCTCTATCCTCTCCATCCTCTTTTATTGCATCTACCAGCACCACCACCTCTGCCATCATCCCCACCACCCCTCCCTCTAACTCTACCACCTCTACCTCTCCATTATCCTCTCAGCCCTGTGCCTCATCTCTCAACTGGTGTTAGCTGATCTGGATCTATGTAAGGATTCAGATGATGCTCTGCCCACCATGCATCATATGCAATTGTAATCCCAACATCTTTTTCTTTGTCTCTCCATCCCCATTGTAATGGTTGTAAAGCTTGTATCTCTACCTCTGCAATAGCTACTGGAATCATGGGCCCCCAATATGGAACCTCTCTAGAAGAAGGAGAAAATTCTGCTCTACCTCGAGGCTCATGCTGAACCTCTCTGAATTGTCTCAAAACTCTATCTGACAAGTGTCTCTCTATGATGTTCACACTCAAAAAAATCCTCCCAATCAGGTACTATGTCTATCTACAATATGGAAAATGTATATCCTCATTAGACCACTACTCATAGTCCATGTATGGTCTCCAAGTGAACTGATCTAAGGTGTCGAGTGCATGTCTCCAATATCTAGTATCTTCCACATGGCTCTAAGGAATGTGTCCTTTATACCATAAAAATATGGAGATCTCTCCCATCGCTCTATAGTAACCAGAGGATGAAAAACAACTATCCTCTCCCATGCCCAAACCATTAGAAGAGTGGTCCCACAACTCAGTGACTGTGCGTCTCTGTATGCAATATAATGTAAATGGAAATATAACATCCCTAATAGACATGGACCCTAAGCATACACGGTCTCTCTCTCTAGCATACCCACCAACATCTCTCCCCATCCAACAAGAAAAAGATGACCCAATTGATTTGGTAATACTATCCCACCTATCAGTGTACATAGTATACAGTAAATCCTCTCATATCTGTCTGCCAACACCGGCCATCTAATCTCATAGTGCTCAATGCTGATCCTACTAATATCATCAACCTGATAGAATCTGGCTAGCTCAATCAATCCACACTAGGTATCATACATCACCCACTCTCCTCTGATAGGAATTCTAAGTATTCTGTACACATCTGCCAATGTGACAGTCGCCTCCCTAGTCGGCATATGAAATGAAGATGTCTCAAAGTGCCATCACTTGCACAACGCGGTGAGCATCCCTTTGTTTTCATGAATTGTGGGCATTGAAAGAGAATGACGAAGACCAAGTCTCCACAAAAGCCGTATCTCTGCACTACTAAGACGATCTCTCACATCGAATGTGTCCAAATGTGAATCCCATGTGTAAATACGATCTAATACCACCTACATTTCAATCATGATGTTAATCCTAATCTAACCAATATTAATCTAAATCAAACAAAAATGAACAAAGAAAGTAAACATAAATAAACTAAACAAATTAAATGGAAATCTCTCACCGAATATGCATCTACTCCTTCGAATTATCTCGATTGTCCTTCTCCATTTTGTTATTTCAATATTCTTTCCCTCAAATTTTTAGTATTGATGCAAGAATAATCTTGTTGAATGTCTAAGAAAAATATTGAAGATAAGTTTCTTCTCAAAAGTGTATGATTTCTGGAGGAGGAATAATGATAATGACAAGGCCATTTTATAGATTTTGGGTTTTCTAACGATCAACTCAGATTCAGAGAGAGATCGACAGACGAGATTGATGAATGTCATGTGATGTTAGTTTTGTTTCATATGGAAGGTGAGTTAGAACATGAGTCAGAAAAGACTGCAGGATAAAGACTAAATTAGAACAATAACTTAATCTTCAGTTAAGAGTCTTCGAAAAGAAGAAATAGACTTTGAATGTCAAAGACAAAGTTATAACTCGAAGATGAAGTGTTCAAATGCATACATAAATTAATTAATTAAATTAATATATTTAATTAATAGATACATTCATGCACATGAGTTATAACTAGTTAACTCAATAGTTGTGACAGAGAGTCCTCTCACATAAATGATTAGATACCGAACCTAGAGATAACTAGTGGATTTAAAAATATATCTTGAGTTAGACGGTGAGTGAATGATTAGATAACAGAATGATAGAATCATGTGACATAAATAATTACTGAATGAATTAAATGTTAATTTAATTCAACATTCGAAAATGAAAGATTTAATTAAATAAATAAAGATAATTTATTTAATCTGAATTTTGTCCCCTCTTTGATACAATGTTGTTATGAAATTGTGTCAAATAAAATATGCCCTGATCATGCCCCAAAATAAAATAGGTTAGGGTATGCCCCCTCGGCAAAATTGACAAATTTTTGAAATAATTCAAAAAAATCAAGAAATGTTCTCGATAAGTTAATTTCACAGTCAGAAATTCTATGGAGTTGACGAAATTGAATTTGGATGTCATATGGACGCATACGGGTCAGTAGAAGTTGAAAGGTTAAGCAGCCAATCGAGAAGCTCAAAATAAATGCCACTGAAACCCTAGGTATAAATAAGAATTAGGTTGAAAACCAATTCATTTGCACTCAGAAGAGTTTGAAGAACTGAGATTTTTCTCTGACTATTGGATGAAGATGGCTACCATTCCATACGCTGGGCATCGAGGATATCGGATCCGGACCTTCAGGGGGCCAACCGATGCAGGACCACCGGTATGTACCTGAAAATGAACTCTTGAAAGTTATTTTTGCATGTATTTTTAGGCTTCTAAAATTTAATTAGCATATGAAGTCCTTTAGGATCGACGCATATGTTGTCGTATTCACTGCTTTGACTATGAAATGATGCATGCGCTAAAACATGCCTAGGGTAGGATAGGCATTTTAGGGATTAAACACATTTGTTTGAAAATGCACCACATATGTAGTTATGGAATGCTTCTGCATTAAGAAGAAATGCTTGTAGGGTAGTGAATCGCATTTGCATTAGTGAAACACATATGCATCAGGTAGAAAGGTTTAGAAAATGCACTCCATTTGCAAGAGGTATAAATTTTTTGGTTAATGTGCAACGCATATGGAATATGCGACGCAAATGCTTTGTCTTGCAATGCATTTGTATGAATGCACGACATCTGTAAAAGTGAGTCGCATTCAACTGGCAAAATTTTCTGAAATTTTCTCTAAGGAAAACGGTTGAAAATCTTGACATCATGGTTGAAATGTAGGTGGCATTAGATCCTATTTACACGCGGGAGTCACGTTTGGACACTTTGGATTTGAGAGATCGTCTGAGTAGTGCAGAGATACGAGTTTTGTGGAGACTTGGTCGTCATCATTGTCTTTCAATACCCACTATTCGGGAAAACAAAGGGATGCTCACCATGTTGTGTGATTGATGGAACTCCAAAACATCTTCATTTCATATGCTGACTAGGGAGGCGACTATCACATTGAAGGATGTGTATAGGATACTTAGACTTCCTATCAAAGGAGAGGGGGTGATGTACAATACCCAACGTGGATTGACTGAGCTAGCTAGATTCTATCAGGTTGACAATATTAGTAGGCTCGGCATTGAGCACTATAAGATCAAATGGTCATGTTGGCAGATAGATACGAGAGGATTGATTGTATAATATGTACACTGATAGGTGGGATAGTATTACCAAATCGACGGGGTCATGGTTTTGTTGTTGGATGGGGAGAGATGTTTGTGGGTATGCTAGAGATAGAGACCATGTATGCCTGGGCTCCATGTCTATTAGGGATGTTATATTTCCATTTACATGATATTTCATAGAGAGATGCATAGTCGCTAAGTTGTGGGACCACTCTTCTGATGGTTTGGGCATGGGAGAGGATAGCTATTTTTTCATCCTCTGATTACTATAGAGTGACAAGAGAGATCTCCGTATGTTTTACGGTACATGGGACAAATCACTCAGAGCCATGTGGGAGATACTGGATATTGGATACATGCACTCGACACCTTAGATTAGTTCACTTGGAAACCATACATGGACTGTGAGTAGTGGTTTGATCAGGATAGACATTTTCCATATTGCAAACAAACATAGTACCTGATTGGGAGGACTGTTTCGAGTGTGCACATCATAGAGAGACACTTGCCAGATAGAGTTTTGAGATAGTTTGGAGAGGTTTGGGATGAGCCTCGAGGTAGAGCAGAGTATGCTCGTTCTTTTAGAGAGGTTCCATATTGGGGGCCCATGGATTAAATACCCCTTTTTAATTAATTCATTAATTCCTTTATTCAACTTGATTAATTAAATAAATCATATTTATTTAATTATGTTGCTAACTAATTAATTCTTCTTTCTAAATTAAATAATTTATTATTTAATTACCCCTTTGTCATATTTCAACTATAATTAAATATTTATTATTTAATTATTCAATTTATCCTTTTCAACAGTCAAAATAAATAAATTATCTCTATTTATTTAATTAAATCTTTCATTTTCGAATGTTGAATTAAATTAACATGTAATTCATTTATTAATTATTTATGTCACATTCTTCTATCATTCAGTTATCTAATCATTCACTCACCATTTGACTCAAGATCTATTTTTAAATCTACCAGTTATCTTTGGGTTCAGTATCTGATTGTTTCTATGAGAGGACTCTTTGTCACAACTACTCAATTAACGAGTTTTAACTCATGTGCATGAATGCGTCTATTAATTAAATATCAATATTTAATTAATTTATTTATTTATTTATGCATTCAAACTCTTCATCTTCGATTTCTAACTTTGTTTTTAACATTCAAAGTCTATTTCTTCTATTTTTGAAGACTCTTAACTGAAGATTAAGTTATCATTCTAATTTAGTCTTTATCCTACAGTCTTTTCTGACTCATGTTCTAACTTACATTCTATCTGACACATAACTCACATTGCATGACATTCATCAATCTCGTTCATCGATCTCTCTTTGAATCTAAGTTGATCGTTCGAAAACCCAAAATCTATAAAATGGCCTGTCAATATCATTATTCCTCCTCACGAAATAATACACTTTTGAGAAGAAACTTATCTTTGATATTTTTCTTAGACATTCAATAAGGTTTTGGTTGCATCAATACTGAAAATTTGAGGGCAAGAATACTGAAATAGCAAAATGGAGAAGGAAAATCGAGATAATTCAAAAGAGTAGACGCATATTCGGTGAGAGCTTTCCAATTATTATTTTTAGTTTATTTATGTTTACTTTATTCGTTCTTTGTTGTTTGATTTAGATTAATATTGGTTAGATTAGGATTAACATCATTTATTCTAGTTGTAGATCATATCCATATTTTATTCTATGTTACACATTTTTATCTTTTTCTTGTGTTTTTCTTTCTAGGGATGATGCAAGGAATCAAGACATTCATGTCTCCTTCATATTGGTCCCCAAAAGGCATTCTTTTCTTTTTCCTTTCTATCTCATCTTTATATTTTTCTTGTGTTTTCTTTTTAGCGATGACACAAGGCATCGAGACACCCTATGTCTCTTCCATGTTGACCGAAGAGGTTTTTCTTTGTTTTCACTCTCTTTGTGTCATTCGTATAGTTATATGTGTATTTGGGGGATGATGATAGTTATGAGATCTCTCTAAAATCATTGCAACAAAGAACATACTGAACCCAAATCTGATGATCCCTTATGTGTTTGTTGTTTTCATTTTGGGGGAAACCCCTCTCCTTTTTTTTTTTTCTCTAGCATGGCATAGCTTTACTCAAAAACATATGACTTAGAATAGGTCTTTCGATGTTGTCTCTCATGTCTTCTTTTTCGATTTTTTGATTTTTTACTTTAAATTAATTGCTCACAACATGGCGTCTAGAAATTTCTTTAAAGTGGGGGCATACATTGGCATTTTTTCTTTTGAAGTTTTCCTTTTCATGGTTCTTAGTGCAACCTTCTTACTTAATACAGGGTGATCCCACAATAATGGGTTACACTTTTTGGCCAAACTTGACATTGAAATCAATATTTTTCAGCAGATCTTCACTTCCGTACGCCTATAGAAGCTAAACCATTAAGAATTTGAAGATAAATAAAACTAGTGATTTCTGATATTTTGTGTTGAGAATCTAATTATATTTTAAAAAAAAATTAAAAAATAAATTGTGAATTATTTTATGTAGTTTTTATTAACTTATTTTTTTACTAAACATTATTTTCAAAAACTGATGCTTACTTTCAACTCCATAACTTTTTTTATAGAAAGAATACAATTCTAATTTTTTAAATATAGTGTTTTCACACCATTATCTAGTGGATGAATATTTTTTCATAATTTTTTGTTCCATATATATTTTTTAATTAGTTTTCTAATTTAGAGTAATTATAATTTAGGATATATTATACTTTCAGCTGCATAACGTTTTTTGTATTCATTTGAATTAACTTATTTTTTTTTTGTTGGAATAAGGACATCAATAGCTAGTGTACATGAATTTTCAAGAATTTTTTTTTCTCTTTTCCTATTTTTCTGTATGTGTGAAATAAAGACCTCCATGTTCATTGAAAAACCTACATTCACAAGAAATAAAAAATAATTATAATAATAAAATTAAATATATTTTAAATTATAATTTTTGGGAAGCTTATAATAATGACAACATGTTTACAAAAAATTAATTTGATCCCCTAAAAGGTAAATCAAAAGTGGTTTTTTATCAGCATTTTGATAGGTGTAGAGGAGACTCCATTATAGGTATGGTTTAAAACTAGCAACTTTCTATCCAAGGGGGTTTGATATAAGTGGGTTTGATAAAACCCTTTTCAATTAAAACCCTTAAAATGGAACATTTTTAAGGCTTAAATCATTATATTTTCTAAAAATATGTGATTTAAGCAAAAATAGGATGTCCCAAAAAGTGTAACCCATTATTGTGGTAGCACCCTAGAATGCATTTTTTCTTTGTGGATGACATTGGGTGTGATGTCCTTCATGAGCATGATCTCTCTTAGCATATTGCATTCCTCTTAGTGGCTTGATCTGACACACTGCATCCCCTAAGTTGTGAATCTTCTATTCTTTGTGTATATGCTCAAATTAACATCATTTCTTCTATTAATCTAATAAAGAAATTGATTTGATTAATTCACTAATGTGCATCATATTTGATTAAAAAAATTAATTTATTTAAATAAATTCCTAAAAGTCCTCTCACCTAATTTGACAAATTAAATATCAAACCCCCTAAATCCCTCTAAGTTAATTAATTTGGAATAATTAACTCCTAACCCTCATTACCCATTCTCTAGGTTTTGACTCAACCTTGGTCAAACTCAACCCTAAACTAACCCACCCACTTTCACATGAAAATAATTAATTTTAATTAACTAATTACCCTATTTATCCTCTCAAGAGCATATTCTAAGGAATATTCCTTGATTAACTCCCTTTATTTGACTTTCTTACCCCAAATAATTTCCCTCCAAAACATTTCAACCATGTTCATTTAATGTCTCTTATACATGCATTAATATATCTTACACCTCTCAAATCCTAAACTAAATGCATTAACTATACACATTCTCCAAAATGTGCTCCAAATTAAACCATGAGGATTGTGACAAGTGTCCCAATCTCATTGGCTCTCCTTTAGTCCCAAATTCCTCCCATATCTCCATTCTTCAACCCTTCAATCTATAAATAGAGGCAACAATCATCCACAATATCATGCACAATCTTAGTATTCTCACTATGCACACATTCATCTTGCACTTCATCTTCATCGAACATCTTGTTCATCATTGGAAGTTTATCATGGGGGTGGGAAAGGGCATCTTTTTCACATCAAAGGAGCACCACTCCCACTATGGGATAGGGTTTGATAATGTTTTCATGTTCTTTCATTTAGTTTTTTGGTTTTCTTATTTCCTTGTTTGCATATGTATCATGACAAAGTATCTCATAGGGATGCTTTATTTTTTGTGTTTAATTTGATTTCTATGCTAATTTTTGTCAAATTTTAACTATTTTCAAGTTTAGCATTCACATTTTTGCACCCACCATGGGGCAGATTTAAACATTCACATTCACGAAATACAATTTTATGCTTTTTTGATTGAAAATTGAGCTACTTTTGTAATTGTTTAATTTGGTTGATGAAAGAAAGCTAGCTATTTTCTATTAAAAAGAGGCATTGATGTGTATTATGATAAATGTGCCTAGATGATATATTTATGAGAGCCAACTTTTCTCTTTTGGGATTTCAGTTGCTTATAAGTAATAACCTATCAATATCCATTCTCATTTTTTGGGTCTAGCAGGCAACCATAGTTATAATTTCCTTTATTTATGTTTGTATTTAGTCAAAAGCTGCAATCATTTTCATGATAACACACATAATCCCAACAAGAGCTACCATGGATCTATGAGTTCACATATTCCCCTTGAGTCTACTAATGGGCTTACATTTTTAATAGCATTTAACAGAATTTAAATGCGGCAGGTTTGTTGGGCTTTTCAGAAATAGAATAAATGTGCCCAACAACTTACACCCTTATTTCATGAAGGCCACAAATTGTTTCATTAATGTCACAATAAAAAACATTAAGACAACATAGTAAAGTAGAGGCTATAAAACAAAGCCATTTCTTTTATTAAAAAGCCTAAGTTTCATATGAAATGTAGCAACTTTTTTCACATTGTATTAAGTGGTGAGAACTAACTAACAACTAAATTTTTTGAAAGACAACTAGGCAATGAAGAGTACTCTGAATCCAAGAGCTGTTGATAATCATGAGGCAGAGTGCTCTCCTTAAATAGAATGTGTAACTTTGGAGTTTGAGAGATCAAAAGAGGGAGTAATCTGAATAGATTAGTCAACATTCACATAATTGATCATTTTACTTTTGATAACTACCTATCGAATTACTTAAAAATTGCATGCCGAAGGATCTTTTTATGAAGAACATACATTAGTCTTTTTATCTTCTAACACTTTTGAATTTCTAGAGATCGATTGCTACTCAAATTTGAAATGTTGCATTGTAAACGACTGAGATTTGCTTAATCATCTTGCATTGATACAGACGTAAGATATCCTTTGACTTTTGTTTACAGTCCACCTCATTACTTTCATTCTTTTACAAGCTGCCTTGTTACTTTCATTCATTTACATTCTACTAAGGCATGGTTGTTGTGAGTGGTGGCTGGACTATGATTGCTATAGCCCTAAGGATTATTCGGATAAACATAGATGTGCTTTTTGTAGAGCTTATATTGAACATTGACACAAACACAACAGGTAATTCTAAACACCTTAGTATTTTTATTTTTGCTCGGTTCATAAACAATGATCACATATGCTTTGGTGGAAATCAATAGAAATTGTTTTACAAATTTTTTTCTTTGATTTTTGCATATTGTCGAGATCGATTTTTCATTTTCTTTCCTTTTTCCTGATGCTAAAGGACATTGGGAAGACAATATATAATAACCTCTTCACAATTTTGGTTCTAAACAACAAAATAGGATAGATGTTGATTGCTAGATGGTAAATGATTTGTGTCCAACTATGATCTTGAATCTCTGTCTCAAAGTTATGCTATTAATTTTTTTAGTTCTCAACTAAGCGCACATGGCACATGGTTTAATCCTTACATATGACTTGTTTGGCCTTTGTAATGACATCTTTTCAGAGTCATGATGTTACTTTTGACTTGCTCCAATTGGTAAGATAATTAATATTTTGGCTCTCTTATGTTTATTGTTTGATGATATTGGATATTCTTGTAGGCCTAATGTTAAAGGAAATTGGTAAGCTAATTAATATTTTGGCTCTCTTAAAGCGCACAACTCATCAAACCAACCTTCTCAGGAGTTAAATTTTGGTTGAAGTTTTATGAATCTTAAAATCTTGATGAATTTGATTAATACACTACATCTCTACCATTTTTCATTGGTAGTCGTAACATGACAAGGACTATTCTATGATCTACATTATGGATATGTTCTTCCCAAGAGTTAGCATCAAAAACACAATCTCTATTGATTGCCTAAAATTCTTGTAGGATAGAAGTTGTTCTATCATGATTACTCATTAGTCATGTCTATTTAGAAATCATAAAGTGTGCCATTATTATTAATTGAACATAACCACCTTTTGGTGCAATAAAAGTCTTTTCATTGCAAGTTGGTTGTTGAGCATAAACAAGTTTATTCAATACAGGTTGGTAGTTAGGGTTGTGTCTTCTCATCTTTTGATCAACACATTTACTGGCATCTTAGAAATTCAATGACTGAATGGATCTAACCATTTATTATAAATTTTTCTATATTTCAACTCTTGTTTGATCTATTTGTATGTGGTTTTTTACTTTAAATGTCATATTTATGCTTGCATAATAATTTGTAAGTAGATTTAAATCACTATTTTGCATATCTTTTAGTATTTTACCCTTTTTCATGCTTCAAACACATTTAATGAATCATAAATAAAGCTTTATTGTGGACTAAATTACTTTTGATAATCAAAACTTGTGCCTCTCCGAGAGTCTTATGGGAAATTTAGTGAGCGAGGGAACAATATGCGCCTCACTAAATACCTCTGAGATTTTTATAGAAATCCAACTCTTCTCTAAGTTTGGGAAAAGGGGTAGAAAAAAATGTAGATATAAAACATGAAAGTGGTGATCCACTAACACATTTACAAAATTTCAAAACCTTAAGTTATTTTCTATGGATGATATAATAGGCATAGAATGCCACAAACCTTCATTGTTGGGAAGAGAACGAACAACAAAGGCTAGATAAAAGAACAATGCAGTCATTCAATCTATCTATAGGAAGTGTTCGTTAAGATTCAACCAAGCATAGAAGTTTCAAGAGTTACAAGAGAACATTCAAAAGCCACATAAACTCTCCCTCTTAATTTAGCATGACAAGAAGAAATAACAACCTTTAAAGAAAACAAAGAAGTCTAATGACATAATCCAACTTCTACAGGTTACAACTTTATCATGCAAACATGCAACATGGAAATCAAAAAATCAAACTATTTAGATTAAGCTAGACACAATGTTCTATTCTGAAGGAAGATATAAAGAAATATTAAACATTTATAGAGGCCATATTATGCATATTTTCAAATATTTTTCCCAAATAACTCGTACTTCAAATATGAAATAAACTTTAAAATAGAGGTCGGATTCCAATCCGACAATAGTTTAAGTTAAAAAAGATATAACATGCCAGAGTGGAGCATTTTTCTATAAAATTTAATGAAAATACTCTTATAACTATGAAAACAAAAGATATTTTTCCAAATGGAAAACTTTAGGAACCCTTTCTTCATGAAACCACCTCCAATTTATAGTCGTTAACGAGAGAGAAACACCAACTCCATTCAAAAGTAATGTCTACTAGATGTCTACAACTGATAGCTCAAAATATTATCATAGATCTTTAATTAGGTTGCGGTAATATTTTTTGTCAACTCTCAACTGCAACATTAATATCCTTTAGATATTTAATAGGATTTCCCTCCATTAACACTCAGATCCTAGAAAATAGCCTGGAAAATGTTTTGTCAACCTATCAAGTGGATTTGGTGGCACCGAAACACATCATTTTCCTCAAGAACAAAGTAAAGCACACTCTGTCAAACTTTGAAGGAAAACTCTTTAAAACACAGTTTCCCTACAACGAAGAAATGACGTGTCGAGCGAGCGAACATTCTTAGATTTATGAAAAAAATTTGGGAAATCTTCCACTGAGCTGACACATGGCCCAAATTTCTTTCTGAAAGGAAAGTGATAAGAAAAATGCATGCAACCACTACATGGAACATTGTGTGCCTTTTGGAAACATAACTTATTTTCATGCGAGGATCTTCCCGAAGCCAAAATTAAAAGTTGAAAATCAAAAGACTAAGGAATGTTTTTGCTTCACGGTTCTAGAGACTCACAGGGGAGCTTCACTTGCGAAGGCACAAACCTAGACTTCTAGTCATTCTTGGATTTTGAATAAATTGGAGTGTAGCATTTCCCAATCTTCAACAGTCGATTGGACAAGATTACAAAAGACCTTACAGTATGCTTGATCTACCTCAAAGACTTCTTTGAAGGAAACAAATCCCCGTCTTGCTAAAATAGCTTCAAGATGATAATAGAGACGAGAAATTAGAATAATATCATGCTAAACATCTTCAATAGTGGGTGTTATGCTTGATTCTAGGAGTTTTATAGAAGTCTAAACATTATTTCTGATCTCATCTATAATTTTCTCAACTGATAGCATATCTCCATTTTCTGAAAGGAAAGGAGGTAATCCAAAGCTATGCAAGACACCAAAATCATTCCTGATTTCATCAACCCTTTTCTTCAGCACCGCCTGGCATTCCTTGCTCTTCACTGCTACCTTGTGACAATGGGCGAATTTTCTTTCGGGTATGTGCAGGATCATCATGGAAAAAATAGACCCTTAAGTGGCAATGAAAATTTAGAAAATCAAAGTTACACAACTTGACGTAAAAAACTGAATAAGTTATCTATATTATTTCAAAAGTATGTAAAAATAGAATCTGTAGAAAATTGAATTTATTTTCTAAACTACTAGATTTTTTATTTTTTAAAATCTATTTGGTGAAAATTTGAAATTTCAATGTAGTAGTACTTAAATTTCAAGGAAAAATAAGAAGTAGGTGTCTGTCATAAAATGATAATAATTTTTATAATATTTAAGATATAAGTAGAGGACTCATGTCCCAATGTGATGCATATTTTTTTGTAATTTTTTTCCAAGTAAATAATTAATTATGACCTTTTTAATACAACTTTTAAAAAATATAAAAAACTCGTATGTCTGACCAACTTAACTTGTTAAAAACTTCATGTAATTCATTTTTTTTAATCCTATAGTATGTGAAGCATAGAATGTGATGCATGTTTTGGATTCAAAATACGTGATACCATTTGAAAGATATAGATGTTTTTCAATTAGCCTATCAATTAGGACTTTAGTCATAATTCAAATGGATAATAAATAATTATTATTTATTAAATTCAAAGTAAAGAATAATTTATATTGGTAGAAAGCTGAGAATCTCCTTTAAAAATCATTTTCATTTCATCAATTTTGGTTAAAAAAATTCATCAGCCACATGGACCATCATATCACTTACATATCGCCACTTTTTGGACCATCATGATCCTACACATACCCTTACTTTGTTGGAGGCAACCCTTCAATCTGGAATTCTTGCATTTCTTAGAGCCTCATCAGTTGCTACACATAACTTAGAAATTAGACTCTGGCACTCGGCTACTTGAGGGGCATATTTCTAAAAAAAATCGTTGTCCAGTGGACCAACCTTTTCATTTATCTCCCATGCATCTTTTAGAGACTATAGGATTGGTTTTAGGATGGTGATTGAAATCATGATTCACTCCCAATAGGTGGATACTAACCTTCTTTACATAGGAAGAGTAGTAGATCTTTGTGCAACTGCTAGATCTTGATGTAGCTGAGCCTCTATTGATTTTGCACTCTCCTCCATTTGATTCCTTTCCTTGAGAGAATTTTCTAGTTTGGACCCTAATTTCCCAATCTCCTAATTACGAGCATCAAAGCATACTCGACCTCTTGCTCGCCATTTCTCAACTTTTCTGCTTCCTCCTAGGAATTTTGAAAATTGTTGGAGGCCTAAGATCGGTCACCATAGAGTTCTCTCTTTATGCTTTCTAGAGCATGCTAATGCTCTGTATTTGATTTGTGTTCAACAGAAAGTTCAACCTTCAACCTATCGATCTCGGTGTAAAGTTGAATCCGCTCATCTTGGGTCTACACAAGAGATATTTTTTCTTTCTCCTGTTGGTCTTGTATCTACATTATGCGGGCCATTTCGACATCTTGTGCCCTAAATTCTAACTATAGCCTATTCATGGTTTCCTTTAAATTTTCCATCTTTACCTCGTGCTTCTTTAATTTCTAATCCAAACCCATAGCCCTGATGTCATAATCCTCCATGTACATTTTTCCTTCAGGTTGGGATATGAATGGATTCATGGTAGTGATCCATAGAGAATTGAAACAGGCTTGAATTTTCTTGGCAGCTGACTGTCCAACATTCTTCAACAATCTTTTCTATTTATAAGCTTGTAGAGCCCGCTTAGTCATTTCAAAATTTTCTTGAAGATTTTTTGCGTTATCAATGCTTTGTTTTACAAGAGAAGCACTAGGGGTGGACTAAAAATAATCATAGTAGGGGATACTTCATACGTATGAGCATGTGGGGAGGAAAATGGAAGGGTAATCATAGAAAATGGTGAGATGACAAATTCAGATTGGGCACCAGAAGATCCAGTTAGAGTAAAAAGAGAAATAGGTGGTATGGGAAATTTTTCTCTGAATGCAGATGAACCTGGAGTAATGGGAAACATTGATGAATAAAACTTCTCAATAAGGTCCCTAGATAGGGAAATGAAAGAGTCAATAGTGGCCGAAGTGGATACTACTTTCTCAACATGCGGGGGTACATCACATGGTGTATTAAAAATGGCAAGGAGTTCATTAAGGACCAAAAGCTCAAGGTCCGTGAATGGAGGATTCACTTGAATAGATGGGGGAAATTAAGTAACCAAATGTAGAGGTATAAAGAAGAGGGGGAGAGAGACTTACCTGAACCATGACTGTCTAAACATTCCATAGAGCATAATCTACTTCTTATTCACTCCTTATTGCTACATTGCGAATATCTAGGTCTTGAACTCACCTTCCCTCTATTTGACTCAAACTGATGCATCTCGATCCTTTAGTGGATGAACTTTCTCAAGCTTGGCTCTCTTGTTCTGTAGTCGATCCTCTTGCAGACCATTGGGTTCTCTTTCGCTTACTTCGTACACTAGCGGATGATGTATCTTGTGAGTATTTTTGCTTAGATCTTCTTCTTTTTTTTGACTCCCGTGGTTGAGAATTATGATGTGTAAGTGACTCTTCCATTATCTTATGGCTGGTCTCTGGGTTTCTATTGTTAGATTCAACCTTTCAATCATAAATTTCTTTGAACTGTTCATCATATGAGAGAAACCCTCTGAGCAACTTATGTGGGCATACCATCTCTTGTCAGAACCCCTAGAAATCCATCTTCCTTTCTGACCATCCCTACCACTTCATTTGACTGTTGAGGGTTTTACTTATCAGAAGGCTCCCCTGATACTATGCTTGCGATGTATAGAAAATTAACCAATTTGGCCATTTGGTTGGTATGAGGGCCAAGTTGATGTATAATTATATCTTTTCTTGAGAAATATTTGTCTTGGACTCGAAACACTCCCGATTCTCAATTTTTAAAGTTAAAAGCTTCCTCAAATTATATTACCATGTATCATAGATAAGGACTAAGCCTGGGGCAACCAAAAAATTTATAAGCTCCCTTTGTGATTCCTGCTTCTTCAATACCACCCCATTGTTTTTAATGCAAAGGGGAAGAAAATATGACTTTATCTTGTTCATTCCTCTACCATGAAATTTGATAAATGTAAAATCTAGGGAATCGAAAATCCTATCTATCAAAAATATGGGGAGTTGAAAAGGTTCTCTGATGAAACTATGGAATTCAAAAAATGTGAAATCTTCTCCCAAGAAATAATCCATCAGAGTCGATATAGTTTTGATCGATTTTTCAACCTCGGGGGAAAAATGGCCCATTAGACATGGCAATAGCTCTTGAATCACCGGACTTAAAAAGTGGTTCAAAAACCAATAATAATTACATGTTTTTGACAACGCATAGCTCCATACAGAATCTAGCTAACATAAGCTATTTGCATTGAACTTGGAAACCCACAAATGTCTCTCCAGAAACCCAAAATTTTGATGCAGAATTAAGTGAGCCAAGAAAGAAGAATACCTAAATTTATACTCAGTATGGTAATTTTTTAGTTGCTCTAGCGTGTTTGTAGGAACTATATCAACAAAGTCAAAGTACCTCTACCCTCTCTCCTATTTGAGTATTAGAGCTAGGCCCATTTGGAAAGCATGAACCTCCTCATCATCATCCAAACTAAAAAGCCAAGCCAACATCAAGAAACGATCTGGTGTATTTCTTTTGAACTTTTTAAGTACCAGAGGAAAATAAAACCAACCTCTTAGTAGCCTTTCTTTTGTCTCATCTTCATAAAAAAAATTTCTATTGTTTTCTTCTTTTGATTAAATCTCCATATCTTCCTCACTGAATGACTCAGTGCCCTAGTTGGGAGAATACACAACATATCCTATATAGCCACAACATAAATCATGACCTTGATCTTGTTGCATGCAATGGTTACAATTTCTTTGTTGAGCCTTTTGGAAAATGCATATACTAGCTCTAGGCATGAGTGTATGAAAGAAAACATAAATTGTGGAAAACCACATTTCCACATCTGAGAGGAAAAACCCTCAGATGCACCATAATATTTCATTCTTTGAAATTCTCCCTTCTTGAGACCCTTGAGGTTTTTTGCCAATTTTGGATAAAAACCATTATTGACAACATCTTGCACCGCCTCTTTGGGAACACCTCTATCTACTAGAACCTTTCTGCAAATCTCGAAAAATTGATCTTTAGGCACTGGGGCATTGGAAAATGAGTTTCACCTAAAGATATTGGCAAAACCAGGCTTTTTCGATGAAGACTCAGCTCCTCTAGACTAGTTGTCAATGGCTCTGCCATGGATGCTTCAAAAGTTGCAAAGTATTTTTTCACTAAAATGGACACTTTCCTTTTGCTACCTAGAAAAATATACTTTTGGTGTAGTCAATTCCCTTAGCAGGTACATGCAGTTAAGGCTATGTTGTTAGTGTTGGTTCATGAAATGTTGCCAACGAGGTGATACATGTTGGTTGGAGATATGTATCCCTTGGGAATACCAAAAAATATGCAATAATGGAATTAGTACATTCCCTTCACTAGCTTTCTTTACAAATAAGCTCATTGTCTTTGGGAGAGTGTCATTATTTATGTCAATCGTGCTTAGGTGATACAAAGTACCTTTGAAAGTATGTGCAATTATTTTGTCAGATATTAGCATGTTAATCCATATCTTTTCACATACGCGAACTAGTTGATGTTGATGATGGAAAAGGACACATGTCAATGATCAGCTTACATGAGAATTTACTCCCAACACCCAAATTTAATTTTTACGACCTTATGTCAGATTCTCCATATTATTTATTCTTCGTTCCCTAGTTGCTTTGCAATTTTCCCATTGTCATCCGACCAAAAATAAAATTTCCTTTGTTTGGGTTTGTCGACACATCTTTTCTATAAATAGCTATGCCACCTTAAGGAAATATTAATTCAAAAACAATCCTTTTAAGTTTATCCAACATTTTTCTCTATTTTCATATTGGCCTTCATTGTACTTATTTAGCCATGTCTTTTGGCCTTGGCACTCTCATTTGTCTACTTCCACGAAGGCTAGAATATGCATTTTTTGGGGAGATCACTACTGAGAGAATCAAGCACCTAGTGAAGAGGTGTGACCACCTCGGGGTAATTTCATTCCATTGGGTCATTGGAATGGAGTTTATTGAGCATGATAACTAGATGAGGAGAGATTGCAACATCGTGTCTCACTTCTTGGTCTCCCTCTTGGACTTGAATATCGCCAAACCATAGATAACATACCTATGCCACCAAATGTTAGAATCCTCTTTGCTAGAAGGCCTCAATGCCATTGTGTAAGTTGCTATCCTAGACGTCGACATTGGAATTGCAATGGACCTGTGTAGGCATGTTGATCATGGGGCAGTCGTGCCTTGGCTACCCTTTCTAAGTGAATTCTGCATGATGGACCTCAAAGGCCACTGCTCTTTGTTTTTGCCTGTGGCTAGCTACTTCCTATAGGAGTATGTTTTGGAAATTCTTCTTCGGCTAGAATTTAGGAAGTATTTCGAGTTTCTGGTATACAATCGTGGAGACTAGAGCCAAGGTTTGTGCATTGTGTTTTGTTGTGTCCCGTGTTTCCCCTACCAATGAAGAAGAAGAAGAAGAAGGAGAAGAAGAAGTAGAAGAAGAAGAAGAAGAAGAAGAAGAAATGAATGACTATGGGCAACATTCCCTTGAAACTATGGCTAGAGGCCCAACCTTTTTATATTTTTGTAATATGCCTCCATTTTTTTGTTTTTTCTCAAAAAATCTTGTAGGGTTTTTTCTCGCGAGAGCTTCAAGCTGAAATTTTAGCCTCGTGTTGGTGTTTTAAAATGCAACCTAGTTAGGATTTTAAATTCTCTAAGAGGTTGCCAACCTCTATATTAAAGAACCACAAAGGCTAGTGGCCAGCTGATAAGAAATGGAATGGATACACATTTCCCCTGCACTTCAGGCTTTGTAAAACCTAGGGGGTTAACCCTTTAGCAACATCAAAAAATCTAGACACCCAAGTAACAGGATATTGCTTAACATATTATTCTCACATAATTACTGAGAAACTTAAAATATCACTCAACATTGGCAAGATATTGAATGAATTTCATCAACCAGCATGGAGAACATGGAAAACACAACTCAGCCAAATAGATTTTAAATAGATTTTTGATTTAAAGAGTTGGAACCAAACTGAAAACAATAGAAAACATGATAATGGACTAGTGCCATAAAAATGGGCTATGGAGTCATATAACTAGCATTAATATTTCAATGTTGAACATGCTTTGAAGGTTTTGCAAATTTTGTCACATTATGACTTCTAGACCACTACAACTTTCTTTGATAATTCTACTTATAAATCCACCTGAAACATAACACTCCTATCACATTTTTCAAAGCAATTATACTATCCCTAAACAATAGGCAATAATAAAAGCATCTTGTGCTTTATTAAAGAAATTACACCATTCATAGAACAAAAGGAAACAAAAAATGTAGCTCAAATGCATAAAATGTGCATGAACAGACTCAAATAATTTTATTATTGAATCCAAAATAGCATTACAATTCAGCCATGGAGACAATTATGAGCTAAAATAAACATAACAAAACAATTCAAAACATACACTTTTAGATTAAAAATGACTAACAATCATATTTCCCCCTAGCTTTACAATCTACCCATAGCTTTTGCCTGACTTGCAGAGCTTTTAGAAATTGGAACCACTTACAATTGAGAAAAGAAGAAAAGATATAGAAAAAGAGGAGAAAACAGGAGCATCCCTAAACTTGATCTGGAAATGCCATCTAGAAGCTTCATTCACCATTGATCAGACTGAAAATAATATCTCCCCTTCCTTCCTTTGCAGCAACAAACTTATTCCCTCAAAAAATTCCCCTGCTTATCATTGCTCAGTAACTGAAAGCATGCCCATGTGGAGAATCACCAAATTCACCCAGCTAGAAAATATCCTCTTTCCCATGAATTTTTTGTTTCTTCCTTTTTACTTGTTGTGCATTAATTCCCAGCACATATTTTCCTTTTGATTATAAAGTGAATATTAAAATTCACTTTACCCCTATCCTTTTACATTTCCTCCATTTATTCTCATGTGCACTTTATATTTTCATTTAAAATCTTTGATTTTAATAATAAAATGAAATCCCACTAGATTTATTTGTAGCCAAGCAAGTTACCTTTCCTGTGCACATCACCCATAGTATTTTTTTACTCATTTTGTTTCACCTGTTATTTTACGCACTAAGTAAAATATTCACCCCATACTTAAAATTTTTATCCTTTGTGATTTTACATCTGCACATTCTCCCAATATTCAAAAAAATTCACTTTTACATATTTAAAATATTGAAACTTTTCATGTGCCCTTTTACCATTCATTTTATATTTCACTCCATGCCACTTAAATATTTTCCCATATTGAAATATTTGACCCCTCAAAACTTACAGAGAACATAATCTTTTAAATCTTCCTCATTTATTTCTACCAGGTAAAACCAGCCATACCCATGCCTTCAATTTTCTCTTGGGCCCACCTTTTATTCGCCCACAAACATTTAAATTAAAAAAATTTCTTCCTTCACTCATCAACCTCGTGCACCTCGCACATTTTCCATGAAATCACCAAAATTCTTGTGAGGCTCATGAGCAAAGTTGACAATGCCCTAATTATTTTTTTTTCTGTTTGGTCGAGCACTCCCAAGCTGCATTTGGCTGCCAATAATAAAATTCTCAAGCCTCCTTCTGCATTCCTGGCACCCTCACTCTTTTCACTCTTTGATTTTATGGATGCCCATACTCTCTCCAAGATTGTGCCCCTCTCAGCTCCATTTTTCTCGCACCTAATACTTCTTTTGCATTTTCTAGATGTACATATCCTATTGCAGGCTGCGCCTCCTCCCATGGTATTCTCCTCACCAGGTGTAGGCTTCCAAAAACCTCCTCCACACTTGGCATGGGTTTCCTTTGGTGGTTGTGCCCCTCACCATTATTGGAGCCTACTGCTCTAGGCCATACCCATCTCATACCTACAATGGTCTTCCATATTTCTTGAAAGATTCTAAAACCTTTTAACACAACCACGGGCTCCTTGATGCCTCCACATTCCTCCATCAAGCTTCCTGCTGCTCGCACCCAGCATTTTCCTAAGAGTTTCTAAATTCCTTTCAACATATCTATCATGTGCCTTGTGTAATAGTGCCTCCATTCACTGCATAAATAGTGGCATGACTTTATCTCATAGAATGGTTCCTCAATTTTGAAACCTTTTCAACTAAGTTCATTTTGTGTATATGCAACAATAGTGGTATCCCATGCAATCACAATCAACATGGGTGTTGGCTGCAAACATGGCATTCCATGAAACCATAGTCATTTGGGGGACTTCCTCAAACAACAACATGCCATGTCCATGTCGGCACCACCACCAAATCGACACATCGCCTTCACATGGCATGAGTCAAGAGAAACTATATTGAAGCTACCTATTAAACTTGCTTAAAGGTTTCTATAGCCTTTTCAACTAATCCATTTTGTCCATATTCTGCAACATGGTATTCCATGAGATTACATTAAAACAAGAAATTAAAATACATTTCCCTCACAATCTAGTTGTACCCCTACTGATTATATTTTCTTGAAAGTTTCTAAAGAATAAGAAACAAATAAATTTAGTGCGTAAGCCATAACATTTAATGCATCCTTAGTATTGCACTACAATACTTTCTCAGGGGTGAGAGAATCAAACACTCCCATTCGACAACTCCCAGACCCACGCCTTTATCAAACCTGCCAAATAGTACAAATCAATACTATAGAGCACCATCCCATTGCAAATCCATCATATGATTTGTCAATACACTTCAGGTGCATTGTCATTTTATCATTTTGTCACAATAATCAGAAATATACTCATTTTCCTTTCGGAGGATCAATCATATTCCCAATTGTACTCATCAATAATCTTGAAATATGTAGCCCCATATCAAGAAATTTGAACAATAGTAGCTTTATTTGTATTCTTATGAGCATTTTGAGGTTTATGAACTATTGCCTTCTGAATAAAAGTGACCTTTATTATTTGTTATGCAAAGTGGTCCACCATTAGAATACTAGTGATTGTGCCTTTGAATCAACATTGCAACATTTACAACCTTTGTAACTTGGCAAATCATGTCGGGCCCCATGTGGGTCCGGCTAAACAAATTTTTGTTTTCAAACAAATTTCACCCTCAAATGACTTGAAACTGTGTTTTGAATTCACGTGAAGTGAAAAAATGAATTGGGTCACCATTAAAATATGCTTTTAGTCATATTTGGAGAATGAGCAAAACTTGCCCAGTTGGCTCTAGAGTCAATCTAGGAAACCAGTCAAATCACTTTGTGAAGCAATGAGAACTTGAAGACATGTAGACATTTGATCCAAGAGTACAGTGCAAAAGATGGCTCAGAGAAACAGATCACGAGGAACCGGATATTAATCGGCAAAGTTGCCCAACTGAACTTTCTTGAAATAGCAGTTGTTTTGAAACAATTAAAACTCACTCAACTACCAATTTGTAAAAAATAGTGAATCAACTATTGGTGAGCTTCCATCAGACATACAAGTTCATTAAGGTACCCTGAGCACTTGTGCAAAAGAAATTTCCTTGAAACATCGCTAATCAAAATTTATTAATGATCAAATTTGACCACTCAAAAAGGCTATCAGGAATGCATATACAAAATAGAATAAATTGCATTTGGTTTTGATTTGCTAAAAATAGTAAATCAGAGCATGAGGCTCTAAAAAATTACATGTGAGATCATCTTGATATGGATAATACAGAATAACATTCATTCTGACATGACAGTCAACTATTTGTGAAATCCAAGCTCAAATGGGAAGCTGTTTTGTAGAACTGAACGTCTGCAAACAGCAGAACAGTGTGAAAACCCTCGAGCTTCAGTTTTTGAAACTCTGTCAAAACTTATCATGGGAAGCTAAAAACTGACACACACGTTCACATATGTCTACTGAATATTTTTGCAAATGGTTTTTGCACGAAAATCAACAGGTTTTAAATTACATGCCTCCAAAGTGGGTTACTCAGACTGATTTCTCAAGGTGCACTCCTGAAAGTGCAGAAGCAAAAATTTTAAAATAGGCATCTCAAATTTACAAAATTTGAGAGTGCCATCACCTCGGGCTACATTATACTTGTAAATTTTTAGATGGATATAATATAATATATTTTTTTCTTACTTCTTTTGTGTTCCTTGTTTTCCCTCATGGATTATTATTAAAACTAAAACATATTTACAAAATTTTACATATGGTACATAACTATGAAATTTTTAAAGAATAACATACTTTAATGGAACAATTTCAAATAAATATCATTTATCGATATCTCTAAAGTATTTCCTTCCATGTCCTTCAGTTCATACACATTATTTTTCTTGCATGCACTAATTTGGAAGGGTCCCTTCCATATTGCTTCGAATTTGGTGTGCTACCCTGGATTTTGAATATGTTGAGCGTATTTTAGCACTAAGATTCCTTCCTTGAAATTTGGGTCAAAAATATTTTTTTCAAACCATCGTTCGACTATCTATTGGTAACCAATCATGGCTTCAAAGGCCTTCTCTTTATCTTCCTCAATATTGAGGAGTTCTTCTATCCATACCTCCATTCCGCTGCTTTCCTCTATTTCTAGGGCTTTCAATAATTCCAAAGCGAGGAGTTCCATGGAAATAGGTAGAGCTACCTCTTTCCCATATACTATTTTATACCTATAGATTCCTTTAGGATCTGATTTGGCATTATCCAATCTACCCATAGAGCAGCTCGTAGGTGCTTGTGTCATTCTCTTTGTCCTTCAGAACCAATGCACTTGATTAACCTAATTAAGTTTTTATTTGTTGACTCCACTAACCCATTTCCTTGTAGGTAATAGTTTGATGAAGCCTTGAGGTAGATCCCATTTTTAATAAAAAATTATTACATCCTTGAACGTACAAAGGCCCAGGTATTGTTGAATATGACAATTTTTGGTGAAGCAAACTTGGTCACCAACTCCTCAAGGAAATTGAAAATCTCACCTTCTATAGCATTTTTAGGGTGATAGTCTCTATCCACCTTGTGAAGTAACCAGTCATTGTGAGGATCCATTTGTGACCAACACTGGAGATAAGATTTATCATCCCGATAAAATCCAATCCCCATTGAGAAAAAGGCTCTTTAGTTATGATGGCACTTAAGGGTAGAGAAAAATTCATCCTCTTGCAACAAAAAATTTGCACTAAGTAAATTTGTGCACCAAATGGTGCGCTTCAGAAAACATTGAAGGCCAATAGTATCCCACTTGCATGATTTCAATGCAATAGTTTTGGCAGAGAAATTTCTACCCTCAAGGGTGCTATGGAATTTCGTAAGAACCCTTGTTGCGTGGCACTTTTCTAAACATCAAAGAAAGACACCATGATATTTTTTTTTAAATAAATTCCCTTCAATTAATACATATCTAGTGCCTTGTAGTTAGTAGTATCTTCATTTTTGGAATGGGACACTTGTCGGGTAGTGCCCCATTTGCATATATCACATCCGATCTTCCACCCAAGAGTCGTCAGACTCAAACTGATTTGAGTCCACCTGATCAATCTCCTTGTTAGATTTGAAACCAAACTCTTATGAAAGGTACTCATAGAGACCTCTTCCTCGAACTAGCTTAGTCGGTCTGATGTCCACATCATATTCTAGGATCTTGGTTATCCAATTGGCCCTCTTCTCAGTTACTTCTCCTTTGGCAATATATTCCATTACACTCAGGTGAGCAACCAAGATGGTAATTTTATTAGTCGAAACCAAGTGTTAGAACTTCTTAATGCTCTTAACAATGGAAAAATCCTACTTCTCTACAAAGTTGTATCTGGTTTCATAACTCTTGAGGGTTCTTGAGTGAAAAGAAATCAGATGTTCCCCATTAGTCACTTCGTCCTTTTGAGTGAGCATAGAAGCTATGCTATGCTGACTATTGTATACATAAATTAGAAAATATTTAGAAAAAATTGGGTTAGCCAACACCAGAGCAGAAGAGATAGTCATCTTTATCTTCTTGAAAGTTTCTTTTCCTTCAGGGGTCCATTTGAACATCAAGTATTTCTTGAGCATCAACGTGATAGGTCTTGCATTGCTTGCAAAGTCTAAAATGAAATGAATGAAAAAATTAATCTTCCCTAAGAAAGACTGTAGCCATTTCTGATTCACTAATAGTGGTAAATCCATAATAGATCTCTCTTTTAGGATCTATTGCAATTCCCTCCCTGGATACTACAAAATGAAGTAGCTTACCCTCAAGTACTCCGAAAACACATTTTTTAGGATTTAAAGAAATCCCAAAATTTTGACACCTCTGAAAAATATGTTCTAGATGATCAAAATGATCAACCTTTGACTTTGAAAAAACTATCAAGTCATCCAAATAAATTAGAATGATCAAATTGATCAACCCTCTAAAAGAAATGTCCATGGCTCATTGAAAATCCAAACCAACATTTGAGAGTCTAAAGGGCATGTTTTCATATGCAAGCATTCCACACTTTGTGGTAAACATAGTCTTATGTTGGTCCCCTTCCTTGACATATAACTAGTTGTACCCTAAGAAACCATCAAGTAATGAGAACATATCTGATCTGACCATAGCTTGTAGGATTTGTTGCATCGACGACAAAGGATAGTGATATTTTAGCGAAGCCTTATTAAGGTCTCAGAAATCTACGCAAAGCCAGATCTCACCATTTTTATTTCAATCTAGTACCTGATTAGAAACCCAGGTTGAGTTCTTAATTTGATAAATGATTTGGGACTCAATCAATGTGGTGAGATCCCAAGCCGTCAATGCCTCAACTTTCATATTAACATGCCTTTACTTCTATCAGGCTAGTTTTGACCCTTCCACCAAGTCAATGGTATCTTGAATTATGCCAAGATCATATCCTATAAGATCATCATAGGACCAAGATATAACTCTATTGTATCTAGAACATAGGTCCCTTAACCTTTCTTTAGCTTCCCACAAAACATTCCTTCTGACTTTTAGCTTTCTGCCATTTCCAAAATCCAGCTCCTCATAATTTTTTTCGTCGGCCATAAACCTTTTCTTGCCACTCCTCACATCCTCACAATTGAAGAGGTTTTGAAGGGAGTTTTGACCTTGAGGGAGATTATTTATTTTTAGCTTGATAACCTACTTTTTAGAAGGTTGAACTCCTAGGTGTGAATAGTCAAAACTCCTTCTGACTTTTGGATGAAGGTGGCAATCTGAGTGTCATCTTCAAACACTTGCCAATTCTGATCATTGTCAAGGATCGATGGTTGGACAATAATTTGCACCACACTCTTCTTTGAATTGGAAATGGATTCAAACTATGACCTAATTGAAGCCATCTGATCCACTATATTATTTTGGGATCGGGGAATGACTTGCACTTTCAAAGCTTCAAAACCTTTAATCAAATCCCATATTCGATGTCTATATGACTTCATTATTGTATTTTTATCAACTTCTTACCCACGGACCTAGCTCACAATCGATTTGGAATCTCTAGATACCTACAACCTCTTTGGATGCATTTTCTCAATGAGAAACAAATCGTGGATCAGATCTTTGAACATATTCCACATCATTATTAGAGCACATAAATTCAAATTGATAAGCCTTGAGGGTCTCTAATCCCATCAGAGATAGTAGTCAAACTCTTTCTCTAGAATTTTATTTACATTCAATGCCATAAAAGTACAGGGTCCATAGATGACTATCTGTTGAATCATCATATCTTTCCTAATCCTTGATCATCAAAGATCACGTACATGCCCAATCTCGTGGCATGTAAATTGCCGAAGGGGTTAGAGTTGATGAACTAGTTGAGGATAACTTCTTCTTTGGGATTCCACTCACTTGTTTCTTCTTCATCTTCAAACGTCTCTACATAGTATCCCTCATGTCTTGAGAAGGAGGTATCCATTGCTTCAGAAAAGAGGACTGCATTGTCTACTATATGTTCAAGATGCAAGGATTTCAAAAGGATCTTCATCTTTTCCTCGTGCTTGGTTCTTAATAGCATATGGGACTAGTCCACTGCTAGGTATCTACCTAGATTTACAATGAAATCTCTGGAAAGACACATCTCGAAGATCGAGGGAATTTCTATCACCACCACTTCTTGTGACACTATCTGGATCGAGCATGAAAAGAGGGTCAAAGATAAATATTTTATTTGACCATCTGTTGGAACCTTATTTTTGTCCAACTACACGATTTTGTTCTCAAGGGGCTCATACTTAAGCATTAAGGCATCGACTACTTTCTTTGGCATGATCATTATAGTGGCTCTTGAATCAATCATATTATTGTACAAAATTTTGCCTCCTACAATTAATGTTAAAAATAAGGGAGTAGGCTTCGACTTGCTTACCTCTTCCTCTTTTCCATCGCCCATGTCATTTGTATAAGCTGCAAATTTTAGAGCTTGAAGATCTGACCTTGGTTCTTTATCTTTACTTTGATCACAAGGGAAAATTGCATTATTTTTGCAATCCTTGTTCCTCATTTTTCAATTCCTCTCAAAGCAATGTCTTTTTATCAGGAATAGATATAACATCCTAAGGGGACACATTGGCAAGTGCCCTCTTCAGCTACTCCACCATGTTGAGTGTCCCAACTGGTGGGGCATTTTTCCTAAATGGTGGGATCTCCCTCGGCTTTGGAGGAAAATGGTTTGTCGTGAATGGGTTTGGCATCTTATACAATGGTGGAATCTATTGCTACTAAGTCGATCGACTAGTCAACTACAAAATCTATTTTTCCTATGATGGTGGTTGGTGTCGCTGAGGACAAGGTAGACCTTGTGGCACGTACTCTCCCATGGGCCTTCTCTTGGATTTGGTATTGTATTCTAATTATACCTATGGAATACTATTTTTCAAGGCTTCATTCATGAATACCACATCTTCTTCTTCCATCCAAGAAAAAAGTGCTTGATCAGGAGAAATATCCAGCTTTTTCTCTAGGGAAATCCCTTACATTTATGCCCTTAAATAGGAATTCTCCATTTTAAAAGACTTATATCCTTTCGAATTCAGAAGCATTAATTTATTTCTCTACTCTACTATCTTTGATTGCATATTCCCCTTTAGAAATTTTAGGCCATATGGCTTTCATTGCAAGGGAAGCACCATGCATTTTCATCACCCACCAGGTTGTTCTAGCCTAGGATTAACTCTTTTCCCTGATTTTCCTTGACCGCCTATAAGGGCATAGTAGCTGAAACTATCTAGTTGGTAGATGTCACTTGTTGACCTCCTCAACCCACAGGTCCTTGGTTTTTCATCTACTAATAGAATGGCCTTCCTCCCTGATAGGTTTGAGTAGCTTACTTTGGAGGGGCCACTTGTTGCCACTTAATGAGAAATAACTCATTAGAAAAATATCGTATTAGGCTTTTCATATCATTGATGTCTACTGCTATAGAGGAATAACTTGATGTGCTTGACTACATGGTGGGTATACATACATGGATTGGGGTGGACTAGAAACTATAACTTGTGTTGCCGAAGTGCTCGTAGAAGATTCCTCTTGAACTAGTGTGCCTGAGATTTCCATAAAGATAGGGATTGAAGGTCATTGTGGAAGCTTCCTGACATATATTAAACTATTCTTCACGTGTACTGCCACTTTGTATGCATCGGGTAAGATATTCCCTCCCATGGAATTTATCATCACTATGATATCTAAATTGATAGCCTTTAGGCAAAACATGAATGCCATCACAGCTTGTGGTCAGGCGGTCATTGGGATCCTCTACCATATTTTTTGGAACCTGATGTTGAAGGCACTCATGGCCTCTTGCAGAGATCTTCTTAAGGTGATGATTTTATGTAGTAGTTAAGATCGATCTCCTTTCTCTTAAAATAATTCAAATATATTTTCTCCAAGATCATCCAATGATCTGATAGAATCAGAATTCAAATATATATACCAATCTTGAGCCTTCCCTTTGAAAGAGGAAACCAAAAATCTCATAGCAATGTTTTCCTCTGATATATTATGTACTCAACATACCTCCACTACATCTTGGAGGTGTTCATAAAGTATTTTGGAATAGCCTTGAGGGTATGAGCGGATCTAGCGAGCCAGACATCTAGGGGAGTAGGTGGCTAAAATGGACTACCACTATCCCATGCTAAAAAATTCTAGGGAGTAGGAGGGAGTACGTGAGCCATGGAGAAATGTTTCCTATGAATCGGATAAATTGTATTATTTGGAAACTTTCACCCCGAGGCGGAGTAGATAAGGCTCTAGACTCTAGGATCTTACTCCTTGCTCTACTTCTTGTTACAAGGAATATAGAACCTGGAAGACTTCTTCTCCTAGGTATCGAAGAGGGTAATTTGGAGTACTGAAAATGGCCCTTTGAGGATGCTCTTGTTTGGAATTTGGGCATGAAACTTCTATTTTCTTTCCTTATCCTGTCTTAAGAGATATTTCTGACCTTTAATTAGTTATTTGGAAAACTAGTCCCACCGAGCATGCCAGAAAAATAACTATTGATCATCAAATCTTGTGACTCTCAAAAAATATTATGGGAAATTCAGCGAGTGGGGGAACAATATGCGCCTCACTTAGTACCTCTAATATTGTTATAGAAATCTGCCTCTTCTCTGAGTTTGGGAAAAGGGGTAGAAAGAAATGTAAATATAAAACATGAAAGTGGCGATTTACTTAGGCTTTTAAAATATTTTAAAACCTCAAGTTCTTTTCTATGAATGATATCATAGAAACAAAACACTACAACCCTTCATTTTTAGGAAGAGAACAAACAACAAAGGCTAGATACAAGCAGAGAGAATTTATTCAATCTACCAGCAAGAAGTGTTCGTTAAGATCCAACCAAGCATAGAAGTTTCAAGAGTTAATAGAGAACATTAAAAAGCCACATAAACTCTTCATCTTAACATAGCATGACATGAAAAAATAATAACCTTTAAAGAAAATAGAGAAGTCCAATGACATAATCTAACTTCTATAGGTTACAACATTATCATGCAAACATACAACATGGAAATCAAATAATCAAACTATTTTGATCAAGCTAGACACAATGTTCTATTTTGAAGAAAGATATAGAGAAAGAAACATTGATAGAGACTATATCATGCATAGTTTCAAATAATTCTCCCAAATAACTCATACTTAAAATATCAAATAAACTTTAAAATAAAGGCTAGATTCTAGTTCGATAATAGTTTGAGTTAAAAAAGATATAACATGCCAGAGTGAAGCAGTGTTCTGTAAAATTTAATAAAAATACTCTTATAACTATGAAAACTAAAGAGATTTTTCCAAAAGGAAAACATCAAGAACCCTTTCTTCATGTAGCTGGGCCTCCAATTTATATCTGTTAGGAGAGAGAAACACTAACTGCATTCAGTGGTAATGATTGCTAGGTATTTGCACCTAATAGCTCAAAATCTAATCCCAGATCTTTTATTAGGTCGCGAAAATCTTGTTTGTCAACTCTCAACTGCCGCATTAATATCCTTTAGATATTTAATAATATTTCCCTCCATAATCACTCGGATCCTAGAAAAATTCCTGACAAACATCTTGTTGACTAATCATGTGGCTTTGGCAGCACCAACTCACATCCTTTTCATAAAGAACAAAGGAAAGCATGTGTCGACAAAATCTTAAGGAAAAATCTTTAAAAGACAGCTTCCCTATAGTGAAGAGATGATGCGTCAAGTGGGCAGACATTCTCAGATTTGTGAAAATCACTTTTGAGAAATCTTTTGCTAAGCTGACAAGTGGCCCAACTTCTTTTATGAAAGGAAAGTGAGAAGAAAAATATGTGCAACCACTACATGGCGCATTGCACACCTTTCAGAAACACAACTTCTTTTTCAGACGAGGATCTTCCCAAACCAAAAAGTAAAAGACAGAAAGAAAAATACTAAGGAAATTTTTTTCTTCACAAGTACATTTAGGCAATCATCAATGCATGATTAGATTTTTTTAAAGTTATCATTGATTCCTTGAAATATTATACGTCTAATTTTGTATACCTTTGTACTCATTGTAGGTTGCAATAAATAATTAGTGGCATTGGAGTTAAGCAATAAAAAGTAGAGACCTTAATTTCTGAGCTCCTTGCATTGAACTTAAAAAGTAATTTTTAAATGCTTATTGTAATAGCTTGAAGCATCCATTTCCCACTTTCATTTTTTGTTTTAAGACAACTCAGTTCATCTTTGGGCTGAAAATTAACAATCAAATAGAGCTTTGTCAAAGTTAGATTAAAATTGAACTTAGAAACTCATTAGACTTTGATTTTGGGCTAAAATTAAAGAAAATAACTTTACGCTTGGTTTTGGTTCTCTACAAAGAACTCATCATTTCTTTGCGGCTTAAAACAAACTTGTGTTTTCATTGTCTTGTAATCTTTTTTGCAGCTTGTCTCATTTGAATGTGTACGCACTTCTCTCATGCTTCATGGTGATCTTGAGAATCAAAAGAATTATAGTAACATTGGTTGTCTAAAAAATTACCTACACATTCCAATTTTGAGTTTAAAATTGAACAAATCATGCTAGTGTGAGAAATAGACATTGTGTGTTCTTCCTCCTTGCACTTTACGCGATCTGGGTGGTTGAACTACAAGTGTACTCCCTCACTTTTGTTATCTTGAGAGGGGCTACCTTGTAACTATGGGAATTTTTTTAGGGTTAGCAATATCACTTGCAAAACATAAAGACCTAAAGCAATAATGAAGTGCAAATGAATAGCTGAAACAATCTCACCAATATGTCTTCATCCTCCATGAATGACCTCCATTATACCTTCTCAACTTGCTGAAATATGTAGTTTCCCTGAGATTTATGATGAGAAAGCCAATGGAAATGACAAACCCTAAGCAAATGTTGAAGGATTTTGAATGACTATATGCTATACTATGCCCTATTGCATATAGTAAGCATCTAAAAATATCTAAACTATGTCAAAATATAAATATTCCTATGAAAAATGAAGAAATATGCAAGAAGTATGAGAATGCAAGATGTCCAAAATACAGGAAGATCTCAAAATGTGCAAGCTCTGCCAAATGAGACCAAAATTGCCATTTTATAGAAAATGCAATTTTGTGTGGATGGCCAAGATTAAAAGTTAGCAACTGCCCTAGAATCAATGAAGAAGATTCAATATGACAACCCACAATTAGGGTTAGGGATACATTAGGTCAAATTCAAAATTAATGATCAAGATAGATTTTTAGAAAAATAAATCTATGACCTTTTGAATTAAAAATTATTTTAATTCAAAAGTGGTGGTAATGTGACTTTAAACTAATTTAAATTATTTACTAAAAGAGGAAATTAGAAAAGTGGGACTTCTTTTAAATAAATAATATTTATTTAAAATGAGCACAGTAAAAGAGGAGAAAGTAAATAATAAAATTATTTAATTTGGGTGGTGGGACTTATTTTTAAATAAAAAAGATTTAGAAGAAATTAAATAATAAAAGTTATTTAATTTAATTTATAGAAGAATGTGAGAAAGGGGACCTTTTAAATTAAATATAATGATTTAATTCAAAATTCAGAAGACAGGAGAGAAGATGCTATATGAATAATTAGATAATTTACACATCATTATTTAATTATAGTGGAAAGTGGACAAAGATTAAATAAATAAGAATTTATTTAATATTAGAAAGAAGAGGATTTAATTAGTGAAATAATTAAATAAATAAATAAAATTATGTATTTAATAATCAGGAAGACATAATGTACAAAAATAATTAAATAAATTAAGAAATTTATTTAATTATAGGAAGACATTAGATAATTAGTGACACATTAAATAAATAATTAAAATTTATTTATTTAATAATCCTTAAGAATAAATAGATATGAATTAATTAAATAATTATGAATTATTTAATTAATATTCGAAAGTGAGTCAAGGGCATAATTAAAATACCTTAATTCTGCTAGGGAGAAAAAGATTAAAACTATAGCTTGTAGGTCTAGGTCATTTGTATGTGTCTACATTTGACCCTCTTTGTCATAATGCAACCTGTCACATTGTGGCAAAGAAAATAAGTCAAAAATATACCTTAGTGCAAAATAGGATGAGGAAGAATGATGAGGAGGGTTGTGGTATGCCCCCTTGAGAGGACAGGTGGGTTCCAAGATCACAGGTGTGCTCTCAAAATTGTTGAGAAGATTAGAAGATGCCGAGACAAGAAAGTGTTAGTGAAAAGATATGGATGCAATGCCTTTATGAGATGCATGTTAGTTCCTAGACCAAATTCTTCAACATATTACTATAGGAATTTAATATTTATTGCTGTTAATCATCACTGGGCAGATTATTGTAATGGCCAACAAACACCATGATATGACATAAATCAAGGTGTGCAAGGTCGTACCATCACATGAGACAAGCAGTCATAGACAAGGATGATCATGACTCATACTAAGAGTGCAATTGGCCCAATCTTTTTGTCATAACCAACCACAGGTAGAAAAGACAAGAAGGACAAGCCATGAAACGTTGTTTCTTTTCTAAATCCTGTTTCTAGGACATCCTCGAGAAACTAGCAACATGATTTCCAAAAGAACAAAATAAAGCCACCATCATGATACGTCGTTGTTTTTCTAAATCCCATAGTCAGGACATCGCTGACAAACTAGTAACATGAGTGTCAAAAGACAAGACAAACATCATGGGACGTCATTGTTTCTCTAAATCATGTTGTCAGGATCTTGCTAAAAAACTAGTAACATGATGAAAAGGCCAAAGACAACTACCAAGTGTTTTCCAAGTGTATCAAGGTTGCCAAATGTCGAGTGATATCAAATTCAAGAAGGACACATCCTGAATGACATTGATATCTAGGAGATCAATTCTCAGAGTTAGGAGAATCCATCAAAAAGTTAGATGATGAGGACAATGCTTAGGAAGGAAACATCCAAAAGCATAAAGAAATGATGAGATTTGCTCTTCAGAAGGACACATCTAAAGAAGAACCCAAAGTTTTTGCCGAGTTAAATTGTCTTGATAGAATTTGATTACATGTCATTGTTGATATGTTGAATTCACCGAAATTACTGATGAAATAGAATGTTGATAGATTGCTTGCTTTGGATTGATGGAAGATTTGCTCAATTTGAATAAAATTTGATGTGTGTGAAATCATTGTGCAATGAACCCTAATGGACTGACCTAGTGCGGCCTCGGGGGCTCATCGATTGATGGCCTTGCCTATGTCATGCACTTAGAGACCTCATAGTTCGACACAAACCAATGACATTGTCCAAAGGATAGAAGTTTGAATCATGATTTTATTTTTTACAAATCTAGAAAGACGGACCTAATGTCTTTGGGATTCAAAGATGAATCTTTCCTACATAGCAAATACGCAGAGACAACGTAGTTTGGACCTTGGACAAAGACTGACTGACGTGTCTGACTTGACAAGATATGATTGACTTTGACTCTATTTTTTGGATTTTGACATTGATTTGGATGCTTTTGTATTTTCTTTAGGACATTTTTCAATTTTTAGGTCTTTTTTCATGACTTTTTCAGATTTTTATGACTTTTTGATGTTTAATAAAAATTGTGACAAATGCATGTGAATGATGTTGATGCACATGAATCCAAGGACAACCATGATTTTTCTGCTATTCAAGTTGAATATCGATTGATAGGTGACAATGAAAATGAAAACGTTGTTTGACGTGGGAAGGACACATCCCGAAACAACATGAGGATGACAATGATATGACAAGAGGATAAAAGTTTGCAGCAGGGCCAGGGACAAAGTCAAGGATTGTTTTAGATGATGTGCCAGGTTTTCCATATTGTTACATTTGGAATGACTTCATGAGGATTAGGTGGGATGACGAGGGATCTTTAGAGCATTGACAAGGGAAACCTTGATGGGTGATAGGTATAAAAGGAAAATGGATGGCTTGGACTAGGATAATTATCATATGGTCTCGAAGGATGATGTTGTATAGCGAAAAGGAGGCTATGAAGGTAATGACATGATATTCAATGACTAAGGTATGACCAGAAGATAGACATGTCAAAAAAATTTCCAAACCATGATTTTTGTTTTTCTCTTAGTCTTTGCCAAGATCAAAATAAGTGGGAAAATTGATGGACATGATAAGTTTTAGATGGGTAGATGGAAATTTCATGCAAAGGGAATGGGAGATGAGACGACTTGCCCCCAAGTGCAATGGTCCACATAGATGATTTATTCTACACATGATGCATGTTGGCCAGGTTTTCATCATGGTACTTATCCAAAGTGTTTGTTTGACAAGTTTTCACCATTGGAAGAAAGTTTTCTCTTTACTATTTTTGATATTTTTTTAATTTTTTGGTGTCACCAAGATGCCTGTTTTCCAGGTTTCCATCGAGGTGACGATTTTTTCAATTTTTTAATTTTTTGTATTTTTGCATTTTGTCGGATAGCCTTGATTCTTTAGATGACCACTGACAGTGCTTAAGCCTTTGACAGTGTCAATGTAGAGACTAGTACCATGACATGCCAATAATGACCTTTCTAAAGTAGTTTCCTTGTCAGGATGATAGCACTTGCATACAACTGACTGATGTCATTATGATCCTTGTTGATACTAGAGTTGGCCTTATCAGAATACACACATTGTAAGAGAGTGTCATGCAAGTCCTTATGATAGAGAGTTTCTACCACGATGTTATGGATTTGTGACATGGAATGTTTGGACTTTAAGGAAAAAGTAGGATTATGACGGATGACAGTGGACATGGACGGGTTGGTTGGATTTTTGGATGTATTGGTTTTTATTTTCCAAACTTTGGGTGTTGGATTAGGATAGTGTTTGGAACCAACACTTTTATATGTCTTTCTTGATGGCCATTTTTATGGTGGTGCACATGTATTATATGTTGGAGTCCTCCTGTGTTGTGGCTCCACATTTTGATTGACTTTTGGATTTGGCATATTTTATTTGTCTGATTCATTCTTTTCTTGACTTGATCCATTTTGTTTTGGGATCCTTTTTAGCTTCATTTGTCCACTTGTATTGTTGATTGATTCCATGGCCTTTGACATTTGATTTTGGATTTTAGGTTTGCAAGACTTTTCTTGGTTCCAAATGGAAGGTTTATTCATGATGGAATGACGGTTTGGGGTGTGGATGGAAGGAGTGTTGGAAACAATCTTATGACAAGGACTACTCATGACGACCATTTTGATGTTTGTATCAGATAAATTTTCCCCCAATATCAAGGAGGAAACATGAATATCATTATATTTTCTGATTGAGGAGTAGCCAAGACCTTCATGTCTGTAATTTTCCTGAACTTGTACTGGTTCCATAATTCCTTGCTCATGTAGGCCTAGTCATTTTCCTTGATAATGCATGTTCTAATAGATTTTGTTTGCAATGGGGTACTTGTTATTTTGGAAGCAAGATGCCAACCCATCCTTATTGTGGAAATTAATGCTCAAAATATTCTCATATGTTAGAAAGCTTGCTCTAAAAAATATAGATGATCCTAATTGATAGGATGTTGTAGCTTCACTGACATGTTGGACATATTTTTGACTGACATCTTCGGTTTGATTTTTTGACATATCAGATTCTGATGATTCTACTGGTGCTTTGAATTTGATGTTGAAACCGTCTTCATGGTCATGGTCATAGAGGCCACTGAATTCAATTATAGCTTGATCATTTGCAAATATGTCCATGCTAGGAGACTCTTGTTCTAGTGGTAGATCATCTATGTGTCCCATGGAGGCAAGTGTCTCATTGTTGGTAGTGTCAATGTTGGAAGCTTGGAGAGGGTCATCTTAGAGTGTTTCATCATGAAGGGCATAAAGGTCAAGGAGTGGATCATTTTGGACTTCTTCAAAAGTAGTGTCTTAATCAAAGATGGGCTCAGTTGAAATTACATGATCGAAAATAGGGTCTTGACCAAGGATAGATTTGTCTTGAAAGACATAGTTTTGGATGGACTCTTGACCAAGGATAGGTTCATCTTGAATGACATAGTTTTGTATGGAATCTTGACCAAGGATAGGTTCATCTTGAATGACATGGTTTTGGATGGACTCTTGACCAAGGATAGGTTCATCTTGAATGACATGGTTTTGGATAGACTCTTGACCAAGGATAGGTGTCTTTGGTATGCCATGATTGTCTAGGAGGACTTCTTGAATGGATGTAAAAATGGGGTCCAATAGACTACTTTGATCTGGACAAGATAGTGATGTTATGATGTCATGCTTTAGACTTGTCTCTTGACATGTATCCTCAAGTGTAGGTAAGAATATGGGACTTTGGAGACCATGAATAGATATGTTTTCATGAAAACATGGAGTGTCCTGGAATGGATTGGGATATGAAATGGAGGTTTGGACTTGGGTGATGGATGAAGGACATGGATGCATGACAAGGATATGATGTGGATGGAGGATTATAATATGACATGGATGGAGGATTAGGATATGATGTGAATGAAGGACTAGGATATGCTGCGAATGAAGGACTAGGATATTACATGGATAGTTGGTTTGGATTGATGGATGGCTGATTTCCCCTATCAAAGTTACGGTGGGTAGGACCAATGGACGTTTTTTGTGACTTAGTGCCATGGATGGTGTTAGGGGAATCTTGATAGTAGATGGATAAAGGACTAGGAATCATGGATTGTTGATAAGATGGATAGATGGATGGAGGGCTAGTACTATTTTTTGAAGTCCCTAGCAAGTTGTGCTTGACCATTACTATTGAATTGACATTCAATTCGACTAGCAAGCATGTCATAGTGATTTGAAGACATGATGGTGGATGGCATGAGGCTATTATTTATGCGAGGTGACAATGCAAAGTGATAAAAGGGGATGCCTTATGTCAAATGATTTTTAGGAAAGGTTTTCTAACAATTCAAAGTTTGCCCAATGTCTCGATTTGGATTTTCAAAGGACTGGTTTGAAGGACAAGATGACAAAATGACAAGGTGAGATTTCAACACTAGAATTATGAGTTGGAAATAGCTCTCAAGAGGACAATGACTAAGGATTGATTTGTTTGACTTGGTCCAATGACAACTTACTTTTTGAGACAATGGTTTGACAAAGAAAGAAAAATTTTCCTATCCCAAAGTGTGCAAAATTGAGGACTTGATTTGACAAATGTGGTTCATGATGGAAAATGCATTGTAGGAAGTGATTTGACAAAATTTTAGGCCGATTGCAAAGATTTGTTTCAGTTTGGCAAAGTTGTTTCAGATTTTGGCAAGTTTGATGTTTATTTGCTAGAATTGTCTAAAAATAGTTGGAAAACACATGGTGTTATAAAAAAATAAAATCAACCACATAGAAGTCATTTTACAAAAATCCTATGGCTGCAAGGACAATATTCTTATGGATCCCACTAACCGCATATCCTTAGTGGATGAATTCACAAGCTTGGCCCCACTAGCTCCCCCTTACAGTGCACTCACTTCTCAGGGCAACTAACCTTCCAATCTCCTTGAAACTCCCATGGTAGATTGATCATCTCTAATAAGAACTACGTAGGTGCGGGTGCCTTGGCAACCACCATTTCTGCACCAAAGAATAGAAGGTTTTTGTCTTTCTAAAACAAATGGCTTTAATTCAGGCACCCATTCGAGTGGCCATACATGGGGCACAAGATTAAGCTCCACTAAGAAGGCACTCCAACCTGAAGAGATTAAGCTCAACAGGGTTTTGGGGAGTACTATCTGGTCCGTATGACATATCTGTACTCATAATCCTAGGATTTCCCTTAGGATTCACATTTTTATACCGGTCGGGAGTAGCTCAGCTAAAGAGATTCATTGCCGATTTGAGTCACTTTGGGGTGAGTACTTTTTCCAACCAAAGCAAGCCCAATTTCTAAGGCTAACAAAATCGAGCCAAAATATTCATAGTTCAATCAATCTTTATTTAAAAACAAAGAGAGAGCACATGAATATTTCAACTTACACACGCATGGTATTCATTTTAAGCCCAAAATGAAATGTGTTGAAAAAAATAAAAAACATGGAGTTCATTTTAACCGTTTGTAATTTTTGTAAAACCATGGGGTTTATTTTAACAGTTTGTAGTGTGAGCTAACTAAAAGTTCATTTTAACGCAATGCTATGAAGAGATGCAAATTTATTTTAATCCAATGAGTTATCATGCAAGATTGTGTTCTTTTTAATCCAATGAATATGAATGCATGTTCATTTTAACACATGAATGTAAAAAAAAAGAATGCAAATTTGTAGTTGTTTGTTTAAGATTTGTGAAATAAAACAAACAAATATTAGACTCCTTGCCACAAGCTACAAACAGAAAATCAGTAACCCAAAATCTTTAAACTATCATACAAAAAAAAGTGTTGCCCTAAACCTAATTGACCTAGTGCAGACCCAATTCCTAGAGTCAATAACAGTTTCTCTTACACCCAGGATCGCACAAGTGCGTTAGGGGAGAGGATACTTCTATTATTGATCACGAATATTAGAGGGTTAGCTAGTCAAAATAAATCTCATTTCTAGAACTAATTTTTGCATCAAAACTTAAAAACCAAAAAATAAACCCTTGCTGAAATTCAAGAGCTTTCTAGAAATGTAAAAAAAATATGAATAATTCTCTGTTTTGCATCTAGAATTAATTTTTTTATGAAAAATCATTAAAAAAATTATTAAAAATTAAAAACAAGTCAAAAAATCTGATATTTTTACTGAAGGTTCCTGGCATCATTCCAAACTTGAAAAAGAAATTTTGTGAGATATAAGTCAATCTTTGCAAAACCCTAATTGTTAAAGATCTATTTTTTGTGAAATTATTTTGTAGGAAAATTAAAAACATAAAAAGTAGACCCCTATTGAAATTGAGAGAGCTTTCAAAAAATGTAAATAAAAACAAAAAAATCTCTACTTTCCACTCAAAATTGATTTTTCATGAAAATAACAAAGAAATTTATTAAAACTTAAAAACAACTCCAAAAAATCTCATTTTTGGACTCGAAGCTCTTGATATTGTCTCCAACTTGCAAACAAAATTTTGTCAAAACATTTACAGCCATTTAAGAGCTATTGTCGAATCTTTGAAAACTAGGGTTTTGTCTCCAAACTGATGCAAAACCTACAACAAAAAGTCAACAAAAACCTGCAACAAAAAAAGATCCAACTCCAAAATTCATCAAAATTCCTCAAAATTTGTCAGCTTCACCAATGTAACTAAGGGAATTTTTTTAGGGCTAGCAATATCACATGCAAAACATAAAGAACCAAAGCAATAATGAAGTGCGAAAGAATAGATGAAACAATCTCACCAGAATGTCTTCATCCTCCATGATTGACCTCCATTATACCTTCTCAACTTGTTGAAATATGTAGTTTCCCTCAAATTTATGATGAGCAAGTCAATGGAAATGACAACCCCTAAGCAAATTTTGAAGGATTTTGAATGACTATATGCTATACTATGCCCTACTGCAACTAGTAAGCATCCAAAAATGTCTAAACTATGTCAAAATCTAAATATTCCTATGACAAATGAAGAAATATGCAAGAAGTATGAGAATGCAAGATGTCCAAAATACAAGAAGATCTCAAAATGTGCAAGCTCTGCCAAATGAGACCAAAATTGTCATTTTATAGAAAATGCAATTTTGTGTGGATGGCCAAGATTAAAAGTTAGCAAGTGCCATAGAATCAATGAAAAAATTCAATATGACAACCCACAATTAGGGTTAGGGCAACATTATGTCAGATTTGAAATGAACGATCAAGATTGATTTTTAGAAAATCAAATCAATGGCTGACAATGCATGTGACAAAAGATTTTGGGCAAACAAACCGAAGTTGCAGGAGAATCAAATAATAATTAAAAATTATTTTATTCAAGAGGGGATGTTGACCTTTTGAATTAAAAATTATTTTAATTCAAAAGTGGTGGGTCATGTGACTGTAAATAGTTTAATTTAAATTATTTACTAAAAGAGGAAATTAGAAAAGTGGGACTTCTTTTAAATAAATAATATTTATTTAAAATGAGCACAGTAAAAGAGGAGAAAGTAAATAATAAAATTATTTAATTTGGGTGGTGGGACTTATTTTTAAATAAATAAGATTTAGAAGAAATTATATAATAAAAGTTATTTAATTTAATTTATAGAAGAATGTGACAAAGGGGACCTTTTAAATTAAATATAATGATTTAATTTAAAATTCAGGAGACTCGACCAGATTAAATAAATAACTAAATTTTGAGAGAAGAGGCTATATGAATAATTAGATAATTTAAACATCATTATTTAATTATAGTGGAAAGTGGACAAAGATTAAATAAATAAGAATTTATTTAATATTAGAAAGAAGAGGATTTAATTAGTGACATAATTAAATAAATAAATAAAATTATTTATTTAATAATTAGGAAGACATAATGTACAAAAATAATTAAATAAATTAAGAAATTTATTTAATTATAGGAAGACATTAGATAATTAGTGACGCATTAAATAAATAATTAAAATTTATTTATTTAATAATCCTTAAGAATAAACAGATATGAATTAATTAAATAATTATGAATTATTTAATTAATATTCGAAAGTGAGTCAAGGACTTAGTTAAAATGTCTTAATTATGCTAGGGAGAAAAAGATTAAAATTATAGCCTACAGGTCTAGGTCATTTTTATGTGTCTACATACCTAAGACCAATTCGAAGGTGACTCCAACCGGTTTTTCACTTGGGCTAGTATATAAATGGATAAGACTAAACTGTCAAGTCCTCATGGTATTTAGACCTTAGTTGTATAATGTCTTTTAGAATAGGGTACTACTCTAAAACGTATAAGAGCCCCTAGTAGGATTGATTAAAGCCTTTAGTGGCTTGCTAGACACTTGTAAGGTTCCATGTCCCCGATTACCCTGACTAAGAACCAATTTGTATAGAAGCCAAAATCCTTACTATTTTTTGGTCCAAGAATAATCATTTTGAAGTTGCCCCACATTTGTTCTATTCAAAGTAGAAATAAAATAAATCCTTTTAATCTCAGGATTTTAAGGATTTTGAGATTCGGTGGTCTTGAGAAGTGTGTGTCATGGAGGGGAGCCAGTGTCACCAAATCTCTAGTTGTTTACTTTGTCTCAATGTTTGGATAAATCCATGTGGGGAATCAACAAATATTGTCCTTTCTATCCTAGGGTTGTACAATTTGTGAGTCAATTAAATACTTTACTTGGATCTCAAAACTTTGAAACAAACATTCAACAAGTCATCAAATTTCAAACCCTTTGGAAGGAGAAAATACCCTTGAAAATTCCACATATTACTACTTGTCCCTAGGGATCCTATCCTTAGAGGCTTCTAAATATTTTGGCCAATATCTCAATTTTATCTCTCTAACTTCAACTTAGGAAAAACTATGCCCTTAATTATTTGATTTTCACATAATGGACCTTATGGAATGAAAAGGAATTGATACATAGACATTCAGTTTGAAAGATAAAGCAAGAAGTGATTATGTCATAAAAATAATCTATTTAACCAAGATTAAATCAATTGAACCCCACACAAGTTTTTGTTATATTTTTTCTTATGGTTTTACATGCAAATATTGGTCTTTTGGTCTGAATTACTCTTAGGGAAAAGCATGTTCTTCACTATCTTGGTCTTGTAAACAAGGTCCCTCTTAGGTTCACTTAGGATCAAATCAACCCTTTCATCCATCCCAAAAAATTTATCAATTTTGGCCTACAAACAACTTTAGACCTTTGGAAGCATCATTTTCGACTTCGGTAAATCCTTCAAATCACATCAAAATCACCTTATTTAGTTGGTAGTTTTTGAATGCATCATTTGTCACACCTCTAGTTAAATTAGCCTCTTGGATGAGTTCATCCTAAGATCACATCTAACATCTTAGGGTTTCCAAAGTTCATTATCCAAATCAAACCAATCAGAATTGAATCCCTAAGTCTAGTAATTGCCAAAGTTCATAAAAGTTCAAACACCCATATCACTCAGCCTTTCATCCTTCATTTCATCATTGGTCTTGAATTCATTAGAGTTCAACAAGGTCGAAACATAAGAAAAACATGGAATATAAACTTGATTCATACAAAATGAGTAATCTAAATCAACCAAACTATCAAATCCTTAAAATACCAATTGATTGTTAAAACTCACATTTATACAATCCATATATGTCATCATTATCTCCTACAAATCTCAATGATACAAAAAATGTGATATTTCCCAATCTAAAATTTGGAACACAAAAACTCAATGAAACAACAAATGTGATTATGCCCAATCTAAATTTTGGAACACAAAACCTCAATGATATAATAAATGAGGGTATTCCCAATCTAAATTTTGGACCACCTTTCCCTATGGTAGATTTAAGTCAAAGTCAAAACCTACAAATATATCAACCAAACAATCAATTCATGAATATTATTCCAAACAACATTATCCCACCAAATCCATACATGCCAATTGTGACTATACCAAATACAAGCTTACCAAACATGAACATATCAAATCCACACTTGGTAAAATTTGGGATTGATATGTTTGTGAATCACACCAATGTTGTTCAAAGTCCAAAAAATATGTTAACTCCATGTATTGATCCAAGACAAGGTAATCTCATATAAAATCAAGGTTACCTAAAACAAATCAATGTGATTCCTATACATAGAAAATTTCAATTTCAATCTATAATGCCAAATATAAACATCATCCAAGATCATAACATTGTCCCAAATAAATTTATCCATGATCCCATATAAACACCACAGGTATACATTCCAAAAATGCTTGACCAACAAAAAAATCAACTATATCAAGGGTGTCAAAATAAAAATCAAGATCAAATTTGGCGAAATCAAATTACTTCACTTACCAAAATAGTTGACTCAATGCACCAAGATACATCTCCACCCCCCAATCTATACACTCCTCCTTGGGTTAAACCATATCATAAAACACTGAGTTGTCTCCACAACCTCATCAAGCAAAATATCCTTAATGTCAAGAGGTCAAATATCAAGATCAACAACATCAACAACAAACCCAATCACCACATCTCGAAGATCAATCACCACATCTCCAAAATCAATCACCACAAGGTCAATTTAAAGTACACATCTCACAATATCACAAACATGAATACACTCCTTTTTGAGATCCAATCGAATAAATGCTAAGAAAGCTACTCAATGCAAAACTCATCACTCTTCCAAAGGTAAGTTCTTTCAACTCTATCCTAAACTTTCCTTGGAATAAGGGTAGATCTTATTTTTAGTATCATAGAGAGAATATTCATATAACATAAAATTTTATTCAACTCAAAATTATCATCCAAGACCTTAGTGATCAACAAAGAATAACTATTGAGGATAATGATCAAGATTCAACCACTAGTGATAACAGTGACAATCTCTCCACCACAACTATTGAGAACAATGATCAAGATCTATCCATCAATGAGCACCTTGAAGATATTTCTACCTCATCGAATGATCAAATAAACATATATCAAGAGTCACTTTTCATTCATGATCAAAATCCACCAACAATACCCAACAATGATCCAATTCAAGAAATGTTAACATAATTTGCTCCTATGGTTGAAAACATTGAAAAAATCTCTATCACGACTAATGAGGACAATGATCAAGATCTATCCATTTGTGAGCACCTTGAAGATATTTCTACCACATCCAATGATCAAATAAACATGCATCAAGAGTCAATTTCTGATCATGCTCAAAATTCACCAATAATATCCAACAATGATCTATTTCAAGGAGTGTTAGAATTATTCAATCCTATTGACATAATCCAAGATCCATTCACCAATTATCATTTTGAAAATTTCTCTAAATCACCTAATGAGTTAGAGGGCATGTCTCATGAATGTATTCTAAAGCATGATCAACATGGATACCAAAGAATACAAAGAAAGATTATCCCTATCAAATTCCATTAGTCAAAGAAACTATGGGGAAAAATTAAAAAAGGAAAAGTATCCATCAAAGATGTCCACAAAGGAGAAATCAAGCTTCTCAAACAACATCCAAATTATATCAAGTTGTTGGTCCTCATTCCATGCACACTTCTATATCCACCCATTATTGGTCATCTTCCTAAGTTTGGAGATTCAAAGGTTCCAAGTTTTCAACCAATCCATCTCATATTCCTAAAAATAATCAAATATCCACTCCTACATGCATGATATCCAATTCTCACATTGACCATGTATTGGAAGTCACCCTTCATCATAAGGATTCAAAAGGAATCCTATTGAGATGTGCTCACAAAGAAAAAGTTAAATCTAGTATAAACAAAGTAGATCAGGAATCTCAAAACTTAGATTCAAGTGCATGTATCTTAGAAAAAAACCTTCTTCAAGTAGGCTATCGATGGCACATTATGAGAAAATAATCTACATCAACACCACCAAGTGGTGCAACATGAACTTAAAATATTTCTTGAAAAACCAAAAAATAAAAATAAATCATGAAAATAGTAAAGATAAAAATATTTTCCTCTAGTGAAAACCACCATGGTGGCACTTTGGATAAGTACCATGATGAAAACCTATAAAATGGGCATCATGTGTAGAATCAAGCATCTAGGTGTACCATTTCAGGTGGAAGCATCTTATCCCTTCCATAATAAAACCCAACAGTCCATCCATCTTATCAATAATAAATCCATTCATCCATGAACCATTTATCCAACCCATTACCATCTAGCTATATTAACTTGATCTTGACAAATTTTTGGTACAAACTTTGCACTTTCTTATGGTAAACATCTTGACATGGGTCATTATCATTGATCCTATCCTACCAAATATTATCTAAGCCATGAAGAACTATCCAAATGAGAATCATTTATCCAAACTTGTTATCTTATCACGGAATAATACTTGGCATTTGTTGCATGGTTACCATATTCATCCATCCATAGATCTATCCCAGCATCCACCCATGGGATTCCATACATTTCTAGACATTGGGGGTAGATATTTACATCTTGATTCAAGAATAAATCTTGATCTATATCTTCCAACTCATGTGGTGATCCAAACATTGGAAAATGTAAAATAAAATTGGACAAAGAATTTGTTAGCCAAAATCCAAATCACTAGCCCATGATATATTTTGACAAGAAGATATTCCTTATCAAGCATTATCTTTCATCGAAAATCAATCCAAACAATCAATATAAGTCCCATCTAATTTTCACTTCAACATCAAAACAAATCATTCAAACAATTTTTGTTTCAAACCAAGCTTCAAAATATTGATCAATTAAATCTAATCAATCAATTAGCTCAGGATATCCTTCCCAATCCTCATGTTTCTTAACACTATCCTTGCAATGTTGTGTATCCTCAACAATGTTATCATCATCAATCCATCAATCAGATCAATCAACCTTATCTTGGTTTTCAAAAAAATCCACAAATAGCACAGATATCATTACACATATCCATATTGAAATCATCAAAGTCATGCAAAAATCTAAAAATATACAAATCATATCAAAATCCCAAAAAAAAGGTCAAAAAGTCAAAAAAATTCAAAACCATGGAATCTGAACTACATCGTCTCTAAGCTTAAACGCAGGCAAGTCCATCATTGATGAGCCCTTGAGACACAAAAAAACAAAAACACAAAAACATTTAAATAACCCAAAAAACCAAAAACAACCTCATAATATTTCAAAAGGATCAAAAATATTTAAAATATTTGAAAAAATCCATCCGTCTCATTTTTGCTTCACCCACGATAATCAATCATCCATAATAAATCAATCCTCACCTTCATCCTTTGGCAAACAAAAATAGAAAAAAACCACAACAATCAACAAAAGAAAAATTCAAACATAAAATAAAAATTGAAACAACAAACTTTTAAATGCAAAATCAAACTCTTGATCATTCCAAACATGTCAATCAAACCTTATATCAATGGCCTTTTCAAAAAACCTATCAACTTGCCACAATCCACTAACATGTCCTAGGACACATCCTTCCTATAATGGGAATTATCTTTGGAAATCACTTTGGACACTTATCCTAAGAAAAACACATCCCCTTGGCTGGATGTATAAGGAACATTGGCTTGTTTGTGTACTTCATCTTTTATTTTTATTTTTATTATTGCGCTCATTTTAGTGACCTCTCGATGATGTCTAATCCAAATGATTTAGAGAGAAATAAATGGGGCATTGATCATTATCTTTTGATTCCTGTTCTTGTTGGACATTCTTGTAATATAACTTGGTGATACTTGCTTTGGTAGGAGTGTATGGAGGGAGTTTTGGACATCTTGTTGACTATTACATTGATATTTTATGCCTTTCCATGTTTTGGTTCGAGATGTTTGAAATTTCTGAAATACATCCTAGTGAGGTTTTCGTATACCGGGTGTGAAAAAAGATGCTCCTATATATTTGTTGAGTCAAAGTCCATCTCACTAGATATACAACATCATCCTGGTTATTTGTACCTTCATGCATCGTATCTATGTGTTATCAAACATAAGGAAAGTTATGCTCTTTACATCCTCAATCCCTAGATAAGCAATACATCATCATCATTCAACATAATATCTAATAAAGTCTCGATGACTCATAGAATTTTTGGACTTCTACATCATCTCTAATTCAAGGGTTGATCCCTCTCATTCTTCTATCCTCTTTCACGCTAAGATGCTATCATGACATGCACCCATTCTGCATTCATAAAATATCAATATTCAACATCTTGCATACTCATACATATCATAATAATAGGAAACCTCATCCATATCACATGCATTGCCTCATCATTTTAGCTGTTTAAGATAATATAGATCTTGTATTATAACCATCTTAAAAACATCTCACTTGCATTGTCATTATCAAATAGATCTATTAGTCTAACCATCCATACATCCATCTTGAACCTCTTTGTCACACGATCGACCCTAAAATAAATAAAAATTCTCGATCTCTCAAGGGGGCAATGTACCGACATAATTATTTCTATTGGGGCATCTGAAAAAATTAGAAAAATTATAAACTTTGATCTTGAAGCAAGGTTATTATTTGAACCAATGTAGTGGGTACATTGCTTCAAAGAGGAGGAAAATGTAGACACTCAAATTAACATCATTTCTTATGTTAATCAAATAAAGAAATTTATTCGATTAATTCACTAAGGTGCATCATATTTTGTTAAATAAATCAATTTATTTAAAGTTCTAAAAGTCCTCTCATCTGATTTAATAAATCAAATTGTTTAAATAAAATTTCAAATCCCCTAAATCCCTTCAAGTTAAGTAATCTGTATTAATTAACTCCTAACCCTCATTACTGATTCTCTAAGTTTTGACTCAACCTTGGTCAAACTCAACCCTTGAATAACCCACCCACTTGCACATGAAAATAGTTAATTTTAATTAACTAATTACACCATTTATCCTCTCACGAGCATATTATAAGGAGTATTCCTTGATTAACTTCCTTTATTTGACTTTATTACCTCAAATAATTTCCCTCAAAAACATTTCAACCATATTCATTTAATGCCTCTTACACATGCATTGATATCTCTTACACCTTTCAAATCCTCAACCACATGCATTAACTATGCGCATTCTCCAAAATCTGCTCCAAATTCACCCATTAGGATTGAGACAAGTGTCCCAATCTTATTGGCTCTCCTTTTGTCCCACATTCCTCCCATATCTCCATTCTTCAACCCCTCAATCTATAAATATAAGCAATAGTCATCCACAATCTCATCCACAATCTTAGTATTCTCACTATACACACATTCGTCTTGCACTTTATCTTCAACATATCTTGTTCATCATTGGAAGATTATTAACGGGGTTGGAAAGGGTATCCTTTTGACATCAAAGGAGCACCACTTCCACTATGGGATAGGGTTTGATCATGTTTTCATGTTCTTTCATTTAGTTTTTTTAATTTCTTATTTCCTTGTTTGCATATGCAACATGATGAAGTATCTCATAAGGATGCTTGATTTGTTGTGTTTAATTTGACTTTCTATGCTAATGTTTGTCAAATTTTAACTGTTTTCAGGTTTAGATTCACACTTTGATTGGTCCTCTCTTGGATATATTAGACATAATGTTCCCTAAGTTAAAGACCTTGCATGAAATAAGAAAGACTCCTTTGAACATTTCCATTTTTTTCACTTTTTTACATTTGGTTTTATTTGGCCACCTTGAATAACACAACTTTCATTCTTATGGATCCATATTGTCTTTTCATGAGCTCTAAGTAGAAAAATATTTGCTTGTATCATGAAGCTCAAAAATCAAATCATTTTTTGTGGCATGTTATTAAAGTTATCAAGAGGTATAACATTGGCATGCTTGGGCAGGAAGCCCAATCCAAGGCATGACTTTCCCCATAGCCACTTGCATGTGTGTGTGATTACATACCAACCATGAGTGTATGTTTCTCAACTTTTTGGACTTCTCCCCCAACAGACAACCATGAGTTTTGTCCACATCACGATGGAAAAATGGTCGAAGCTTGATCTAGCTTTTGCCTTTAGTTATTTGTCTTCTTTGGTAGTGTATGATTGGCCTTGTCTCTATTCTTTACATCATATTCATGTGTGCTCCTTTTTTCTTTTGTTGGTTTTCCATGGGATCTTGATCTTGGGGGCTTGATCATCCCTCTTGATTGTTGTTGTCTCATCTTTCTAGCATTGGTACATTGGAACCCCTCTTCATGCATTTTTGTCTACTTTAGTGTGAGTTTGAAGTAGGTTCATCCTCCTGCTAAAGTGGGGTCTAAATGTAGTGTCAAAAAAGGGTCCTTTTCTTTTCGTGCTCATTTGGGTCCTCCGTATAGATTTTGGCTTAATGTTTCCCTGATTTAGTGTTGTAATATTGATAACACATTCACATTAGGTCTTGGGATCTTGTGAACTAATGTATTTTAATGGTACCTTGTAAAGGTGTTGTTAAGTGTTGTAACACACTTTCACACTTTTCTAGGGTTTTATCAATTAACTACTTGTATAATAAACATACTTTCAATCATAATTTATCTTAACCTTGCCTTATTTGGTGTGTTTTAAAGTTTTTTAACAAACATTCATATTCCTCTAGGCTTTCCATTAATAATTGGGATTTATTATGCTTTAATTAGACCATTTTTGCATCCACAAGACTTATTTATGTGTATTTTTGAGGATAATTCCAACAAAAGGCATTTAAAATATCAAAATCCTGGAAACCCAACTCAAATTACTAAGGTGGGATTCATTCACCATTCTGGGTGATCGAGTCCCCTCAGGTGGCACCCATTTTCCCAAGGTGGTGAATGAGTCCCTTTAGCTCAAAATTAAATTTAATTTAAATCTTTGGTGGGATTTTATTCGCCAAGATCGAATGTCGACTTGGAGTGTTGTAATTTCAGGAATTCTTGCATAATTGAGTATAAATACAAGGTTCTTTCTCTCATTCCCCCTCCAATAATTCAAGTACTCATCCTTATAGAGAATTGAGTTTTCAAGAGTATTCAAGGAATTCAAGGGTAGATTATCAAGTATTCAAGAGCATTCCTCAATCATCAATCATCATGTCAAAGATCACATTCTTCATGTTTGTCATTGTGCTCACAATTGTGATGTAGATCTCATGATCCAAGAAAGCTTTGTATTCAAGATCTATCAACATCAAGAAAGAGTCAAGAACCACATCCATTGCAATCATTTCAAGCATAACTATAGCACTTTATTGTTAGGTTTTGGTTAGTTGCAACATCATATTTTGTTCATTTATCATTCTCCCTTTACTTTTTATTTCATTTAAAATTTTAATTACCAACAAGGGGTTTGACCAAGGCAAACCCCTATTCCCTAAACCCACAACCATTTTCCCCTCTCTTTGCATGCAATTTGCAGGTCTAGGTTGAAGATTTATTAAGGAGAAAGATTCAGAAAGTTTTCATCAAGATGACAAATAGATTCAAAGTTATCCAAGTTGTGAACAAGCCTTGGAGAAGCTTAGAGAAGGTCTACAGATTGAATTTTGCAGTTTCAGACCTAGATCTGAATCAAGAACATAAAAGTAGACCAAAAGCTACAAGATCTAGTTTTGAATTCCCATAAATCTAGAAGTGGATGATTTGTCACTCTTGGTGAATGAATCCCACTTTACTTTTCTAGCAAGTATTTTTGTAGATTTGAGTACCCATTTGTCTGAAACCTGTTCCTACACAGTTTACCCAAAACTGGACTAATTCACCCAACTTGGTGTATGAGTCCCATTTGGCTCCAACAATGGATTTTTAAAATTCCAAATCTTCATTCTACCTTCTTCAGTTTCCTAGGTGCACATTTCCAGTTTTATAGCTTTTTGGTGCATTGTACTTGCATTTCTAGATCATCTTGCATACTACACTGTGTTTTCAAAAAAAATCTTTTCCAAGTTTACCTTTTATGGTGAACCCCTCATTTAACATCATTCAATCCCCTAGAGAATTCCCTTTTCCAGATTTCAATCTCCTTTGCACTGAAATCTCAAGGATTTGTTCTTGAGTGAAATGCCTAGGAAGAAAAGTGGACCACTCTCCTTTTAGGTCTAAAACCTTAAAATCCCTAGAGAGTCTCTCCACCACCCAATTTTCTTTATTTCAAGGACTAATCTATCCATAGGAGGCAATGTTATGAATCCTTTATTGAGAATCAATTGTAGTTTCCATTCAATTTCAGGTGGTGGACAAGGAGGTTGAATTTTTTGTAACTTGTAAGGTCTTTTATGTTTGCTTATTTCACCAACTTTTCTAGTTGAGGGTTGCGAAGGAGGACCTAAAAAAATTATTTCATTGTTGTGAATTATTGGTTGTTCTGGAGGAAGAAGAACCTGAAAATTGGGATGATGATCCAAGATAACTGTACCATCGCTACGAAGCCTTGGATATTCTTTACGAACATATTTCTTGCAAGGGGGATCTTGATATGCTATTCCCTTCGTATTTTCCTCAACTGTTATTTGTTCTAGGAGTTGATGAATTTCATGTTCACTTGTTGTATCACACCCTTATTTTCTCAATATTGTGAAACCTTTTCCATATGTTTCTTGAAGATGGATGGGGGTTTTTCTTACCTTGTTATCATAAAAGGGTTGATTTTTTGCTTTCTTAGAGGAACAAGGTTCACCTATTGTAGGGGAATTAGGTTCAACTTTTGTTTCAAATGTAAGTAACCGAAAATAGCAAGAGGTGGTATGTTAGGAGGTTTTGGTTGGTTCATGGAATGATAAAATGATGTGTTAGCCTCAAGGTTATTAAGACAATCATTTAAGAACCCATTCATGTTGTCATCATCTTCTCCAATGATGTCAACATCATGAGGAGGACATGCATTAGGAGTTGAGTGAGCATGATTGAGTTTAATTTCATTAGGGTCATTTCTAAAGGCACAACTTGACACATCCACTAAGGACTTTAATGACATCCAAAGGTTACTAAAGTAGACATCCATGATGAAAATTTCAGATTCTATACAATGCAACAATGTTGTCAATGCAATTTTGGTTTTTTTAAGCAATGCACAAGATGAATGAATGTAAGATCAAAGCAATAAAATAGAAAATTTGGAAACCGAAACACAAAGGAAATAACAAAAAACAAAAAACTAGATCTGAATTGTATATTCTAGAAAATGAAAGGGAAAATATGTAGAGGGATTGATTCGCCCAAGGTGGCAAGTGAGTCCATGTCCTAATTTATTTTTTTTTTAAATCAAAAAAATTGAATTGAATTTTATGCTTTTTATGTTTTGTGAAAAATCTGAGATGCAATTGCATAATTTTACTAATTTTCAATAAAATTAAGTGCAATAATGCAAGCTAAATGACATTTTCACTTATGCAAAATTGAAACCATAAAATGCAAAATAAGTAATGCAAGATCTATTGCAATGTTAATGCAAAATAAATCTAGGATGTAAATGCACTCCAAATCAGAATTATGATGCTCTAAATGTAGGTTCACCAAAATGAAATGAATAAAAATGGGGTGTTTGTGTCCTTTATCTTTCACGTCTAGGGTTTTGGACCTAAAAGGAAAGAGGTCAATTTCCAAACTCTTCTTAGGCATTTCACTCAAGAACAAACCCTTGATATTTCAATGCAAAGGAGATTGAAATTTGGCAAAGGGAACTCTCTAAGGGGATTGAATGAGAAGAAATGAGGGGTTCACCACCAAGTGTAAACTTGGAAAAGAAAATGTTTAAAAACATAGTGTAGTATACAAGATGACCTAGAAAGATGAACAAAATGCAATAAAAGAATTTGAAACTGAAAGTGTGCACCTTGGAAACCGAAGAAGCTAGAATGGAGATCTAGATATCTAAAAAATATACTATTTGTGTTCACTGGGACTCATTCACCTAGTTGGATGAATCAGTCCAGTTTTTTCAGGAAAATGTGTAGCAACAAATTTTAGCCAAAAGGATATCCAAATCTGCCAAAATCATGTTCAGGCATGTATAGTGGCACTCATTCACCAATAGTGTCGAATCAATATACTTTTTCTTTTCTAGAAATTCTAAAGTGAATTTTGTGCCTCTCGGTCTGCTATGCACTTCTTGATTGATTGACGGATCCAAATCTACAAAATAGTACCTGTAGGTATTCTCCAAGCTTCTCCAAGGTTGAATGACAACTTTGACAACTTTAAAGACTTGACAAATTTTCTCCACCTTTTTTTTTGATAAATCTACAACCTAGATCTGCAAATCACACACAAGAAGAGGGAAAAATGGTTGTGGGGTTAGAGAATATGGGTTTCCCTTGGTCAAACCCCTTGTTGGTAATTAAACCTTGAAATGAAAGAAAATGTAAAAGGAGAATGATGAATGGACAAAAGATAATTTTGTAACTCACCAAGCCCTAGCAATAAAGTGCTACAATTATGTTTGAAATGACTACAATAGATGTGGTTCTTGACTCTTGCTTGATGTTGATAGATCTTGAATGCAAGGCTTGCTTGGATCATGAACTCTACATCACAATTGTGAGAATAACAAACATGAATAATGTGATCTTTACATGATGATTGATGGTTGGATAATTCTCTTGAATACTCTATAATATACCCTTGAAATCCTTGAATGTTCTTGCTCAAATTCTATTGTGAACTCAATTTACTATAAGCATGCTCTCACAAAAGTCTTAGATCACTTGAATGCTTGTTAGGAGAGAATGAGTGAAAGAACCTTGTATTTATACTCAATTATCCATGAATTCCCAAAATTACAACACTACAATCTGACATTAGATCTTGGAGAATAAAATCCCACCAAATATTTAAATTAAATTTGATTTATGAGTTAAAAGGGACTCATTTCCCACCCTGGCAAAATGGGTCCCACTTAAGAGGACTCATTCACAAAGAATAGAGAATGAGTCCCACCTTAGGAATTTGAGGTGGGTTTTTAGGATTTTGATGTTTTAAATGCCTTTTGTTAGAATTATCCTAAAAAATACACATAAATAAGACTTGTGGATGCAATATGGGGCTAATTAAAGCATAAGAAAGCCCAAATATCAATGATAAGCCTAGATGAATGTGAAAGTATTGTACAACACTTTACAACACACCAAATAAGGCAAGGTTAAGGTAAATTATGATTGAAATTATGTTTGTTATGCTTAATTAATTGCTAAGACCCTAGAAAAGTGTGAAAGTATGTTTCAACACTTTACAACACCTTTGCAAGGCACCATTAAAATATATTAGCTCAGAAGGTCCCAAGACCTAATGTGAATGTGTTATCCATATTACAAGACTAAATCAAGGAAACATTAAGCCAAAATCTGTAAGGAGGACCCAAATGAGCACAAAAAATCCAAAGGACCCATTTTTCGATGCTATAGGGAAAAAATATAATCTTGATTCAAAAATATTTGGTAATTGCTAGAAGTCTATGGAAAATCCTGATGAATTGCAATTTTTTTAAAACCAATAAAATATTTTCATTGGTGATTAAAACTTATTTTCAAACCAACAAAATATTTCCATTGGCCAATTAAACATGTTTTAAAAACAACAAAATATTTCTATTAGCAAACTAAATTTGTGCTCAAACAAATAAAATATTTGTTGGTAATTCAAAAAAAAATTCAAACCAAAAAATATATTTTCATTGAAAAATTAAACCTATTTTCAAATGAAAAAAAAAACATTGGTGATTTAATCACAACCTCAAACTAATAAAAAAATTCATTGGCAAAATAAACTTGTATGACAATAATAAATCATAGTATGGGTGATGAAAATATCAAATGTTGCATATTGTTATATTTCAGGAAAAAAATTCCATACATCCAAATTCCTTCATAAAACATTTGAAATGGGGACAAGTGTCAACATATTCATTATGTATGAAGCTTGATGGTAGTGAAAAGTAATATTTTCCACAACCGTTCAATGAATTTCTGATGGACAACTATAGTTGTATTCTGAAAGATTTTTTTTGAAGCAATCGACTTCATAATTGAAACCTCTAGAATAACACTACAACTGTTAGATTTCCAAAAATCAATGTTTGAAATTTTATTACTTATTAAATCACTTGAATTCATGACACCCAAGATAATATTTGATTGTTGACTAGCTACTGGTAGTTGAAGGTCTCTTAGATTATAACTTATGTCTTTGGAGTCATCGTGGTGATTGGTCCCTCATCCTAGGTGATTACCAGTTCTGTGGAGTATCAAAGTTAGGTGAGAAATATATGATCATTTAAAAATCAATGGTTGAGATTGGTGATTAACGATCAAGAAACTCCCACACGCCTGCACTATTGAGAAGGTGACATCATCATTTTTCCATTGTCATTTGGGATTGTGACATCTATCCTCAGTGGGATCGAGCTTCAAATTGCGGTTAATGGTATAAAAGGAATAAAAAATTAGCACTAAGTTTATCAAAGATCAATAGTTATTGCAAGATGGATGACCATAGTTTCATTCTTAAAGCACTAGACTTGTGAATTCTAACCTCTGATATGATGCTAGAACCATTAGATTTTAAAATATCACTGGTTGACATTTTATTAGTTTTTAAATCACTTTAATTTATGACTCATTTTTTTGAAAATAATACTTTCACATTAGGTGGTGAATTAAATGTTAAGTGTTGAGTATGGGTATGTGCAAGATCATCATGGAAAAAATAGACCCTTAAGTGGAAATAAAATCCAGAAAATCAGAGTTAGGCAACTTGATGTAAAAAATTGAATAAGTTATCTATATTATCTAAAAAATATGTAAGAATATATAATCTGTAGCAAATTGGATGTAGTTTCTAAACTATTAGGTTTATTTAAAAAAAATATATATTTGGTGAAAATTTGAAATTTTAATGTAGTAGTACTTAAATTTGAGGGAAAAAATAAGAAGTAGGTGTTTGTCTGACCACCGTAAGCCCAATAAAATGATAAAAAAATTTATAAGATTTTAGATATAAGTAGGAGACTCATGTCCAGATGTGATGGATATTTTTTTGTAAGTTTTTTCCAAGTAAATAAATAATTATGAAATATTTATTACAAAATTTAAAAAATATTAAAAACTCGTATATCTAGCCACCATAACTTGGTCAAAACTTCATGAAATTATTTCTTTTTAAAATCTTATAGTATGTGAAGCATAGAATGTGACACATGTTGTAAATTCAAAAAATGTGATACCGTTTGAAAGCTATAGATGTTTTTCAATCAGCCTATCAATTAGGACTTTAATCGTAGTTCAAATAGAAAATTAATAATAATTATTTATTAAATTCAAAGTAAAGCATAATTTATTTTGGGGGAAAAATGAGAATCTCCTATAAAAAGCCTTTTCATTTCATCAATTTTGGGTAAAAGAAAAAGTCATCAACCACATGGGCCATCATATCACTTAGATATCGCCACTTTTTAGCCCATCATGATCCTGCACATACCCGTATTTGATGTCATTGTCTTCATTCTAACTTCTATATATACTTCACCAACTAGATGTTCTTCATATATTTACAATATATTTGGCTTTTCTTTTTTTCTTTTGTATTCTCAATTTAACTATGATATGGAGTCTTCATGGCATGTCATGCTACCCAAAAGTTTCTAGGAGAAAAGAAGGGAGGATGCATATGATAGGTGAAAGTTGGGTATGGTTTTTATGATTTCTTTTGTATAGGTTGAGGATGCTATAAGAATAATTGTGGGCAGGGAATGGCTTCAGATCAACCCCATGCTCTATTTTTTAGTTAGCTTCAGCTTTCTTGTCCAATTATGTGGACATTTTTCTCAATAAAGTTTTCTTGAAGACATGATAGAATTACATTATTTGTAGCCTTTCATTTACTCTATTTCTTCATTGGAGTTGGCACTAGAGCATTAAAGTTTTTAATGTGGGTTAGTGCCTATTGGTAAAATCTTCCACAAAGTGAAATTGCATGCTTCTACAGTCCAGGCTCTTGCCTTGGTTAATATGAGGTATTGTCTAATGTGTGATACGAAAAAATGAATTATTAAAGAGTCTATACTTTTAGAGGAAGGATTTGGATGATTCCATTTTCTTCTTTGTTGTTACTTTGTTAAATTCAATTCACCTTCTTCTCAAACACTCGGTTGTGGGCCGCTACTATTGTTAGATTTTTTTTAGTAATGAATTGTGTCTATATTTTATTGTAAAACATAACAACTCTTCTAATATGTATTTTGTGACTGGTTTAGTGTAATGATTAGTGGATTTTTGGGTAGTTTGGCTATGTCATATGTACTTTAGTCTTCAACTACTTAAGTTAAAATACTTTTTGTGGCTCCATTCTTGTAAATCCTTTTTTCTTTGTTCAATATAAAAATGTGGCTTTTAAAACTAATAATAATTATCAAAATATAGTTTTTAATATAAGTGAGTGAAATTTATTGTGACTTACTAGTGGTCATTGATAATAATTAAGTTACAACAATCCATTTAATTCTCTCTTTTTAATGCTTCAAAGTACTCTACCTTTCATTTAATTCTCAATATTTTTATCGATTTATGCATATCTGCCAAATGGTCTTTTATTGAAGAAAATGTGTATGTTGTACTACAAATTAATGCCATATGTACTTGCAATTTTTTTATTTTATAACTTGACACCGAAAATGGTAGAAAGTATGGCACGTGGAACATGTTTTCTTTTTATCAATTTTTGCATATCCATTGGATTATATTTCATTCAAGAAAATGTTGTTGTGATATTGTGGATTAATGCTATATATACATCTGAAGTGAGTGAAATGTTTGATTTGATCATATACTTTTGATCATAATTGAGAAAAAATCATTGTGAGTTATTAGTGTACATTGATAATGATTGAGGTACAACAATCCATTTTATTCTCTCTTTTCAATGCCTTGAAGTACTCTGCCTTTCATTTAATTCTCAATATTTTTATTGAATTCTACATATACACCGGATAGTCTTTCATTGAAGAAAATGTGTATGCAGTACTATGGATTAATGACATATGTACCTACAAATTTTTTGATTTGATAACTTGATATTAAAAATGGTAGAGGTATGGTACATGGCACGTACTTTATTTTTATCAAATTTTCATATTTTTTAATCAAATTTTGCATATCCATCAGATTCTCTTTCTTTGAAGAAAGTGTGGATGTGGTACCACAAATTACTGCCATATGTACATCCAAAGTAATTGATTGGATAGCTTGATATTGAAAACTAAACAACATACTATATATGATGATGTCATTAATCCAATGATCAATTGAAAAAATATTTGTAATGATTTCATATTATTTGAATGGCAATTTTCATAGCTTGTTAGCTTGAAGTAGAATTTGTATCTAGCCAAACATCAATCAAAATAAACATTGTAATTGTAAATGTAAGAAAGAATTAAGTTACATGAGTAAGTTGGTTTTTTTATTTATGTGATTATCATTATACCCAACCTCACATGACTCATGAGTAAATAGGGATGAGGTCAGTTGTGGTACTAGTGGCCCATATATAGGGATAGTGAGCACAACTAAAATCATTTATAAAAGGCTAAAGGTATTACTATTGAGTTCAATGTTCTAAATTGTTATAAGGGTTTTTATTTTTTAAGGTTAATAAGGAAGAATATTATGTGGTATTCTTGGGGACACTCTAAATTCTCCTACCTCCAATTATGTAGTTACAAAGTAAAAGACAAATTTTCTTCAAGTTCAGAATGGGTGGAATTGGAAAGAAGTTGATTTGGTTAACCTGACTTCTTAGACAAGTTTTGAACCAGGATGAGGAGCTCTAGTGGAGATAAGTTCTCTCATAGAGAGTATTCCTACATAATTATTTAATCTTGTTTGCATTCAAAGCTGACACTTCTTATACTCTATTTTGATAGAGGCCCTCAAAGAGGAATTGTGGACTTTCAGACTCATTTTGTACTATCCCAATGCATGAAAGCTACGTGTAGAAGGTGGGAGAATATTTAATACCCATATTATTTTGCATCAATCTAGTTCTCAAAGAGGATATGTACATTTTATATCTTCACAGATCACATTTCCCCAGCATGGTTAGCTAGGCAAGCCCTATGGATTCTCAAAGTCATTTGTTGGGTAATATGGTCTGGATCCCATAGCCACCACTACTAGCTTAGAATATATTATGTCATTTTGGGTTGTTCTTGTGCATTATATTGAGGATATTATAATTAAAAAACCATATTTGAGAATATAGTTTGTATTGTCCCCAACAACAAAATCAGCCAACGACCGAGCAACTTGGAATCAATTGTGTATAATGTAAAGTGACATGTGTAATTTATACAAAACAAGAGTTTTAATGCTCTAATAATCCTTTAAAAACTATGTAATAATGTAACATTATAATTTATTTGTAATAAAATAAAAGGTTATGTTACTCTTCAATATTCATTTATAGTAAATAATAATTTTTTGTTTACAATGTCTATTCAAATTATACAAGTAATGTAAATGGAATAAAATAATGGACTAAAATATTTAATAAACTTAGAAAAATCAAATTCTTTTCTTGTAAGAGATTAAGTATTATCTTTTATGAAATATTTCCAAGAAAATTTAAAAAATAAAACAATACAATTGAAAAAACAAAGTTACCATTAAATTAACAAAAAACACTAAACGTTGTCACTCTTGCTAGGTTTTTTTGAAATGGTGTTGATTTATAATTTTCCATTGAATTGCTCCCCAAATTCATAGTATCATTTTTAATTTTATTAAGTCCTTTGCAATGTTAAGTTACTGGCCCCTTGGCCTTAATGTCAATCAATGTCTTGATTTTAAAGGTATTCCATGACTCCATAGGATGCTTCAAGTAGATCTATATGTGAGTCATGGAACTGCATAATGGACATGTGGACTCATATCAATGACTCCATTAGGATTATGTATCCTATCACCACTAAAGTTTAAAACAACTTTAAAACACATGTTTAAAACATCTTTAAAATAAATTTAAAACACATATTTAAAACAACTTTAAAACACATGTTTATTTTGTATATCATGTACATTAATCAACTGTTTGATGAAAATTTGATGCATGTTTGTAGTTGCATTATGGAATGAAATGAATAGAGTGTTAGGCTTGCAAAATCAAACCTTTGGAATCATGCTATATTTTTTAGATTTAAAATGATAAATGGTTGAGAAATTGTTTGAGATTTAATTTCTAAGTGTCATTACATATATAATGTACTAATTATGTAGTTTGGCAACATGATGCAGGAGCATCGAAAATAAGGGTTATAGGCACAAAAACAAGGAGAAACAACAAGTGAGAAAGATGAAAATTATAAATAATTGTTAAGATGGAGTGTGAAAATATTTCATATTTTTAATGTTTAGTGATATAATAGAATAATTCTAGAAGTCTACATAGGAATGAGAGATGGAGAGAATTGCATGAATAAAGGGATAAAGATTGGTGAGAAAATCATAGAGAGTATACAGAGAGATCATTGGAGATAGTTATGGAGTTTTTGTACGAAATAGTTGAGGAAATAGTTACATCTAATTTTCTATATTATTATGTTTGTTACAATCAGCTTATATTATATTAAGGGACCATTTAGGCAACATGGAGGACATGGGAGGTTGATTAAGTTCTAAGATCAGTTTGTGTGAATAATCTCTCAAGTTTGAAGTTAATATTATTTCTAAGTTTCTAAGTTTTAGTTTTTAGACTTATATTCATGCCTCTGTTGTTCATCACAACAACATGTTGACATTTCATTTACTTTAATATTTGAAAAAATATGTGAACTTTCTACTGATAAGTGATTTTATTTTTAAGTGGGAGATTCAACACACAAGGAGATTTCAGATTGCTTATTACAATGCACTAGGGAGATTCTAGGTTCCAACAAACCCAATCAATGCCTATCAATATTGATATTTTCAAGAATAAAAATTTTGGTAAGTGAGAGATAGAATTCCTACTACAACATTTCATCATTTTTTAAAATATTATTTTTTCAAACATTGAAGTTTGGGTTCAGGGTTGAGAGACTTAAGAAAAATTAAGGACTTACAGGGAATTCACAATTTCACATTGTATAAGCATGTCTACCACTAGTACCACTAGTAGACCAGAGAAAGTTGTTGGGAAAGGTAGAGAAAATATGGATAAAAAATATATTATTTTGGATTCCTTAAAACCCTAGGTTTAACTGATGAATACCATGAAATTTATGATCTTGAAATCTATGGTAGGCATACCTCAAAACTTAGATTTTCATCTAATAATAAGGCTATAAACCAAATGTAATTTAATAGTTTTAATGCACCATGGGTAAATGAATTAGGGCGAATTATGTTACATAATGTTTTCACTGGCCAAGAATTTATCATGGTTTGTGCCCAAAACTATGATGATAACAAAAGAATTTTTTTTAATAAAGATAGCAAAGAAGAATTTGTATCCATTAGTGCAGAAGAACTTGGAAAAGTGTTGGGGTTTACAACTGAAGAATTTGGAAATGCCCACATTGACCTAGAAAATCTTGTTATGATTATGATGCAGTGGATGAAAGGGAGAAAAAATCTTTCATAATAAAGTAGTTTAAGATAACATACAAGTTAGAAAAAAAATTGAAAGGTAATCATAAGCCTGGTTATGATTTTGATATTTTTAGACAATGGGTAGAGGATACTATTTCCATGCTATCATTTTTCCTTTGATTGGATAGCAATTGGGAAGTGGGGTCAAGCCTCCTTGAAATGGTATTTAATATCAATTATGCTTTTCCATCTCAACCTATCAAATACAAATTTTTTGAGCACATTGTAGAATCCATGCATGAGCAATTTTTAGTGATTAAAGGAGGTCCACACTCAAAGTCCACTAAGACATTTAAGTTCACAAACTACTTGTGCTATTATTTTCTATTCAAATTTAGTGGAATGATTCATACCAGCAAGCTTCAGATTCAGCCTTATACAAATGTTGAGGAAAATAAAATGGATACAATATATGATTGGACCACTAAGATAATGATGTAACACCCCTTCATTTTTTGCTTTATGGACTGGACAGTGTGTCCTTGTTTTGCGTTGATTTATACTTCTGGATATTCAGATACTTTATCTTGTGTGTGTATTTGATCACCATTTATTGTGCGATAGACTATTTTATGTGATGTGATTTGATTTATCTGATGATTTGTGTTACATGTTTTAATGATGTAATGATGTTAGTAATATATCATGTTAGTGCTTATGATAATATTCGATGTTTAGTGAAAGTGTTAGTTTTGTTGAGTGTATTGGTGAAGGAGATGGATTCACATCACTCGCTTGCGAGCACCCTGCGAATCTGAGATTTCTTCTTCACGGTGTGTATTATATGCTGATATATTTTATGATGTTGGTTATTATGTTTCAAGATTGCAGGTACATGACACTGACTCCACCTGGTTCCATAGGTCTGAGCATGTCAATCCAATGGTTAAGTTGAAGGGAGATAGTAGCTAGGTAACATGTGTCAAGTCTACACCCTAGCCTTAGTGTGTCGTCAGTCGTCTGTGTCGAGTCGTTGTTTGCCTTACTTTAATGTTATTTAATTCTGCAAGATTCTTGTTTTGGAAATAGATGTTTAGAATAATTGCATTATATCATGTTGATGATTATTTGATTTAAATTATGCAATGTGGATGAAAGTTTATATTTAAATTAATTAATTATATTTAATTTATTTAATTAATTAAATTTATTCCAAAAGGATGAATTTAGTTATTAAATAATTAAATTAATTAATTAAATGTGATGCAAGAAAATTAAAAGAAATAAAGGAATTAAAATTAATGTGGAATTTAATTTCAATTTGTGGAAATTTAATTATTTTGGAATTTCATTTCAATTAAGTTGAGATTAATTTAGAAATTGAAATTGGATTTGAAAAGCAAAGTTAGTTTTCAACTTTGGAGATAATTGATATTTAGATATTTTAAGTTTCGGTTTTGCATGCAAAATCAGATTTGGTTGTGCAAGATGTTTTCAATTAGGCATGCATGTGTGAGTTGATTTTAAGAAAAATTAAGATTGGTTGCAAAATTCATGTATGGAGAGAATTTTTGAAGAGGAAAAACTTCTTTTGGTGTGAAAGGATAATTTTGGGAAAATTGCACAGAGGAAGGGTTGAAGCAACTTTTGGTTTTGGTTTGTGATTGGATCTGTTGCACGTTTAAGAAAAATATAGGGAATCCTTGGAGAAGGCTTGCATCAAAAATTTATTCTCTTCCTGTAGCTTCGAATTCCAGGTTTTGTTCTTGTTGATCAATTTAATTTAATTATCCATGAATCTGTAGTTGAATTAATTGTGAATTTGAAATTGTTAAATGAGTCTAGGTGTAGATTAATCCAAATTGGGGAAAAATTGTTAAATCCACTATAGGGTTTCAAACAATAAACGAGAAATGTTGGTTCATTGTTTAAATTAAACCAAAATGTGGAGAAAACTGTATAAGGTTACTGTAGGATTTAATTTAGTAAATGGGGAAATTGTGGTATCATTGTTTAAATTAAATTTTAGATTTTGCATCAAACATTTTGATTGTTGAAAAATTCTAACTCTTGTAGAAAACAATAGATCAAGTTTTCAAAACAAACCCTTTGTTAAAAAAAACAAAAATTGTAATGGAGTAAGTTGATCCCCATTAGTATATTTATTTAAAAGAATGTTTTTAGAAAAAGAAGTCTTTAAACATCTCTGTAATTTAGAAATTATTCTGAAAAATTTTTATTAATTTTCTATGTCTGGATATTTTTATTCAGTTTTCTCAATTTCTCCAGTAAAATTATTTTGTGTAAATATATATATTCATATATTATATGTATTATATTTTGATATACACATAATATATGAAAATATATATTTATTTTATTAATGTTGAGATTGATTAATTCGCTGAACGCGAATTTCAAGTTCTATGTGAAATTCTGCACGTTGCACAGAGGATGAAATTTTTTATTTATTATAAAAAAACTTTATTGTATTGGTGGGGGGGCGGATTTATCCCCCACCATCCACTTGCTGGGTGTGGGGTTCTGCGCTGCCTATGAGGTAGTGCGCCCACCCTATTGGGGGACGCGCTGCCCCATAGGGAGCGCTACCTCCCCTTCTCCTACGGTGACCGACTGTACTAGAGGTATAGTCTGGCGCATCCATTACCCCTATCCTTTTTGCTTTAGGATCTGGAATTCAAAATTTAACTTTTATTTTTTATGATTGTTATTAAATTTTTATAATTTGTATAAATAAATATGTATTTTGTCTAATAAAAATATAGATTAATTTATATTTATTAGAATTTCATATATTTAAATGCTTCTGAGTTATTCAATAAGATTTTATTTGATTTATGATTATTTACTTATTTATTTTTAAATCAAAGGAGTTTGATTTTATTTTGTATAATGATGAGAAGGTAGGTTAATGTTTAATTATAGTTAAATATATTAATTTATATTTAATATATAATTATATATAGAAAGTTTATATATATACATTTGAGAGAATAAGTAATGTTTTATCTTATTTTATTTTGCTGTTACAAATTAGGTATTATTGGTGTTTTAAAAGAAATGATTAGTCTGTGTGAGAAGTATATAGAGAAAGATATTTAATTTCTTGATTTAAAGGAAATATGTTTTTTTGTTAACATGATTGAAGAAAATATTGAGTTATATATATTGCATGAGTAATATGAGTAGGTATATTTAAATATATACATAGTTTAATATTTTATTTTTTATTAGATAGATGCATGTAATTTAGTATTGCATGAAGATTTGAAAAGATAAGTGACGAATGCATGAACAAATAGATATAGAGAAAAGATAGTTTACAAATTGAGTATATTCGTGTTTTAATAGAGAATTGAGAAGATATAGGTTTTGGATATAAACATAGAAAGATTATTGTCAATAATTTTATGTGGTATTAAGAGATAATTAAGGAGTGTTTGCAATGAAAAGTCAATTAATTACTTTAAGTTATTTATTTCCATTAGTGCAATTTAATTATTGTGAATGAAATTATGAATGAGATATGGATTTAGAATATCCAAACATGGTAATATCTTCGTGATTGTATTTTAAAATTATTTTCCTCGTATGTTGCAAAAGGGGCTGTGAGTTTAAATTGTTTAAGATTCCCTATTATGAAAATGGAAAATGAGTATATGGTTATTTGATTAAACCCTGTTATTATGTCTTTGCCTTTGTAAATGTTACCTATTGCTTGAGTATGGATTTAGGAAATCCAAATATTAGATTTGATCAGTGACTTGATTGCTTTTGTAGCTATGTTGTCATGTGGTATATTGGGATATGGGATTATGAGTTAGTCCAAATTGTAAGTCTTCTAGAGAATCTTAGACGATCTAAGAGGGTTGTCAATTTCCTTATGTCAACCAGTGTTTTCCCTTGGGTAGTGCATGATGTCTTATCAGTAGTTACCCGGTTTCCACGAACGAGGTTGTGTTGTTTTGTACCTCCTGTGAAAGGAGTGGACTATGTGTTGTTGCCTCCAATATATTTGGAGTGTGTTCTATTATTTGTTCACCCTTGTGATGGAGTGGTTTTGGATACCTAGGTTGTATGCACTTGTGAGTCCCTTGGTGATTAGTTGTTTGTGTGTTGTCGAATAGAAGAGTGGCTTCCATTAGGGGCCAGAGCCCGGAAGAGGTAGGATTTGGGTAACCTATGGAAGTGAGTTTAATCAAGTGATAACTAAAATTGAAATGAATATTGGGGAGTACTACACACTAAAAATATAGGTTCTAGCTTCACTCATAGTCAAGTGCTAGATAAGGCTTGGAATGAGTGGAAAGGCCTCGAATGGCAAGATCAACTATCTTGTCTGTACGAGAGGTAGTTGATTCTGCATGAGTGTGTATGAGGGCAAGGATTCGGTTGAGGTCACCAAGATTACCTGTGCCAGAGCCTATGAAGAATGCCCAGAGGAGATCTCATGACTGCTATGCGATGACACTCTATTTAGGATAACTATTGTTTATTGTTATATGTGTATGGTTCTTTGAACATACTTGATCTATTTTATGTCTGGAAGTAATGTAATCTATTTCAGTGATGTTAGTGTTGTACTTATGTTGTAATTGAGTTGTACTTGTGTTTTGCATTTGTTTGGTTATATCGGTATGTGTCAGTATGAGTTTGCCTTTGGTTAGAGGTAGTAGATTCCTTGTCCATGTTACTTTGTTACTATCTCCTAGCATGGGGGGTGGGCCTTCGGGTACCACTAGGTTGGGTGGAACATGCACCAAAACTGTTGGGTCCCCCTTTGATCTTCAGATTGTGGAAGTGAGACATCCAGTTGGATAGCTTGCCGATATTGTTATTCTCTTCTTGTACTATTGTAATTCTTCTTGTATCGGTTGTATTTACCCCTCTTGTTGTTTTGAGGTGGATCTTGTAATTATTATACTCTTATGTATTTTGACTCATTCTGAGAATGAGGATTGTAATCTTGTAATGGAATTATGTGATGGTTAATCTATTCTTAACTTGTATTTACTTATGTTGAATGTATGTCATTCTTGAGTTATTTAATGCAATGTAATTTAGATGATGTATGTTAATGGGAAATTAAGTAATCTCAGTTACGTAGCCTTAGGGGAGTTTGTCAATTATAGGTGAACATGTATGTATAATTCATCTTAATAATAATAGAAAAAAATTAGTACGCTTTTGTAGTGAATTGAAACTTCCTCTAGGGTTGCGTGGCGGGGTATTACAAATGATGCATGATTCTTGGAGGATCTAAGACTATTTTGTAGACAACATTTTTTATCCATTACATCAACCAATTATAAATAATCCATTGCCTAGATTGCCTATGTTTTGTAGAAATTGCATTCAACTAGGAAAAGGAATACAATTGGTTGATTGGTACTTAATGGAAGAATATACTATGCGTAGATTTTATTGATGAGGATTAGAGCCATACACAATTCCAATTCATGTTACAAAAGGTTTTTTGCATTGGAATATGTAAGGTATATGTATATTACTGGTGAACTACACTTTTTCAATCAATAGCAGAAGACCTTATTTTCATCTTTACATTTTTCGTGTGGAGGGTTCACATTTGAGAGAAAATAATTTAGTGTGGCACATGATCTTTTGATTTTTATAATTTTGATGTAGCCGATCATTGCTAGTATTATCCATGTGACACCATTAAATCAATGATTGTGGCTAATAGGAATGATACAAGTAGAATTCAACACCAAAGTAAACCCTTGCTTGAAATCTTGACAAACAATGATTCTTACAATGAGGTAAAAATAGCAATGGAGAAAAGTTCTACTGAGAAAGGTATTTCTTCTAAACAATATTCGGCAAAAATTATGGCATTGCACCAAAAGATAATAAAGAGGTACAATTTTTTTTATGAAAAAAGTGATTAACAATCTGGTAGAATAAACATGTCAAGTTCTCTAGATAAGTAAGTTATAGATAAAAATTGGACACAATAAAATATTGGACACATGAAGATCAAGAAAATAATCATGAATCTAATGATGATAGGGAAGAAGAAAGATCTGCCAAAGATTCTTTAAGTGAGGCCAAAAAATAAGCATATACTTCAAGAGCATCCATAGAAAAAAATTGGTTATGATGGTGGGCCTTTGGGTTCCCAAGGACAAGGCTCTTAGATTGTAACAAATGTAGAGCATAGAAAACTAGTTGATAAATTTGTCATACAAGTATATCTAAAAAAATTCAATTTTTTAGAGCTTTAAATCCTAATCGTCATGGTTAGTTATAATCACAACTAGGGAATGCCCATGGTGGAGAGCCTACTGCAACTAGCACTTTCATTCGTGGAAATGGTATGGGTAGTAGTAATAGTAGTGGTCAACATGTGCTACAACAAAAAATTACACAAAATAGGAAAATAATACAAGATAGAACACAAACACCAACTGATCAAGGCATGTAGAAGAGGCAAAGGATTTTGATAGGTCCAAGTTACACTACCATTTCCACCATAAGAGATTTATTTGCAGGCACTCCCCTACTCCCAGTTAGTGTGGCTGTAATAGAATTAGAAACTGCAAGTACTCCCAGTCCTTTACTATTCAAGCATTCTATTATTCCTATGTCCCCATGTTTTGATTTCATTGAAGAGTTTAAAAACAAATCAATATTGTATAAAAAAGAAAAGAAGAAACCATTGGAGAGTACATTTTTTTTGACTTAGGAGGCTGCAAACTTCATGGTATTACTCAAATTTGACCTAAATTAATAAATCATGGAGTACACTTTTTTTGCTCCAATAGTTCAAAATAAACAAACAAATCAGATGGATCGATCTGAATTTCAGGTGAGTAGTTTCCAATTGGATTTTTTTGGACTCATAAATACTAAAAAAATTAATGTATTGAAGAAGAAAAATGAATTGGTGTACACATCATTACTAAATAAAGAGAGAGAGAGAGATAAAGGTTGCATACTTAAATAGAAAATTTACAAGAAAACCTAGCAAATGAGAAATCAAGATGAAAGCAAAAAATAACAAGAGCAATGAATTAGAAAAAAAATAAAAAAATCTGCCTCTACATCAATACGAAAAGAGGATAAACAAAATGAGAGAGAGGTGAATGAACTTAAGAAAAGGTTTTATGAGAGAAAAAAGAAATATGATGAGGAAAAATTCACTTTAGAAAAATTAAGACAAAGCATTTGGAAAGGAAATGAACAGTGGGAACAAAAATTTGAGAAAGAAGGAATTTAAAGAAATGAAAGATTGGTTGCAAAGTTGATGGAAGAAAAAACTATAATAAACTCTTGTCAAAATAAGTTAAATGCATTTTGTAGAGAAACAATGAGAAAAATGAAACAAAATATCTAGGAGGAAATAATGCAAAGGATTGATCAGTTGTGTGAATTATTTCAATTGATTGATTTTATCAAAATACATTATAAGAAGGTCATCAAATATTTACTAAACAACAAAAATGTGTTGGCATTAGAGAAATTTTCAAATTAACTTCAAAAAATATTCTACAAATCCATTGAAAATGAATTGAAATCAAAACGGATTAATAATTGTCTTGCTACCTCAATTATGTTGTCATCTATCATTCAGAATTGTTTGAGAATGTCTAAAATAACAACATTTGTGTGTCTAGTTGCAAACAAGATGAAGAAGCTGGATGAAAAGGTAAGGAACTTCATAGAGGTTGGTCTGCTAGAGGATTTTGACAAAAATGAGTGATTCATTGGAAAGGATGATTTCAAAAAGAAGATGGAGGGTACAAGGAAGATTGATTTGGACTAGTTTCCTTAGAACCCAGATGTGGCAAACTATTTTCAATGAAGAATTCAAGTCAAGTTCCAATTTAAATCATGAATTGTTAATAAATTTTTAATTCAAATATCGGTAAGAACAAATGACTATTCCACCACCTAAACAGTGGAAGTTGCTAGAAAAGGTCATAAAGTGATTTAATATTGATAATATGAGTTTCCCAATTCCAACTCAGGTCTATGCAAAGTTATCTTTGAGACAAATTTTGCATTGCCTCTATGCATTCCTTCATGTGAAAATTAATTAAAAAACTCAAATTCAGTAATGTGTTGATGTTCAATTATCTATATTATTTATTTTATCATTTGAAGAAATTTTTTGGTTTGAACTACTAGATACACATTAAATGATTGTTGATGTTAATTGTTGTATATGCTACTTTTGTTAATACATTATGAAACATTGAGTTGAGTGATGAATCATTGAGTACATGCTTAACACAATTAAAATATGGAATTATTAGTAATATGTTAATTTATTCATTCTAATGTGTAATTTCAAGGAAGACAATATCAAATATCAAATACAATCTAAAATATCAAATATAGTTTGAAATATAAAATTCCTAGTGTAGTGTAGAAAATTGTACACTCTTGGAGATGGTATAATTTCACACTTAATTTGGACCTATTTTAGCATCCTTGCATTAAATATCCTTCAAATCATCAATAATATTTACCTAAGACCCTTTATTTTAGATCTCAAAGCTTATTTCAACTAAAAACCCAACAAACTCATCAAAAACATTAAAATTTATAACAACCCATCCCAAAAATCTAGGGTGGGACTCATATGCCACCTTGGGCATATGAGTTCTCCTAGGTGGGATGCATATGCCACAAGTGGCATATGAGTCCCATTTGAGCCATTTTTAGGATTTGAGTGGTAAATTCAAGTTTTTAATTAAATTTTTTGGTTGATGTTGGCTTTTGAGATCTAAATAATGGTAAATTAGGTGTCATGCCTATATAAACAAGCCTCTGAGTCATTATTTTCAATATAGAGGAGCAATTTCAATATTAAAGCATTCACAAGCATTCAAGCATTCTTCACAAGAGCATTCAAGAAAAAGCAATCAGCAAAGTTGAAGTCTTTGATTAGCATTATTGTGATTTTGCAAGTCTTCAAGATCAATCTCATTCAAGATCTAGCATTTTCAAGGATTGATTATGGTTTCCTCTGGTGAATCATGATGGATTTTAGGTTGGGGAGATGCAACTAGCCATCAAGTCAAGCCTAATGAACTATTTCATAAGTGATCTGATCCTCCATTGTATCTCTACTTTCAACCTAAGGAAGGTACATGTCTTATTGCGGCTTATTAGGGTGATTAGAGATCTCCCAAAGTGATTTATTCATGCATCTCATTCTAGCACGTAAGAGTATGCTTGCATTGCGTTTTTGATTTCCTAATCTTAGACACGCTTCAGGTTAGGGTTTATATTTATGTTGATATTAAAGATCCATTATTTCTATCAAAGTTTAATTACCGAACTAGGGGTTTGACCGAGGTAAACCCCCCATAAGAAAATCAACACTATATTTTATTTTGCAAGTCTTTTTTACAAGTTCAGATTCAAAAATTAGTTTGGGAAGAAAGAGCAGATATTGGAGAAAAAATATGGACTTTGAATTCCTCAAAAAGCAGAATGGGATTGATATGCCAAAATTGGCGTATGAGTCCCACTATAGTTAAAATTCTAGATTTTTGTAGATTATGAATCTACATTGTCAGAAACACGTTCTAGTCCAGAAACCCTAGACTGGGACTGATACGGTAAAACTAGTGTATGAGTCACAGTGTGCCCTAAAATTAGTATTTTCATCATTTTAGAGTTGATTCTAAGATCCTTCAAGTCTCCAGGTGCACTTTTGTGTTTTCCCAGTTTACTTTCTAGATTTACATTATTTTTGAGGTCCTCTAGTAAAGCCTTGCATATTATTGAGTTTAAACATTAGTTGTTTCATTTCAGTAATCTTTCCAAGTCCTAGCTTGGTGGTGAAACCCTCTTTAGTCCCTAATTAGACTCTAAGAAACCATATTGAATTATCTCTTTCCTCCTTTCCTATCCTTGGATTGAGATCTCTAGGGTTTCCTTGAATGAGTGTTGAATTTTGTTATTCTATCTCCCAAGCATAGAACCATAATTTTTTCTTTTCATTTTGGTGAACCCAACATGAAAGGAAACCCTATAGATCTCACATCAGGTTCACCTAAATGAAAGGAAGAAAAGTGTGGTTCTATGCTTGGGAGATAGAATAACAATCTTCTACACTATTATTCAAGGAAACCCTAGATATTTCAATCCAAGGATAGAAAAGGGAAAAACATATCTTGCAATAGGGTGTCCTAGAGTTTGATTAGGGACTAAAGAGGGCTTCATAACCAAGCTAGGACTTGGAATTATTATTTAAATACAAGACCTAATTTTTAAACTCAATTATATGAAAGGCTTTACTAAAGGACCTATAAAAGAATGCAAATTTGGAGAAAAATTTGGGAAAATACAAAAGTGCACATAGATACCTAGAGGAGCTCAAAATCAACTCTAAAATTCTAAAAATGCTACTTTTAGGGCACACTAGTGGAACCAATGAAAATAGGGGATAGTATGATTAAGTGCTATCACACCCACTTTCAAAGATATTCCGCACAAAGGCAACCCTAGAGATCTCAATGCAAAAGAGAAAGAGATCTTACAATAGGGATGTCCTAGAGGCTAAATATGATCTAAGGAGGGGTTCACCACCAATTTTAGACTTGGAAAAGATAATTAAATGCAAGATGAAATGTAAAACCCTAATATTATGCAAACTTGAATTAAATGACCTAGAAATGTACATAAAACATAATAGAAAGTTGTAAAATGAGAAGTGTGCACCTAGAAACTAGTAGGGATTTGAATGGAGACTAGAAATGTTGTTGATCTTGAAATTATAGCCTACTAGGACTCATTCGCCATTCTAGGTGAATCAGTCTCAGTTTTGTATTTCTACACAAGAGCAGGTTTCAAGCAAATGGGTATCCAAATCTGCAAAGATATTTGAAAAAAACCTATAGTGGGACTCATTCACCTCTTGTGATGAATCAGTCTAGTTTGGATTTTCTAGAAACTCAAATTATGAATCTACTCTACTCCTTTTGATCAATCCTTTCCTCCAGGTTCTCGGATCTGAAACTCTAATTTTGGGGCTCTAAATAACCTATTCGTGAAGATTATGACCTTATAAATTGGGAGAAAAATCTAAAAATATTATAACCTAATCTTCAATGATCCTAGATCTGCAATCAGACAAAGAGAGAGAGAGAGAGAGAGAGAGAGAAAGTGTTGATTGTTAGGGAATAAGGGTTTTCCTTAATCAAACCCCTTTAAAGTAATTAAACCAAATTATGAAACAATGAAACAAGTACATGAAATATGAAACATAGGATATGAAACATGAACAATGATACCTTGAATGATGTCTTTTAAATGATGTCTATAAGTCTGCAACTCAACATGAAATGGCCATGAAGGATGTAGATCTTGATCTTGGCAATGGGAGTAGAACAATGCTTGAACTTGGATCTTCAATGCTACATCACAACACTAGCTCAATAATATTATTGATGCTTAATATTATTGATGTGATGGATCTTGACTTTTTGAAATAATTGATGAAGAAGTCTAGCCTTGAATACCTTAAAAATGATCTTGAATGCTCTCTAGACGATCTTGTGAAGTCTTGGAATGCTTAAATCTTGAATGCTTGACATGATAATATGAATTATTGATAAAATAATGATTTGAAATATTTTTATATAGGAAATGCACTCAAATGACCATTAATTTGATCCCCAAGGATGACATCGAAGAAATTTGAATTAAAAACCCACTTTTCCCTCTCAGAACCTTAAAATAGCCCAAATGGGACTCATTCGCCATTCTGGGAAAATGAGTCCCACCTAAATGGGAGTCATTCTCCCAAGGTGGCGAATGGGTCTCATAGGGGCTATTTTTAGTCATAAAGTATCAAGGAGTCAAGAAAATAAGCTTATATGTTGATTTTGTCAGGTTTTTGATTAAAATATGCCTTGTGATGCACAATATTGGGTCATAGGGGCCTATTAATGATTATATAAAGGTCATAAATGCAATAGGGCTCAAAATCCAATGTGAAAGTTTAAATAAATACACTTTACAACACTAAATTAAGGGAAAATTGGATCTTAGCTTAAAAGGGACCTAATCTAATGTTAATGTGTAAAACATATTACAACACTAGATTAGGTCCACTTTAGTTTACATGCATCTAAATTTAATGTGAAGGTGTAAATAAATACATTTAACAATATTAAATTAGGTAAAAGTTAAGTTAATTCAGCTTAAAAGAGGTCCAAGACCTAGTGTGGATGTGTAAAACACCTCACAACACTAGATCAAGGTGATATCAAGTCCGATTTATCATTAATTATTCCCAAATCAAGCAAGGAAAAGGAAACGTTTTCCATTGTTCCATCTATCCCTAGATTACTAAGAGGATGAACTTGTTTCAAACTCACAATAAAGTAGACATTCAAGAGGGGCTCAAGTGTACCAAAGCGAATGGTCTAGGATAATAAATATCGAGGAGGTTGTCAAGCCCCCACGATCCTAGATCCTAAGTCAAACTACCATAAGCACAAAAGGACATGCACAAGATGTATGATGTTCAACAAAACAAGATACACAAACATGCGATTTCAATAACTAAAAGAAAGAAAAAAAAGTAAAAAAATAAATAAGGTGGATCAATCTTTGACAATTTGTACAACACGGTGTGGATTAGACCTAAGTTGTTTGTCCAAAAATGCACACTCACTTTGAGGAAATAAAAAAATTTGTTTTCCACTGGGTGAGAAGTCCTAGAAGGTAGACACATACACTCATGGATGGTATGCACTCACACACACACACATGAGTGGCTATGGGGAAATTAATGCCAGTTGGGATTTCCACTCAAACCATACAAAAAGTTATACCTCCTAATAAGTTTGATAAAGCACCACGTAATAATAAACTTTTAGCTTCATGAGGCAAGAAAAACTTCATATGCTTGAAACTCATGAACAAACAAGATGGTTCCACAGGCATGCAAACTATCTTATGCAAGGTGGCCATATAAATATTATTGTAAAAGTCTAAGGGATATTCAAAGGCATTTTTCTTAGTTCATGTGAGGTCTCTTCTTAGGGAGCATTGTGCCTAATGTCTCCAAGAGAGGATAAGTCAAAGAAATATCACACTCTAGGAGGAAATCAAACCCAATGATACCACCAAGAAAAGGACACATCGCAAGAATAAAGTAAACCACATAGTGAAACATGAGTGTTGATGTATGCCACCACTTTAAAGAGGTTGCTAACACCATTACTGTGAGAAATTTCTTTCAAGTAGAAGAAGACATGAGAGGTTATTCAGAAAGCCCTATGCCAGGTCATATGTTTCTGAATGAGATTACATCATGAATAGGTATGTCACATGTGAGTCAATTTAAGGCATGCCATCCACATCCCAAGATTTATCTTATATGAATGCACAAACAAGGCTACTTAACCCCTTGGACCCACTTAGTATAGGACAAGGATGAGCTGAAAATGATTGACGAGAAACATAGTGTAAAAATAAATATCAATTAGAGGAATTAGGTTCTTCAACACGAGGAAGATAACCACACTCCTTATGATATTGAATTTTATCACTTAAAGCCTTACATTATTTAGTAGCATGACCTTAAACTCTATGATACACACAAAATGAACTCTTGTAGTAAAATTTCTCCAATGTTCTAGGAGGGAGATTTATCAAATGATCTTGGATAGGTCTTGACAAGATACCCTCTTGATCAATGGTAGAAGGTGTTCCTTTATTTTGTGACAAAAATATCTCTTGCTTAGTACAAGGTGTCATACTTATACAAGGATCTTTAGATTGTGATATTTTGTTCTCCTTTATAGGAAGGTATAAAATCTATTGAACTAAAATCGTTAGTGTTTTGTGTGATTATATTTACATTAAACAAATATTTTTTTGTTTTTTCATTTCTTGCAAAGAATAAAAATCAAGACCACTAGTGTATATCAGCTCAGGATTCACAACTATTAAAGCCGGCTTCGAAGGATGTTTTGTAATAGTTTTGGTATCAAGTGAAGGCTTGTTTATTTCTATCAAAGGACAATAACCAAGACCACGAGTTGTTTCTTGCATGTTAGGCTCTACAGGGTTATATATACCTTTTTCTATAGTACCACATCCTTTTCCACTATAACCAAGTTGTTTCATAAGTTCATAACCTTTTCCATAAATCTTTTTCATTTCTTTTTGATCTAGTGGTTCTTTGTAATCAACATCATCAAAGGTTGTCGTGTAATTTGTTATCTTTTTTTCTAAAGTATTGGAGGTAGATTCTTTCAAAGGATCTTTCAAATTTTGTGTTGACATTATTGATGTTTTCTTTTCCTTTTTCAGAGTCTTTGTTTATGATCTTGTATTCTCCCATGAATGTTGGTGTGAAATCTAAGGAACTCGAATCATCTTCTAATAGATTTTTGACTTCCTTGATATATTTTTCTTTGTCTTTCTGTTGTGTGGTTTCCACTTTTGTAGTTGTTGTTAATGTTTTCAATGGGTTATCTTTATTTTTCTCAAGTTGTAAGACACTATAAGGCTTAGGATCATTATCAAGTGTGTACACTTTTTTGTTGTAGACATACTTAATTTTACAATGAAGAGTAGAAGGCACCCCATTCATTGCATGAATCCACAGACTGCCTAAAAGGAGATTATATGAAAGATAATGAGGCATAACATGGATTGGTGTTTCTAATGTGGCATTTCGATTTGTAATAGGAAAATTTATCACACCAAGCTATTTTTTTCCTACATTATCAAATCCCTTAATAGATAAAGAATCAGGTTGAATGTTTGATTTTTCCACACCAATTCTATCCAAAAGGTTTACACTACACACATTAAGGGTGGAGACATTACCCACAAGGATTCTCTTTATCCCTTTTGTTTTTGTACTGAGATACTATTATGAAAGCTCCATTTTAATTTTGCACTTCTAGAGGAGGGATCTCACTTTGCTGGAAGACAATGTTATCATTTATTCCTTGAATCATGGTTTTTATGTCATTTGGTTGCACATTAGAAGGGATAGGAACTTTTTGTAAAGAACTCTTAATCATGTTATGGTAGTGAGGGGATGCTTGAATAAGGTCCCACAATGATATCTTAGGGGAGTATTCTTTAGTTTTTCAACAAGATCATACTCCTTTCTACTTTGTGTAGGCAAACAAGGGGGACTAGGAAAGATAGGACTAGGAAATGTGAGGTATGTTGAAAGTGTTTTTCTAGGTTTTGGATTGTTCATAGTGTAGTATGTATGAGCAACTGTATTATGAATTGACTACTGTAAAACATTATTCTAAGGTGGGTAAAGGATATGTTTAGGTTTGTTTTGGGTTTTTTGTTTGTGTGATGATGGGTAAAGAATTAGAGGACTCTTAGGATGTCCCATGGGATATTTAGAAGGTCCATTTATTGAGGGGGATTTTATAGACACTAGCGCATTCATAACCTCAACGTTCTTGGTTCGATGTATCTATAATAAAGGGCAATCTAGAATCACCTGTTTATTATTATCTAAGGGAGCCAAAATGTTGTTATTTTCTTGCACCATGATATTCTCCCTAGAAGGAGAGTTTTTAGGACAACTACAAGCCAAATTTTCTTGAAATTTAAGGATTAGTTCTTCCAAGAGGACTTCATCACAATTAGGAGGATAATCAATGGTTGAATTCTCTTGTTCAATAATGTTTTTCCTAGGGAGAGAGATAAATTGGATTCTCATGACTCTCATTTCTTTCTTCTTCACAACTAGGAGAGACATGAGGAGAAGGATAAATTTGATTATCATCATTTTTCATTATTTCATTCTTGTTTGCTAAGGTCTTATTCTATTGTACCCTAATATCTACCCCAACATGAGAGATTTTAGGGGATTAATAAATAAGATGTTCCTCACTTTCTATGGTTTGGTTTTCTAAAGTAGTTGCATCACAATTAGGGGAGGCTTAAAGAGAAGGAGAATCATTATTTCCAATTATTTGATCTTTTTGTTGAAATAGATCTTGCCAAATGGTAGGAGCAATAGGCAATGGAGAAATGAGATTTTCATGACCTTCAAGTATATATTATAACACAAAATTATCATCTTCATTACTATGAAGGATATTAGGAGAAGATCCAATGTGATTATCATCTTTATCTAAAATTACACCCTTATTCTCTATAATGTCTTCCCAAGTGGGAGAATTAAGATTGTCAAAGATTTCAATTATTAGATCTCTTAACACAAACATGTCTTCCTCAAAAATTCATTTTCATGGTCATTTATGATTGTAGCATTTTCGCAAGTAGGAGAAGTGTTGGGAGAGGAATTAAACTAAGTAAAGTGGTGGAAATTAATTCATCTTCTATTGTTATACTATATTCACAAGGGGAATGAGGAGAATGGAAAACAAGGTCTTCATGATTCTCAATGATTGTATCTTCTTTTGCCAAGATACCTTCATCACTAAAATGATAGGTATCGGGAGAAGAACAATTATTATCATCATGGTTATCTATGTTTGTATTCTCTTCTATCACACCATCCTTACAAATAGGAGAGATAGGAGGGGGTGTAAGTTTAAGGAAAGTGTTAACATTTTCACTCTCTTGCACTAAGAGACTCTCATAACTAGGGAATGCATTGAAAGAATGACTAACATGTTTATTGGATAATTTTTTCATTGTAAACTTGGAAAAGATTGAAACTATTTTTTTTTAACAATAATCTATGCAAAATTAAAATGAAATGTCAAGAACTAAGATGAAATGAAAATTTTAGATTTCAAACAAGGTAATTTTCTGAGTATACTATACAATGGTCTGAAAATTAAATGTTGTGAATGCAAATTTGGAATTAAGAAATGCATGAAATGGACAAATTTATGCTAGATTTTGTAAAATGCATGAAACAAAAATTCAACCAAATGAAACGTATAACTAATGGAAGAAAATAAAAGTACAAAAATAGGGTTTTTGATGTTCTAAAAGGCAGTTTCAAGGGTGCACTGGGACCGATTCGCCCAGGGTGGTGAATGAGTCCTAGTAGATATTTTTTCAAAAAAATAAGAGATTTTTTATGCTTTTTAGTTTATATGATATGTAACCTAAGTGAAAATCAAATTTTTAGATGGTTTGCAATGATTTGAGATATAAAAATGAAACCTATATGCACTTTCACTATTGCAAAAATTCAAAACCATAGTGTAGACACTGAAAAATGTCTTGAATGATATCAGACACTCAAATCGGGTATACTAACATCATTTCCTATCAAACCCATCCTCTTTTCACTTAATTGATCAAATTTTCTAGCTATTTAATTAGTTGCATCATCTGCAACTATTAACCCAATTCATATTTATAATACTTCATTTCAATACATATTTAGTTTAACTTTCAATTTGATTGATCTTGTTTGGATTGAGTATTAGTGGCTATGTTATTGTTCGATTCATCATGGATCAAGCATAATCGATCTGTACTAACATCCTCGGTTGACATTTTGGTGCTAGAAGGAGGGTAAACCGATCAAATTTAATCAATTTCTAGCTCGAATATCATTATTTTTTACTTTTGTAGGAAAGAGCGACAACCCACTTAATTTCAGTGATGCCTTTATAGGGCATTTCCACACATCAACACTATCATCATATCAAACAACAATGCCTATTAAATGCACTGAAATTGATTAAAGAAATGACGAAGCTAAAACTTTATCGAGGTATCAAAGATATACAAATGGCGAGACTCGATCAAATAGTGACACTATCATTCTCTCTATTTTGTTTGCAAAGAAATACCCTTATTCACTAGAGTGATGACCTTATTCACCAAAGAGATGCTATCATGTGTAGCAACACCCAAATTTGATAAGAAGCACTCTTATCTAGTTCGTAGATTAACGTGGTTTTGTAGGATTGGATGACACAAAGCTAAAGTGAAGAAGCACTCTTATGTTAAAAAATGTATGATTATAACAAGCATTTGATGCTTTGGGGAAATTATAACCCAATTTTTTATGCTTTCTAATTTATGCTTTAGGACTTCACTAAATTTTAATTGGGTTTAAAATGAGTGCTCAAATAGGACTAAAATTGAACCATCATCTCATCATTATCTTTTGGGCTTTAAATTTGAACAAGGAAAATTAACATTTTGGTTGGTGCATAAAATGAATTCATCTTAGCTGTGGTTGGTAAAATGAATGATTTTTTTTTTGTGACACACTTATAGTTTGTATCCAATCCCCTTGTGTTTTGTGTGATCTTACATAAAGAGAAAAATCCAAATGTAGTTCATTGTTTGTGTGTACTTGTAGTACGTATCCAATCCCCTTGCGCTTCGTGCTATCTTGGGTGAAGAGAAATACTTAAGTACATGTTGGATCTTAAAAACGCAGGTGTGAACCACGAGAGCTTTCCAAGCTCTCACAACTCTTTTGGCCAATGTACAAGGCCAATTGATATAATTGAACCTTCTACCCTTCAGGCTCTACTAAACCTAGGTGGGTGCACCTATAAAAGTGATGTTGATTTTATATGATTTCTATCTATGTGCTCTATCCCTAATGGCAAACTATGAGGGCTAAATGAAAGCTCAATAATTACTTCTACTCCTAATGATGTTTGAAATATGAATATATAGATAGGATTTTGTGAGATCCTAAAATGGAATTGGTATGACTAGTTCCTACTTTTTTTGGGTAAATGGAGTCAAGATGTAAATGCTATGTGAGTCCTATTTCTGGATACAATTCTAATTGTTTAGCACTTTTATGAGTTTATGTCTAACATAAAAATGCAAGGATGAAATTATCAAGTTCTTCTTATTGATCTAAATGTCCTTTTCCAAATTATTGTGATTAATTAAATGAGTTAATCCTTCCTTGAAGGAGCCAATTAACTGAACCACACAAGAGCAACAAATGTGCTTTGACAAACTAAAAATATCCTTGACATATCAGTTTAAATAATAAATAAATGACAACCTTGGAGACAACCAGATAATATTTTTGATAAATTCAATAAAAAATTAACACCATAATTGAATCGCTAGATTTATGCATTCTTCTCCATTATATAATTTGAAAATATTCTATAATATACATCATCATACTTTTCAGCAACTGCTCACCCTATCCAGCTACTTAAAATCTACTACCCTTCTGCAACTGATTTTACAATACATTTATACAATAAATCCCAAGGGTCGTGACCCTTCACATGACTGGTAAAACCATTTACATTCTATCATAGAGATAAAATATTTAATTGAGTTGCCTTTCAGAAAATTAAATATTTTTAACTATAATCTTGCTTTTGATTTTTCCCTTTATATTTTACCGCTCCCTACATTTCACTTTATATGTTGTGAAGTTCCTTTTATACTTACCGCTCTACCATGGTCAACCTATTGACTAGCCACGCTATAGCAGTCTTTGACTTTAACTGTATTCTCTTCCTCCACCATGCTACCGCACCCTTCGCTCGGCTCACCCATGATATAGCGGTGACTGACATCGAATATTACCTTGACCTTTACCACTTCCCTATTGCTCAATCATGGGATCCCTTTTGACCCCCTATGGTATGGAGGTTAGCATCTATTGTCACCTCCACTACTTCCATCGTGTTACCTTGGTCCCCATTCTAATTGCTTCCTCTATCATTATTGTTCTACCACAGTTCTTTCTTTGGTCGGTCATGGTGTGGCGGTAGCTGCCATCCTTGCCTGCTAATGGTTTATCATTGTCACCATGATCTCCTCGCAAGACGGTGGTTGTAATGCGGTGATTGCTATCTCCATCTTTCTTGTCGCTTATTAATTGTTCCCCATGCTACCGTAGTCACTGGCCTGACTTCCAGTGGTAGCGCAGTAAACCCTTCACACTACTGCCACTGCGGTACTGTGGTCAATGTTTTGACCACGTGTAGTGGCGCGGTTAGTGTTTTACGCTCATTCCTTAGCTGCTACCGCCATACCTCAAGCCCATTGTACAAGGTCATGGTAAATAAGTGAGTGAGATTTTAATGAATGTTAAGTTAGTAGTATATGGTGCAAGGTATATATGAATTAAAAAATGTTTTTCTAATGGAAAATAGAGAAAATGAAGGGTCCAAATAGGAAAAATACCTTTAGGATTTTCATGGGAATTTTCAATTCTAACAGTGGCTCCTGTTGGGGATGAGTGATTTGAAAAATCACTACAAGAATCCAAAATTCTCTGGGAGAGCAGACCAAGACATAACTGAACATGAAAATGAAGGAAATGAAAGATGGAGGGGATGAAAGAGCATGGGGGAGATCGAAAATGGAAAATGGAAAATGGAGAAACCCTAGACTACTGTACATGGAAAGAAAACTTAGTTTTCAAAGAAGGGAACCTCTGGGAATGTCCATGTACAAGCAAACCAAGACCCTCCAAAAATTTATAAAACTATTATGCATGGAAAAGAATATTTAAAGAGGTTTATGTAGAATTGTCCATGCACTGGCAATCCTTAATCCTCTGCTCTTCCTTAAGAGAAGAAATGCTTTAGGAACTTCCCATGTATAGGAAGCTCCTACTCTTCTCCAGACATGTTCTTCAGGAAATATGAATCTTCACCTCCTTTACCAGTTATCACAAAAGGGCCCAACCATAAAGCTTCAAACTTTCCATGCTTCCCCTTCTCCTGAGATCGAGCATTCCACATCAACACTAGGTCATTTAATTTCAAACTTCCTCTCCTTGGCCTTTTTACCAAAAAGATATTTCATTTGTGACTATAACTTCACATTCTGCTTCTGAGCCATTCTTCTTATTTCATCAAGTTTTGTAAGTTGTTCCATTCTTTCCTCCATAGATTCAGGAATATCTAGGTCTTCTTGTAGAATAAAATTATAAATTGGTAAAAAAATTTGCAGTGGCATCCTAGATTGTGTCCCATACACCAATTCAAATGGATATTTTCCAGTTTCCTTCTTCATTGTAATCCTATTTTCCCATACAACCAAACTTAACTTTGAATCCCATGCCTTTTTTTTTGTACCAAGCATCCTCCTTACTATCTTCAAAAGACTTTTATTACTTGATTCTACCTAACCAATTGCTTGTGGATGATATAGGGCAGAATAAGAAACATAAATGCCATATTTTCTGCAAAAATCTCTAACCCCTTTAGATCTAAAACGCATCCCATTATCTATGATCAATCTGACAGGGGTGCCAAACTTGGTTATAACATTCTCCATCAAAAAGTTCACTACCACCTTGCTTGTTGCTTTCTTAGTTGGGACAGCCTCCACCCACTTAGTAAAATCATATGTGGCCACTAGTATCCACCTATGTCCTCCACTTTACCTCTCTTGTATTTCTCTAATGAAATCAACTCCCCATTGGTAAAAAGGTTATTCTACCTACAAGGGTCGAAGTGGCAATGCTCCTTGATACTTCAACCTCCCTGAATTTTTTTGACAAGCTTCACATTTCCTCACATGTGTAGAAGAATCATTGAACACCTTAGGCCAATAATAACCAGCCTTGAGAATCTTGTGTGCAGTGGTCTTAGTGGAATAATGTCCTCCACAAACCCCTTCATGCATTTCTCTCAAGACATGCCTTTCCTAGGACTCATCTAAACATAATAGAAATATGCCATCCCTATTCTTCCGGAATAAATCCCCTTCTATAAAAACATATTTAGAAGCCTGCAACTTCAAAGTTCTCCTTTGATTATCATTCAGCCCTTTAGGAAATTTCATGTGTTTAAGATAATACATCATATCTGTATACCATGGAGTATGCTCAATACTTGCTACAACCTCTTCCTTACCTTCTACATTGCATATTTGGTTTGCTTCAATATTTGTTTCTACCATCAGCCTGGCCAGACCTTATCCTCTTACCAATTTGGTAATCTGAATCTCCATATTGAACTCTTAGATTTTATAAATCCATCTACATTTTTTCCCTGTCACCTCTATCTACACCAAGATATCCTTCACAGCTGCATGTGGGACATAAGAAATTACATTACCACCAACCAAATAAGGTCTAAAAGCCTTTGTTGCTTTGACCAATGCATAAGCCTATTTTCCCATAATATCATACTTGAATTCTAACCCCTACAAAGACTTGCTGAAAAAGCAAATAGGCTGCTCATGGCCTTCATCATTTTTCTGAAACATGACAGCTACTATGGTGTAAAATGAAGCAAAATAAAATATCTGAAATGGTTTACTAAAATCAGGGGACTTCAAGATGGGGGCTTCTTTGATAGCTCCTTTTATAGATATGAAAGCATCCATAGCTTCAGCAGTCTAGACCAAATTTTCTCCCCTTTTTAACATCTTGGATATAGGCTTAACAATTTCAGCAAAATTGGACACAAATCTTCTCACAAAATTAATTTGGCCAAAAAATGATTCGATTGCTTTGACAGTTTTGGGAATGGGAATTTTATCTATGGTAACAACTCTTTCAAGATCTATCCTAATCCCATCTCTTGACACAATTATGCCCCGAAATTTTACCCTTTGTAACAACAAAATGACATTTTTAAGGATTGAGACTTATACCATATTCCAAAGCTTTGATGAAGATCCTCTCTAGGTCCCCCACATGATTCTTTGCCTTTTTGGAATAAGCAGTGAGATCATCTTGATATACTATGATTATAGCATTAATTAGATCTGAAAATGCCACAGCCATGGCCCTCTGAAAAGTAGCCCTTGCATTTGTGAGACCAAATGGCATTCTTACATAGACATGTGTTCTCCATGGTGTAGTGAACGTTGTCTTGTATTTCTCAGATTCTTTGACTTTGACCTGGTTATATTGCGAAAATCCATCCATCATTGACAATAGCTCACATCCTATCACTTTGTGCAATATTGCCTCCATGTTTGGAAGAGGATAATTATCTTTCAGGGAAGCAACATTTAGATTTCTGAAATCCACACCGAATTTTATATCCCCATTTTTCTTCCTAACTGGAAACAAATTTGAGACCCATGTTGACTGTTTGATGGGTTTTATAATACCTCCCTCTCTAAGTTTTGCTAGCTCCTCTTGCATCTTAGGTTCCAGAGTTGGATTGATAGGCCTTTGCCTTTGTCTAAATGGCTTTGCATATGGCTTTAGCGGAATTTCATGCTGAAAAAGATCTTCACTATATGCCTTCAAATCCTCATAAGACCAAGAAAACACATGCTTGTAGTTTCTCAACAATGTAATCAGAATTCTTCTCATGTTTGGGCTTATTTTCTTTCCGATATAAACCCTTTTTGGTGCTAATTCAGATCCCAAATTTATTTCTTCAATATCCTCTTTCTTAATAGGTGTCTTCTTTATGAGAGAACAATCATTCCCATCATATACTATCTCCAATGCCACAAGCCCTTTGGGAAGCTTGTTCGTTTTAAGTTGTAAAACTTCCTTGCCAAATACAATTTGTTTCCCATCCACTTCTTCCACAAAAGAATTGAAATCAGTCTATTGTGCTTCATACTGGTCTATACAATGAAGAAACTTCAAAAGGTTAGTATCATCATTAAAAACCTACCAACTATATATGTTTTCAAGGATAGTAGGTTTTGTTTTGAATTCAACCTCTGACACTCCTGCCAAAGTGATATCATCTTTCTTTAAGGCTACATTAGCCAAAAAATCAGTCATCAAATTTTTAGATCTATCTATCCAATCAATTGAAAATGCATCAAATAGTTCCAATGTATCCCACACAACATTTCTACATTGTTTCAGCCTCTTGTTCCTTGCAGCATACTTTGATCTAACTTGTGACACAACTAGCTCAGAATCTCCCAAGACAGTCAACAACTTAATCTTTTGCTTGACAGCCATGTTCAAACCAATCAACAAGGCTTCATACTCTACCACATTGTTTGTACATTCAAAAGCCAACAAAAATGAATAATTAAATGTTGTACCTTCTGGTGATTTGAAAACTATCCCAGCTCCATTACCTTCTTGACTACATGCCCCATCAAAATACATTTTCCACACACCTTACTGATTTCTAGAAACAAGCTTATCAATTGGGTCAGTATTCACTAATTTTGGCTGAGACAATTCTACTCTGAAACTCCCTAAATCCACATCACAAAATCAATTAAGTTGTTCTTGAGGAACATACTCAACAATCTGATTCATTCTTGGTTCTTTATACAACTGTACTTCTTCACCATTAACAAGTATTGTGGCATACGATAGAACAAACTGCACATTACCTCCAACTATTGCAGTCCATTATCTTTACAAAAGCATTCCAAACTGAGGGGGTGTAGCAATCACAGTTATATCAATACTATAGGTTGGGTATGTGCAAGATCATGATGGGCCAAAAAGTGGCAATATGATGGGTATGTGGTTGATGACTTTTTTTTTACCCAAAATTAATGAAACGAAAAGGGTTTTTAAAGGAGATTCTCAACTTTCCACCAATATAAAGTATGCTTTACTTTGAATTTAATAAATAATTATTATTCATTTTCTATTGAATTACGACTAAATTCCTGATTTTTAGGCTGATTGAAAAACATTTATAGCTTTCAAACAGTATCATATTTTTTGAATCCAAAACATGCATCACATTCTATGCTTCACATACTATAAGATTAAAAAATAAAAAATTGAATTTCATGAAGTTTTCACCAAGTTAAGGTGGTCAGACATACAAGTCTTTATCTTTTTTAAAATTTGTCATAAAAAAATTATAATTACAAAAAAATATACATCACAATGGGACATGAGTCCTCTACTTATATCTAGAAAATTATAAAATAATATTATCATTTTAATGTGGTTAGGGTGGTCAAAAAGACACCTACTTCTTATTTTTTCCCTGAAATTTAAGTACTACTGTATTGAAATTTGAAATTTTCACCAAATAGATTTAATTTTTTTGTAAATAAACCTATTAATTTAGAAACTAAATTGAATTTTCTAAAAATTCAATTTTTAGATATTTTGGAAATAATATAGATAACTTATTCAAATTATTATGTCAAGTTGCCTAACTTTGATTTTTTCTGAATTTTTTGCCACTTAAGGGCCTATTTCTTCCATGATGATCTTGCACATACCTGGTTGTGTGTGGGTAGGTTGATATTTTTACTTGGGACAAAGCTTGCATGAATTCAAAAGATGTGCCTTCAGTCGTGATCACCTTATTTTGCTCTATTGGCTCTCCTTTGTTCTCCTCTTTCTCCCCTTTGGGTGCCTGATCTAGCTTTTGCTTGTCCTTAGGAAATTCTTTATTTCCTTCTTTAGGGATATGCTTCTGTCATCAGAGTGCTTATCATCTGTCCCTTTTGATATTTCATGGGATATCTTCTTATTTTTCAAAAATATTCCTCTTGGAACACCTTCATTCTCAATCAATGTTCCATTTCTTAGCCAATACTTGCTTTTAGTCTGTTCAACTATTGCAATGGTCAATCTTCTAATTTCTTCTTGAGATGGTCTCCTCATATTTCCCTTATTGGTTTGATATGATGTATTAGGAGAACCTTGTTCATCAGCACTTTCCTCATAGTCAAAAAAAACTTGTTGTTCTGCCATGTGAACATTATATTTTTGATGATCAACATCATATTCATACCCTCCTTCTTCTGAAGATGAATACCCTTGCTCTGTTGAGTGAAGAATATGGTCAAATAGATATTATGATCTTCTTCATTATCATTTTCTGCTATGTATTTTCTTCGCACTGACTGAGCTACAACACAATTCTTTGAAGAGTGTGGCAAGTCACACACTCAACACCAAGGACTATTATCAACAATGTATGTCCCTCTCATCTTTAGAGGATCAAGTGTCTCTTTATTTCTTGGCCTATTATCCATCATTGGCTTTCCATCTCTCCAATTTGTATTATATGGCATGTCATGTAGCCTTGGCCTTTCATTCCTATGTGTGCTTTCTTGTTTATTTGGAGGAGCATATTGGGGAACCCTAGGGTTATCCCTCTTGGAAATCATCCTTGCAACTTTCTTGTTATTTTCAATTGTGAGTGCTATCCTTTGAGGTTCAGCCAAATTTTTGGGACCTTTGTTCCTAAGCAAATATCCTGTCTTAGGATCAAATGCTTTTAAATAAATACTTAATGTAGCAGGATCAAATAATTTAGATCCATGAGGTATCTTATTATGCAATTTAGAAAACCTCTAGTTGAAATCATAAGCTAACTCATTTTGATGCTTCTGAATAGCCACCAATTCATGGAAAGCAAATCCTGGTGCATATTGATTCCCATACTGCTCAATAAAATGTTCATAAAACACATGAATAGAATCAATAGAGGTTGTTGGCAAACTATTAAACCAATCTATGGCATCTTCAATCAGTGACATCATAAACAACCTCATATGCACATCTTCATATTGCATATCTAAATCCTGCATTAAAGGGTTAAAGCTCCTTAAACGATCTTCAATTGTAATTGCACTACTTCCTATAAACTTTGGGACAAGGCTTCTCCAACTGTTGTCCATAGGGTAACGACATATTTGAAATCCAGCCAAATAAAACTACCTGATCATAGTTGTGTATTGTGGAAGATGAGGATTGCGATGGTGTTGGTATTTGTATAATGGATTATTGTGAGACCAAGATACATATTGCTGACCTTATGGGGGGACATGCTGCTGGTAAGGTGGTGGCTGAGTACTTCAATGTTGTGGTGGAACATTTGAGTTTTTATATTGATCACTCAGCTGATTTTGTTGGGCTTGCGGAGGACTTGAGGGTCCTATATTGCTATTCCCTTGTTTATGAGGTGGCACATATTTGGGTGAATCAGCCATTGCTGTTCTAATCCAAATTTTCTTCAACTTCAATTCTTCAAGCTCTCTTATTGCTTGAAGATTCTGCTCATGTTCTATTCTTGTTCTCTCTGCATCTTGTCTCTTATGTTACAATCTTGCATTTATTTCATCCCTAGCTATAAGTTCATAATTTTCTTCAGAGGTCGTTTCATATCCAAGTCCATCCTCAGGAAGTGTTGCTTTTTTATCATATTCAAACTGTCTCCTTTCTCTTTCAACTTCAAATCAAGCCATGAGCTCTTCAACTTTCTCATGGTCCAGCGGATAGAAGGGATTTCTCTTCTCCTCAAGAGTGTGAGGTTCTTTAGACATGTTTTCATTTACTAGTGCATCATATGAATTATCTATTTCCACTGGTAGTTTTGATATTTTGTTTTTAGTTGTTGGGCCTGATTCATTAGACACTTTCTTTCCCTAATCATTTTTGTAAGTCCACTTACTTTTTTCATTAGGACCATCACCATCTATGTACAGATAAATTCTTCCCTACATGTTGTGAGTAATTGTGATAGTCTGAACTCTAGTATTATTTCTCTCCGATATGTATTTTATCTTATCAGTCTTAATGCACTTGTTCATTTAGAGTCACCACCCACTTTTAGAAGTGAGAAAAATTAAATTTATTTTCAATTTACCCAGTGGACTAAACTTTCATCAAACTTATCAACTGTGAAACTCCTTTTAATCTCTATATGATGGTCTTCAACCAAATATTTTGAAAATAGTCCCTAGTAGAGTCACCAAACTGTTGGGTCTTAAAAATGCAGGTTTGAACCATGAGAGGTTGCCAAGCTCTCACAACGCTTTTGGCTAACATACAAGGCCAATTGATATAATTGAACCTTCTACTCTTCAGGCTCTGCTAAACCTAGGTGGGTGCACCTATAAAATTGATGTAGATTTTATATGATTCCTACCTATGGGATCTATCCCTAATGGAAACTGTGAGGGATAAATGAAAGCTCAATAATTACTTCTAATCCTAATGATGTTTGCAATATTAATATATAGATAAGATTTTGTGAGATCCTAAAATGGAATTGGTATGACTAGTGCCTACTTTTGTTGGGTAAATGGAGTCAAGATGTAAATGATATGTGAATCCTATTTCTGGATACAATTCTAATTGTTTAGCACTTTTATGAGTTGATGTATGACATAAACATGCAAGGATGCAATTACCAAGTTCTTCTTATTGATTCAAATGTCCTTTTACAAATTACTATGATTAATTAAATGAGCTTAATCCTTCCTTGAAGGAGCCAATTAACTAAACCACACAAGAGAAGCAAATGTTCTTTGACAAACTGAAAATATCCTTGACATATCAGTTTAAATAATAAAGAAATGACAACCTTGGAGACAACCAGATAATATTTTTGATAAATTCAATAAACAACTGACACCATAATTGAATCACCAGATTTATGCATTCTTCTCCATTGTATAATTTGAAAATATTTTACAATATACATCATCATACTTTTCAGCAACTGCTCACCGTGTCTAACTACCTAAAATCTACTACCCTTCTACAACTAATTTTACAATACATTTATATTCTAAATCCCAAGGTTCATGACCCTTCACATGACTAGTAAAACTGCTTAAATTCTATCATAGAGATAAAATATTTAATTGAGTTTCCTTTCAGCAAATTGAATATTTTTAACTATAATCTTTCTTTTGATTTTTCCCTTTATATTTTACCGCTATGTGCATTTCACTTTATATGTTGTGAAGTTCCTTTTATACTTACCGCTCTACAGTGGTCATGCTGTTGACCAGTCATGGTATAGCAATCTTTGACTTTGACTGTCTTCTTCCTCCATCGTGATACCGCACCCTTCATTCGGCTCACCCGTAGTATAGTGGTGACTGACATCGACTGTTACCTCATCCTTTACTACTTCCCTACCCCTCAACCGTGGGATCCCTTTTGACCCCGTGCGGTATGGAGGTTAGCATCTATTGTCACCTCCACTGCTTCCACCGTGTTACTGGAGTCCCCATTCTAATCGCTTCCTCTACTGTGACTGTGCTACCGCAGTTCTTTCTTTGGTCGGTCACGGTGCGGTAGTAGCTGCCATCGTTGCCTGCTAACGCTTTATTGCTATCACCGCGGTCTCCCCATAAGCCAGTGGTGGTACTATGGTGACTTCTATCTCGATCTATCCCACTACTTTTTAACTGTTCCCCGCACTACCGTGGTCACTAGCCTGACTACTAGCGATAGCGTGATAATCCCTTCACACTACTTCCTCACTGGTTGCTAACCACCACTGCAATACCGCGGTCAATGTTTTGACTGTCCGCGATGGTGTGGTAAGCATTTTGTGCTCATTCATTAGCCGCAACTGCCATACCGCGATCCCATTATGGGATGTCGCGGTAAAGCGATGAGTGATATTCTAATGAATGTTAAGTTAGTGGTATACGGTGCAAGGTATATATGAATGAAAAAAAGTTTTTTTAATGGAAAAGATAGAAAATGAATGGGTCCAAATGGGGAAAAAGACCTTTAGGATTTTCGTGGGAATTTTTGGTTGTAACAGTACAATTTTATGTTTTATGTCACCCTTAAGAGAGGGCTTACTATGAGATACACCCCACAATGGGAAACTCTTAGGCAAGTTCTTACAAGAATGTTTATCGACGGGCTATATTAAAGGTTGGGAAATCATGAGAAATTACCTTCTATCATGGATTGTATAACATATTGCACCTATTACCAAATCTTAAGTGGAATGGGAACGGTAGTAAGAGCCTTAAGTGGAAAATTTGGTGCATATATAGTTGGGTGTTCTTGGTTTGTTACTAAGAACCATTATTTAGTTGCCAAAATCATTAATACTTATTGGTGCAAGAATAGTTGTTTTGAAGCTTCTCCACATTTGTACTATTCATTGTTGAAACAAAGAAAACCTTTTGATCTCCAAAATTTAAGGATTTTGAGATTTGGTGGTCCTGAGAACTGTGTGTCATGGAGGAGACCCAGTGTCACCAAATCTCTAACTGTTCGAAATTTCTTATTGTTTAGAGAAATTTGAGTTGGGACTCAACAAGTATGGCCATTTCAAACATAGGATTTTAAATTATTATGAGTCAGTTGAATACACTGATTGGTTCAAAAATGTTACAAAAACAAACATTCATTATCTTCCTCAAAATTTTAAACACTTTGGCTTAAATATGGATACCTCTTGAATTAGCCTTGATATTACTGTTTTTCCTAAGAATTTATATCATTAGAGATTTAGAAATATCTTGACTTATATCTCAATCCATATTTTCCAAAGACAACATAGGTGATTCTGGATTTAATCTCATGATTTTCATGAAATGGACATTGTTAAAGCTATGATGTTTTTGATATAAACATTTAGATTGAAAACATAATTAAGAGAAGTGTTTGTGTTAAAATCAATTTACTTAAGAAAGATAAAATTCACACAATTGAACCCCACATCACTATTTGGAGACCAATTTATCCCATGGAACAACCTAATCTTACACCTGTCATTATTCAACCAAAATTATTCATTACAAACCAACATAATTAACAGTTTGAGAAGCTTCACTTTTGAAACAAAAGCAACACCTACTCAGTGGAGAAATACCACAAAAATCCTAGATGAAGAAGAGGAAATAACAAATATTGAGGTTGGAAGTTCCTTATTACAACCACCCATGTGGCAATAAATATCCTCTTTTCTTCCATAGACTTAGACTTTTTAAAATGATCTCACGCAAATTCAAAATCCCCAAAGTAATTTTTGCAAGTCTCCATTTCAAATTTAGGCATCTTAGTCCAAAATATCTGAAGAAACACCTTTTGGAACTTCATGAAACTAAAACTAGATCAGTATACAACTTCTACAAACATGCTTCAAGGAACAATCCAAACTTGTATTCCTTCTATTTTTGTGAGAATCCTAGTCTTTTCCAACATTTTCAATTTCTCACATAATCATTAAGTCTTTAGGAGTGGAAATGTTTAGAAGTTTAGCACCATTCTCACTAACATGGTCTTGAAAAATAAAGGTTCATTCTAAGTCATCATTGGGTCAAACATTTTACTCACCCCTCCATCAAATTTCATCCAAGTCACTTCACCAAACTTTGCAAAAAATTTGAATACACCAACACTTTTTAACTTAAACATCAATCAACCGAAAACCTTAACTTGGCTATTTTCTATGTGAAATTTACCCTTTTCCATGCACTTAGCTAAGTTAGTTATCATTTTTGAACTATTTTTCTTGAAGGTCATGAGTCTACCCTAAAGACTACCAAGTTCATAAACATCCTTTATCTTAAACTCAAAACATCAAACTCAAGTCAAAAGTGTTGTCCCAAAATGTTTCCAAAGATCATTTCCCACATCATCCATATTTTCATTCCCATTATCATCATTTCTCCAAAAATACTTAGAGCATCCCTTTTACCTAGATTTGAGTCAACTAGAGAGTTCAAACATTACAACTCTCCTAAAAGTGACACAAAATTTATGGTAAAGACAAGATCACAATACAAGATAATCATAAAGAAAACCTAAGTAATTTTACCTCAAGTGAAACAAATCCTCTAGAATTTGATTTGAGAAGTCAAGTCACCCTATCACAACAACCCTCATCTCCATTAGGACCATGTGAGATGGAGGACATCATGAATAGTCCATTTGGTCTTATAACAGAAGAAATCCTGGAGTACAAACAATAACATCGAACCTTTGAAAACATAGATCCTATTTCACCATCTTTTGTGGCACAATCATTAACAAAAGACTTGACATCATCCACATTCCCATCAACACCATCACTAGGGTTAAATCAAACGTATTTTCCTAGTCTAGAAACTAGTCTTGGCAAAGACTTTGGTCATATTTTGCCATTTGAAAGAACACTTGTGGGTACCCTTGATACCAATCCCCCACCTCCAACCACCACTTGGGAACCTACCTTTGGTCCTCCTCTTGTTCCTAAAAATCCAAAACAACCATATAAACCTCTCTAACTTCATTACTCCACCATGACCTCCACATATCAAGGACACCCATCTTCATCGATACCCATTAGTACCAAAAGTATTCCAACCATCAAACAAAGTAGTATGGACCAATTCTCTCAAAGCAGAGCACAAGGGCATGTCAATACTATATCATAAAGTCAACCCTTGATGTAGATAGTGACATCTTTACCCAATCATCCCATTGGTTCATCTGTACCATTGGTTTCACAAAGCAAATCCATCCCATCCATTATCAACCCATCCCAAAACAATCCCTTGGTCACAAATCCTATCAACCTAAGTAATAACCTATTTACATCTCTAGCACAAGGCAATCCTCAAGACATGGGACAAAGGAATCTTTTTAATCAATGAACTCGAGGTCCTAATGTGTCATTTCCATCACAAAATTTAATGGAATCATCATCATCATTCCCCATGGTAACCTTTACCATGAAAAATCAATTGGGACCCCAAAGATACATTCCTCCACCTCCATCTACCATCTTACAAGGAATGTTTAACTAAGGGAACCCTCCACCTCTCATCAGAAATTTGTTCCCCACTTAGAATATCAACACTCATAATCCATCTTAGATATCTCAACAACCACCTGATTTTATGTTACAAGTGCATTCCCTAGCTTTATAACAAGCACAAAAAGCTTATTAGCAAGTCACCCAACAACAAAAACAACAAGAAATATAACATCAATAGAAACAACCACAAGAAACCCTATCAGAGAAACCATAGTAGAAAGAATAGAAATCAGCCCTAGCAGCCCAACAATAACAACAAAAAGTAGCCTTAGCAACCCAAAAAAAAACACAACAACAGTAGAAACAACAACAATCAACCTTAACAGCCTAGTAAGCATCCCAATAAGCAACACAACAATAACATCAACAAAAAATATCAGCCTTAGTAGCACAAAAAGTATCTGTTGATTGTGTTTTTTTCACAGCAACAACTTAGACAAAATATGATATCCTATCTCTCTTGAAAGGAAAAACTCTATGGGAAAAGAGATAACCCCAAGGTCTCTAATGTCAGGTCTTGACAATACAGCAAACAACTCAGTGATAAATGTGAAAATGCTGGTAATCACAATGGGACCTTACTACAAGCAAACACTGGACTTTGAATCTATCAGATATGAACAATAAATTGATACCTTGAAAATTGATTAGAATCCTGATAATAAAGAAACATCAAAAGATAAAGGTTTCAGAGATAATCTTAAAACTACTTCTAACCCTAAGATTGAAAATGCCAAAGGATAAAATGCTCAAAATGGACCGATCTCTCATAAACTATTTTCTGCTTGATTAAGATGAATCTACAATTTCATAGAAAAAAGTGCAATCTTCTAAAGCATTTAAAGATTTTCAAATTATAAACATTCATTCAACCAATTCTATTGCAATCGAGATGAACAAACCCTCATAACTGAACTAAGCACAATTATAAGCCTAGGCTAACTTTGCAAAGCAACTAACAATCAACTAAATGCAAAAAGTATGGACTAGAGATCATTGCAAACATCCCAAACATGAAACCCTAAGCATTACCAAATAATTTAACCATAAACTATTAAGAAATTTCAAAGATAGAATAACAAGAACCATGTCAGATGAAATTCCAGAAGATAGATACCAGACACAATATCTCTCTTATATTAAATCATTCAAAATAGCAACAACTCCAGTTTTCTGTTACAACACTTGCTTGAGAATAAACCCTAATTCACTCTAATATCACATAACTATTTCTCTCCTGATCTACCTATCCTTCTATATCTATTTTCTAATCTCAAATCTATATCATATGAGGCAACATGCCTTTTTTATAGAGAATCCATAAGATAGGTCATCCCAAAATACAATTTACAATAAAAACATGACCTATAAGAGGTCGGCCCAAAAGATATTCAAACACATGAAATGTGCCATTGGCACCAATTTCATCCAAAACCACCAAGATACCAAAAAGGGTTGGCCCAAAACATGTGAATAATGGGAAACATAAATCTTGATGTAACCCTATATAGTTACTCCCCATCTTTGTCCTTAGTTTTATCTTCTTCACCATGTACGACCAACAAAACTTTACCCAACTCAGCAACAGGTGGCACAAGAAAAAACCTAATCCTTCTTTCAAGGGACTTGATATCATCACTCGCTTGCCTAACTGCACCATCCCAATCAGTTTTGTTGGTTGAATATTTGTCAATGACTGCAATATATGTTGCAGCATCATCCAGCTGATGCTCTATAATTGGTCCTTCACCAGCTAGAGAATACACATCTCTCCACCATTTTCTAAGTTGCTCCAGGCTAAGATGCTTCGGAGAAAACTTCTTCCTTCCAGTCATGACCTCAAAGAATGAAATACATTTGTCATATATATTGGTCAACACATTCTCAATTTGTCTTGCCTATTTATTGATCTTTTTCAAAGCCCTCTGCCTCATTAACAAGATTTCAAACCATTCCCAAGGTTCAGAAACTCTTGGAAGAGGAAGAATCCCACATCCTACCAATTTATCCTCAGTGAATCCCATGATTGTTGTAACCTTCTGCAATAGGAGATCAGTATCCTCCTTATCTTGAGCCAACACCATTTTCAACCATGTTACTGACCTCATGGCATCTCTTGCAGTTGATAAGATGCTCTTAATAGCTTCATCCCCTTTGGTTTGGACACCTTGCAACCAAACAACTATAGCATGTTTGGTGCCCTTCATCTTCTCAATTTCAGAGATTGTCTCTTGAGGTTAGAAAAATACAACAGAGGAGGAAGAGCCAATGGATTGCAAGGGTTTCATCAACTCTTGCAAGTGTTTCTTTAGTTTCTCATTCTCCCTTTCTAATTCATGCCTTGTTTGCACAGCTTTCTTCAACCTACCCACAATCACATCACTGGAGCCTTCATATTCTTCAATGTCCTGCTCCATAGTAGCATGCCCCAAGTCAACTATTTTCACATTATAGTCCTCAGCAGTCACATTGTCTCTATCCTTGTTTGGAGCAGGGGTAGCAATGTGGGCCACTTTGTTACCTAACCCATCCCTTTCAATTCAGGACACAACCCTTGCTTTCTTTTTAGCCTTCTCCTTCTCTACATTGGCCATAAGGGCATCCCAATTAGGAGGAACATCCTCAATTATTACCATTTTTCTCCTTAATTCTTTCTCAAGCCAATCCGGGATAATGGACCCAGTACGCACTGTATCTTTCCTATCTTTCTCTTGCTCCTATTGATCAGCAGTTACATCCTTATCAGCACTTGGAATTTGAGGAATGTCCATAGTTGGAATCCCTTTCTCTTGTACCTGTTCTTCCACAACTTCATGCGCTAGTGAAGGGGCCTAACTGGTATTTATTCCTCCTTTTGAGGAGACTTGTTCATTTTTTCCCTCACAGGTGAGTCTGCATATGCCACTAGAGGAGATTGTATTACCTTATCGATCTCTTCCTCTGCCTTATAGAAGTCTCCCTCTTGAAAATATTCCTCTTCCAAATCCTTGGGATCCTCATCTTTCTTTGGTTTCTCCTGCATGCTATCAACATTTTGAGGGATAGAGACATTCACTTGTTTAACAATAGGAATACTCACTGGGAGATCCTCCTTTACTGTAGTGTCCATGGGAGAAGGATTCCTTGACCTCCTTGTATACACTTGTGTTTTTTCTCCTGAGCTTTCCACCTCTACAACTGGTGGTTCAACCTCCTTATCAGCCTTGGGAGCTTCGTCATGTTTTTGTGATAGCTTGGTGATCCTTCTTTTCTTCATCAATGGAGGGGCAACTTCCTCCTCTCATTCCTCTACCACATTCTTTTTTCTTTCCTAGAAGCATGTCTCATCTTCTTAGCAATAGGCTTCTTTTGTTAACTTACCTCCATAGCCTTCTCAGCTTGAACTTCCCTTACCTAGACTCTGAAAGGAGAATCCACCTTCTCTTTACCTTTAGGATCTTGTTCAACTAATTCTTCAGAAGCAGAATGAGACTCCAAGTCTCTCATCAGATCATAGGTGCATGGAACAACTTCACTCTCTAGCTCAAGTATTTTATGTTTCAACCACATCTTGGTGTATTTGACCACCGGGGTCATGACCTGATCCAGTTTAGTCTTTTCTTCCTCTAACCAGTCAACTTCCCCAAATGGCTTATCTTTTACTGCCTCATAGACATGACCTTGGATCACATTTCCATCCTCCTCTACCTAGTCAGGGATGACCCTCACATCATACAACCTTACCAAATCCACCGAAAACCTAGAGAACTTCTTCTTTCTTACCTCAAACTCATCAGCAAGGTTGACCCAGTAATCTTCAATATGAGCGTTGTGGCTATATTCCCTACTAGTCCTCTTCTGTGCTTCACCATTAATGTCAAACCTTACCCTCTTAGAATGGAAAGAGAGGCCAAAGGTACTCATCTCCTCCTCAGAAGCATGAGTAGACTGGATAGAAGGACAAACTTCATTCATTCCAATTTTTAAGGGAAAATCATTCCCAAAACCTACTTTATGCATATCCCCCTTTACTATAATATCAAAGTCACAAATTTGCCTAGTGACTTCCAGCAAAATGATGTGATCAGTAGGATACCTTGGGAGTCTGTAGGGTGCCCTTTGACAACCATCAACCCTGATGTAGGAGAAGGTGGGGAACTAGATGAACCACCCTCCATATCTCCTAATTAATTCCTTTGCCTTATAGGATATACTCATATGCTTTGCACCTTGGAGCAATCTAGTGATGTACATTGTGAATGCATCATTGGATCTCCTATAGCTCCCTCTGGTTAGGTGTAGTTGTGGATACACCTCATATATTGAATCTTGCCCAAAGATACCCCTAGTGCTCAATCCCTTTTATGGATGAAATCTTTCCAATTAATACGCTAGGTAGGAGGTCATGGTGAACGTCTTGGTTTGCAAGACATTACACAACTGTTCATGGATCACTACACTTATATCTCCTGCCCAATGGTAGTCTATTCCCTGCTCCATTCTAGCAATGACATTAAACATCCATGTCTCAAATACACCAGCACTCTTCAATCCTACTAACCTGTTGAGAAGGGTGATAGCATTATAATATTCCTTCTTAAACTTAAGCCTAAATAGTTGCTTTTGTCAACTTGGAGAAATGGGACTTAGGTTTCTCCAACCAAGAATTAATCACCTATTGTGACTTAACTATATTCTCTTCATAATGCTTCCTGGAAACATCTATGTCAAAGCCCATCATATGGGACCTATCAGGCATATCAAAAGTTGCAGCAATGGACACGGGATTAAATCCTACCAAAATCTTGCCTTGGGGACTAGTTATCCGTTGTGTGGACCTGTCATAATTCCTGGCACATTCTAATACTAGCTCATAACAGTGTATTGTAGGAGGGAAACCTGCCACATGAGCCAACTAGGACTCCACCATTCTTTTCAAAAGAAAAGAAGGGCTTTGCGCTGACATCTTAGCCGTGAACTCCTTGTAGTCCCACATGCCCATGTTGGTATCTGTGATTCTTGACCAAATAGAGGTGATTTTCCTCTCAAGAATTTTTCTCTTTATGTCCAACTTTACCTTTTTTGCATCTGTGATGACAAAACTCTCTGCACCTGGATCCGATGCCTTCCCCTTGCCTCAACCAATGACATCTTGTCCTGATCCTGCCTGCAAACACATGAAGATGACCACAATCAGATCGAAAACAAATAACAAGTGTAGGAAATTATTATCTCAAGGTTCGGGATTTATCCCCCCTCGCGGATTCCACACTGGAAAGGATTTTCGGGAAAATCTAGACCAAGTGGATTTCAATGAACCAAGCATGCAAAATCCTATAATATCACTTAAACCCATTAATAAACAAAGGAAAACCATTAGAAATACTTAGCATAAGCTCCTTAAATCAATAAAATACATAATCAATAAATAGATCCTTGCATAAACATCCAATTCCACCTTTTCCCAAAAAAACTCGGAAGAATCCGCTGGAGATGGATTTTGGCGAAAACAACAATAGTTATAACTAACTCAGGAAAAATGAGGAGACACAGACAACTCGGGAAAATCCAGAAGGAATGGATTTTGGCGAAATCCGGATATAACATTATTAAAGCATGAAGTCGGTAAAATGACCCGACTGCAGACATCGAGAAAATCCGGATGGAGAGGATTTTGGTGAGACCAATGAAATTTGGGAAAAGATAGTGGAAAAAGGAAGAAAGAGGTAAGTCGGGGAAATCTGGGGGAAGTGGAATTTCGTGAGGACCTCAAAACCTGAAACTTTCCACATTCTCACTACTTTCACCAAAATGATTCAAATCACTCTGGATTTAAGCCCGAACTCCAAAACCAACCTAACCTAGACCTCTAATGCATGAAACATGAATTTAGAACACTCCTCACAATAGTTTGAGGAGGATTGGCTATGACCTAGGTTAAGAACCCTAAAAAATGTCCACCATGAAAGCACAGGGAGCAATGCACGACTTGCTAACATATCAAAATGGAGAGTTCAGGACCAATGAGAGCAAATGCCCAAACAAGAAGTAAAACAAGACCAAGAATAAAGGTAATGACCAACAAAACAGATTGGTAAAGCAATGCAAAACCATCAAAATGCCTAGTGATGACACGAATACCCAAAGAAATAATGAAATAATGAAGGACCAAAAGGAAAATACGGAGAAGTAATTCAAAATTAATAGAATAAAGGAGCAATTCCACCTACCATGAGAGCGAAAGGGCTAGAATGAGTGAAGCCAATAGATAACCATTGAATGCAAGTAGGATACAACCACACACATGAAACCCAAATGCTCAGTCCTAATGACCTCAAAAATTCCAATCTAGCAAAATAGGAAAAGCTCCAAGACTCAAGCTCAAATGACAACAAATGACCAAACTCGAATGATCAATTACTTTGTAAAACATCAATATATCAAAGCCCCAAAACATCCACACAAATGCCATTAATGCGGTCGACAAGATAACCACAACCAAAAAACCCGAGGATTCGACATGGTGACGGACTTTGGGGAAATCCAGACCATACGGATTTTCCAGAAAATAGGGCGAAAGTGAGAAACTTCGATTGTTGAGACAAAGTCAAAACTGAAGATTTTCAATAAAATTCAAAAGTGTGCCACTTCAGTTAGTAAGATGTATATTAAAGAATGAACCCAAGAAAGAAAAAATCCCTAGAAAAGAAGGGCCAAAACACCGAAAAGCGAAAAAAGAGGTTCCCCACTTTCAGTGGGGCATGTGTGCAAAAATTGCACTACAGTATCCTTAGCCCAACAACAACATCAAGCTCATCAAGAAAATTTTCCATCACAAAAAAAATAAGCCCTCATGTCACAACAACAACAAGAAGCCTTACTAGATCAGTAGTATTCCCATTAACAACAATAAAAACAACCAACTTGGTACTAAAAATACTCAACAGAACATTTTTAATACAAAAATATTGGGAACATATATATCAACACCACAATCACCCTCACAGAATCTCACACCACCATAGACCCCATATAACACCTTATCATATCAAAAAAATTCATACAACTCATCCTTCATCCTACCATATGTTCCTCCACAAAACTCAGAAGATGCTCTAGCATCATAATGTAAGGTGTTACCACAAGAAATATAGGATCTTCGAATGGGTAAGACAAAGAATCCCCATACACAAAATCTATCTCCCTATCCATTCAATAGAAACATCACAATGGTGACATTCCCTCCCAAATTTTAAATCCCCAAATTCAACAAATACAAAGGGAGAGGAATTCTTATGGACCATGTCAAAGAATTCAATGTCATGTGTATGGAGGTATCTTACAATGATGCAATAGCATCCTTGGTTCTTGGCAATCTTGCATCAACCAAAATAATTTCCATTCAAGTTTTTGTTCTTGTTCAGTTATTTTCTAGTTCAAGTTGGTAGATCCAGATTTTCTTCATGTTTGCTCATCAGATCTTGTGTACCTATGGTTTCATCGTGGACATGTTAAATTTCCTTATTCCAATTTTTCAACTCAATTTGATATTTTTCAGACAATTTATCACTTTCAAAGTAAGTAACAATTTTCAGAACTAGCCTTAGAATAACTTCAAACCTAATGACTGGTTGGATTGATCACGGATCTCTCCCATAGCTTGCGGATCCTCACGGTGTGTTTCTAATTGTTTCATGGAGTATCCCCAACCTTTATTTTAGGTCCAAACTTCATCATATGCATCCATTGTGGAAGAAATTTTAATTTGAGGTCGACCTGTTCCTGCACATGTTACGTTTCCTTCAATGGAGATTGTAAAGATATTTGGCCGACACAGATGTTTCTTGACTCATGGATATGATATAAAGCTTGTAATGAACCATTAGAATAGAAATCAATCAAGATAAATTATAATAAGAATATTGAAGGGTTCAATTTGTAGGATTTCCGCTCGCATGTATGAACACTATATTTTGAGCATATTGTAATCAGGCCCATGAGCCAAATATATAAGCTCGGATGTATCTGACTATGTGTAATTAATATTTCTGATAATAAGAATGTTTTCATCTACATTTACCTCCAATTTTTGTGTTGCTTCTATTGTTTTACTCTTGCCGCATGGTTCGGTTTGTTCTCCTTGAGGACCCACCTTTTGTGACTGCACCAAATTGGTATTAGAGAAAGATTCATTCCTTGTGAGATCGTCAGAGTTTGCACAATCCTATTGAAGATTTGTTTTTGGGTGGGAGACTAAGGATCTGGCATGCAGCTGTAGAGGACTTATGTAAAGATGGTGGGAAGAAGAAATGGTAGAGGAAATGGAGCGTATGGAAATGAAGACCCAGTTGTAATGGAAATGTTGAGAGGAATTGTTGCTAGATTAGAAGCAATCAAAAAGGCCTACAGGAGAGGTCAACCAGTTGATGATGTAAGTGATGAATAAGTAGAAGAACAAGAAGAATTCGTAAGAGAAGAGCAACCTAGCCTTGATTATGGAGAAGAGAGGTTCATAAGAGATCTAACCAGAGTAAACACCAAGCCACATTTCAATCTATTAGATTATAATGGTAAATTGGATTCAAATGAAAAACTTTATTGGATAATGGAGATGGAATAATACTTTGATTTTGAAGGTACCACACAAGATAAGAAGGTGAAATTTTCTTGTACAAAGTTCAAAGGACATGCATCCCTTTAGTGGGAACATTTTCATATAGATAGATAAAGAAAAGGGAAGGATAAGATAAGATCATGGGATCAGATGGTGAATAAGTTGAAGAAAAAATTTATGCCTATAGACTATCAAATCAGTTTGTTCTGAAGATTATAGAATCTCAAGCAGTAGGAATCAAGTGTGACAGAGTATACTGAAGAGTTCTACAAGCTGAATATCAGATCTGGACATTAAGAAGATAGGATTGAACAAGTAGCTAGATATATGGATGGTTTGATGTCATCTATACAAGATGAGATAAATTTGATTAAGTTGTTGACTATGGAAGAGGCATATGAATGTGCCCTAAAAGTGGAAGAGAAGTTAAATAAAAGACATGAGCAGAGACAACGAGGAAGAGGTAGAAGATTTTAGAGAGGAAGAATATTTAGAGGGGGAGGAAGAGGATCTTTTTCAGATCAGAATAAGGATAAGGAAGTTAGTAAGAATTATGGAAACTCTTACAAAGGAGGAAGATATGGTGGTTACAAGAATGAAGGCTATAGAAAATAAAATAGAGGATAGGAGAAAAGAGTATTTAGAGGAACTTGTTACAAGTGTGGTGGAGAAGGACATAAAGAATTTGAATGTAATTGAGGAGAAATAAGTAGGAAGACAAAGACAAATAGGAGAGAAGCCTTTGTTGATAAGGATCATCATGGATCACCTAACAAACTAGAAGGAGAAGTGTTGGTGAACAAAAGAGTATTATGTCAAAGTGAGATGGAGCAGGAACCGTTGCAGAGAAAGAATTTGTTTTGGACCAGATGCAAGGTAGCTAGTAAATGTTGCAAAGTGATCATCAATAGTGGAAGCTTAGAGAACCTTATTTCTAAAGAAATGGTGATGAAATTGAAGTTGGAAAGGTTTAAAAACCTGAAACCCTATTAGATAGCATGGATTCAAGATGAACATAATATTCTAGTAAGTGAACAATGTTTGGTGAAATTGAAGATAGGAAATTACCATGATGAAGTCTTGTGTGATATTATGCCTATTGATGTATGCCATATTTTTTTGGGAAGGCCTTGGAAGTCTAATAGATAGGCTATTCATGATGGAAAGAATAACATATATACTATTGTTGCTAATGGGATGAAGAATATTTTGTTTCCCTAGGAAGATATTCCTAGAGTTGAGGTTCGTACCAGTTCTAGAATCTGTCTGGTGGATGGAAGAAGATTCCTATATGGACTGAGACATGAGAGCATGTGTTATTCCCTAGTTCCTAAGAAGGTTGAATACTAGAAGCATGTAGAAGAAAAACCAAAGGAGATAAAGGAGTTGTTGACAAAGTATGAAGCTATCATTTCAAATAATGTACCTATAGACATGCAAAACTAACAGCATGCATCCAATTCTGCTATTAATCAATTAAAGCAATTTATTGATTAGATCCTAAGGGTCATCACACTTAATTAGATCAAATTATTTAATTAAGTTCCTAAAGTTCTTCTTATTTGATTTCATAAATCAAACTGATTTGAAATCAAATATCAAATCCCTAAAATCCCTCAAGTTAATTAATCTAAATTTAATTAACTTCTAAACATAATTACCATTCTCTAGCTTTTGACTCAACTAGAGTCAAATCTAAACTCCTAACTAACCCACCCACTTGCACCAATAAATCAATTTATTTGATTTATTAAAAAGACTTATTTTCCCTCAATAACTCTCATCTTTGACTTTTTTGGACAAAGATAATTCCCCCCAAAACCCTCAACAACATGCATTTATTGCACTTTTTCAAATTCAAATTGGCTCATTGGCCAAGACTTGCACATTTCTCACCCTCTCACACCTTGACAAGTGGCATCTTATCATTGGCCCATGAATGATCCCACATTCATCAATTTGGCCTCTCCTCTCTTCAAGTTCAACTATAAGTTGAAGGCTTCTCTCCTTCAAACAACAACACTTTTCATGCAAGGTTACTCTCCACATAAGAGAACTAATCTTGCTCATCACAACAACACAATTTGACAATCTTGCTTATCATGGATTGGGAAAGGGCAGCTTCCTACACAACTAAGTTGCACCAATCCACCATAGGATAGATATACTTCATGTCTTCTTTACATGTTAGGATTTGTTTTTGTCATTTGCTAATATTTTGAAGAATGTAGTATTATTTTATGAAGACATTGGATTTGTGTTTGGTTATACTAATCATGCTAACAAGATGTATGTGTTTTAGTTTTTAGTCATATTTGTAGATTTTAGCATCCACAAAATGGCGCTAGAAGGAGGGAAATAATGTATTCTTGTTTGTTGGCACGATCTATTTCATAATGCTACATGTTTGAAGTTGTTTTCTCCATTGGATTCATATGTGAGGTTGCACATATCATGATTTACTTGTTACTGAGGCTTACATTTTCCAACCTTTTGAATGTCTGGATGAGGATTTTAATAGTGAGAAAAGAAGCATTTTAATGGTTGTCTTAGCATTTCGAATGGTTGTCTTAGCTTTTATTCTCCATGCTATTTCGTACAATCCTAGAGGTCAGTATGTTTAAAGTAGACTTCTTTAAATGTAAAGACCATCTACTGCCTATGTCTACCATTACTAAGATGCAGTTTATTTCCCTTTGAATACATTCGTGGTTACTCTGTCAATTTTCCTTTTTAAATAAAACAAACTTAATCTGTAGAGATCAAATCATAATCTAAGCAAGTTGTGCTATGGCTTTTTGTGCTCCGTGCTATTTCTTATAGGTTTGGAGGTCAGAAGGTTTGAAGTAGATTTCTTTAAGTTTGAAGACTATCCGTTACCAAAATTTCTAGTTTGAAGTGTGTACCACTGCCTTTGTTTGCCTTTGCTGAGAAACAGTTTATTTTCCCTCTGAATGTGTGTGTTTCCGGTCCTGGAGATCAATATGTTTGAAGTAGATTTCTTTGAATTTGAAGACCAGCATCTATGAATATTTGCATTGGCTGAGATACAGTTTATTTCTTTCTGAAATGTGTTGTTGTTTCTCCTACCTGTATTTACCTTTATTGAGATAGAGTTTATCTCTCTCTGAATGCATTTGTAGGTTCTTCTGTCAGCTATTGAAAACAAAGTAACATAAAGAGATAAAATCATAATCTGCGCATGCATTATTATAGCTCTACAATTCAAGAGGTTTCTATGTTTGAAGTAAATTTCTTTTGATGCAAGGACCATCCCCTGCCTATGCTTGTCGTTGTTGAGATACAGTTTATTTCTTGTTGAATGCATTAGTGTTTAATATCTATTGACTGGACTAAAAGGATTCATGAAGTTGAAGCTATCCTTTATACTTTTTTTTTTTCTGACAAATGTATGTCGGGATCATAGATTTTGAGTTTCTTTTTTTATGACTGTGTTGTGGTCTGGTATTTCGGTAACTCTCCCTATCTTTTATGCTTCGCTGAATGTCCATACCTCATTCCAAAGCTCCCATTTTGGCGTAGGTTCATCACTTCATTCAGAGTGCCTGAAATGATGCCAAGATTTGGCTTCGAGGTCTTTGAAAACCGATTTAGTGACAGGAGAGTAGAGCCCAAATAGGTACATTGCAAGTCGTTGGGTTCTCTAAATGCAAGTCATTGTCGTAATTCACTGAGATTGTTTTTACTAAGATTATTTCTCGGTGCATTAATTGGTTTGTCCCCTGCTATTCTCTATTTTGAACTACTCTTCTGATGTCTCTGTGATTGCATTTAAACTCTTGATCTGAGGCAAATCTAAATAAACAGCTGCAAAGATACACTGTTGTGGCGAATCCCTTCATCTTGTCAAATGCAGTCACATCATATCAGTTTGCCTGCTTGCGAGCTTGCCACTATTGGCTACCTTTGTCAGACACGTTAGTACACATCAATGCTAAAAAGTATTTTGTTTTCCAAGTTACTCAGGTGACTAAATCTACACTAATCAATCATGTGTTGTTGTAGACGTAGAAGAAAATGAGAATTAGGCAAATAAATGAAATATCAGTCTCTTCTTATTCGAGTATTGTTAGTGTTAAATGCAGCCTAGTATTAGAACGCAGCCCAATAGAGTATAATTTTCTCAGAATGAGAAGACAGGAAAAGAAAATATACATACAGAAGGACAAACATACTTAGATTAATTTGATAGATGCATTTATTACTTAAAGTCATCCCATGATCGCATCTGTTGTCTTTGTCCTTTGGCCTTTAAGACTGGTTATCTAGGCTTGGTGAATGTTCGTACCCTCTTGCAAGCTACCATCCTTAGCACAAACATAAATCACACTGGAGAAGATTGAGGGATTTGGCCTTTCATTGACTGACTGTCTTTTCATACATTTGCTGGCCCCATTAGCTTGAAAATAGGCCATTATCAACCATCATTACCATTAATACTAATAGTTAGAAATTGAGGGCCAATATTTTGATCATGTCGACCTTTATAGGTCATTGTGATTGGCTTTTATTATGTTGACAATGAGTTTGTTGCGTTTATTTTTCAAGAAAGTCATTGCTGGCATACAACTTGGAGTTTATCATTAAAGATTGTTTATTGCATTTGATAGTTCTCTTTTGTAGAGAAATCCTTACTTGTGTGGGATCTATAAATAAACAAGGGATACAAACTGTTTCTCAGCAATATCTCTTCAAAGGGGAACAAGGATTTGTTTAGCAATATCTCTTCTTGGTTTATTTCAATAAATAAATGTCCAATTCCATGTTGTAGAATAAACTTCAAAACCTCTTAGGGATATCTCTATTACGATAAATATTACGATAAGAGGATAAACACAAATTGATTTGGTAGAATAATATTTACAGACTATGGTTTGTTGGAGTGAACTTTGAAGTCTTTTCCTACATAATCATTTATTTATTGTCAATTTGGAGTTGAATTTTTTTCAACATTACAAAAACCTTGGAGGACAAATGTGATTATTTTTTTTATGTTTCATTTTTTTTAGCAAAATCTTGTTTCTTAAGATTTTGACTTCAAACTTTTTATAGGTTGGAACTCAAGGTTGAAAGCAAGGTTGACATCAAGTTTGAAACTAAAGGTTGAAACTAAAGGTTAAAATCAAGGTTGACATCAAGGTTTAAATTGAAGGTTGGCATCAAACGAAAACGAAGGTGAATGGAGTGGAGTTGGAGATATTTTTTGAAATCAAGACTTGGAAAAAGCATTTTTTAATGCTTATTTTTAAATCTTAGAGCTTCAATTCAGTACCCTTTTTTTTTGTTTTAAACCAACTCACATTTCCTTTTGGGTTTAAAATTAACCACTTGACTTGATCTTTTCAAAATTGGTTAAAAAGAACCTTAGACATTTACTAGATTTCAATTTGGACTTAAAATTGAACAAGCCAAACTTCACATTTCAATTGGTGCTTTTAAAATGAACTCATCACTACTTTGAGGTACAAAATGAACAAGTCTCTTTCATATTTTGCAGTATTTTTCACAAATTAACATCATTGAAATGCGTATGCACTTCTCTCGCACTTCATAGTGATCTTGAGAATCAAAAGAATTATGGTGATATGAACTTGTGAAAAAGATTGCCTCCACATTTCAATTTGGGCACTTAAAATTGAACAAAACATGTGAGTGTGAGCATGACATATTGCGAAGGTTTTCCCCTTTGTTTTTCAACAAAGGTTGTGTAAACGACGGGATATGTTAGCTCACTTTTGTTTATCTTAGAGGAACTGCATTGTGGGAAAAAGTAATCACCAAGGGAACGACCCAACCGGGAACACACTAAAGCCAAGGGACTTCCACCCGGGATATAAGTGTGGATATTGGAACAAAGGCCAATATCATGAGGATTATTCTGACGAGATGGACAACAATGGACTCTCACCGATGTTGGATAATCCCCCATGAACGAAATGCCCGAATTAGAACCTTTTGTTTAGAAAAAGGCCAAAACCTTGTCTATCTTGTTGGTGCAAAAGGTCATGTCCTTTGAAGCTGCCCCACGTTATACATGCGGTCTTGTTGTGGAAATGGAAAGTATGCCATGAGAGATTCATGGGTACTAATGCTTGGCTAACCCGAATAAGTGAGTGTCGTGGAGGGGAGCCAGTATGGTCAAGCATTTAGCCATTCACACAAGATATGCACAGCTGGATTTATCCAAGTGGGAACCCAACAAGATATTGCCTCATCATCCTAGGATTGTAAAAGTGTTTGGGAAGAAATACATTGCTTGATCTTGAAAACATTTGAAAACAAACATTCATAGACCTTCAAATTTCAAACCCCTTGTGAGAAAAAAATAATCTTGACAAACTTGGACACTCTTGCTTTCCCTAGGGATCATATCTCTAGAGGTTTCTAAGTGCACAAATTCTACCATCATTTGTTTTCAATAAGGTTAAACATAAGAGACTTTTGCCCTATTTTCCTTGATTTCCACATAATGGACCTTATGGGATGAAGAAGAAAGTAGGACATTATACATTCAGTGTGAAAACATAATCAAGCAAGTGCTTTTGGTAAAAGGAATTCACTAAGACAAGATAAAAGACAAATTGGATTACACATGTGTTTTCTAACATGATTTCCTGCAAAATCAAAATCCCAAAACCAAAGTTCAAGAAGCTTAGTCTGAAAGCTCATGACGAGCGTCTTGAGATCCTAAGTTGTATGAATTTTACTATCAATAGAATCCTGAACTTTTTGAAAGGTTTTCTTTCCTCCCATAGGAAATATAGTGTGTTCTTCAACACCGAGGTCTTGTAAGCAGAAGTATTTTTCTAGGTCAAGTCTAGGATCAAATTCAATCACTTTCATCCATCTCTCAACCATTAAGTCAATCAAAAGTCACCTCACCAATAGCTCTTGGAAACTTTGTAAACATTTGTTATGCTAAACTTCTAGGCGAAATCAAATCACTTTGTTTGACTTAACACATCTAGTCAAACCATCATCTTATATACGAGTTCTCTCTTGGATAATACAACTTCCTAGGGTTTACAAGTTCATCTTGTTTGGCTTAACACACCTAGCCAAATTATCAAATCATCCCCTTGTTTGACTTGATGCACTTAGTCAAACTACCATCTTGTAGGAGTTCACTCTATGGATAACACAACTTCCTAGAGTTTTACAATTACATTCATCACTTTTGTTTGACTTAACACATCTAGTCAAACTATCAATCCAATCACGATCAATCAAAGTCCTAAAAAGTTTAGCGTTTTGTTCAAAGTTTCTTTAAGAGTTCCATTCATCCGTATCACTCATCTTTCATTTATCTCATCCTCCTTATCACTTTGATCCTTCAATTATCCTAGTTCTTCACTTCTTTGAACCTAAGGTTTAGACCGATCTAAAGGATTAGAGGTTCATCTCTTACATTCTTCAAAATTGATCTTCATTTTATGGTTCAAACTTGATCTCAACACAAGAGGGACATGGAATATAAAATTGATCGATCCATCATGAGCAATTCAAGTCAACCAAACTATCCAAGTCTTGCAATACCAATTGATTATCGAAACTCACATTTATGCAATTCAAACATGGCATCATTATATCCTCCAAACTTCAGTGATACAAATGTGAGTATGCCCAATCTAAAGTTTGGAACACCTTTCTCAATGATATATTTAAATCCAAGTCCAAATCTGCAAATCTATCAACCAAACACTCAATGCATGAGTTTTCCAAACAACATTATCGCACCAAATCCATACATGCCAAATACAAGTTTGTTGAAAATGAACATTTCTAGTCCACACTTGGTGAACTTTGGTGTAGATATGCTTGCAAATCCCCCTAATGTTATTCAAAATCCTAGCAATATATTGGCAACTCCATATGTTGATTCAAGTCAAGGTAACACCATGCAAAATCAAGGCAATATGATTCTCAACCACAACAATGTTCAAAGTCAACGTATAATTCCAAATCAAAACAACATACCAAATCATCCCATTTTTCCATCAATATCGCAACAACAGGTGGCAACCATTCAAGCAACCCCAACAATCAACACCATCCCCAACCCACCACCACCACCACCAAAACACAGCACGACCAATCCATTCTCCATCATGTTGCAAGCCACTCAAGAAGCTTCCCGCAAAAAGGCACTCCAAAACCAACAAGTTGCACAAGTTGTGCAAGCCACACATGCCGCTTAGATGGCACAAGAAATCCAACAAGCACATGCTCAAGCACGAGCACAATTCCAAGCTCAGCAAGCACAAGCACAATACCAAGCTCAATTGCAAGCCCAACAAAAATCATTGTTGGCACAACAATGACACAACCAACAACAAGCATTTTTGGCTCAGTAGCAAACACAAGAATTACTCACTCAACAAAGCTTGTAATAGATTCCCACCACAATTCTTGAAATAAAAAATCAAGATCAATCTGTCAATAAGCACCTAGAAGATGTTTCCACCTCAACCAATGATCAAATCAACACACACCAAGAGCCAATTTTCAATCATGATCAAAACTCACTAATGATGCATAACAATTATCCAATTCAACAAATGTCAATATCACTTGATCCTATGGTTGAAGACATTGACAATTCCGTCACCACAACTATTGAATACAATGATCGAAACCAATTCATCAATGAGCACTATGAAGTTATGTCTACCCCATCTAGTGATCAAATCAATATACATCAAGAGCCATTTTTTAGTCATAATCAAGACCCCTCCTACAAAGATCTATTTCAAGGAGTGTTGGAATTGTTTGATCCCATTGACATAATCCATGATCCATTCACCAATGATCATTTTGGCAATGTCTCTACATCACCTTATGAGTTAGAGGACATATCTCAAGAAAATATTCCAAAGCATGATCAAAATCTTCCATCAAGGTCTAGCAATGGCCCTTCCAATGACATATTGACACCCCTCGACCACATGATTATGGAGAGTGAAGGAATCCCCAAAGATCAAAAGTATATTGAGCCACTTCCCATGCCTAAGGACGATGTCAAAGAATCCCTTCTAAGCAATCCATCCTTTGAAATCAACCCATGTCAAGAACTTGATCCAAAGCATGTTGAAAATAGTTCTAAAATCACTCAAGATCGAGAATTTGTATCTCCAAGATACTATAATGATCTAATGGGCACTCTGTTATCTGTACAAGATGCCACAAATGATGATTGTATCCATATAACACACACTCCTCCATCTACCCACAAGATGCTTTCTTTGGATGAACATGTAGATGATCTTCATTCAAAACAAGAGTCTCATACTCTTGACAACATTACCAAGGAACAAGAGTCTCCTACTCTTAACATTTGTACACATGATCAAGATATAGAGAAATGCAGAGACATATCAGAAATGGGTCATGAAGAAGGCTTCTACATAAGTCATGAATCAAAAACATCCTGTGAACTGAGTCATGAGGAAGACTTTTGTGTGGACAGTGAAGCATCAACGCTTCTTGAAGAAGTAGTACAATCTGGTATCTCACAAGATCAAGGCAAAGGTATCAATAAAGAAGTCATCCCACATGCGGAGGATCCTATCACTTATTAACTTGGATCACTTACCTTTCTTAGAGAAAGCTATCTCATCACTAAAGCAACTGTCACTTTTGAAAATCCACCACAAAGCAAAGGAGTAGCACCTTGTTTCCAAAGTAGATCATATCCTATTGTAGATAAATTTTTTGAGCAGATGACTTATCAAGGTAGGGGATTAGGCCTACACGAACAGGGTATTCTAGATCCAGTGCAGATTATTAGCAATCCTAAACATCAAGGCCTTGGTTATTCGACAATTAAGGGATATGAACATATCAGTGATAATTCCACAAAACTGGGGGCAACTTCGTCTCGAGCAAATTTCAACATAGGGGGCACGAATAATCCTTATGATGAAAGCAGTGCCAATACTACAACCCGCCACGTCATGAATCTCCATCCACCCATAACCCCATCAACGAATTGGGACCAACAACAAAAGAGAGACTTGAATCAAAGCATGAAGAATGTTATCAAAGAAAAAGAAGCTAAGAAGCATATCGGACAAATCAAATACATGTGGATACCAAAAAATACAAAGAATGATTATCCCTATAAAACTCCATTAGTCGAAGAAACTATGGGGCAAAATAAACAAGGGAAAATTATCCATCAAAGATGTCCACAAAGGAAAAAGTAGGCTTCTCAAGCAACATACAAAGTGTATTGAGTAGTTGGTCCTAATTCTATGCACACTTCCATATCCACCCATCATTGCTCATCTTCCCAAGTTTGGAGAATCAAAGGTACCAAACCATCAACCAATCCATATTTTATCCCTAAACACACTCCATCCACACCTCCACACATGATATCCAATTCTCACATTGACCATGTATTGGAAGCGACTCTTCATCATAAGGATTCAGAAGGCACTCTATTGCGATGTGTGCACAAAGACAAAGTTAACTCCGGTATCGACAAAGCAAAATAGATTTCTCAAAATTTGCTTTCGAATGCACGTATCTTGGCAAAGCAGCTTCTTCAAGTAGGATATCGATGGCATGTTATGATAGAAGCATCAACATCAGCTTAAAATCTCTCAGAAAATACAAAAAAATGTCCTGAAAAAATGGTCACCTTGATGAAAACCTGGCAAACAGGCGTCTTGGCGACAACAAGAAAATAAAAAAATTAAAAAATCCAAAAACAATTAGAAAAAGGATTGAAAACAGTAAAGAAAAAAATCGTCCTCCAGTGAAAACCACTACGATGGCGCTTTGGATAGGTACCATGATGAAAACCTAGCAAACAGGCGTCATGTGTACAATCGAGCATCTACATGTGCCATTTCAGGAGAAAGCATCTTATCGCATCCATAATAAAGCTAGCATTCCATCCATATCATTCGTTCATCTATGAACTATTTAGCCAACCCAATACCATCCATCTACCTCGTCTGGATCTTGATGAAAATTTTGGAGTGTACTTTAAACTTGCTTATGGTAAACGTCTTGACATGGGTCCTTTTTCATTGATCCCATCCTACCCGACGCTATTTGAACCTTAAACCATTATCCAAAGGCGCATCCGCTTTTTGAACACCTTATCTTATCGTAAGATGATCCATATCCATATATCTATACATCTATCCAAGAATCTGCTCATGGCCATTCAAACATTGCTAGACACTAGGGGCAGATATTTACATCTTGCTTCGGGAATAAATCTTGATCTATATCTTCACACTTATGTGGTGATCTGAACTTTGGAAAACATGAAATCAAATTGGTTAAGGAATTTGTGAACCAAAAAATCCAAATCACTAGCCCATGGCATATTTTGATAGGAAGACATTCCCTATCATGCTCTATCTTTTGTCAAACATCAATCCAATAATCAATATCAGTTGCGTCTAATGCGCACGTCAGCATCACATCAAATCATCGAAACAATTTTTCTCCAAATCAAGCTTCATCAATCTTGATCAATCGAATCCAATCAATCATCACCTTGTTTGACTTAACACACTTAGTCAAACTATCATCTTGTGCACGAATTTACTCTAGGATAACACATCTTCCTTGGGTTTTACAAGTTCATTATCATCACTCTGTTTGGCTTAACACACTTAGCCAAATTATCAAATCCATAATCACCTTGTTTGGCTTAACACACCTAGCCAAATTATCCTTTTGTACAAGTTTATTCTAGGATAACACAACTTCCTAGAATTTACAAGTGTATTATCACTTTTGTTTGACTTAACACACTTAGTCAAACAAGCAATCCATTAATCTGATTGATCAACAATAAGCTTGGTTTTCAACAAAATCCCAAAACAAAGCACTGATATCATCATGTATCCATATCATCACATTGTCAAAATCATGCAAAAATTCAAAAACATTCAAAAAACTCATCAAAATTTCAAAAACATTCAAAAAAAAAATCAAAAACCAAAAACATTCAGAAAATTCATCTGAAAATCAAAAAAAATCCAAATCATTCAAAAAACTCAAAAACATGTCGAAATAGTAGAAAATCTTCAAAAATTTCATCATTAAGTCTTGTTAGTTTTTCACCTTGTCGAACTGCATCATCTCTGAGCTTGAACGTAGGCAAGGTTGATCTTTGATCATCCCCCGACACAGTTGGGGCTAGTCTTTTAGGCATCCATCACAATGACATCCATCTGCCAATCTAGTTAGGCGTCCGTCGCAGAGGCATTTGTTTGTCCATCTAGTTTACATTTTAGGATTTTAGGCGTCCGTCGCAATGGCAATCTATTTTCCCATCTATCTCATTAACAGTCAAGTCAATTGGAGTCTGAACTACATTGTCTCTGAGCTTAAATGTAGGCAAGGCCATCCTTGATCAGCCCCCGAGACACAAAATTCAAAAAAATTCGTAAATCTTGAAAATACCAAAAACATTTGTAAAACATCTCAAAAAATTCCAAAAACAGCCTCAAAACGTTTGAAAAACCCAAAATGGTGCACTCGTCTCATCCCGCTTTCACCCGCAATAAACATTGCTCATAATAAAGTCAATTGTCACTTTCACCCTTTGGTGAGTCAGTCAGAAGCAAGTTTAGTAGGTTCCAAAGTGAACTACCTAATCATCAAAGTCTCAAAAGTCTAAGTCAGTAAGTCAGCAAGTTGGTCAACTCAGAGTATCAATAGCTTATCACCCAATTAGTCCCACCAAAACCCTGATCACTACATGTCCTAGGATGAAACTTTCCCACGATGGACATAAGCATCAGGTACCTCGCAGTAGTTTAGCGTTGGCTAGTGGTACAAAGAACATCAGTTTGTTTGTTTATTTTATCTTGGTCTTGTTTGGACTTATCGTAGTTTGTGCTCATTCCAAGGACCTCTCGATGATGCCTAAACAAAATAGGTTTAGAGAGAAAGGAATGGGGCAATGATCATTATCTTTTTATCTACTATGCTTGTTGGATATTCTTGTAAAATAACTTCATCATGCATACTTTTTTTTGTTTGTAGGAAGGATGTTTTAGGTATCTTGTTGACCACATAAGAAGGCTTGCCTTTTTATGTTTTGGCCCGAGATGTCTAAAATTTCTGAACTGCATTCTGAATAAGGTTATGTTTGTCAAGTGTGAACAAGAGTACTCCTATCTCTTTGACGAGTCAAAGTCCATCACACTAGGTGCCACGCCATCCTGGTTCTTAATACCTTGATGCATCTCACCTACGTGTGTTATCAAACATAAAGAAAGGTATGCTCTTTTCCCATCCTTGGATAAGCAATACATCATCATCATTCATCCTCATATCCAATAAAGTCTCGACGACTAGTGGACTTGTTGGACCTCTGCATCTTCTTGAATTCAAGGGTTTATCCCTCTCATTCTTCTATCCTCTTTCGCGCTAACAATGCATCCATCCTGCATCCACACTCTAATCTTGCATAATCACGTCATCTCATTTTCATAATCATTTAAGTTGTTTAGGCTAATATAAATTTGTTATTCTAAGCATCTTCCAAACATCTCATTGGCATCATCATTATCATATAGTCTCGTCATCCATACATCCATTTTGAACCTCTTTATCGTGAGATCCACCTCAAATCAAATCCTTTCACTCGATCTCTCGAGGGGGCAATGTACTAGCGTATTTCTTTTCGCTGGGGCATCTGGAAAATCAGAATTTTTTTAATTTTGATGTCAGTGGCATCATTCTTTGAACCAATGCAAAAAGTACATTGCTTTAAAGAGGGGCAAAATGTAGACATGCAAAACTAACATTATGCATCCAATTTTGCTATTAATCAATTAAAGCAATTTATTGATTAAATCCTAAGGTTCATCAGACATAATTAAATGAAATTATTTAATTAAGTTCCTAAAGTTCTTCTTATTTGATTTAATAAATCAAACTGATTTGAAATCAAATATCAAATCCCTAAAATCCCTCAAGTTAATTAATCTAAATTTAATTAACTTCTAAACATAATTACCATTCTCTAGCTTTTGACTCAACTAGAGTCAAATCTAAACTCCTAACTAACCCACCCACTTGCCCAATAAATCAATTTATTTGATTTATTAAAAAGACTTATTTTCCCTCAATAACTCTCATCTTTGACTTTTTTGGACAAAGATAATTCCCCCCAAAACCCTCAACAACATGCATTTATTGCATTTTTTCAAATTCAAATTGGCACATTGGCCAAGATTTGTACATTTCTCACCCTCTCACACCTTGACAAGTGGCATCTTGTCATTGGCCCATGAATGATCCCATATTCATCAATTTGGCCTCTCCTCTCTTCAAGTTCAACTATAAGTTGAAGGCTTCTCTCCTTCAAACAACAACACTTTTCATGCAAGGTTACTCTCCACATAAGAGAACTAATCTTGCTCATCACAACAACACAATTTGACAACACATCTTTAGGAAAGGTTACTCTCCACATGTGAGACCTAATCTTGCTCTTCATTTGGCATCTTTTGCTTATCATGGATTGGGAAAGGGCAGCTTCCTACACAAGTAAGTTGCGCCAATCCAATATGGGATAGGTTTATTTCATGTTTTACATGTTTTGTTCATTTTTGTCATTTAGTTGCATTTGAATCATGAAGTATTATCTCATATGGATGTTGTGATTTACTAAAAATGCTAACCTTGTGTCAATGTTATAAGCAGCATTTTGCAGATTTTAGCATCCATGGTACCTGATGGATTTCCACCTGTAAGGAGTATTAGTCATTGCATGGATCTGATTCTTGGATCTCATTTTCCTAACAAAGGAGCACACTGAATGACACCGATAGAGAATGAGAAGTTGAATAAACAAGTGCAATAATTGTTGAGGAAAGGTTTGATTAGAGAAAGCTTAAGTCCTTGTGTAGTCCCTACTATATTAGCACCTAAGAAGGAGGGAGAGTAGATGATGTGTAGAGACTCTAGAGGCATAAACAAGATCACAATGAAGTATATATTTCCTTTGCCCTAGATGGATGAAATTATGGATTGCTTGAGTGGAGCCAAGTACTTTACAAAGTTAGATTTGAAGAGTGGTTATCATCAAATCAAAATCAGAGAAGGGGATGAGGGGAAAATAGAATTTAAGACAAAGAAAGGATTGTATGAATGGTTTGTAATTCCCTTTCAACTAACGAATGCACTGAGTAATTTCATGAGGTTGATAAATGAGGTATTGAGGAAATTCATGGGTAAGTTTGTAATTATGTATTTGGATGACATCTTGATTTTTTCTAAGACGAAAGAAGACCATTTGTTGCATATAAGACAAGTTTTGTAGAGGTTGAGAGAAGATCAGTTGCTAATAAACATTAAAAAGTATAGTTTCATGAAGGAAGAATTGGTATATCTGGGATTTGTGATATTTTTGGATGGATTGAAGATGGATCTTGAGAAGGTAAGAGAAATTATTGAGTGGCCTACATCTAAAATAATTGGAGAGGTAAGATCATTTCATGGATTGGCTAGTTTCAACCAAAAGTTCATTAGGAATTTCAATTCTATTTGTAGTCCTATGACAAAAAAAATGAGAGGAGATACAAAGGATTTTACATGGACATCTGGAGTGGAATTTATTTTTGAGTTGTTGAAACAAAAGGTGATTGAGGAAACTTTGTTGGATTTACCAGATTTTAGTAAGGTATTTCAAGTAGACTGTGATGCAAGTGGAAATTCAATTGGAGCAGTGCTAAGTCAAGAATGAAGACCAGTAGCTTATTTTTGTGAAAAGTTGAATGATGCTAGGAGAAGATATTCAGTATATGATCAAGATTTTTATGGCATAGTGAAATATTTGAATAAGTGGAGATATTACTTTCTATCTAAGGAGTTTGTGTTGTATACATATCATTGGGCTTTGTAATATTTGAACATTCAGGGTAAGTTGAATGAGAATCACATGAGATGGGTGGAATTCTTGTAGAGTTACACTTTTATTTTCAAGAATATGAGTGGAAAGTCAAATAGAGTTGTCGATGCTTTAAGTAGGAGAAGGAATTTGTTGATATGGATGAAAGTGGAAGTGTTAGTATTTAAAGAATTGAAGAAATTGTATGAGGAAGACCCAGATTTTGTAGAACCTTGGAAAGCTTGTAAAGAACCAACCTTGGAGGATTAGATTTGGTGTTTGGATTATTTCATTTAGAAGGATATGTTGTTCAGAGGAAATCAGTTTTGTATACCCTAAAGTTCAATGAGGGATAAATTGGTGAAGGAGAAACATTGTGGAGGATTATTAGGACACTTTATAATTGATAAGACCATGGCATTGGTAAGTGAGAATTAATTTTGGCCATAGATTCATAAGAATGTTAGGAAATTTGTGCAGAGTTTTAGAGTTTGTCAAGTTGCAAAGGGAAGTAGTCAAAATGTTGGATTGTATAAACCTTTGACAATACTAGAGATACCTCGTGAAGATATCAATATGGATTTCATACTTGGTTTAACTAAGAAAAAAAGAGGTAATGGTTTAGTATTTTTGGTGGTGGAATTTTTTTATAAGATGGCACATTTCATACCTTGTAAGAAAACAATAGATGTAGTACATGTAGCAGACTTTATTTTTAGAGAAGTGGTTAGATTGCATGGATTACTTAGGAATATTATTTTAGATAGAGATACAAATTTTGTTTGTTACTTTTTTAGAACACTTTAGAAGAGTTGGAGACAACTTTGAGGTTCATTTCTACCTTTCATCCATAGATTGATGGACACATAAAGGTAGTAAACAAGAGTTTGGGAAATTCGCTAAGATGTTTGGTTGGAGAGAAAACTGGATGTTGGGATTTAGTCCTTGCTCAAGAAGAGTTTCCCTATAATAATTCAGTGAACATAAGTACTGGGAAGATACCTTTTGAAATTGTTACTAGGATTCATCCTAGAGGTATATTAGAGTTGCAAGAAAAAATAAAGAAGATAAAAGGAGTGTAGAAGTAGGAGAATTCACAAAAAATATGAAGAAAGTGCATACTCAAGTGAAGTATCAATTGGAAGGAATGAACCAAAATTATAAGGAAAAAGCAAATGAAAAGAGGAGACATAAGGAGTGTGAAGTTGGAGATGAAGTGATGATGTATTTAAGGAAGGAAATATTTCTGGTTGGCCCATAAAGTAAGCTCAAGATGAGGAAGTTTGGACCCTATAGTATTTTGAAGAAATTTGATTCAGGAAATGCATATGAAGTAGAGTTACTAAATGACATGGGTATTTCACCTATATTCAATGTTGCAGATCTTCATCAGTACCATAAAGCAGAATTCAGTGAGGACAATAAAGAAAAATTGGAAGAACAACTTCCTAAACAAAAATCAGATGATATAGAAGAGATTTTGGATGTCAGAGATGGGAGGAAAACTTGTGGAAGGCAATACAATGAATATCTTGTGAAATGGAAGGGTAGACCAATGGAAGATTCTTCTTGGATTTCTCAAGCTTAGGTAGACTGTACTAGTTTTCCTTTGGCCCCTACAAAGTGAGGGACTCACTTTTCATTAACCCTAGATTTCTAATGTAGGAGCATCCTTGGTTCTCAGCAATCTTGTATCAACCAAAAATATTTCCATTCAGGTTTTTGTTCTTGTTCAGTTCTTTTCTAGTTCAAGTTGGTAGATCTGGTGTTTCTTCATGTTTTCTCACCAGATATTGTGTACCTATGGTTTCATTGTGGACATGTTCAATTTCCTTATTCCATTTTTTCAGCTCTATTGGATCTATCTTGGACAAGTTATCACTTTCAGAGTAAGTGACAGTTTTTAGAACTAGCCCCAGAATAACTTCAAACCTAACGGCTACTTGGATCAATCATGGATCTCTCATGTAGCTTATGGATCCTCATGGTATGTTTCTATTTTTTTCTTGGAGATTCCCTAACCTTTATTTTAGGTCCACACTTCATCATATGCATCTACCATGGAAGAAATTTGAATTTGAGGCCGACCTATTCCTGCACATGTTACTTTTCCTTCATTAGAGATTGTAAATATCTTTGGATGATGCAAATTTTTCTTGAATTTATGATATGATAAAAATCTTGTAATGAACCATTAGAATAGTAATCAATCAAGATAAATTATAATAATAATATTGTAGGGTTTGATTTGTAGGATTTTTTCTCACATGTATGAGCACTGTATTTTGAGCATATTGTAATCAGGCCTGTGAGTCAAATCTATAAGCCCAGATGTATCCGACTATGTTTAATCGATATTTATAATAATAAGGTTAGCATATGCATTTGTCTCCAATTTCTATGTTGCTTCTATTGTGTTACTCTCATTGCACAATCTAGTTTGTTCTCTTTGAGGACCCACCTTCCGTGACTACACCAATTTAATAGGTCTTGCCATGGATTGGTTTTCTCATCTACCTATCGACATAAAAACTTTCCAAGAAATTACTGATAAATTCATTGGTAAGTTCTCCTTCAACCTTGACATGGATATTAGTTTAGAAGAATTGTAAATTCTTAGAAAAAAAAGGAGAATATTTCACCAATTTCATACAATGGTTGAGACAAAGATCTATTAAGAGCAAGTGGCCTCTTCCTGATGAACAAAAAGTGGGAATCATCATATCCAATTTAGACCTTGATCTATCTTTCAACTTGAAAATGCAGTGCATCACATCTTATGATGAGCTTGTCCCTAGATCCCTTAACACTGAGAGAGCTCTAATCTCATAGGGGAATACTTAAGCTTATAAGGATAATCATCCATCAACCAATTCAAATGCCAAGCATCATGTCTAGGATAAGAACAAGAACCTAACAAATGATGATGTGGTAGATGCTAAGGTAGTCCTAAGCGCTCCTAGACCAAACAATAATTAATTTTCTAACATTCAACCGATGGTGCAACAAACAACACCTCCTCAGAAGAATCAGATCAACAACACCAACATGCAAAAAAGGTGAACCACAAAAAAAGAAAAACTATCCTAAATGAAAGTACACATAATTCTCTGAACCCATCGAAACCATCATGAAGAATTTGGTAGAGTCAAATCTGATAACACTTCCCAACTTTGAAAACTACCAAGACCCATAAGAGAAACCATCCTAGTACAATGAAAATGATCTCTATGAATTTCACAAAATCAAAGGACACAATGAAAAACTACACGAGACTCAAGAATATCATCCAAGACCTCATAGAGAATGATACCATATTTTCTGAAGTATCAAATTTGAATCAGGACCGAGTAAGATATACGAGAACCCTATGTTAGATCATAACAAAGTGAACAACAACGAAAAAACTATGGATTACACAAATGTACAACATATCTATTCCAATGTCATCACTTCTTTTGATAGCATCATCCCTATTGTCACCATTAAAGAATATAGTGTGGAATATGGAGTCACCACAAGACATGGAAAAATTACTGTCCAAAGAGTCTCATCTCAATCTAGGGAATAGCCTAATTTTCCCATGTGCATCCAATCCTAGAAAGTACAATCTCCTAGACCAACTTAAGAAGACCCCCACATAGATATCAATCTTAGGGATATTAAATCTATCTCCCATACATAGGGAGATATTGGAGAAATCTTTGTATAAGTCATCCATCCCCAAGGATATTGACACTAATCAGTTTCAAGCTATGGTGGGGCATATCACTAATCACCTACTCACCTTCTCAAAACATGACCTCCCACAACAACCATCCCATAACCATGCTTGACACCTTGAGCTTATTATTCATAAAAATAAGGTAAAAAGTGTCTTAGTAGATGGAGGTGTTGGTTTGAACATTTGTACACTACAGTCAATCAAGAATATGGGATATTTAGAGGATACTATTAAGAAAGAAGAGAGTACCACCGTCAAAGGATATGATGACCAAAAATAGGTATTGAAAGGTATCATTACACTTCCCATCTAAGTAGGGCCTCTCATTGTAGAAACTACATGTCAAGTTCTAGATATTCATCTTCCCTATAACATCCTACTTGGCTGACCATGAATCTATCCCTTAAAATTTGTAGCCTTGACCTATCATCAATGTGTAAATTTTCCTTTCGAAGGTAGAGAGATTACTATCCATGGAGTTCTTGAGCTCTTTTACTATTTCAAGAATCTTAAGGCCAAGTTCTATAATATACCCCAAGTACCCAAGAATGATGAAGGGCCTACACCATGTACCTCATTTTCTGACCCATCATCCCTTGCATCAACCTCATAAGTGAAAACATCCATTGTACAGAGTATACCTGACATCAAAGAAATGATCTAGGATGGTGGTTGTGGGATATACCAAGTATTGAAAAACACTTTTGTCTTAGGAGATTTACCTATTTCTCCTCAGTCTCATGGGAAACCCACATCTAGCACCAAAGAGCCTGAAACAATCAAGATGGTATCTACTACCTTCACCAAGTGGGGAGATCTAAATCAAGAAGATATCAATGGGGACAATGTCTCTAAAATCCTCTATCATGATGAATGAATTATCCATGCTCTTCCCATGGAAGATGACAACAAATAATTACATCTAATGAAGGGATGGGGCTATAACAATAATGAGAAGCTAGGACAAAATGAAAATGGATTTCTAGAACTCATTGTTCTTGAGAAATGACTGAAGAATATTGGTCTAGGTTGTACTAGTATAAATTTCACCATTATTGGGAAAGATACTTCCACTAAACAAGACGAGGCTTCCTCTTGGTTATCTACATCATGTGATACAACCTTATATCACTTACCTCTTGATGTTGCTGACCTATTTGAGAATAATTCCCTCATCATTTATCCATAACATCCTTTTCTCCGAGAAAGAAACCAATTGAAATATGCCTAGTATACCCACAACTCACTAACATGGACCAAAAAGGACCATCGATTCTATATTTATTAAAAAATAATGAAGCAATCTCATAATTTATGGGACTCCACACCAACTTACCATGGGTAGATCACAAATCAGGATTTGACATAGAGCTAGAAATAGGGGCGTATTATGGGGAGATGATTGAATCCTTTAGTCACAAAATTAATGAAATGAAACTAACATCTAGATCCTTGAGTGAAAACCAAATTGTTGCACTCTCTAAACCTAAAATAGTAAAAAAAAAGGATGCATCCAAAGGTGAAAACCTCTCTGAGGCACCCTAGGATGAGGTTTTCAATCTCCCCCTTAGTGAAATGCATCTAGAGAAGTCGGTAGTGCTATTAGAAAAGGACACTTTAGTCAATGTGGGAACAGAAGAAGAACCTAAGATCACTTTCTATGTTGAGTCCATGTTGGATGAAGAACAAAAGAACCTAGCATCATTCTTGAGAGAGAGAAGAGATAAATTTTCATGTTCATACATAGATATTGTAGGCCTTGATCCTTAAGTGGTGCATCACTTAAAGCAGTCTATCTAGAAGCCAAGACAATCGTACAAAAATTATGGAATATGCATCCCCATATAGCACTTTTGGTGAAAATAGAGTTACAAAATCTTCTTGACGTTGGATTCATCCAACCGATAGATTATCTAGAGTGGGTTTGAAACCTAGTACTAGTCTCAAAAGCCACTAGGGGCATCAGAATCTATATGGACTTTAGAGACAAATAAAGCATGTCTGAAGGATGATTTCCCACTTCCTAACGTTGACCTCATTGTGGACTTAACAATAGGTAATGAAATGCTATCACTCATGGATGGTTTTTCAGGCTACAGTCAAATCATGATCACCAAGGAGGATCAACACAAAATGGAATTCACTTGTCTATGGGAACATATTGCTAGAATGTGATGCCATTCAGGTTAAAGAATGCAAGAGCAACCTATCAAAGAGAAATGGCCCTCATCTTTCATGACATGATCCACAAAATAGTTGAGGATTATGTGGATGATATTTTGGGAAAATAAAAGAAAAGAAGTGAGCACATACCAATATTAGGACCCATCTTTGATAGGCTTGAAGAGTAAATGGTATGAATGAATTCAAAAAAGTGTTTCTTTGGGGTTACATTAGGGAAACTTCTTGGCTTTATCATCTCACAAAGAGGGATAGAAATTAATCTAGAAAAGGTAAAATCCATCCTTGACATGGAACCACCACAAACACTGAAGAAGATGAGAGGATTACAAGGAAAGTTGTAGTCCATAAAATTGTTCATAGCAAAACTATCAGGCAAGATACACCCCTTTTCACATCTTCTTCATAAAGAAATAAATTACAAGTGGGATGAGAAAAGTGATAAAGCTTTCCAGTAGATCGAACATGATCTACTAACATCTCCAGCACTCATGCCACTAATACCAAACAAACCATTGATCATATATATCTTGTTGGATGTTGTGATTGTGTATTGATCCTTTTAAATGTGCTACAAATTCTGGTTGGTTTTATGTCCTATCTACCTACTACCCTTGTTTTTTGGGGTCAAATGTTAGGGTTTAGGAGTTTACTACCCTTGCTAAAATCTTCACAACTCTAGAACCCTTGTGTTATATTTTCACCTGTTACTCCAAGTTGCTAGTTTCTTAAGTCATCAATTAAGCCTTTTATGTCATGCATCTATTGACCCCGTTTACCTAGCTCATCAGTCTTTTTCCATGTCAGGACTTAGTGTTAATTTTTCCTAATATTGGGTTGATAAATTTCCAAAATTTTAGACTTACATCAGAATTTTATGCCTTAAGGGTTCCCCCCCCCCCGTGTGCCTAGTCGGTCCCCTTTTATAAATAAATTTTTTTTATGTGCAAGCTTATGGACCATCAGACCGATGGTTCTAATCTCAACTGTTCCCCGTTGGCCTCACAGGGATTTACAATGACATCACTAAAGTATGGCAAGGTGTGTGAGATGTCGCCACTTGTAATGTATGGTGATGGGGTCTGGTTTGATTTCACTAGTTTTATTAATAAAGGCTTTCAAATTGATGGTTTTCTTGTGATAATGAGGATTAATTGTGGTCATTCCTCACTGATTGCGTATAGTTAAAATAATTGTTTTAAAATTTATGTGAGGTGTGTGAGTCAATGACATGTGGAATCGCTTGGCAGTATAAGGTCCTTGGTTTAGGCCTACAAGTGACGTACATTTTTTTCAACTAGGAGGTGTCTCATTGGCCGATGGGCCTACCGTATGGTGACATGTAATTTTCAAAGTTTTTTTACTCAATTTGAGTCGTTTAACATGAAAACTCACCAGTACATCAACCACCCAATTTCAAAATATTGAATTAAGCATGTGAAGGTTTTTTGAGCTCTACAAATGACATATATTAATGGCACATGCTTTTCAATAGATATCAACTTGATTTCCATGTGTACGATGGGTTATCTCTATCCAATTATGATCAAAATTACTTTGATTTCCATGAACTTGGAAACTAACAATGGTGAAATCAATGTCATAAAATAATCATTCACTCACTCTATGCTACAATTGGAGGATTGATGATCACTTCATCAATTTTCTAAATAAATGCTTGTTGGTTATTTATATTACATCATAGTAACTGGGAGTTTGAGTTCCTTTGTGTTTCTGCATCATGCCATTGATTGGATTTGTAAAGGTTTTGGGTATAAGAAAGTCTCAGGAGGAGATGAAACAACATGAACAAAGCACTATTCCTAGCACTCTTGAATCTAAGGAAGAAGACACAAGGTCCCTCCCAGGTCTTGTTAGGATCAGACCTCAGCTGAAAGGTCAAGTTCCGTGAGTGAAGCTAATGGGCTATGGAAAAGAATAGGGGTCTATGGAGCATAGTGATGGATCAAAGGATAGGCCTAGTTTCGAGCAAGGCTCTTTGGGGGAGCATGAACCACCCACTAAATGTTTTGGAAGCTCTAGTAGTGATGGTACCGAGATTGATTCCAATTATCACAACTACCTTGTGGCTTTCACTGAATTGGCTAGTGTGGATGAAGAGGTCCGTGTGGTAACTCCAATTACCATGGTGGCACAATGTTTTTTCTCTGATTCTAGTTTGAAAAGGTTGTTGATGAAGTAAAAGTGGTGTTTCCACCTCCCATTGAGGCAAAGACTTGAAGTAATCATCTGTATCATGGTCGTGGTGTTGGTTTGGGATCTAGGAGTTGATGTTGTCTTTTGGGTTCTCCAATTTTGTTCTGGTACTGTTTCTATTTCTTCTTGGGTGTGATGTGGACATATACGACAAAGCCTGAGTGGTGTTTTCTTCCAATTATGGTGTTAATGACTGGTTACTAAGGTTGTAACTATTTTGATTCCCTTGTTCATCGAATGATTACATTCAATTGGGTGGGAATTGCGAAATGCAGTTGAAATTCCATTTTTTGAAATGAAATTTTTCAAAATTTAAATGCATTGAGCCCAAATCTTGTCGCTCTCATGTTCTATAAAGGAGGTCGCAAGGCTCATTTGTAGGGTCGGATTTTTGAATCCTGAAGGTCTAGGTGGTATATACTAAATGCATATAATGCATAATTTGGGATAAGTTAGCAAGTAAATTTTCTTGGGGAGGGTTTGTATATGGGATAGTATTAATATGTCATATATAATTACTGATATCCAAATAAATCTAAAAAATTTAAGGAAATTTCTCTCCTATGTGTGTTGTGAAAATCATGAATGGAATTATCAAGGGTTTTTTTATTTTTCTTCAATAGTTCAATTGAATGTATGGTTCTATTTATTTCTTTAACTTAATGAGTTAATCAAATTCTTGGGAAAGGATTGTAAGTCTGTAACAATGTGCTAAGGATATGATAAGGAGTGATACTTTGAATACTATGAATTTTCATGATGTAATGCATTGTGAAAGTTATTCACTGATATGAGGGTTAAATTACATATAACTGAATATTTTATGTATGACTCCTACCCAATTTGATGAGGAACTAGCTGGTTCATTTAGGTTTTTTTAAATATTGAAAATTAGAAAAAACCTATACGTGGATTCAAGGTCAGAACATTAAATAGTTCAAATTCTATCCGTTTTGAGATGGAAATCTCATATAGTGCCCTTACTACTAGAAAATATACAATTATTTGTGTAAAGGTCGACCAAGCCTTTGATAAACCCTATGTATTTACACTTATTAGGAATATATTTATGTGTTGAAGTGTTCTTGCAACAATGGTTATCAAATGAGCACAAATAGTAACACCCTCCTTGGCCTCACATAGCCTAAAGAGTAGGGGTAAATCCCTCAGAATCTTTACTTGTTATTTGGCCACTAACTTTGTAATCCTTGAACATAGAGATTGGCTACCTCTTAGAGAATTGTAGGGTTTAGCTAAAAAAATGACCAAGAGATCCTATATATCTTATTGGATGTTGTGGTTGTGTTGCTAATATGTGGTTTTCATTGATGTCAATACTATTAGCATTAATGTCTTAAAGACTATATATGTCAAGGATATTGGGAAAATTATAATAAAATATGTTACAAGTTGTTTGTGAAGCAATGAAGATTAGTATGATGGAAATATCCATATGTTGATGGTGAGAATTTGTGCATTAAAGGGTTTGTTGAAAAGATTATCTAGTTTATCTATTGAAAGTTTCAAAGGTGCACATGAAGATTTGAGCAAGTTATAAATTTATTTGTCCCGACAATTATTTTGTTATTGTAGCTGGTGTTCATGGAAGAAGATAATGTGATTCTGGTAATTTGATTTGTTGTGTACATTCTTGTGGTTTTCATGGATTTTCATAGATAGTGTTCTATATATGTTTCATGTTTTCATTGATCGTTGTGCTCACGATCTTAGATTTTCTCTTGCATTTTTGTGTTTTTCATGTTCATGGATTAGGAGTGTTTGTAGCATGTTGTGGATCTTTGACAAAGAATCTTTAAAGGTTTTTTGTGTATGAGGACATTTTTTTGGGTCTCTACTATGTTGTGGCCAACCTTGGTTGATTCACATTAATAATATTTATTCTTTTGGGCCAATATTTTTTATTCATTTCATTATTTTTTTGAAGCCGGCATGAAGCGATCTAGTTTCTTGTTGCAGATATATAAGTGATTGTTTCATCATTGGAAAGTATGCAAGTTTGAAGTGTACGAGTGCTATGTTCCAATAAGGTTTAGATCATTCGAAGGTAGAGAAGAGTGTGAAGAAGAGTGAAGAAGAGAAAAGAAGTATGCATGTCCTTAACTATAACTGTAATAAGGAATTAACAGATGCTACTCTTTGAGTTCAAATTCATCAGATGGATTTAATCTAAATGTTTCTCTAAGATAGTGATTCTTCCCTTGTATTTGAGTAGTGAGCTCTAGGAAGTGTTCCTAAGCAAGTCTATTCCTCATTTATTCTTCTTATACTTTTAATAGGGTATAAACTTGTGGACTGATCTCCACCATGGTTTTTTTCCCTAACATGGTTTCCACACAAAAAATCTTTGTGTTAATGTGTTTTTTATTTATGATTTCATGGTTATTAATCAGATCTTAGAATAAGGGTTAATAAGTTTAATAAAGATTGAAATTTTATGAAAAATGATTCATCCCCCCTCTTATTTATTTTCCCTTGTGCTGCCAAAAATTGGTATTAGATTAGGTTCCTTGGAAAAATTTAAATAGCTTGAGGAGATCTAGGATGGTGACATATAAGAAGGATAGTCTGAGAGTTGATGGAACAAACTATTGTCTGTGGAAGACTCAAATGGAGTGTCATCTGATATGCATTGGTGAATCCTACTAGAACATTACAAGTAATAGGTATGTTATTCCTCAGAATGGTCTTACTACTACTGGTAAGATTAGGGATGATGAATATAATATCGTGGCTAAGGAAGCATTGCTTAGTGCTTTGACTGATTCTGAGATGAGAAATGTTATGGATCTAAAGACTTCTTATGAGATCTAGAAAAATTTGGAAACCTTGTATAAATGTGATGCTAATGTGAATTTTTACAAAGACTGAAAGGGAAATATGAAATGTTGAAAATGGGTGATGATGATAACATTACTAATTTCATGCAAAGGGTGAATGAGCTTGTGTGTAGTATCAGATATGTTGGTGGATTGTTGGAAGAATCAATGATTGTTGATAAAGTGCTTAGATCCTTGCTTGTTGCATACAAATTCAAAGCTACAGCTATTGATGAGCTCCAGACTATGTCAAATGTAACTAGAGATATGATGATTGGTAAACTTACTGCTTTTGAGTTGAGTGAATTCGGTGATGCCCTTCCTAAGATAGAATCTGCATTTAAAGCTACTACTTTTGAGAGAGACAAGCAGAGATATGATTCAGGTGAAATTTATTCTATAAAGGTATTCAAGTATAAGGAAGAAATGAGATGGATTGAAGAAGAAGAAAGAGAACTAAATGAGCTTGAATCACTTATTGTCAAAATGGAAGCTAGAGGAGAAGGTAAGTACAAAGGAAAGTTTCCTATTAAATATTTTCCTACAGTAATATAGGTCATTTTACATTGAGGTGTCCTAAAAGAGTTACTAAGCCAAGACATAACAAGACTAAATTTCAAAAGAAGTGTTATTATGTTGCTAATGAAGGTGTGATAGATGATGAATCTGATAAAGGGAATGTAAGTGAAGATGATTTTGTGTTTATTGCTAACAAGGAAAATAATCTTGTGTCTATTGAATCTGCTAACTGTATAAATGTGGAGAAAGCCCTAGCTGCCCAAGTTGAAGAGAAGGATAGATGGGTAATTTACAGTGGATGTTCACATCATATGAAAACTAATAAAAGAAAATTTGTAAGCCTAGAAAAGTATGATGGTGGTGTTATAAGATTTTATGATAACAATGTTGGTATAATCTATGGCAGAGGATATATTTCTTTTGATGGTAAGCACAATACTAATGGCAATCTTTATGTTGAAGGTTTGAAACATAATCTCTTGAGTGTTGGACATATGGTTGAAAAGGGATACAATCTTGAATTCAAGGATGGAAAGTGTAGAATATTGGGAAGTTCTAGAAATGTGAGTGCTTCAGGTACAAAAACAAAAGGTAACATCTTTCATTTGAATGTTGCTAGTAAAAATTTTTTGATTTCACAAGTTGGTGAAATTTGGTTGTGGCATAGGAGAATGTGTCATGTAAACTTTGACAATATTATCAATATAAGTTCTACTCAGGTAGTGAGAGATCTTTCTAAGTTAATAAAGCTTACTAATGCCATATGTAAGGAATGTCAGTTAGGAAAGAAGACTATAATTTCATTTCGGAGCAAAACAAATTGTTCAAATGGATTGTTGGAACTTGTGCATACTGACTTGTGTGACCTTGCTAGAATAAGAAGCTTACAAGGTTACAGGTATTTCGTGCTTCTTATTGATGATTACTCTAGGATGATGTGGGTTATTTCTTAAGGGATAAATTTGAAGCTCTAGAGAAGTTCAAGATCTATAAGGCTATGGTTGAGACAAAGATAGGTATGAAGATTAAGTTTCTGAGATCAAATAGAGGTGGTGAATTCACTTCCAATGAGTTTAATTCTTTCTATGAAGAACATGGGATAAATAGATAATTATTTGCACCATGGAACCCTCAACAAAATGGAGTTGTGGAAAGGAAGAACATGAAATTTTTAGATGTTGCTAGAACCATGATGCTAGAAGGAAATGTACCTCATTTATACTAGAGAGAAGGTGTGAGTACTATTGTTTATATCTTCAAATAGGTATAAATCAAAGGTGATACTGGTAAGACCCCTTTTGAGCTATGGTTTGGTCATAAGCCTAATGTTAGATATTTAAAAATATTTGGGACTAAATTCTATATTAGAAGAGATGAATATATATGAAATTTTGATGCTAGGAGTGATGAAGGAATCTTTCTTGGTTATTCTACTAAGAGTAAGGCCTATCGGTGCTACAACAAGAGATTGAAGAAAATAGTTGAAAGTGAAAATGTTAAGGTTGATGAAGACATGGCTAGACCATCCAGAACCCATGGATATGATTTTGATGATCAGAATGACAATACAAAAAAGGTCGGAATTCAAATAAAATATAAATCATTCTCATGAATCAAGAAGATCAAGAAGGAGAGACTAGTGAAGGAACAAAAGAGAGATCACAAGAGCCTGAAATTCAACAACATTCTAAGACTCCAAGGTATGTGAGATTAAATCATTCAGAAAATCAGATTATAGGTGATAAGAACAAAGGTGTCCAGACTAGGAGAAGAATTGTAGAAGAATATTGTTTGATTTCAAAGAGTGAGACAAGTAATATCAATGAAGCATGCAAAGATGAACATTGGATTGAAGCAATGAAAGAAGAACTACAAAAAATTAAGAATAATAATACATGGATCCTTGTTCCTAGACCTAAGGACAAAAATGTCATTGGAACTAAATGGGTCTTTAGAAACAAGTTGAATGAACAAGGTGAAGTTATTATAAACGAGGAAAGATTGGTGTGTAAAGGATAATCTCAGATGGAGGGAATTAAATTTGAAGAATTTTTTTCTCATGTTGCTATAATTGAAGTTGTGAGACTGCTTCTTGGTTATGTTGCTTACAAAAACTACAAAGTTTATTAGATGGATGTCAAGTCAGCATTTCTAAATGGTGAATTGGAAGAAGAGGTGTATATTGAGCAACCTGATGGATTTCAATTGATGGATCAAGGAGATATGGTCCGTCGGTTGAAAAAATAACTATATGGACTCAAGAAAGCCCCTAGACCTTGGTATGCTAGATTGGACAAGTATTTGTTGAAGCTTGGATTTAACAAAGGTACTCTTGATAGTAATATGTATTTCAAGATTGATGATGAAGAAGATTTTTTTGTGGAATTCTTTGTTGATGATATCATTTTTGGAGGAGATGATGGTTTGTGCATGAATTTTTCTAATAAGATACATAATGAGTTTGAGATGTTAATGGTTGGAGACTTGAAATTAATATTGGGATCACAAATCACATAGTTAGATAAAGGGATCTTTATATATTAGTCCAAGTATGTGAGATAATTTCTAAAAAAGTTTGATATGGAAGATTCAAAGCTAGTTGGTACACCCATGGTGACCGGATGTAAGTTGACAATAGATTATGATTCTCTGAAGGAAAATCAGACTAGATACAGATAACCAAACCTGATTTCATGAATTTTATATGCATTGTTGCTAGATTTCAAGCTAATCCTAAGGAATCTCATGTGACTGTTGTGAAAAGAATCTTTAGATACTTGAAGGGAATAGTTGATTTTGTCTTGTGGTATCTTAAGGATGATGATCTTAATTTGAGTGCCTTTACTGATGTTGATTGGGTAGGAGATGTGAATGACAAGAAAAGTACTAGTGGTGGCACATTTTTCTTGAGAAATAAGTTGATTTCATGGTTAAGTAAAAAGAATAATGTCATTTCTTTGTCTACTATAGAGGCATAATACATTATTGTTGCTAAAAATTGTACTCAAGTATTGTGGATGAGACATATGTTGAAATATATCAGAGTTGTGTATGATGGACATATTCCTATATTCTATGATAATTCAAGTGAAATTAACATTTCTAATAATCTTGTGTTGCATTCAAATACCAAGCATATATCTATCAAATATCACTTTTTGAGAGATAATGTGAGTGATAAGGAAGTCAGACTGGAGTATGTGCCTACTAAGGAGTAGAATATATAAATCTTTACTAAGCCTTTTCCTAAGGATACTTTTGAGTATCTCAAAGGGAAGTTATGGGTGATTACCCCTCCTAATTGGAACTAAGATGAAATTATTTGCATTATTCCACACATTTCATAGTCATATCTTGATTTGGATCGATGTTGTGGTGACTACTACTTAGGGGGAGTAGTCAAACGATTCGAAAATGTGATTCAAAGCTCGTGTGTATCATTTTCATTGATGTCAAAGGGGGAGAAGAGTAATGTGAAAAAATCTTGAAGAATCAAGGGGGAGAAGAGAAATATGAAGAAGTCATGAGAAAAGAATCAGAACCTAAGGGGGAGTAAGTTAGTTGCATTGGTCGTGTTTTTCGCATCATGTGTTGCCATCAATACCAAAGGGGGAGATTGTCAATTTTTTTGGTTGTATTTATGATATGTGGTTTTCATTGATGTCAAGACTATTATCATTAATGTCTTTAAGACTGTATATGTCGAGGATATGGAGAAAATTGTAGTAAAATATGTTACAAGTTGTCTATGAAATAGTGAAGATCAGATAGAAAGATCGGTATGTTGATGGTGAGAAGTTGCAGATTAAAGGGTTTGTTGACAAGATTATCTAGTTCATCTACCAAACGTTTTAGAGGTGCACATGAAGATTTGAAAAATTTATAAGTTTTTGTGTCCTGACAGTTATTTTGTTACTGTAGCTGGTGTTCATGGTAGAAGATAATGTGATTCTAGTAATTTGATTTGTTATATACATTCCTATGGTGTTCATGGATTTTTATAGATAGTCTTTTATCTATGTTGCACATTCGCATTGATCATTTTGCTCGTGATCCAAGATTTTCTCTTGTGTGCTCATGTTTTTCATGTTCATGGTTGACAAAGTGTTTGTAGCATGTTGTGGATCTTTGAGGACATTGTTTTGGATCTCTACTATGTTGTGGATGACCTTGGTTGATTCGCATTAATAATATTTGTTGTTTTGGGCTGACAATTTGTATTGATTTCATTATTTTGTTGAAGCTAACATGAAGTAATGTAATTTCTTGTTGTGGATATATACAAGTGATTTTTTCTTCATTTTATCATAGATGAACTGGTAGATGCACCTATCTATCCAAAGAACCCTTTGATATCTGAGTTCCTTGATGAATCAATGTTCCTTATCAATCTCAAAGATCAATGGAAGACATACTTCTATGGATCATTCACCCAACATGGATCGGGAGCAAGCATTCTTTTCATCCTCACTCAAGACGACTATATTCCAAAGTCATATAGGCTATCATTTCCCTATACTAGCAACATTGTTGAGTATGAATCCCTAATCATAGGTTTAAGGATAGTGGTTCAGTGGTAGATACAATAGATGAAATTCTATGGAGACTCACAACTGGTTATCAACCAGGTCAATGACAACTATCAAACTAAGGATGAAAAGATTACTCCTTACAGGAAGATGGTAGAGAATCTCAATGACCTTTCATTGAAATAACTTTTGAGAAGATTCCTCAAATGAAAATCTAAGCACCATACATCATGGAAACAATCAGATCAATGTTAGACATGTCAAAAAATGTCCTCCAATGTGAAATATTGGTAGAACAACTTCTTGTACCAACTTTTTAAATCCCTGAGTCTGAATTCACGTCTGTCATTGTTGGTCCTGGATCCCCATGTTATCATGATATATTCATCTACCTAAGAAGAGGAACCCTCCCATTCGGTATCACCTCAAAACTTAAAAAGACCTTTGTCAAGAAGGCATCCCGATTCATGATCTTAGGTGATAACCTTTACCACCAAAGTATCAAGGGTACATTAACATGATGTCTTAACAAAGAGGAATCCTTAATTTATTTGATAGAACTACATGATGGCATATGTGGCTCCCATACTAGCGGTATAAATTTAGCTAAGAAATTATTGAGGATGATGTACTACTAGCCAACCATGGAAAGAGAAGCTCATTAGTATGTGTAGAAATGTGTCTAGCGTCAACAACATGGAAATCTTTTTGAAATGCACAAGACAACTAAGAGGGGGGTGAATCAGTTCTATCAAATCCCTTTACTTTTAAACTTAATATTTTCACCTTAACTTCAATAACTTACTAAGTGTAAACATGAAATAAAAATAATAAAAAGTAAACACCAGAGACACCTGATTTACGTGGAAAACCCAATGAGGGAAAAACCACATTGAGGATTAACTCACAATATAGTAGAAATAGAATGTTAGATACAAAGGCTCACTGCTCAAGGGCTCACTACCTAGATACAAAGGTTCACTACCTAGATTAAGGGCTCACTGCTTGAGAAGGACTCACTATCAAGAAAGGAGGCTCACTGCCTACAAAAAATAAATAAAACAGATACAAGAAGATCTGCCACTGGGTATGTGCAGGATCATGATTAGCCAAAAAGTGGCGATATGTAAGTGATATGATGGCCCATGTGGCTGACAACTTTTTTTTTACCCAAAATTGATGACATGAAAAGGGTTTTTTAAGCATATTCTTAGCTTTCCACCAATACAAATTATGCTTTAATTTTAATTTAATAAATTATTATTATTCATTTTCTATTTGAATTATGACTAAAGTCCTGATTGATAGGCTAATTGAAAAAAATCTATAGCTTTCAAAAGGTATCACAATTTTTGAATCTGAAATATGTGTCACATTTTATGCTTCACATACTATAGGATTACAAAAAAAAATCTAATCTCATGAAGTTTTGACCAAGTTAAGGTGGTCAAACGTACGAGTTTTTATATTTTTAAAAGTTGTAATAAAAAAATCATAATTAATTATTTACTTGGAAAAAAATTACAAAAAAATATGCATCACATCGAGATATCAGACTTCTACTTATATCTAGAATCTTATAAAAAAATATTATCATTTTATTGTGGTTTTGGTGGTCAGACAGACACCTACCTATTATTTTTTCCCTGAAATTTAGGTACTACTACATTGAAATTTCAAATTTTCACCAAATAGATATTTTTAAAATAAACATAAACCTAGTATTTTATAAACTACATTCAATTTAAAACAGATTCTATTCTTCCATATTTTTGAAATAATATAGTTAACTTATTCAAAGTTTTACGTTAAGTTGTCTAACTCTAATTTTTTTGAATTTTATTGCCATTTAAGGACCTGTTTCTCCATGATGATTTTGCACATGCCCCACTAGGGTTTGACACATTCGAAACCTAATCAAGATATTTTAGATGCCTTCAGCTCACTACATTTAGGAATCTAATACCTTAAAGTATTGTTGCCTTAATTCACACTTGTACACTTTGTTTTTCACACTTGCTCGCACACTTCTCTTACTTAGATCAATTTGATGGATGGATATAAAATTTTCCACAACATGATTTGATTTTATACCATCTTCAACCTTAGAAACATTCTCCAAGGTCGGCTTATACATTTTCAAATTACAAATTCAAACTAGTTTGATTACTCAACATTCCCATGGTGGATAAGAATGTGAGAGGACCATTACATATCTAATTTAGGACCCAAACAACATATTGGATCATGAAAATTCTTCCCTAAATTGATGCATAAACATAATCTAATTTGTAGACACCAGGTTGGCCAAACCTAATGAAAACACTAGAAATATTTGAAGTACATGTATCCTCAGCAAGATAAACAAATGTGGATTACTCAACATGCTTTACCAATCATTTTACCATCTCTGAGAATACCTTAGATACATCTGTAACAATTCCAACAAACTTCATTTACAAAGAAATCTTCACCAATCCAATCGTACCAACCAACAAAAACACAACAGCTCTAGAGTAGTTCTTCCAGAGCACCAAACATCAAGAAAAAATTTTAGAACCTAGTAACCATTAGAAAAAGTCATTTCCTAGATCCATAAGATCTGAAACTAGATATCAAAAGACTGTGGAGCAAAAAAAATTCTCCAAATACACAAACAATTAATTCTGCCAAAACAGTTCACACACCGGTGAACATATCTTCTATTCTCCATCGAAGCAGAAGTTGAAACTCAAAATATATTATCCATTTAATCTTATGAACACACCTACAAATCCATATAGGCATGGTATCAACAAAGATGAAATGCAGAGTACAATATCAAAGCACAATTAGAACACACTTCAACACTGATTTCCTTATTTATCAAATTTTCTCAAAAGAACTTGGAAAACAGAACTTACTCAACCTGAAATGTGTTGAGATCAATGAAAACATTAATGAAAACACCACCAAATACATCCATACTTACAAAAATCTCCCCCTTTTTCATCTATGGCAACATGTGATGTGAAAAACTAGCAAAGACAACATACATGATTTTCAAAAGTGACAACCCGCCAAGCATAAAATTGTCACATGATTCTCTCCCCCTTTCACATCAATAGAAAAGGGAATTATTTCCATATAAATCTCTGTAACTCCTGCTAAGGAGTACATCCACATCACATACTACAACAATGCACTTCTTTACTCCCCCTAAGGAGTAGACCTCAATCATCAGTCTAGAACAAAAAAAGAGTATGTGAATCCATTGGACTAATGCACCTCCATGTGCACTTAGTTCAAAGGAGGGGCAGTAACCCCTAAATTCCCTCTAAGATACTAAAAAGTATCCTTTAGAAGGGCCTTAGTGAATATGTCTACAAATTTCTCTTTGGTAGGTGCATATTCAAGCATAACTTCATTCATCAATACCTTCTCCCTCAAGAAGTGATACTTTATAGATATATGCTTTGTTCTAGAATGTATCACTAGATTCTTTGAAATTTTTATAGCACTTTTGTTATCAAAAAATATAGAAATAGGTTCATCACTTACCATACCTATGTCCATCAAAGTTTGCTTCATACAAAGTACTTGTGTATAGCAGGATGATGTTGCAATATACTCTACTTCTGTAGTGGATAAAGAAACTGAATCTTGTTTCTTACTCAACCATGAAACCGATCTTCCTCCAAGAAAGAATGCAACACCACTTGTACTCTTATGGTCATCTACACAACCAGCCTAATCTGCATCAGTGTAGACACTCAATGTGAAATCATTTTCCTTCGGATACCATAGACCATAATCTAGATTTCCCTTAAGATATCTGAATATCCTCTTCACAGTTGTAAAATGTGCTTCCTTCAGTTCTTCTTGAAATATAGCAACTAAACATAGTGCATGCATGATATCAGGTCTAGTATTAGTAAGATACAATAGTCCACCAATCATGGATTTGTACATGCTCTGATCAACTTAAGAAAATTCATCATCCTTACTTAGTTTACTTCTAGTTACTATATGGGTGCAAATTGGTTTGGAGTCATCCATTCCAAACTTCTTTAACAATTCCTTAACATACTTAGATTGTGAAATAAGCATCCCTTTGTCAGTTTGATTAATTTGAAGTCCAAGGAATAAATTCAATTCACCAATCATAGACATTTCAAATTTTGTTTCCATCTCTTTAGAAAATATCTTACACATACCTTCATTTCCACCAAAGATGATTTTATCAACATATACCACAACTATCAATATCTTGTCTTTCTCAACCTTGAAGTAAAGATTGTTTCCTGCAGACCCTTTGTTGAATCCTTTCTTTTTCAAGTATCTATCCAATCTTGCATACCAAGCTCTAGGAGCTTGCCTTAGTCCATATAATGCCTTATTTAACCTACAAACCATGTCTAGTTTGTCTGACAGTTGAAAACCATTTGGTTGCTCCATATATACTTCTTCTTCAAGTTCTCCATTCAGAAATGTAGACTTGACATCCATCTGATATACCTTGAAGTCTTTATGATTTTAAAATTCCAAGAACATATGAATAGCCTCCATTATTTCTATAGGTGCAAAATTTTCTTCAAAATCTATTCCTTCAACTTGTGAATATCCTTTACATACAAGTCTTGATTTATTTCTTACCACTTCACCATCTTCATTCATCTTATTTTTTAATACCCATTTTTAACCAATTACATTCTTGTTTGTAGGCCTAGGGACTAGTTCCCATGTCTCATTCTTCTCTATCTGATGGATTTCCTCTTTCATTGCTCTAATCCATATTTCATCATTGCATGCTTCATTCACAGTCTTAGGTTCTATATTATAAAGTAAACACAAGTTTACCTCAACCAATTTTCTTCTTGTATTCACTCCTTCACTTTTATCTCCAATTATTTTTTCCTCTAAATTATTTCTCTAAACATATTTAGGAATCTTAGATGTAGGTTCCAAAGTTTTTTCCTTTTACTCACTTTGTTCTTTCTCCTCCTATTCTTCTTCTTGTATTTATATGTAGATAGGATCATCAAGGTCAACTTAATTTGTTTCCACTGGTCTATGCATTGCTTCATCAACCCTTACATCAGTACTTTCAATTATTTTCCTTTGTCTCTTATTAAAACATTTGTAAGTCTTGTTATTTGAATATCCAAGGAAAATTCCTTCATCACATCTAGCATCAAACTTTCCAAGATTTTTTTCATATCTTCTAATGTAACATCTACATCCAAATACCTTAAAGTATATTATAGTAGGAGTCTTACCAGTCCATAACTCATAAGGGGTTTTGGTGTTGTTACCTCTTATTTGAACTTTGTGAAGAATGTAAACATCAGTGTGGATTACTTCTCTCCAATATATATCAGGAGCATTTGTTTCTTTCATCATAGTTTTGGCGGCCTCTTGAATAGTATAGTTATTTATTTTTAGAACTCCATTTTGTTGAGGGGTTCTAGGAGCAAAAAAATATGTATTTAGGCCATGCTCTTCATAGAATGCATTAACTCACCAGATATAAATTCTCCATCTCTATCAGACCTTAAGGATTTAATCCTCAGGTTTACCCCATTTTCTACTCTTTCCTTAAACACCTTGAATCTATCAAGAGCCTAAGCCTTCTCTCTAAGAAATGTAACCCATAACATCCTAGAGTAATCATCAATCAAGATCATAAAGTAACTGTCACCACTTAGGCTTCTTTTTTCTTGAAGGACCACAGAGGTCTATATGGATTAATTCTAGCATTCCGGTAGATGATTGATCCTTTCCTTTAAAATTGTTCCTTGTATGTTTTCCCATCTGACAACTTCTATAGATTGAATTTGAAGGATTTGTGATTCTAGGTAGATCTCTGACAACTTCCCTAGAACTGTTCCTAACCAAATTATCAAAATTCACTTGTCCCATCCTCTAGTGCAAGAGCCAATTCTCACTAATCTGAGAAAAAAAACACTGACCATCACCATCCTTAAATTGATAGATGTTTCCATCAGTTCTTCTTCAAATTGCTACTACAGTTCTAGATCTTTTTCTAATCTCACAAGCGTTATCTTGAAACACAATTTTAAAAACTTTTCTACACATTTGTCCAACACTTAAGAGATTATGCCTTAAATCCTTTCCATAATAAACATTGTCAGTATTATGTTTTCCATCAAAGCTAATTATTCCTTTACCAACAATCTGAGCACCAGAATCATCTCCAAACATGACTATTCCTCCATCATATTTCTCAAGTTTAGTAAACTTACTCTTATCTCTAGTCATATGATTTGAACATCCACTATCAATAAACCAAAATTCTTCATCTTGTCTGGAAGAAAAATTAGTTACCAGAGTACCTTCTATTTCATCCTTCTTACTCTCCGGACCAAATTCTTTTGCACATTTCTTTTCTAAGGATAAAAATAAACATTCATCTTTATCTTCCTCAAAGTCATATTCATCATTAGAAATTTCTGCATCTTCCTTGAAATAATAATTCTTGAACTCCTTATCCTTTTTATCCTTGTAATTATTGTTGCTATCCTTATTCTTCTTTTCTATAGCTCTATTAGGACATATTGATGCATAATGACCAATATTTCCACAACTGAAACACTTAAAAGGTAACATACCTTTATATTTACTAGTACCTTTCTCCAATCTCCTTGTGAAATTTTCTTCTAGATCTTCTCTATCATCATCATCATCTAGATCATCTCCTATCTTCATGGCTTTAAAGGCTATTGAGGTATTCTCCTTATCTCTTGCAAATTTTCTCATGTCAAATGTAGTCAGGACACCAAATAAATGTTCCTTAGTAAATGTCTTTTGATCATATTGTTATTCAAGAGAAGACACTTTGTCACTATAATGCCCCATCACATAACCCTAAAGGAAGTTGCAACACAACACAAAAGCGTACAATTTATTTATTTATTTAAGTGAATTTTAATCAAGGAAGATGCACAACGCATTTGAAACAACCTCTAAGGTATGCAACAAGATCACATATAAAACTAAAACACATACATTACTTATATAATGCATTTAATTAAATAACTAATCACACATTTAAATACACATACATATAAAGCATTAAAGATAGCAACACATATAATATGATATAACAAGTTCCAGATTGCATTAATTTATAAGTAATATTACAACAATCATTCCTAGAATGAGGTAGATCAAATAAATATGATTACATATTACAATCCAGCACCTCGAATACAATCTGAGGGGTAGTAATTATAAGAACCAACTGAAATAAATATAAAACATGAAATAAATACTTGAACCAGCATGAGCTCTATGTTAGAGTAAAGTAATTAATTAACTTTACTCTCCTCTTAAGATTTCGCCTTGTACACATATTAGTCATTTAATAATTAATATTAATTATTAAATGCACTCACCTTTAGGGTTAGGTTTTGATCTCCTTTAATAAGGATCGATCTCTTGTATTTTTCGATGCTCTATTCATTTTTCTGGAATATATCTTGCACATTGTGAGAGCCAAACCCTTGTCTTGATCTCTCTCTTTCTCTGTGACAAGTCTTTTGCATGCAGGTATTGATTAGGTTCTGTGGATTTGTATTTCTCAAATCCTACATGGTATCAAAGCCAGATCTACTACAGCTTGTTCAGTTTTTTGAAAGATTTAGAGATCTAGGTTTGGTTGCATCAGATCTATTTTTCGTTTTCAGATTTTATTTTGGCATAGGGGGTTTATTTTTTTGGTATAATTTGAGCTCAAATGGACCTCACCGTTGAGTTCGCAGCATCCAAAAACCCCTAAATTGACTGTTTATTCATCGATTTTGGCTACAGTCGTTCAGGGAAGCAAAAAATGTTTTGCCCTATGGCCGTACGGCCCCAAGGCACGCCGTTCGAGCAAAAAAATCAATTTTTTTTTTTAAAAATGAAATTTTTTTGAATTTTTTCGATGCAGCTAGTTCAATCCACAATGCCACCACTCCACCACCTAGCGGCCACTGCCCGGCCACCACCGCTGGCCTCATCCGTCGGCTGCGGCCAAGCGGCCACCGCCGCGCCGCTAGCCTACGCCCGGCCCGTGCGCCGCTCACCGCCCGCCCGAGCTCCACCCGACCCCTGCCCAAGCTCCACCACCATGCCAACAGCTGCCCATGCACCACCACCTACACACCAGGACCCCTAGTCAGCCATGTGACAAGGGGCCGAAGGTTTTTAAGCCCCTGAGGGCTGTGCAATTTTTTAAAAAACCCTTTTTGAGCTATTTTCACAAAATCGGGTGTATCTCGGACGTTTGAGCTCCATTTTTCAAATGGAAATAGGCATTGGAAAGCTGGTTCCAGTGCCATTCTGATGGTGTAGGAAACTTTTCAAAAAAATTCTATTTGGTTTCCTGTTATCGCAGTCAAATACTCATGTTGATTCTTGCACTCCAGGGGGCATAACTTTCTCATTTTTGCTCACTTGAATAGGCGTTGGAAAGATATCCGCATGATCTATTCGGTGATGTGATCCTTTTTCATCAAAAAATTCTTTAGGTACACAGAGATTTATCTCAATCATATACTGCTTTCTATTGTTTTTTGGCTTTTAGTTTCTACTGGGTATTGGTTTTTTGCATTGTGGGGGGCTGTTTTTTCCCGCTTTCTATCATTTACATCAGAAAACCAGAATCTATAAACACCAAAACAAAAAAAACCCTTCTACATCTTCTGTCTAGTTCTGAAAGACCACTTAATAAAAAAATTAAAAAAACATTCAGAGCAGTTGAGGCACAGTTCACAGCATGGCCGACAGATCTATTGAGCCTCTCACACCGCATAATTATTACACTTAGAAGGGTCACATGATGACACTTCTCTAGTCTTGAGGGTTGTGGCATTGTTTGGATAAGGTTCAGCCTCCATTGACTCATGCCTTTGAGGCTATGTAGCACAAGAACAATATGGATCAGGCTATGCGATTGATGGCTTTGCACATTTTAGATAGTCTCCTATTTCATCTTGATGGGTGTCTCACACCTAGGGCCATTTGGACCAAGTTTGAGGGACTTTTTGGCACCATCAATCAGTTTCGTGCACTACAGATTGAGGCAGAGTTGAATTCACTTGTACCTGATTCTTTTCCCTCCATTGAGGACTTTTTGATGAAATTCAAACAACAAAGATCTCTTCTACAAGGTTGTGGTAAGGTTAAGACCGATACAGAGTGTATTTACCTAATTTTGTCAAAGCTTCATGGGAACTTTCAGATATTCTCATCTACCTTCCATTCCACTATGGATGCCTTGGGTGCACATTTTACCATGCCTTCTTTTGAGGTGTTTTGTGATCATTTGACATGAGAGTAGGCTAAGATATCACAGTTGGATGCTCTCACAGGATCACCGCACCAAGCGTTGGTAGCACAGTCATCTCAGGGGAAGCACAAGTAGAAACAAAAAAAAAAAACCACAAACCACAGAGCATTGGAAGGATTCTAGTTCATAGAAGACTTATGATTCACCTTCTCCTAAGGGGGAATCATCGAAGAAATATAGACCTAAGTGTGCTTATTGCACTAAGCTAGGACATGATGAGTCCAAGTGTTATGAGAAGAAGATAGATGGATATGCAAAACAGGTTTCAGATTTGACAGCTCTTCTTGAGAAGAACCATATTCATCACTCTTCTTCATCTACTTCAGGCAGGTCTTCTTCTTCACCATCATTCCAGATAGATGGACAGGCCCCACATAAGGGTCATGCATTATGTGCAACCACCAGTTCACATTCATCTAGATGGCTACTAGATTCAGGTGCTTCACACCATATGGCATCTTCTCAGGACATGTTCTCATCTTTCAAGGCTGCATCCTCACCACACATCTTGATGGGTAATAACACTTATATGAGTGTATGTGGGAAAGGTTCTATTGACATTGATGATGGTACATTCAATGATGTACTATGTGTTCCATATTTGTCCACTAACCTTCTCTCCATCTATCAGATTGCTCACAGTGGGACAGGGAAGATAGTTGAGTTCACACCTGATTCAGTGCACATCAAAGACATTCAGACTAGCAGTATTGTTGCAATAGGGACAGTTGATCATTCTTCCCGATTGTATGCATTCACACACTTTGGTCCACCATCTCCCTCTCTTTCTACAAGAAAGCATGTAGTATCTGAGGAGAAGTTCGGTCACTTGAACTTATGTGTTCTTCCATCTATTCATGAGACTAGTGTTGAGACTTCTACACCTCTTCCTCCTATTCAGATCACATTTGTTCAGCAAGATTCCTCTTCAGTTGTGACTGACATTGTCGCTCCACTCATCGATCCATCAAGTGCAGTTGTTGAGGCCATATCAGAGGATATTCCTTTTGTCACAGATGACAGATTCAACACACCTGTTATCCCTTCTTCACTGGAGATTACATTTCAGGATCATCTTGAGTTGTTTGATTCACCATTCTATTATTCAAACTCTCATTCTCCAGTTCAGTTCTTCAGTGAGCATCATCTAGGACTACCATTTTCACCTCACATCCAGGGATTTCCTCTTCCTCGACTATTGGATCTATTTCTTCATTCGAGGAGACGCATTGGTTTGATCATTCGCACAGGGGTTCTTTCATTTTGGGGGGGCTTTGGATTCTCCACTCTCTCTCATGGGGGGGTATCTGATTGTATATCTGCATATGTTCTTGAGAGAGTCTTTTGAGACATTCCATTTGTACTTTCTTTTTTGCATCTCTTTTTGGAGAGGAGTTTTTTCCCACTAGGTTTTCTCCTTTTTCTCTGTTTCATAGAGATTTCCTTGTACTTGGGTACCTGATCAAGCCTAGTTGTCGGGACCCTTGTTTGCTTTCATGCATTGTAGTTACTTTTGCTTTCTTGCACTAGTTTGTAGCTACACTCTTGCTTATCTTAAGGGGGGGTGTTAGAGTAAAGTAATTAATTAACTTTACTCTCCTCTTAAGATTTCGCCTTGCACATATATTAGTCATTTAATAGTTAATATTAATTATTAAATGCACTCACCTTTAGGGTTAGGTTTTGATCTCCCTTTATAAGGATCGATCTCTTGTATTTTTCGATGCTCTATTCATTTTTCTAGAATACATCTTGCACATTGTGAGAGCCAAACCCTTGTCTTGATCTCTCTCTTTCTCTGTGAGAAGTCTTTTACATGCAGGTATTGATCAGGTTCTGTGGATTTGTATTTCTCAAATCCTACACTCTACACTAGAAAACCTTGCCATCATGAACTAAAGATAAAGGGGGGCCCAATGAAGTAGGGTGCACGTTCCTCCCAACCAAGTGGTACCTAAAGGCCCAACCCCCGTTCTAGGAGACAATAACAAGGATACATGGTCAAACCTACTACCTCTAGACATAGGCTGACTCACACTGACTCAAGACTATACATGAACCAAAAAATCACAAGGTCACAATGCTTCCAATGTTACATAATATTTTACTTCACAAAACTAACATACATCTGACCTAGGAGAAGTGTGACCACATAGGTGCATGAGTTACCCGACATATCTTCACTGATCTTGGCCCCCATCAAGACTCACTCTCCTACTTTCAACACATGGAACATAGCCACTCCCTACAAAGGAGGCATAACATCCCCATTCATGGAATCTGGGTAGCTCACTGAAAATGGCAATACCCTACCTAGGGTAATCACAAAAGAAAGACTATAAAACACAACCCCCAAACATTAACACACCTCTATTGGAAGACTTACAAAACCTCAACAAACACTTCTTTTCAACTACCCCAAAACGTTTATTGAATAAATCACCTTCTTAAAGAAATTTAAATCAGAACAAGTCTAAACCACTTCCCCAACAAGAATTTAGAGGAAATAATCATGAAAGACAATTACAATGAAATAATCTAACTTTTGGATATACTAAATCCATTTCCCTTTCATATTGAATTCACAATACAAATAACCATTGCCTTAATAAAATAATTTATTAAAATAATTAATTGCCTCTTCAAACACAAAGAAGGGAAGCACTAAATTACATATAGCTCAATTCCTTGATTGATTTTAAAAGAAAAAATAATTTCCCCAAGGGATTTATTTGCCCAATTTCCCTATTGAAGTAAATATGCATTCAACCATTTTAAAATTACAATTATTTTAGATATACATATATATATTAATATATACACTAAATATATACATAACTATATAAACATATATAATTTTGTATATACCAATGTATATACATTATGTATATATAAGTCTTAAAATCCATTAACAATAATTACCTTTTTATTTCAAAAACTAAATAAATAATATATTTAACAAACATATAAATATAATTTATTATAAATAAAAAATATATATATTATATAATACAATATATTATGTTAAATATAATCCCAATTTCAAATTACATACGAAATAAAATTCAATTTAAAATAAAGGGGAAAAAAATTTATGTTTAAAAATAAACACAATTCTTTAAATAAAAATAGGCCCATACAAAAGAGGAGGGGGGGCCTATTGCCACCGACCCTCCCCATGGAGGGGTCCAGTGGTGGGAGATCCACCATTCGCTTCCCTTAGGGGAAGCGACGATGGAGTTACCACCATTTTCCTCCCTTTGGGGGGAGTGGCGATGGGGAGCCCCCCATGCAACCCCCTCAAACTATTCAATAAACTTCTTTTTATTCCTTGACACAGTAGCGATACCAAAAATTCTCATACGATGAATTCCTAAGAAGAATTTTCTTGTTTTCAAGGAAAAATATTTTTTATATATTTAAATTTATCCCAATATATATATTATATATATACCTATATATAAATATAAACTTGACAAAATCTTGGTTTAAATTGAGAAAAATATTTCACCATAAACTCGTACAAGAAAGATTTCCAATAGAGACATTTTACCACAAGGGTTATAAAATTTTCAAAAAGACAATCAATAAGAAAATACCCAAATCAACCACAGAGGATTCAAAAAGAAGAGAATTTACAAAGACTCCATATTTCATTCTTTCATACAAAGAGGAATTTTACAAACTCTACAGAGAACAAAATTTAACGAAATTCTATAAAGGTTTGTTCAATCCTATCACAAAGGTTCTCATTTAGATCTTTTCACAAATGCTCTCAAATTTAATTTAAGTGAATAAATTTAGAGGAGGATAATAAATTTCTACAAAGAATAACACAAGATCCAACATAGAGGTTTTCTACCAAGAATCTAAAAGAGAATTTATTTATTCCTCTATTGTTTCCTTTTGGATTCAATATCATTGTTTAACAATAATTTCCTACAGAGGCTCTCTAATTTCCCTATAAATTATTCTATAGAAGAACTAAAATATCCATGACAATTTTCAACACAGAAGCCCCACAAATTTTCAAAATAATTATTTAAAAGCTTCTACACAAATTGTAAATTATTTGTATGGGTAATCTTTCTAAAATTGAAAAACAATAAAAATAATCACAGGAACCTATATCCAAAAGCTTGAGGAAAAGATGATTTTTTTTAAAGCTTCACCTGTAGATTCCAATTCTACCAAAGCTTCCCAAACAATTTCTACAGCCAAATCTCTTTCCAAAACTTCAAGATCAGAGAAAAATTCCTTCCTCCACCAATTTCCCAAAAATTTCAACATGCAAAATATCTTGAGCCTTGCCATGAAGAAGCTTCAGCAAAAGCCAAGATTAACCATTGGGAATTAATTTCCCCACCAAACTAAATTAATTTACAAACACTTTCTAGAAAATCCCAAAATATCTTCCAACAACCCACTTAAACATAAAATATTTTAATAATCATAATTTAATATTTAAATATTTAAAAACATTCCCATTCAAATATAACCAATTTAATTTATTTAATTAATCAATTAATCCAAAGATTAATATTTTTATTAATTAAATTAAATTAATTAATTTATTAACTCTAAAAATCAACATTTAAAATATACATAATCTACTTTTCAACTTTTAATAATAAATTTCACTAAACTTATTTTAAACATTTTATCATAATAATTTAAAGCAATATTAAACACAATAAAACAAACACAACTGACTAAACTAGATGACACACTAGAGCTAGGGTGTAGACCTGACACAAGTAACCTAGCTACTATCTTCCAATCAACATAATTGTTGAGTCGGCATGCTCAAACCTGTGAAACCAGGTGGAGTCGATGTCTTGTACCCGCAATCCAATAAATGAGGCATCACTAGAACATGTATATAAAATCATCATAAAACACACCATGAAGAGGAAATCACATAATCATAGGCTGCTCACACGCGAGTGATGCAATGTCATCCCCTTCACCAATACACTTATCATGAACTGACAATTCTCATCATAAATAAAATTCTCATGTGAAATAATCATGTTAAAATAAACCAACATTATTCTAATAAAAACATGCCAATTATAACATCAAGGAAGGTACATCACATGACACATATGGTTCACATCACTGTATAAATACCAATCAAAATATCCAAGCATCATAATCTAAACATAAGAGAAAAACATAGGGGTGTTATAGTCACTGTAATTATCTGGTAAGGTCATCAAGATATTCTCAATTATATCTTCATGTGTTATGGTACCACCTTGATTCTTGATTTATGTTGCTATAGTTTAAACTCTCCAATAATAGCTTGCGATGTCTTCTCCATCTTTCATTCTCAAGTTCTCAAAATTTCTTTTAGCAGTTAATTTCCTTAGAAACTTTACTCTATCATTCTCTTAATAAATGTCTTTCAATTTTGTCCATACTTCATTAGCAGTAGCTAAAGAAATAAATTGTGATCTTTTAGTTTTAGATAAAGCATTGAGATAGCATACCTTGCTCTTTCATTCTCTTCCAAGGCTGCAACCTCATCAATAGAGGAAGGACCAACTATTGGCATCACATACTTTGTCTCCACAACTTTCTAGGTTCTGAAACCAATTAAAATCAGATAACTTCTCATTTTTTCTTTCTAATCACCCATCAAAAATAGGAATCTGCAACTTCTACACCATCTGATCTACCTCAAGTGGTTAAGATTTACTCTAAGGAACCAAAGCTCTGATAGCAATTTTTGAAATGTACAAGACAACTAAGAGGGGGGTGAATCAGTTGTATCAAATTCCTTTACTTTTAAACTTAATCTTTTCACCTTAACTTCAATCTATTATTAAGTGTAAACATGAAATTCAAATAACATAAATTAAACACGAGATACACCAGATTTATGTGGGAAACCCAATGAGGGAAAAGCTACAATGAGGATTAACTCACAATATAGTAGAAATGCAATATCAGATACTAAGGCTCACTGCTAGAGGGCTCATTACCTATATACAAAGGCTCACTAACCAGATTAAGGGCTCACTACCTGAGAATGACTCACTATCAAGAAAGGAGGCTCACTGCCTATAGAATATACACAAAAGAGATAAATGAGGATCCACCACTAGGGTTCCACACATTGACAACCTGATTAGAAGATTATAGATGCCCTCAACTCACTACTTTCCAGAATCTAACACCTTGAAGTATTGTTGCCTCAATTCGCACTCGCACACTCTGATTTTTGCACTTGCTCGCACACTTCTCTTGCTCAAACCAATTTGATGGATGGATATCAAATTTTCCACAACTTAATGGGTGTTGCCACAATAGTGGTTTACAATTTCTAAGAGGAACTATTTTTTTCTGAAATCACATATTTTTAGATAACATAATGATTTAAACCTTAAAAAGTTATATTTTAAGGATTTCAATTGAAGAGGTTTTGATAAAACCACCTTAGATCAAACCCCCTTGGATAGAACCTTGCTAGTTTTAAACCATACCTATAAATGAGTCTCCTTTACACCTATCAAAATGCTGACAAGAAATCAATTTTGATTTACCTTTTGGGGGATCAAATGAATTCATTTAAAATTTATTTGAAATGATTATGGTAGTCCTCAGAATGAGCTATCCAACGAATATAATTTTAATATGTTTTAGTTATATTAACTATTTGTTTTTTTACTTTTATTAAACATAAGTTTTTCATAGAAAATGAAGGTCTCTATTCTGCACATGTGGAAAAATAGAAGATTAAAATTTTTTTTTGAAAAATATGAGTGCACCAAATATTGAAGTCCTTGATCCAACAAAAAAAAAGAATTTCAATATATATAAAAAAAGTTACACATTATATGGCCACGCTATGTCTGAATTGTAATTGGTTAGACTTCAAAGCTTGACTTAAAGAAAAAATATTCAATAAAAAACTATCTAACCAAGTGGAAGGACTAGATACCAGAGTTACAAATCTAAATTCAAAAGAATTAGAATTTTTTCCTTCATTGAAAAAAAATTATGCGTTATACGGTGTGCATCACTTTTTAAAATGTTGTTTTCTTAAAATAATCAGTTTTCATTGGAGATAGAAAAAGAAGTGCAATCTGATTCCAAAAATTTTGAAAAAGAAATATTAGAATCTACAGACAAAATGTGACGAGACTCTAGTTTGCATCATCTTCAAATTCCTCACGGTTTAGCCGCTAGATGTGCCTGAATGTGAAGATTTGGTTAAATATAAAAATTTCAGTGTCCAGTTTAGCCAAAAATTGTAAACCACTATTGTGGGAACAACCTGATTTTCTTTTATACCATCTTCAACCTTAGAAACATTCTCCATGGTCAGCTTATACAATTTCAAATTACGAATTCAAACTAGGTCGGCTACTCAATATTCCTACGGTGGATAAAAATGTGAGAGTACCAATTACATATTTAATTTAGGCCCCAAACAACATCTTGGATCATGAACATGCTTCCCTAAATCGATGCACAAACATAATGTAACATGTAGACACTAGGTTAGCCAAACCTAATGAAAAAATGAACAATCTTTGAAGTGGGTATGTGCAGGATCATGATGGACCAACAAGTGGTGATATGTAAGTGATATGATGGCCCATGTGGCTGACAACTTTTTTTTACCCAAAATTGATGAAATGAAAAGGGTTTTTAAAGGAGATTATCAGATTTCCACCAATATAAATTATGTTTTACTTTGAATTTAATAAATTATTATTATTCATTTTCTATTTGAATTACTACTAAAGTCATGACTGATAGGCTGATTAAAAAAAATCTATAGCTTTCAAATAGTGTCACATTTTTTGAATCCAAAACATGTGTCACATTCTATGCTTCATATACTATAAGATTAAAAAAAAAAATTGAATTTCATGAAGTTTTGACCAATTTAAGGTGGTCAGACATACGAGTTTATATATTTTTTAAAAGTTGTAATAAAAAATTCTTAATTAACTATTTACATGGAAAAAAATTACAAAAAATATGCATCACATCGGGACATGAGTCCTCTACTTATATATAAAATATTATAAAAAAATATTATCATTTTAATTTGGTTAGGGTGGTTAGACAGACACCTACTTATTTTTTTTCCCCTAAAATTTAAGTACTACTGTATTGAAATTTTAAATTTTCACCAAATACATTTAAAAATAAATAAACCTAGTAGCTTAGAGACTACATTCAATTTACTACAGATTCTATTTTTACATATTTTTGAAATAATATAGATAACTTATTCAAAATTTTACGTCAATTTGCCTAACTCTGATTTTATGAATTTTCATTGCCACTTAAGGGCCTACTTTTTCCATGATAATCCTACACATACCCAAGTACTCATATCCTCGACAAGATAAACAAACATGGATTACTCAACATGCTTTACCATTCATTTTACCATCTCTAAGAATACCTTAGATCCGCAACAATTTCAACAAACTTCATTTATAGAGAAATATTCACCAGTCTGATCGAACCAACCAACAAAAAAACAAGAGCTCTAGAGTAGGTCTTCCAAAGTGCCAAACCTCAAGTAAATTTTTCAAAAACTAAAAACCATTAGAAAGAGTCATTTCCCAAATCTGCAAGATCTGAAACTAGATATCAGAAGACTGCGGAGCAAAAAAATAATTCCCAGTCCACGAACAATTAGTTCTAGCAAACCAGTTCACACACTGGTGAACACATATATTTTACTCTCCATCAAACCAGAAGTAGAAATTGAGATAAAATTATCCATTTAAGCTTATGAACAAACCTACTGATCTGCATAGGAATGGGATCAACATAGAAGAAATGTGAAGCACAATACTAGAGCACAATCAAAACACACTTCAACACTGCTTTCCTTATTTCTCAAATTTTCTCAAAAGCACTTGGAAAAACACAACTTACTCAACCTAAACTATGTTGACATCAATGACAAAATTAATCACAACACCACCAAACACATCCATACTTGCAACAGTTATGATCCATCCCCCAACTCAAGAATTGCAACCAATGATCACACCCTGGCCTTTCTCACAGTGGGGGCTTTACCTCATAGGAAAATTCACTCCAACCTCATCTAATGGCCACAAGTTTATTATAAATTCCACTTAGTACTTTACCAATTGGGTTGAATCCATTCCTATGGTCTACATAATGGGGAATCAAATTTCCAAGTTTATCCTAAATTACCTAGTCTTTCATTACGATGTTTCACAAACCCTTATCTCAAACAATGAAACACCCTTCAAGAATCAGGATGTGAAAGAGCTATGTTAGAGATTTAAAATTCAACATCTATTCTCTACCTCATATTATCCCCAAGTAAATGGTCAAGATGAGGCTACAAACAAGACCATTCTAAAAATCCTAAAGAAAATGATCAATGAAGCTGGTCATGACTGGCATTTGTAGTCGAATCCCACTCTTTGGGCCTATTGAACTAGTATCTGCAAAAACCACAAGTGCAATCCCTTTCTCCTTGGTCTATGGAGAAAAATCCATTCTTCCTATTGAGGTTAAGATCCCATCTTTATGAGTGTCACTACAAAACATGATCACTAATGATGAATATAGAGTGTCTTAGCTGAATGAGCTAGAATTCTTGGATGAGCATCATATCAACACCCTTAATGACTTGCAAGTATAGAAAAACTGATTGAAACAAACCTATAACAAGAAGATAAAATGTTACTCTTTCCAAGTAAGGGATCTTGTCCTAAAACATAATCAGAAGAATCTACCAGATCAAGACAACAAAGCAAAGTTTGAGGCTAACTGGTTGGGTCCCTTTTCAATCACAACTAGCTATGGATCAAGAGCATACCAATTATCAATGCTTGAAGGTGATCCCTTGTAGGAGAAAACTAACATCTTACATCTTAAAAAGTTTTATCCCTAGTCTTGAATGGTGTAAATCTAAAAAATACAAATAAATCAAAAAATGATCAAAAATCCAAAAAGAATGAGAAAAGGGATTAGAAAAAGTAAAGGGAAAAATCATCCTCTAGTGAATAAAACTTTAGTGGCGCTTTTAGAGAGTACCTTGGTGAAAACATGGCAAACAGGTGCCTCACATAAATAAAGTACCTCCATTTATTCTTTAGCTCTTTATCCTATCATTTTTTGCATCACCATCCATCCATCGAGTCATCATTCATCCTTTTCATTCCATCACCCATCCACATCTCTATCATAGCTTGATGTTGTGAAGTATCATATCCCCTTTAGTACTACTTGGCATATTCCAAAGGCTATCTTGTCTTGCCTATATCGAGGTAGTCTATCGTGTCACGTTGGGGCACTTAGCTGTGAATCATATTGGGTTCTTGTATATCTTGAGGTCATCAAAAATATTATTGAAATTCCAAAAAAAATGATCAAAAAATCAAAAAAAATTTGCAAAATCTTGTACACAACTAAAATCCAAAAACATTCAAGAAATTCAATAGGAAAAATCCAAAACATCCAAAACACATCAAAAACCCTAAAAAGGTCAAAACATCAAAAATCCAAAATGCAGTACCCTTGTCAAACTATGTTGTCTATGAGCTTGAATGTAGGAAAGGCCATCATTAATGTTCCCTCGAGACACCCTAGGACAGTCAGGTTTAGGGTATGTGTAGGATCATCATGGAAAAAATAGGCCCTTAAGTGGCAATAAAAAGTCAAAAAATTAGAGTTAGACAACTAGACGTAAGAATTTGAATAAGTTATCTATATTATTTCAAAAAAATGTAAAAATAGAATCTGTATAAAATTGAATGTAGCTTCTAAACTACTAGACCTTTATTTTTAAAAAAAAAATCTATTCGGTTAAAATTTGAAATTTCAATGTAGTATTACTTAAATTTCAGGGTAAAAATAAGAAGTAGGTGTCTGTCTGACCACCCTAACCACAATAAAATGATAATATTTTTTTATAATATTTTATATATAAGTAGAGGACTCATGTCCCGATGTGATGCATTTTTTTTTTTTCCAAGTAAATAATTAATTTTTTTTTTTATTACAACTTTTTAAAAATATAAAAGCTCGTCTGTCTAACCACCTTAACTTGCTCAAAACTTAATGAAATTAAATTATTATTTTTTTAATCCTATATTATGTGAAGCATAGAATGTGACACATGTTTTAGATTCAAAAAATGTGATATCGTTTGAAAGTTATAGATGTTTTTCAATTAGCTTATCAATCTAGACTTTATTCGTAATTCTAATAGAAAATGAGTAATAATTATTTATTAAATTCAAAGTAAAGAATAATTTATATTGGTGGAAAGCTAAAATTCTCCTCTAAAAACCCTTTTTGTTTCATCAATTTTGGGTTAAAAAAATTCATCAGCCACATGGGCCATCATATCACTTACATATCACCACTTTTTGGCCCATCATGATCTTGCACATACCCTTTAGGAGTCTATCATAATAAACTAACATTCCATCAACTATTCATATCTCATTGTCAATGAGTCAAGTCGGTCGAACTAAATGGTCTCTATGTGTAAAAAACGTAGGCAAGACCAATCTTTGATCAACCCCCTAGGCCCTTAGGATAGGTTATAGATTAGGTTCTTGTTTGAAACTCTCATAATATCCCTAAAACATTCAAATATTGGAAAATCCCTAAACATTCAAATATTGGAAAATCCCTAAACATCCAAATATCTCAGAAAATCAAAACATATGAAAACTTTAAAAAGCCCCAAAAAACATTAGAAAACATCCAAAATACCTAAACAACCTCAAATATCTTAGAGAAAACCCTAAATAGCCTCAAAAATAACCGAAAACTAAAACATTCACATAAACTTTCAAAAAGACCAAAAAGAGCCTCAAAACATTTTCAAAATACCAAAACATTGAAATATTCTCGAAAATAAAAAACCATCCATCCCCTATTTCTTTCACCTATCCTTCACCCATTATAGATCATCTATCATCACCTTCACCCTTTGTGAAAACAAGTAGAAAGCAAGTCTCGCAAGTTGTAAAGTGAGAAATTAATTGTCAAAATGTAAAGTCTAAATCATAGGTAAATGCATCAGTGAAGTTTATATCAGTAGCTTATCATAAAGATCATCATCATCCTAACATCAAACAACCCTCTAATCAAAATTTCCTAAGATGTATCCTTCCTGTGATGGACGTCAGTATCAGACATCACTTTAGCTAAAATAAACTAGCAAGAGATATAAATAACACTAACTATTTATCTTTGATATTTTCTTTTGATTAATCTTAATGGCCCATTCTTACGACTGCTCAATTATGTATATCAAAAGTATTTAAAGAGAAAGGAATGCGGAATCGATCAATATATTTCATTTTATGTGCTTGTGGATACTCTTGTAAAATAATCTTGGTGCATACTTCCTTAGTTGTGTGTAGAAAGGTTGTTTGGATTACATTGTCAACTATTGTGTGCACTTTGGTCCAATATATTCTAAATCTTCTAACTTACATTCTAAAGAGGTTTTCATATGTCAAGATGTGAACAAGAACTATCCTATCTATTTGCAGAGTCGGAGTCCATTATAATAGATACAACACCATCCTAGTTATTAATACCTTGATGAATTGTGTCTATGTGTATTATCAAACAATAAGGAATGATGGAAAATCCCAATCCCAACATTTGAGTGAATCATCATCATGCATTTCTCATCACCATCCCTAATAAAGTCTCGATTGGTAATAGACTTGTTGGATCTTTTGAAGAAATCATCAAAATCAATGGTCATTCATCTTGTTTCTTCTATCTTCTCTCTGCATTGACTTGGTATCATGACAGTCAACAAAAACATCATCAATGCATCCATCCTATATCCACAAATCATTAGCATAATCAGGGCATACCACATCCTACATCACCATTATCATTTAAGTTGTGATGAATAGTATAGATCTTTTATTCTAAGAATCTTAAATCATTGCATATCATAAAAATGCATTGCATTATCCTATCATAAGCATAAACATATAGATATCATACCATAAAATTACATAGAAAATAAACAAAAATAAAATGCATCCATAACATCTGCATACATAATCATATCATAAAATCTACATATCATATCATTCATCCCATAGCATACCATGAAAATATAATTAAAAGATATATAACATTGCATCCATACATTAGCATATATAAGCATCACATCATATGAATGTGTATCCATACATCCATAAGCATGAAATAAGATGAACACATCATATAGAATCCATTTTTGTATCATATATATCAAAAAATAATGTAATGGTATAATATTTGAATCATTATATGTATATCGATCATAAATACAATATCCATGAGGCTATCAAAAAGGATCCCATGAATGTATATCTATATCAAAGAATGGGACAACAAAATCAGAAAAGTGTTTATACAATATAGCTAGCCTTGATGGCTACTCCCTTCTCCAGCATGTCTCTCTGGTTGATCCTCAACCATGGGCCATGAATCATTCCTATGTGAGAGTCAGTTTGTCTAAGTGGATATATTACATCTTTATGGTAATGCATCCTGTAATAGGTTGCCTTAGTCACAGCCTCTATGTACAACCTGGTCAATATAGACTTCCCCTAGGTAACTATTGTCATTTCCTCTACCTATTTCCATCACCCAATCTTCTGATCTCTCTCGACAATCACAACCTACAACTACTACCTCACATGATCTCTCTCTACTATAATATCCACAACTTGTTGCCTGGTCTTATCCCTCTTAGTAGTGATCCACAAAATCTGTTGGTGGGCCTAATCCCACTCACCCATGAGAACCTACACCTACTGCTACAGTTGTTGAATCTATAAATCTCTAGAATTTGGTGGTGGTGGATGAAATTTTTTCTTCTATACTAGTTTCTACTGAATATGAGGTTATTGTCGAGGCTATTGTCTCACTAGTGGAGCCCCAAGAATCTACCTATCATGACCATCCTGGCCACTCTATCCCCTACCTCTACCCCTACATGCTCCCCTCTCTAGGTCTCCCTCATTGTAGAGTACCCACTAGATCTATAAAATTTTAAGGGGGTGTAAACCATGAATCATATGCAGGAATCATATGCACATCCACCTAACCCTGGACATATGTGTTGGCTATTTTTCTTGCAGCCTTCAACCCTAAGGAGAAACACAATGTCTTAGACTAGGGGATTCAATAATTAGGACAAGGAATCTACACTATTAACAGGTTGAAGACAAGAAAAGCCAACGAAAAAGGATATGAAAGCCTTCTGCACTTGAGCTCCATAGGACTTAGGTGGGTGTTCCTAATTGTAGGTCCAAGCATATGATAAAATTTTCAAGCAACAAACTACAAACCTATGAAAGTGGATAGTTCTCAGATATATGAGTAATGGGTATTATATATTCTAATAGGCTCAAGCATAATCCCATTTGCATTGAAAACTACTGAGCACAAATAATTTGATATCTTCACCTCAAACACATAGAGGATCACTAGGTGAAATTCTCTCAAATTCAGCCTCTATACTCTTTCAACTATCATGAAGATACATGGAACATATATAACTTTAAAAAAAAAAGAAAAAATTCATTGAGATTTAAAATGGTATGAATTGTTTCTAAAATTTTCTTATGCTTTGTGACAGATCAGTGCCTAATCATGGGCCATGGATTCCAATATAAAACTGCAATAGAGATCCTATCAACAAACTAAGTTCAACTGATGGATTTTAAAATATGTTAATGTCTTAAATTAATAAATCCACTCATATTTGTCATACATTTCTACTTTCAAATCATACTTGTGCACTCTAAATCACAGTTATCTAATCAAAGTAATTTAACTCTTTACTTGAAGGGGAATCATGGCCAAACAACATAATCATAGGAAAGCTACAATAAAAAATTCAAACACCCTTAATATATTGAATTCGTATTATTAAAATCTTACAATTCTGGAGAGAAACTTAGGGTCCAGTAATATATTTCTTTACAAATTGGCTAACATTTTCTCATAAAACCCAACTATTATAATTTGTGTACTCGGTTTATGACTCAAACTCAATACTATTCTACCTTAATTCCTAATTCATAATTTTAGAACTTGTACAAATGACAAAGAATGAGAATAAGGAGAAGAGGAAGCCCTTAAAATTATATGTAGTTGACACCTGGATCCTTGATCTTTCGTTGATCTATAACTACCCTTCTCTTCCTGAAGAATCTTCAATTTATACCTTTCATGCATCTTGTATTCACTTTCCCTATGATAAAAACTATTCATCATCATGATGACCTTCTTCACCTATGCCTTGCTATGGAAAATATTTGTTTGTGAAAGAAAAATCTTCATGAAAGTCTTGTCTTCTCCTTTTACCTTTGAACACCTCACATACTTTATCAATCACTTGGCTTGCAAATAGAATATTACTCCATGCTCATGAAAAAAATTCACTCCATTTTACCTAAGCTACTAGTATTTTGATCCTCTGTAAGAACTTTTACTCTACTCTTTTTATCTTTTCACAACAAAAAATGATCTTTACCCATTAAAAATATTTTCTTCTTTTAATATTTTCCCAACAAAGAAGACCTTCATTTATAAAGTGAATAATTTAATTCCACCTTTCTTGTGCCTCCCTTTACTTTATTTTTCATATTTTTCATATTTCTTTTTAAAAAGTGAAAGGTTCAAATATTTTCCATTGGGCAATATTTCTAATTCACCAACAAAGTAGTATTTAAGCAATGCCTTTAAAAAAAAAATTTATCGGGCCCACCACAAGCCTTCTCAATGCATCACGTGGGCTTTACAAAGTCTTAATGAATAAGATAAAATCTCTCCACTCCCCTGTCATTTGAAACTTGACTCTAGTGGATCCCACATGGGATAGTGAGGGATGACTCAGATCTATCAACGCCTCCACCCTTCTGGTTGTTGATTAGTCTCCTTATGCCCTTTTCATTCTTCTCCTTACTCTCCCGCTGCTACGTGTTGATGCCAACCATTCTCTTCATGGGCTAGCGAGGAATCATGCCTATGTTTTGAAATGGTAGTAACAATTTAAAAATGGTGGTATCTTGCAAATGTTTATAGAGTCAATATGGAACTCCAACTTCCTCCATCAAAGAAATGCATTAAAATCAGAGGGCACCAGATCTTCTCTTTATAATTTTCTCCTCCATAGACCTGCCACCATTATGCTTCATGATGCATTCAATTCACATATAATGAAATGTTGGCCTAGTGCCAAATATACATTTTAGTGCAAGCTCAAACTCCTCTTGCATAAAGCAAACATGTGTTAAATTTACCCACACACAAAGTAGTCAAATGAAGGAATTTTCTACAACTCCTTATAACTATGTGGAAATTTACATTGCACTATCAAACTGACCCCATTTATAGCTAGTACGATGGCCACTCCTCCTCATAAGCACCCCCCAATTCTTGTACCAACAACAATATTGGTGTATCTTTTCAACAAAAAAAGTGTTTGCCCCCTGTGAAGCAATCTCCACATACCTATTGGTCGCTCCTCTCCTGGAAACTATTGTTTTCAACTCCAAATCCCAAGTGGAAACTCAACATGACAATTCATTGTATAGATTCACTTGGTGTAGCTTAACTATGTCCTTTTCTATTTTAATATCATAGTTTTCTCGATCCAAGAGCAACAAAATTAGGGTAGAAATGCCACGATGGATCCCATAAAAACCTTTGGTATATGTGTAAAAATTTATCTTGTAATATTAAAATGACCTTTCTCTAATTGGTGTGGTAACTTTGCCCCATTCACCTTTATATTGACTCTTCAGGTTTTAAAATTTCACCTTCATCATGCTTCATGGGGTCTCTTTAATGAATCATTTTCTTGCCTAGTGAGTCCTGAAGAAGCTGTGTGAGTTTGATATTTCTATAAGGAACATCTGAGCTCTTTTTTGCAGGGGTGAAAATCATATCTCCCACAACCAAAAAATATTTGTTGGCATGTGCTTCTTATAATATTTTCTCTAGTGGCCTCAGATTTGTCAACCCTATAATTCAACACTATTCCTCCCCCCACAACACAATTCTTGTGCCCAAGGTTCACTAATTTAATCACAGTAGGTGTAGATGCAACATGTATTGAATTTGTATTCGTAACATTGAATCCCTTTGGCTGGGAATTATTGCAGATATCCAATTTCTTATTTGAGCCATTAGAAGTAAGAAGATCTCAAAACTATTCATTGTATTATTTCAATAATTTGAATTGGAACATCATAAGCAAATAGTTCCTTTCTTTACTTTGCAAGATTTATTTCAATTTTTTATTCACTTTGTGCAACCTTAATTGTTTCTTTTATAGCCTCTTTCTCCTGAAGGTCTATGCAAACTTGCTTTGTAATAATTTGGTATTGGCCCTACCTTGAAGTGCATTGTATTATAGATCGTTAGATCTAGATTATATGAGACACTCAATGTTTCCTTTATTTGAATTCATTTCCATAAAGCTCACACCAAACAATGACTATAAAGAAATCTCTATATGCTTTGCCCCATTAGGCGAGTTGTGTTACATGTCGAGTCCCCTTGTGGGCTTGACTAAAAAAAAATTCATTTTGAAACATTTTTTTACATTGAAGTGATCCAAGGCTTCTCTAAATGCATCTAAGGTGAAAAAATGAAATCAATTGTCATTAAAATGTCCTTCCTAACATATTTGCATAGTGATCAAAACAAGTCAAGTGGATTTTGGAATTGCCCTAGAAAACCAGTCAAACAACCTTTTGGAGCCATCAAAATGCACATGAATGTAGACAATTGACCCAAGAATTTAATGTAAAAAATGACTTGGAAAAATAAATCATGAGGTGCAAAATATTCAATGCCAAAGTGGCTTAGTCAGACTTTTCTGCAACTGCACTAGTCAAAAACCAATTAGGGCTCACCAAGTCACCACTTCAAAAACATATCAAATCACCTCTTGGGAACATACCACTGGAAACAATAGATCATTTAGATCCAATAAATATGTGTGTAGCAGGGATTTCCTTCAATCAACATTCACCACAAGATATTAAGGGTCAAAGGTGACCTTGAAACACTCTGGTAATACAGATGTAAAACCCAAAACAAATTGCATTTGCTTTTGACTTGGTAAAAATATCAAATCAAATCCCAAAACTCCGAAACCATACTAGGGAGTATAAAATTATGAGAGGAATGTAGAGTATCAATCCATTTGTCTTGAAAATCATCTAGTTGTGAAATATCCACCTGAATACAAGGCTACTTTGCAGGCCTGATAATTTGCAAACAACAAAACAGTCTGAGAACCCTCAAGATTTGCGCTTCAAAAACTTATCAAAACTCATCACAAGGGGGATGAAATTTAACATACATGTTGAAATATGTCAAATGAGTACACCCAAAAAATTATTTGACATGAAACGTAACTGGCTCCAAATTATGACCCTCCAAAATAGGTCACTAGGGAAAAAATTTCAGGTGCACTTTTGAGTTTGCAAATCAACTTTTTTCATCATGGGCACTCAAAATATGAAAGTTTTGAAGGTTCCATAAGAATCCCATGGCTGTGCAACCAACTAATAGAAACCCTCAACCACCCCATGAGCTGGGAAAGTGGGTTCCCATGTGGGAACCTCTCGAGCTAATCTCACAAATATAGCTCTATAGGCATCATCTGTAATGTCCTGCAGCTCACCAAACTATCTTGCCACCCTATTTGGTAGATATTGCTCTATGATTGTGTGCTCTTGACCCTACATGTACCGGGTCTTTCTGGTGAAGAAGAGTTGTTATGTATCATTGTACCACATTGGAATCTATAGCCAAGGTCGCCATCTAAACACTATCATATCATCTAATACTTGATGCTAGTAGGGAAGCCCATACTACCATATATGATGAAGAGTGAGAAAACATCTGTATGGCCAAACTATAAGATCATATGGCTCAACATTGGCCATTTGTACGATCAACCGAAGCACAAAAATATGCTCCCAAGCCCAAATATGAAGAAAGGTCACCCTTGTGCCAATAGCTTTGCCATCGTAGTAGATGAATTAATGCATATGATGATATAATGAGGCAAGAATCACTAGCCCCCATGCCAAAAGAGTCTTGTAGAGCATCCTATGCCATGCTAAGCTCCATAATGGGATAAATCCTCTTCTCTATCAATCGGGAGTGACCAAATTAGAAATGATGGCTACAATAAGCAATCGGAATGTGGGCACTCAACCTCCATACATCTCAAGGTCGATCTATGAAGCAACTAGAGTGATGTCTTCCATCTCCATCACCTCATGGTAGGAATTGTATCTAACATAAACATCGTAAATCACATGTACACCATGTATCAAAAAATGCATAATCTCCCATATATATCCTCTATTCTCACCATTGCCTCACCAATGGGAAGGTGGAATGATGAAGTCTCACTGTGCCATTCCTTGCACAGTGTGATCACCATAGCTAGGTGTGTTCAAACGATGGGCATGTGTGTGATGTACCATAAGTCAATCTCTCCCAGGTGCTCCTGGCGTACCTCAGATAAATCACTGAGTCTGGATAAAACTGTAGGGAAATTCTTGTAGGACATGAAAGGTGGAATGACCTCCTACATCCATGAAGCACACGATGTCAAAATTTGAAAAAAATTGACTCAGTTTGGAATTTTCAGCTCCAAAATGACAATAGTGTTGCTATATTTCAAATTACAAATTGAAATGCTCGAAGGAATTTCAAATTGTAAATCACAAATTTTGTTTCTATAAACATATGTATCATGATTTAAACCTTGTAAACCCTAACCCTAATTTTCAAAATAGAGAGTGCATCGCTATAAACATATGCGTCATAATTTAAATTTGGAAACCCTAATTCTAAATTGTGAACTACATCGCCATACACATATGCATCACCAAAAAACATTTTATCTTTGTTGAATGTCAAATGGGCAATGCTATATAGCGACATCGCCAAAGTTTAAAATTCAAAGTGCAATAAATGCATCAAAAAGTTAAATATCAAATCAGGTTTCAAATCAAATACCGGTGGTCCTATGCTTGGAAGCCTCTAATGGTATTGCACTCTATCAAAAATGTGTCATGGGAGCTCTCATTGTGCCATTTCATCAGAGGGTTAGAGCTCAAAATAACAAGAATCTCTAAGGTTTGAATGCACAAATGAATTGAAAGTGACCCTTCTTGGCTTATTTATGCATCAAAATTAGGGTTTTTTCCCTAATTTAACCTTCAAGCTAGGGCTTATCATCATTTTCACCAATTTTTCCAATTGGAAGATTAGTTTGCATCACTTTTTGCATCTTTGGCATAATTCTTATATCTCAGAGCCTTTTTGGACTCTTGGGACAACTTTTAACCTTTGTCGAGAAATCAACCCAAAATTCAAAATTTCCACCTGATCTCTTGAGGGGGTAGGGAATAAACTGAATCCTTCAATTGGGGCATCTAAAAAAAATAAATAAAAGATATATTTTTTGATTTAAGCAACAGTTTTCCATTCGAAGAGAATTATTCTTTCAACCGAAGTAGCATGTACCTCGCTTCAAAGAGCGGAAAAATGTAGACACTAAAAAATGTCTTGAATGTTATCGTACACTCGAGTCAAGTATACTAACATCATTCCTCTCAAACCCATCCTCTTTTCGCTTAATTGATTAAATTTCCTAGATATTTAATTAATTGCATCATTTGCATCTATTAACCTAATTCATCAGATTGGGTTAATTCACTCCCGCTTGTGCTAACATTTCATCTCATTAAATTAAATAAATCAAAGCATTTAATTTAATTGACCAAGTCCTCTAATTTAATTAAATAACCCTAAGTTATTTAATTAAATGTCATTTAACCTTTTCACCATTCTTTAAATCATTTAATTTAATGAATATCACTTTATTCTTCTAATTCCCCTAATTGCATGATTAAACCTTGTTTAATTAGATAATATCTAATTAATTAAATTCCTCCCACTTGCAAAGGAATATTCCAAAAGAATATTCCTCCCTTGCATAATTAAATTTTGTTGTAATTAACTAAATAACCATTTTCCTCACCCATATGAATATTCCAAAGAATATTCTTTCTCCTCCAATCATTTGAAAAAGTGAATATTCTCACTTGGCTTCTTCAGCAAGCTAAACTTGAAACCTCTTTAAGCAAGTTAAGTCTTGACCTCTTAAACAGGTCAAAAGTGTATTTGTTTTGAAGGAATGAGAACCCTTGATTAAATCTCATCTTGCATTCTCATCTATTCATGAGAATCCATGATCCATACCTCCCATTTCCTCCATCCTTGATTGTTGGTTAGCTTCTTCAATCTCAAGCCTTAATTTCTCATTTGCTTTCCTATAAATAGGTCACTATTTGGAGACAAATGGATACATCTTCCAATTACAAACTTATGATGTTGAAATCACTTGCATTTACACTTATACTTTTCTCACATTTATCATAATTTTAGTTCATTTTTAGTTTCATATTAGCTTTAAGCTTCCATTAATGGCTTCCATGCATCTATTTTAGCTTTTTTATAAATTAGGGTTTGATTCTTTTAGCTTTGAATTAACTTATATTAGCTTAAATTTTGTGCATTTAGATCAATTTTACCATAAAATCATGTTAATTTAGCTTATATCATGTTTAATTTTGCATAAATCATGTTTTCATTCATTTATCACAATAGTTTCATCAATTCTCTTCAATAAAATCGATTAAAACAAGTTCACTGATCATGGTGATGAAACCCCTCAAACAATTCTTGTTTCCAACTTAAAGATTGTGAAAAGTCTCGCTTGGTCCTTTGTGCGTGATCACTGTGATACGGTTTTATATCCTTACCACTCCTCAAGATTGGCCCATAAATCAAACAAACCCCTGGTCATTTTAAAATTACATTGACTTTCTCTCCCCATTCCTAGTGACTTAAGTTGCCACTTGTGTCATCATACTCATTGTCTTACCACGCCTTGAGCTTAATGTTTTTTGGTTACCTTATGATTTCCCTGGTCTTAAATTCCCTATGATTAAAGACTTAACCAAAAAATATTTGAATCCTTAGCCTTCATTGTTGAGGGTCAAATATCTCATTTACCTAGGGATGGCCCCTTTTATGACTAAATTTTGCTACATGTTGAAAAATAATGCTTCATGTTGGTCGTCTGATCATGGGAATCAATCCCAACCATTCCCCGTATACTTGTGCTAGTTTATTGCTTCTTATTTTATTCACATGGGTTGATGGGCTTCAACCATGTGTTTTGTATACTGGTGGACCTGGTATCATTGGTAAAGATGACTAGCATCTTTCAAAGAGTATCGATGACTGATTGATTGAGGATGTGTCCATATTTGTGCCGCTCCCCGCAAGCCTGTCTTGTTTTATTTCTCATTATTTTAAAGACACAAGCTAGCAGGTGATGGCAACATAGTATTGTTTGATAGTGGGACCTGAATTTTCATAAGGAAGTAGATGTTATTCTAGGCATGATCAACAATGTACATCATAACACATGTTCTCATCAGGGCCTTCCATCGCACTCTCATCTATCTATAGTGGTAAGATGGGATAGTCACACGAGCTAGTGGGTGATGTGACACTTTCCATTTGGTGGGACATGCTAGGTTTTGAGGATGTAGGCTTGTTTCATGAAAGATGAATTTGATGGTTGATGGCCAGTGACATGGCTCAATCCTAACCAATCCCCACCACCTCGTGTGGGCCTTGCCTATGTCCTGTATCATGTGATGGGCAAGTGGGAAAGTACCATGTTGAATTTCTAAAAGGATTTTCTCGATTCTAATGAAGTTGGAATACTTCCAAATTTGGCTAAAAGGATACTATTTATGAACTATGCTATTTTATGCCTTGTTCTTTAAGGCACATGCTTGAAATTTTGGTCATTAGTTCGAACAACAAATGATACATGTGGGAAAAGTGAAAACGAAGCACAGAAATGTATGATCTAATATTTTAAGATAAGATTAGGATGAATCCCTATTGTTTTGATAAGAATAAATACAAGTGAAATAAGAAGGTTTTAATTGGTGCTATGTACAGGGTAGATGTATATCTACTCAAATATTTTATGATTTAAAGGAGCATTAAATTATAATTAAAACTTATTTGTAAGTGGATGCATTGTAATCTACCCTTTGGTTTTTTTTCCTAAACATGATCAACAGTGAAGATTAAACAGATCAAGGCAGATTTGTTGTTGGCCAACGTGCATTGGATTTCTTTTAATAATTAATGGTTGGCACACTTACATAGCTTGTTATAAGAAGGACTGATTGCCATATTTCTCATTTAGAATTTTCATTTGGTTTGATTTTTAGAGAAAATTTGGTAGGTGTCTTCTGGTTCTTGTCACTGGAAGGATGAGTAAGTTAGGAGAGTCTATTAGGCCATTTTGGAGGTCTAGGAGATTGAGTTTGCTTGATTCTGAGAAGAATTCCCCATAGAATGAGGTTTATACATAGGGATCTCTTGATACACCAAAGAATAGAAGGGGACGTAGGAAATTTAAAAAGTATGGTCTTAGGAGTAACTACTGCCTAAGGAACCAAATGGTTTAGAAGAATTAGTCAAGTTCATAGGCAAGGATTTGGTGGAATATGAGAAGAAGACAAATAAAAGGTGCAAGTATCATAAGGCTCGTCTAGGAAGACATAATTCTTCTAGTGAGTTCTCTGATGGCCCCCCAGACAATGAGGGTGATACTAATTCAGAGGCTGATTATTATTCCCTCACCCTAGTATCATTTGATGATTTTGATGAGGCGGTGGTGATGGTTCCTCCAGTTCCACCATGAGCAAGATGTGGGCTAGTATCCTCTGAGCATAATGACTCAGAGTGATGACTACACCTCATTTTTTTTTTCTATGAAACCATGGCTCTATTGTAAGGATTTTCCTATTCAACACTCATGTGATTTCTTATTTCTAGCACTAATGTGGAAACTTTTCAGGCTGGTGTATAGGAGAGGTGCTAGACTTCCTAGTGTTGGGTAGTATGCAAGTTTTCGTTGAGGCTGCCAGTGGAGAATCTTATTTGGTTGGCAAGGACGAGGATTCTATTGCTACAACTAACTCTACCTTTTGAGGAGATGGTAGGTCTACATGCAGGGGATGTGGAATGTTATCTTTTACTCTTCCATTCTCCTTAATGATTGCATGTAACAAAATTTGGACATTTCAAATTCTAGTGCAAACGATCTCAAAATGAAATGAAATGTAAATGTAATTGAGCCTAATGCTTGTTGCTCCCTTATTCTATAAAATGGATTTTTGGGCTCATTATAGTGGTTGGACTTTTAAGTCTCAATAGGGTTTTGGGTGAATTCTTAACTTAGAAAAGGCATTTTGAGTAGAATATGGATAAATAGGCTAGTATATGGTCTTGGGAATGAAGTTATGTATGCAACAATCTTAAATTAGTTTTATATAGGCTACTGATATAGAAAAAAATCTTTGTCTGGAAACAAATACTCTCCTATGTATATTTCTTACTAGTTATGAATGAAAATACTAATGGTGTTATCACTTATCTTCAAATGGTTTTATCTGAATGTATGATCCTATTCTCAGCTTTAACTCAAAGAGTTGATTAAAATTCTTGAAGAGGGTATAATTTTTAAATTGCTTAGGATTGGTAGGAATTGAGTGTTTCTTTTAGGAATTTTTATTTTTCAAAATTTGCAAAGAATAATGAAGGTAGTTAATCTACTTCTAAAATGAGTAGTTCATATATTATAGATTCTTACAAATTTGACTCTATTGCTCCAATTGATGAGACACTGGGTATTTTATTAGAAAATCTTTTACAAAGAATGAGTAAATAGGATACCTAGCCTTGAACTTAAAATAAGAACAATATTCATATAAAATCCATTTTCAAAGAATTGTGTGTGGGATGGAAGTATTTTTGATTCGTAGAAAATAAGTAGTCACTCATTTAGGGGATATGCCAAATCTTTAGTTGGATGGGCTTTATTTGCATATAACCAGGAATCAATTTGTTATTAATTTTATATATTTTATGAAAAATATTTGGGATTACCCTCCCTGGTTTAACAAAGCCAAAATTGGAGTAAGGATCACAAATCCTATTCAAGTTGTATTGGCCACTAACCTTACAATTTATTCATTATAAGAGCTGGAAACTTTTAAGAGAATTGTTAGGTTCTGGTGGAAAAATCACCAACACATGGGATTGGGAAAGGGTCATTGTTCCACATCAACATGACACTAATTCCAAAACAGGATAAGTTTCAAATGGGTGAGAATAGAAATTTCCATGTTTTCATATTTAGAATGCTTCATTCCAATAAATGTTTAGTTGGCACACAAATATGTGCCTAGAGAAAAGTATGATGAAGTAGCTGCAAAGGTAATGGTAGAAATGAATTTTGAGTGGAAAAATGTAATGACTGATGAAGAGAGAAAAATGGTCGAAGATCTCGTGGATTGCTACTACTTCTTGAATGGGAAATTTCTTCTGCAATTGTGTTTGATACTATTAGGAAATATGAAGGAGAAGTTTTCTCCATAAAAGAGGAAGTAGAGATGGCATTGTCGGGATTAGGATTCAACAAAAATTGGGAAGCCCTTGCAATCTGGGCCCTTGCCCAAAATACAAACAAGCCTCTGATCACTGAAGGATCAAAGGGTAAGGGTATCAAAGGGAGCTTGATTGTAAAGAGGGTATCTAACACCTCTTCCCCTGAAGTTGTTGCATTAGTGGTAGATTTTTCCAATTTGAACGAAGCTAGTGTTTGAAGGTTGCAAGATAGAATTAATACAATGAACAAGGAACATAATGATCTCATGGAAGATTACAACGAGTTGTGGGTATTATTGGCTAAATAAAATTCCATTCTTGAAATTTTGTAGGAAGTGGGCACCTCTTCTACAATCCCCCCTACTCATGTGATGATTAAAAATGTTGGAAGAGAAGTTGAAGAATGCTCAACAAAATAAGAGAAAGGAGAATGTGTGCATTGCAACATGTATCCTTTAGCATAGACTAATTAAAATCTTAAGAAGGCTAGAAAATACTCATGTCTCATGTCTGATTTTGAGAAATTCCCTTACTAGAGTAAGTGGGGATCAAGAGAAACTCAAATGTATATTTGAACAATGGATTCCTATATTTTCATATTTGGAAGGTATGTATAAGGGATCTAAACAAACTTCTAATTCCCTACCTATTATCTATCTTACTTTTGAGATTTCCAAGATGGCACAAAATCATAAAGGGTATTTGGAAGGTATAATTGAAGTTGCACAAGAAAAAATGAACTCTTTCATAAATGTTGATAGAAGGTTTTTACCTCACCTATTAGAAGATAATGGGAAGTTGAAGACCTTAGAGGAATGGTTTAGGATAGTTTCAATATTATAATTCCCACACTCCTCTCTATTATTTGTAAAGATGATGATCTTGATTTAAATCAACTTAATTCCTATTCAGACAAGATGATTGATGTAGAAAAAAAGATGGAAATTTTTTTGTAGAGAGGCCAGTGCTTTACTTGATGCCAAGTATCATCAAAATTTGGAGAATACAAAAAAGCTCTTAATTCATTACTAGCCTTCTAAGGATATGATTAAGGCATGGGATTAAAAAAAATATAATTTTTTACCCAACCTATGAGTGGATCTATGCTTTTATTCATATACCTCATGTCTGAGAATTTGTTTGTCAATTTTTTTTGTGATGAGGTCCTTCACTTCTTTTCTTGTTGCTTCCTTTTTTTATCCTTCATCTCATTCTTTGTAATCTCTTTTTACAAATTTTAAGCTATTTGATAGCACAAATAGAAAATTTAATAATTGTTCTTTGTAATAACAAAAGAAGACTGAAATACTTAAGTGTATTTCTTTAATTTTGAATATCAACCTATCTTGCTCTCAAGTATTGTATTCACTATATTTTGAATCAAAATAGTCAAGGGTTATTTATAAGTTGTCATATCACATCATGTGTTTATGTTATGGATGTTGAAATTTTAGCTTCTATTCAAGGAATGGATTAATATCCCTTGCAATTTTTTATCAAAGATTGTGTGAATGGAAATGCAATAGGAATTTATAAGTAGTGTGATAACTATTGTTCTTTAAAAAATAATGCAAAATCACATATCAAATTCAATATCATGGAAAAAAATATTAAATATCATCAACTACAATCTGGAATATGATTCATGAAGTGCAATATAAAATAAATATCATGAAGTGTAATGATTCACAATTTCATGGAATAGAATATAAAATATCATCAACTACAATTTGGAAAATGATTCATCAAATGCAGTATAAATACCTAAAAGATGCTAATTCACTTCCACTTCCCAAAGCAATTCACGATCCTCAAACTAATGTTCAACATGAGATAAAGTAAAATCGTCATCTTTATTTTGATTCTTGTCTTCATTTTCTTCACTGTGCATCTCAAATTCAACATTCATTGTGTCATTATCTTTTTTCCCACTACCAATACCACCACTACTAGTGTTTGGAATGTTGCACAACCCTCTTCTTTCACATATGAACCTCTAGATTATGAGTGTCCTTTGAAAAGGAAAAGTTTTGACAAATTATACACACTTGCTTTCACCCTCAAGCAATTTTCCAAATTCTTATCTAGATTGTTTCTTATCTTTGATTTTATAAAGACCAATGAACAGAAAAACTCTCTCATCCTTCATCGACCCCAATATCATTGTTTGACATAACTGATTAAGTTTGAAATATTCAAATATTGAACTATGAAATATTTCACTCTAACCTAAGTTTGTCCAAGCCTTTGTTATTGATCTCGGTTCAAAGGGCTTCTCCACGGAATCAAGCTGGTCCATCATACTTCTTGAAAAATTCCTACATTGTTGTCTAAGGTTATCTCCATTTCTAATTCATTCTATTGTTTTCTCATTGTATTTTACACTTTTTCAAAAGTATTTGATTGAGAATTTACTTTATCATGAAAATATGTTGGGCTATCTTGGTTTATCAAAAACTGGGGATACACAATACCCATGGTTTCATGTATTTTTTCTTGAGGGAATATATTATAAATCTTAGAGGAAATATATTTTGAAATTTCCTTCAAATTATCACTAACAAATTTAACAATGTCATTAAAAGCTTATTTTATAATAGGTATTCTCTGATAGAGTGCCTGACTATTGTATAATGGTACATTGGTATCTCAAATCCATGTACATAGATACATAAGTACTTTTTTGCATTAAACCGTAAATAACTATCAAGCTAATTCAAATATATAATTTTTGACTAGTTAAAAATATTTGGGCTATTAAAAGTTGTCTAGATATAGATGATCGAGGGCCATGCATGTATTTCTACATAGTTTGGTATATTTAGTAATATACATAGTTTTGTCTTGGGATTTCTTCACAAGATTTTTCTTTTCATCCAACATGGGGAGAAGACTAGATAAAGTCAAGAGTGTCTCTATATCACTTAACCTATGTAAGAGGTCAGGAGCTTTGTCTATTGTGTTGTGATGCTCGTACGTTACTCTAATTAAAGATCAATATTCTAAAAGAATTTGTTGCACTGGTCCATGCAAAGAGATCCATCTAGTATCAATATCCTTGACAAGCTTATTTCCTATTTTTATTCCCTTAGCAAAATTTTCAAATTTCATGAAATGCTTGCGACTTTGGTAGAAGTATGTGTAGAGCTCACAGATTAGATTTTCAACTTTTGATACTATAGGAAACTTTCTTATAAGTCTAAATGATAAATTCATTCTATGTGCCATGCATTGAATTACAAACATGTATGGTGCATAAGTAGTTTGTAACTTTGTGCAAACATCAATCATGTGATCTTGCATTACTGCAACTCCATCAGCTCCTACACACACCAAATTTTTGGCAATTATCAAGTCATCCATACCTCCAATTTCATTCAAATATTTCTTGAATAGTTCAAATAGATTTTGGGATGTCGAAATTTCTTTCATTTTATGAAGATTGAGAAGATGAGCTTGGTGGAAATGTTGTTTAACAATATACACATACACATAGACCAAAGAAGTATTATCTACCGTAGTAGTTCTTCATATAAATATAATGCAATCAAGTTTGACTCTTTTACTTTCTCCTTTAAATCTTTAGTTTCCCCTATAGAAAGACATTTTTCCCATTCCCATCCAACGTTTACTAACAAATGTGTGCCAATAAAGTGAGAAACACCCAAAATAGATAATAAACTAAAATAATTTAGGTAATCTCTCATAGGACACCCTCTGGAAAAAATATGAATAGTTCTATTAACAAAAATGGTGTTTCACAATACAATCACTCTAACTCCTCTTCAATCCAGCAACATTTGTGTACCTGTAAAACACATCATATTATCTCCAACTCAACCCCTTAATATATAGATTCATGGGGGATCAAAATACCACCATAAAACATTATCATCGGTCAAAACAGGTTAAGAAATACTATGGTAAAAATCCATTTGACCCCTTACATGCTAAACATGGTCTCTTACATGACATTACACCTTCTTAAATGATGTCATAAGAATCCCTATAAAATAGGAGATGCTCTTAAATTCATCATAAACCATCAATAACTATGCAAAGATTCTCTTATGCGTGTCATATATGATTGTCATGTCCAAAATGATATCCCTCACTTTTAGCCCTTACAGTTGTCATATAATCTATCATAACATCCTTAAAAATAGGCTTTTCATGTTATACCACTAAGTGGGCATGTTTTTCCAACTAATAACTTATTTTTCAAGGTACTGACATGTGGCAAAAGTGCCAACTCAAAATATCATGCCCTCTTCATAGAGCACAATTATTTAATAACATAAATGATATTTATCCATGGTAAAATGTAAAATAATAATAAATAAAAAAATTAAGAATTTCCAAGGTTGAAACACCTTAATTCTCAAACACAACACTATTCCAAGACACCATTAATTCCATTTTATTGTCAGTTATCAAACCAAGTAAGGGAAAGGCTGCCTTTTCCATTACTATATATATGTGTATGTAGGTATGTATACATATGCACATGTAGGTATGTATGTTTGTACATAAATATATGTATGTACTTATATATACATGTACATACTATAGACATGGAAAATATACCGACACACTTGATCTTGATTACTAACATCGTTTCGTCCTAAATCACCTTATCAACTTGTCATCACCTTTCATCTCTTAATTGAATAAATCATTATTTATCTAATTAAGTCATTCTCCTCTATTAATTAAATAAATCATTTTGTTTAATTAATCTGATCATCCCTCTTTTAATTAAATAATTCACTTTATTTAATTAAATATCTAAAGTCATCATTTAAATTAAATAAATTAATCTTTATTTGATTTAATCTAACATCATTCCCCTTTAGTTATATAAATAAATCAAAATCTTTATTTAATTAAATATAAAATCATTATTCCTCTCAACTTTGATTTATTTAAATCCTAAAATCTAAATCTAAATTGTCAAATCACCTAATTTCTACTTATATTGATCAAATCATGATTAAATCTAGTCCTAATCACTTCAATCCTCTAGATTTTGCAACTTGCATAATAAATCAATTTATTTGATTTATTAAATCATCAATTTCCATTCAAAAAGACATATTTTGTGGAATATTCCTCCAATTCAAAAATCCCTCCAAAAGGGATGGGTACTTCCACCAAGGCATTTAATGCCTCTTACATGTCCTTGGCATTGAGCCAAGTGATATTAACTCTATTTCCCTTCCCTCTAAAGTTTCCAATTTTCAAATTTCAAATTTGAATCTAATAACATTTATGGCCACATTCATCAAAATATGCACAACCTTCATCCGTTCACATCTTGACAAGTGGCACTTGGCCATTGCATGTTGAATGATCCCACATTGCTCAATCTTACCCACTCTTCCAATTTTGAAATCTTTAAATGAGAGACTCTTCCTCTCATACATCATCGACAATTTGAATGCAAAGTTATTATCTTCATATTAGAGCAATTTTATACATTTCTTGAGCATTTTCCATAACCACAACTAAGTTATTGCAGGTTTTCTCAAAGAATCATCTTGTTCTTCATCAAAAAAGTGGATCAAATCATCAAATATTACAAAGGAGTTGAGAAAGAGCCAATTTATACACATAATTGACACCAATTCCCCCATGGGATTGATATTTTTCTCATTAAAATCGGATTCATTTACTTTCATTTGTATTATTCTTCATATTCTTCCTATGTTAATGTTTCAATCTAATTTCATGGGTAATCCTTGTTCTTCCTTGCATTTCAATCTAATAATGTGTTTCTTTGCCATGTTTGTGCAAGTCTAGGATTGGGGTTCACATTTTGGTGCTAGAAGGAGGGCGAATTTGAACAATCTAGCACGTTGTTTTGGTCAAATTCCATTATTTTTTGTGTTTTTTGTCTTCCCAAGTCAAATAGCATTGTTGGAGGTCAAACAACACCATTGGAGGAAATTGCAACACATTTGTGGTCTCTATTTTTCCAAACAAGGCCGCTAATTTCACCAAAGCATTTTTTGAAACTCAAACAGAGCCACATTTGCAAACGTCATTTCTACAAAGGGCGTTGCCTTTGATTTCTTATTTTTTCACCCAAACTTAAAATGGTCATATCTTGGTCATTTTTTGGAGCTTTTTTTTTTAAATGGGGTAGAATTTCATAAGATATCCAATGGTGTAAGTGTTTCTCAACTTTTATAGAGTTAATTTTTTTAAATTTTCACCTAATCTCAAAACACCATGAAACTTGGTCTAAGTTTTAGGGTTTTTATGCTTAATGATTCATATAACCCTTATATACTATTGTTTCTTGATCTCATCTAACATTTTGAGCACTTTTGTAGGTTAGGAAATCAAAAAGGGAAGGAGGAAACAAAACAAAAGATTCTTATGACATCATTTCTCTATTGTATCAAGCATCTTTAGACACTCTTGGAAGAAATTATAATTCCAAGTTTAAGGATTTTATCCCTTCATTCTTTTAGCAAACACTAAATTTATTTTGGACTCTAAGAATAACACTACAAAATCTTTTGACTTTTGCAACAAAGGGTTAAAAAGAACTTAGACAAACTTACTAGATTTTGTTTAAGGTTAACAATTGAACAAAACAACTTTCATCTTTCCTTTTGGTGCACCAAAAAGAATCAAGTCAGTTCTTTGTAGATTTAAAATGAACAAGTGCTTTCTTGTCTTGTAATTACTTACCTAAGGTACTATGACTAAAAAGATGTATGTGCTTCTCTTGCACTTTATTGCAATCTTGAGAATCAAAATTCTTTTTGGTGATCTTAAATTGTGTAAGTAATTTCCTCCACATTTCATTTGGGTTTTAAAAAATTGAATCAATCTTGCGAGTGTGAGTGTGGCATATTTCAAGTGTTCTCTCTTTGTTTTTCAATGAAGTTTGATTAAACTATGGGATATGCTTTCTCACTTTTGTTTATCTTAGAGGGCCTTCCTTGTGGGAAAAAGTAATCACCCAAGGGAATGGCCCAATCAGGAACACGCTAAAGCCAAGCAACTTCCACCTGGGATATAAGTATGGATATTGGAACAAAGGCTAATATCATGAGGATTATTCCAATGAGAAGGGAAACACTGGTCTCTCGCTCGCTGCATGGATAGTCTCTCACGAACGAAATTCTCACATTAAAACCCCTTGTTTAGAAAATGCCAAAATCCTTTTTATTTGTTGGTGCGAAAGGTCGTGTCTTTTGAAGCCACCCCACATAACATGTGGTTCTGTTGTAGAGATGAAAAGTATGACATGGGAGTTTCATGGGTACTAATGCTTGGTTGACCTGAGAACCAAGTGCATTGTAAGGGGGATCCTATGTGGTCAAGCATCTAATCATTCGCATTGAATATGCACAGCTAGATTTATCCAAGTGGGAATCCAACAAATATTATCTTTTCATCCTAGGATTGTACGTGTTCTTGGAATCAAAAAACATTGCTTTGATTGAAAACATACATTCACAAAAAGCTTCAAAATTTCAAACCCTTTGGAGGAAACAAATATCCTTTGACAAATCTAAGTGCTCTTTTTTTCCCTAGGGATTATATTCTTAGAGGTTTCTAAGTACTTGGGTTTAATCATCATTTTTTTTCACTAAATTCAACTTAGGAAAATTCTATGCTCTTGAAACCTTGATTTTCACATAATGGACCTTGTGGAATGAAAAGGAATTGAGACATAGACATTCAATTTGAAAAGTATAATCAAGAAAGTGTTTGTGGTAAAAAGAAGCAAATCTAAGCAAGATAACAAAAAATTGAACCACACATGTGATTGGTCCCTTTTGAGTCATTTAGTTTTCATGCAAACATTGGTCTTTTGGTTTGAACCACTTTTATGGAAAAGCATGTTCTTCAACATCCTGGTCTTGTGAAAAAGTTCCTCTTAGGTTCATTTAGGATCAAAATAAATCATTCTCATCCATCCCTCAACCTTCAAAATCAAATCCCATCTCACCAACAAATTCTTGGGAACTTTGAAATCATCACTTATGCTAAATTTTTAGGAAAAAACAACATCACCTTGTTTGGCTTAACACACCTAGACAAATTATCCTCTTGTGTACGAGTTTACTCTAGGATAACAAAACTTCCTAGAATTTAAAATTTCATTATCCAAAATCACCTTGTTTGGCTTAACACACCTAACCAATATCCTCTTGTGTATGAGTTTACTCTAGGATAACACAACTTCCTAGAATTTACAAATTCATTATCCAAAATCATCTTGTTTGACATAACACACTTAGTAGAACTATCCTCCCATGTGCGAGTTTACCCTAGGATAACACAACTTCCTAGAGTCTACAAGTTCATTATCAATCAATTAAAATAAAAATAAAAACAAGTCCTAAAGTCTAGCATTGATCAAAAGTTTCTCAAAATTTAAACACCCATATCATTCACCCCTTACATCCTTCATCTCATCATTGGTCCTAAACCCCTCAAAGGTCAACAAGGTCAAAACACAAGAGGAACATTGAATATAAACTTGATTCATCCATCATGAGTAATCCAATTCAACCAAACTATCCAAGCCTTACAATTCCAATTTATTTGCAAAACTTGCATTTGTACAAACCATACATGGGGTCATTATCTCCTCCAAACCTCAATGGTATAGCAAAAGTGAGCATGCCCAATCTAAATTTTGGAACACCTTTCCATTTGGTAGATTTAAATCAAAGTCAAAACTTACAAATCTATCAACCAAACAATCAATTCAGAGCCTTCCCCCTTTACCAACCATCAATCAACTAAATCCAAGCAACACCCCCTTCATAAGTCAAAGGATCATATCAAATCCTCCCATTTTGCCATCGATATTGCAAAAATAGATTACAATAATCTAAGCAACCCCAACGGTCAACACAACCACTGTCCCTCAAGTGTCTCAAGGACCAAGCATCTCAATCACACCATTCACCACTCAAACCTTAGCAATCAATGTGACCATTTTGCTCATCACAAAAGTCAACACTATTCCCAATCCACCACCATCACCACCAAAACACGACATGGAAAATTCATTCTCCACCGTGTTGCAAGCCACTCAACAAGCTGCCTACCCAAAGGTGCTCCAAAACCAACAAGTTACACAACTAGCTTCTCAGTAAGCGCAAGAACAATTAGTCGCACAAGCTGCACAAGCCGCACAAGCTGTGTAAGTGGCACAAGTATCCCAACAAGAATAAGATCAATCTCAAGCCTAGCACTAGGCTCAACAAGCACAAGCACAATACTGACACAAGTGCAAGTAATCCATCAACAAGTGTATCAACAAGTCTTGCAATATTTTGAGGCACAACACTAGGGCAACAGTGGGGCATCTGAAAAATCAGAAAAAAATTGAACTTTGATCACATCTTATGCTTTGAACCAATACAACAAGTGCATTGTTTCAAAGAGGGGCAAAATGTAGACATGAAAAATATATCGACACACTTGATCTTGATTACTAACATTGTTTTGTCCTAAACATTGTCCGATCTTGCTCACTCTTCCAATTTTGAAATCTATAAATGAGAGACTCTTCCTCTCATTCATCATCCACAATTTGAATGCAAATTTATTATCTTCATATTGGATAAATTTTATACATTTCTTGAGCATTTTCTATCACCATACCTAGGTTATTGTAGGTTTTCTCAAAGAATCATCTTGTTCTTCATCAACAAAGTGGATCAAATCATCAAATCTTACAAAGGAGTTGGGAAACGGCCAATTTGTACACATAATTGGCACCAATTTCCCATGGGATTGATAGTTTTTTCATTAAAATAGGATTTATTTACTTTCATTTGTACTATTCTTCATTTTCTTCCTATGTTAATGTTTCAATCTAATTTCATGGGGAATCCTTGTTCTTGATTGCATTTCAATATAATAATGTCTTTTTTTGCCATGTTTGTGTAGGTCTAAGATTGGGGTTCACACATACATACATATACTTATGCATACATACAAACATATGGGTATGTGCGGGATCATCATGGAAAAACAGGCCCTTAAGTGGCAATAAAACTCAGAAAATCAAAGTTAGGCAACTTGACTTAAAAATTTGAATAAGTTATCTATATTATTTAAAAAACATGTAAAAATAGAATCTGTAGAAAATTGAATGTACTTTCTAAACTACTAGACCTTTATTTAAAAAAAAAAAATCTATTTGGTCAAAATTTGAAATTTCAATGGAGTAGTACTTAAATTTTAGGGTAAAAATAAGAAGTAGGTGTATGTCTGACCACCCTAACCACAATAAAATGATAATATTGTTTTACAATATTTTAGATATAAGTAGAGGACTCATTTCCCGATGTGATGCATATTTTTTTCTAAAAAATTTCCAAGTAAATAATTAGTTATAATTTTTTTATTACAACTTTTTAAAAATATACAAATGCGTCTGTCTAACCACCTTAACTTGGTCAAAAATTCATGAAATTCAATTTTTTTTTTTTTTAATCCTATAGTATGTGAAGCATAGAGTGTGACTCATGTTTTGGATTCAAAAAATGTGATACCATTTGAAAGTTATAGATTTTGTTCAATCAGCCTATCAATGAGGAATTTTTTCGTAATTCAAATAGAAAATGAATAATAATTATTTATTAAATTCAAAGTAAAGCATAATTTATATGGGTGGAAAGATGAGAATCTCCTTTAAATAAGCTTTTCTTTTCATTAATTTTGGGTAATAAAAAAGTCGTCAACCACATGGATCATCATATCACTTACATATTGCCACTTTTTGGCCCGTCATGATCTTGCACATACCCATATATACATACATACACACATACATATATATGTACATACATACACACACACATACACATATATATACATACATATGTACATACATGAATACATACACATACATAGATACATATACATATGTATATGTACATACATACATACACATATGTATACATAAATACACATATACATATTCTTTTAAATTAGCAAATCATAATAAATATCACTATCCTATACATACATACATATATACATATATACATACATGCATGCATACACACTTGCATACATATATGTACAAACATGTACACACACACACACATATACACATATACATATGTATGTGCATACATACACACATACATATGCACTTTTAAATTAGAAAATCATAATAAATAGTATTGTCCTATATAGACATACATACATACATATATATCCATACATGTACGTGTATATATATATATATATATATATCAGGAAAATAATTTTATTTTTTAAGACAAGGTGTCATTTGCTTAAATATTCTTTATTAGGAAATCATAATAAATCTCACTTTCCTATACACATAGGTAAATATTTTACAAATTTAGGATGTTTAGATGATTGAGGATATTTAAAAAGAAGTACATATGGGATTTAATGCACCCAATGTCAGTCAACCCATATTGATGGTGTAGGATAAGCTAATAGGGGCAACTCTTGTATCAACCTACATTTATCATTATAAACACTATTGCATAATTTAATAACAATATTGTCCCATTACAACAATTTTAGTTCTATGTATAAGTATATTAATCCAAGTATATAGATGTTGAAGATATCTTGTCTACTGAACAAATTATTCAATTTGGTAGTCTAAAAATTCATAGTACTCTCCTTAGAAAATGGGAAATTGGGATTGATTGAAGACATTACCATCATTTTTTATAGCCAAATGAATCAATTATGCTAGGATTAAGTGTATAGCACTTGGTTTGAGGAACCCCTTAAATGAATTATTTATTTGATATTATGCTAGGAATATTTGGTTGATAAATAAACAAATAATGAAGCAAAAAATGATACACCCTACAACATTAAATATGAAAAATAACATTAAATAAATTAGTGAACCTAAAAATTATGCACATAACACTTTGCAGAGCTCAATAATTTCCTTCATGATTGTTTTGAAAATAGTATCTCTCTTATACCCATTACGTTGGCTCCTATTTTTTAAATTATCAAGTCATGAAGTACATAAATACTCAAACCAACCTAAGAATTGCAAAATGTAGCACTACTAAGAACTAGTTTTGCCAACTTAACTAATTTGATAACTTAATCTAACAACTACTAATTACCTTTTCATCATGCATTATGTCAACAAAGAAATATAACTAACTATTCAATTGATTTATCAAAATAGTTGTTCATGAACCTCATTTACTTAAACAAACTAAACTCATTAACAACTAAATAATACAACTTTTTTTAACAGTTGGAATATTCACTTCTATCCATAATTATTGGAATAAATCCAAATCACAAATGAAAGTGAATGATATCAAACTAAACTCCTTAACAAATAAATAATACAACTATTTTTAACAATTGGAATATTCACTTCTATCCACAATTATTGGAAGAACTCCAAATCACAAATGAAAAGTGCATGATAAAGTTGTTGATGACAATGAAAATAGGTCTTGAAAATAAATGTATTTAAGCATGGAGAAATTTATATTGTCATCTAGGAAGTGTTTAAAAATAGGGGTTATATCTTGTTTAAAAACTAATGGTGGATTGAAACAAAGGAAAATATATGTTCACCAAAATGCATTAAAAAAATGATAACCTAATTTCACTATTATTTCATTTAATTATGAAGGGTAAAATGTATAAATAAAAATTAGAAATTAGATCTAATTGTTATAACAGAAATAAGGAAGGTTTTAAGAAGCTGAAATTATGTGTAATTTACTGAAAAAGTGTTGTTTCGGGAGTCACTGAGGACTCATTCACCTAGTGGCGAATGCGTCCCTACTAGGGTTTTGGAAAAGTGGTTTTTGGGTTATGCTCTTCAATCTCTGCACTCTAAACTCCTAGGTGATTATCTCCCAAAAAATAGAAATAAATTTGGTAGCTTCATTTTCATGATCTTGCAATATAAATGAAAACTTTTGCAACTTTAGAATCTTGAAAACATTGCATCTTTTATTCTCCACTTGATCTTCAATTTAAAAACTTGCAATCACACATCAAGAGAGAAGAAAAATAGTTGATTGTTAGGGAATAGGGGTTTGGCTTGGTTAAACCTTATTTAGGTATTTAAACCTTATGATGAAACAATGAAACATGAAACAAAGATACCTTCGATGAAGTCTTGGAATGAAAATCAGAAATATAGCATGAAGTGGTCATAAGGAATATAGATATTGATCTTGAATTTGGGTATGAATCAATGCTTGAATTGGATCTTTAATGCTACATCAACATGATAGCCCAACCACATGCATGATGCACTATGCCTTTAACACGATGAAATGACCTTTGATTGTTTCAATAAACCTTGATAATCTACCCTTGAATGTCTTTGAAAATTCTCTTGAATTCTTTATAATGCTCTTGTGAAAGTTCTATTCATTTCTTATGAATATCCAAGATGTTCTCTTGAAAATTCTAGGTGAAACTAGGTTAAATAGCCTTATATTTATACTTAACTTAAGATTTAATCACAAAATTCAAATAACACAAGCCGACATCAAATATAGGATACAAAATCACTAAAATACCACCAAGAATAAGTTCAAAAAGGGGTGTCCTATGTTGAGGAGGACCCATTCGTGATAGGGAAAATGGCCCCTAGCATAGTCAACTAGGAAAAGTTTTGGGGACATGAAACAGCATGTGAAAAGGGGTCTTAGAACCCAGGAAGGACCCATTTTCTAGGTGGAAAATGGGTCCTAGGTCACTAGCATAGGACTCAGACCTTTCCAATTTAATTGTTGTGAAACATTATTAATGTGTTGGGATTTATCCTTTGGAAAATACAATTAATAAGGCTTGGATTTCAATTTAAGGGGCCAATTAAGATCTAGTTAACTTTTATTAATTAATAAATCCCTAGATTAGCATGCAAGTGTAAAGAAACAATTTACAATACCCTAAATAAGGAACAATTAAGTCTATTCCCAAATTAAGTGTGAAAAAGGGTTACTTTATTCTACACTACATAGATAATTTACCAATACCCTCATTTTTACATGTAATAGTTTACAAACAAAAAAACAAGGTATTGGTTTTCCAACATTTCATAGTTTTTTGAAGGTTTAATTGACGAAAAATAATTGAAAAATATCATTACCATTCAAGGTTTTATTGCAATTGTAAATAAGATCGTATTCACTACCAAAACCCTTTTAACTGTAAATAAGGGTTTATTCATACCCAAAACTGAATATCAAAGATTTATCCATTTATCTAAACCGTTCAGAATCCATAGTTCATTGCCAAAAACAAAATTTACACTCCCATTTACAATTTATTAACCAAAAATAAAAATTCGCAATGCCATTCCAACTACTAAACATTTTATTCAAAAAATTACAAACATTCATAAGGCCACACTGATGTGTACCTATAATATCACCATGACTATCAAAATAAACTTACATCTCTAACAAACACAAAATAATGCCAAACTTCAAAGCACAAATCACTAAGACCACATACAAAATATTCGAAGAAAGAAGAGAAAAATGTGATGGAACCTATTCTTTGATTCTTTTATCATCATTAAAATGCTATCTTGGCCAACCATGACTCGCCCTCAACTCTTCCACCCAAGCATGCAAAAATGGGTGGGCCCCCTTTTTTTAATTTTATAATCCTTGGTTTTGGTCAAAAAGTATTCAGTTAGAATGGTTTCAGTTAAAACACTTTTGACTTAATATGTACTGTGACATCAGTTCCATATCACTACCACATGGTTTCAGTTGAATCCCTCTTGACTGAACACTTTCCGGCTAGAAACGGTTCACTCAAAACAGTTTAGTCGGTTGAAAGTGTGATGCAACTTTGTGCTTTTACCTACATTTTGAACCTTTGGAGCACTTAAAAATGACATTGGTCATTGCAAGAAGTGAAAAGAAGATACAATATACACATTCTATCACTATCTATAGTTCACAATAACAACTAAAAATAATTTCATTTTGGAATGCTCACTTGAAAAGGATATTTTCATTCATTTGTTGTCACAAATTGAACCAAAAACCTATGAAGATTATGTAGAAAACAAGACAAAAAATATATTCATTATCTATGAATTACATGTTGAAAGCACACTCACTTTAGATCTTAACAATATAATCATGTATTTGCAAGAGAGCCATGTACCTATACATGAATCATGATCTCAAGTGTACAAAATATTTGCTCAAAATTATTATGTTTAGTTCTAACTTACTTTAGCTTTTATCATTCACATTCATTCTAATATATTCTTCGTTTTGAGAAATTATACAAGTTTAAATTATTATTTATTCCACAATGTGACTTCCCAACATATGGAAAAATATATTGCTTCATTAGCAATCCTAGGACGTTACTTGTTAGGAAAATGAAGGTGTCTCAAACTTTGATTTTTCCTTAGCATTGATTTTTTAAATATTTAATCTTGTTAGTTTTCTCGTATTGTCTTGTGAGTTACAACTTGAAGATTTTTTTTCTAATGAGTCAAGTTGGAAAGTTGCATTTATAGTTGGAGTTATGGATGAAGGAATTTTCTATTTTCTATTTTCGTGTTGATTTTGCATGCAATGTGAGCAATGTTGCATATGGTAACAATTAGAAACTTACTGTTATGTGTGTGAAGTGGTTTTGGCACTTTCCATGTTGCATCTTTAGCCTTTCGCAGTTGATTTAGAAATACCTAATTTATGCATTGTAATCTTTTATATATTGAGCACTTGTTTTTTGAAGTTGTGTGATGATATTGTGTTGAGATACTGTTATTCTTCTGAATTTAGTCTAAAATTGTAATGCAACCAATCTCCTGTAGAAGCTTGCACTGCAAGTGTATTGTAACCATTGTTTACAAATAATAAATTGTTTAGGATTTTGGAGTGGGGTTTTTTTCTCCCAAAAGGATTTTCCCCACGTATATTTGGTGTTATGTGTTTTTATTGTATCTCTAATGTTTTTGTTGCTAATGATTTAGAAGTGGAGTAGATGGGTGTGAAAATAGCCTTCCTTCATGGTGACTTGGAGGAAGAAATCTACATGTCATAGCATAAACAGTACATGGCTAAAGGTAAATAAAGTTTGGTATGAAAGTTAAAAAATTATTTGTATGGCCTTAAGCAATCTCCTTGGATGTGGTATCATAAATTTGAAACCTTTGTGTTGATTTTTGGATTTTTGATATCTAAATCTAATCATTGTGTTTACTACAAATTTGTTAATGTTTATTTTCTCATCATTGTATTGTATGTTGATGATACACTATTTTTGGGAAGATAAAATTTTGATTTCAGATCTCAAGTGCTAGTTGTCAGCATAGTTTGAAGTGAAGGATTTAGGTGAAACTTGATATATCTTAGGCATGGAGATCAGAAGAGATGGAGCTAACAAAAATATTTGGTTAAGTCAAAGTAAGTATGTTAATTTAGTGTTGTTGATATTCAACATGATAGCTTCTAGATAGTTATTGGTTCCTATGTTGAAATTGACAAATATTTCTATGGAAGATTGTCCAAAGTATCCTTTTGAGATAGAGGACATGACCAAAGTACCAGATACTAGTGTTGTATGCAATTTGATGTATGTCATGGTCTATATAATGCAAGACATTGCCTAAGCACTAGGAGTCTTGATTCATTTTATTGCTAATCTTGGACGGGTGCATTGGGATGTAGTTAAGAGAGTGTTCATATACTTGTTGGGTACTTTTGAGTATTAATTGTTCTTTCATGGTTATCCTACTAGACCTTGGAATTTAGTTTGTATTCATGGGTTTATGGATTCTAATTGGGCAGGAGATATTGAAAACAAAAGATCCAATGGATATGTATTCATGATGTTTGGTGGTGATATTAGTTGTATAAGAGATTTAAGCTATAGTTTCTTTGTCCACAAAAAAATAAGAGTGCATGGTAGCTACTCATTCTTGTAAGGAAGTCATTTGGCTTAAGAGTTTGTTTTTAGATGTTGGGCTTGATGCGGGAAAGATCACTATCTACTATGATAGTTGTTGGTTATTTTTCTTGCAACCTTCAACCCTAAGGAGAAACATAATGCCTAAACTAGGGGATTCAATATTTAGGAAAAATAATCTACACTATCAACATTTTGAAGACAATAAAAGCCAAAAACAAGGCTATGAAAGCCTTCTACACTTTGAGCTCCATAGGACTTAGGAGGGTGCTCCTAATTATAAGTCTGGATATATGATAAACTTATGCCAAACAACAAATAATAGACCTATGAAAGTGGATAGTTCTCAGGTATATGAGTAATGGGTATTTTATATTCTACTTGGTTCAAGCATAATCCCATTTGCATTGAACATTGAACTAAGAACACATAACTTAAATATCTTCATCTCAAACACATAGAGGGTTAATAGATAGAATTATCTCAAATTTAGCCTCTACACTCTTTCAAATATCATGAAGATATATAGGATAGAGATAACTTAAACATGGAAGAAAAAAGACCAATGTAACAAAGATTTAATATGATTTGATTGTTTCTGAAAATTATCTAGGCAATATCATGGATTAGTGCCTAATCCTAAGGCATAGAGTCAAATCTAAGATCATGAATGCAAATTTAAACAAAAAATTACTTCAAATTATTAGCCCTTTAACAATTAATGTTTTACATTATTGGAAACCTCTCATTTATTTCATAACCATACTTAAAAGTCCATTTTATTCCCTCAAACCCATAGTAACTTGCATACAAAATTTAATTCTTAACTTCAAAAAACCCATACACAGATCATACAAATACAAAGATTGGAATGAAAAATTAATATATCATTGATATATTTAATTCATATGCTATCTGAGAAGACAAAATGGAGATAAATTCTACAATATTTTATTGATTTTCTCAAACTAATTAAAATAGTTACAAAATTTTGTACATTCATTTGCTATAAGTAAAACCTCAATTCCTAGCTAAGCATTCTTTATTTCCTTCCCCTAAACCAAAAGTTTTAGAACCCTATAAAAATGAGAAGAAGAAAGAATATATAGAAGAAGGAGAAACCCTAAAACTACATATTCAATTGACATATGGCATCTTCAACTCTCATTGATTTGTAACTCCCTTTACTTGCTGAAGAAGTTTCAATCTACCCCCAGATTCATGCATCTTGCATTTTCTTGCCCTCTAATAGAAAAATATTCCCTTCATGATGACCTTCTCATGCCCCTGTTGTAGAGAATATCTATTGACCACCGACAAAGCCCTTAACTCTGAAAATTACCTTGATCGTGAAAAATCTTCAACCATTTGTCTTGACCTGAAGTTAAAAATTCACTCTTCCATTTTTAACCAACAGCTTAAAATACTTTGTCCTTACCGTGAAAATCTCTTTCACTCCACCAACTATAGAAAGCCCCTTTCACCAGTACATTTATCATTTTATTTACCCTACTAATTTTTTTTATTTGTGCAAGCATTTCACTCTTTTTACTTTTCCCATTCATTTTGCATTTGTATCTCCTAACAATGAAAGTTCTCTTTCTTTAATAATGGAGGCTTTTAATTTTTATATTGGGAAAAAAAAAAAAATTTACTCGTGCCACTTTTAATTATCACTTCATGGTTAAAATTTTGTTCTTAATGGTGATAATTTTAAAACAATTCATTAGACTATATATTGTACTCGTGAATCATGTGATTCACACATTTTAAATTTAAAAATTATTTCCCTTACGTTTTAATCCATGAAGATTTCAATTTATTCACGGGACCCATCAAAAACTTTTAAATTTTTCATTTGGCCCCACCTTGAAGCATCCTCCAATCCCTGCTATCCCTTTCTATGTTTTGATAGCAGTCGAAATTTTCTCAGGCTAATGGGTAAGCCTTAATTTAAAGCTTTATAGTTGTAAAGATGGATTTATTTAAATCCATATACCTCCTCCCCACTTCCTCATGCCTATATTCTGACATCAACCTCTACCTTCACGGGCTAGTCAGCTATGGTGGGGATTCCTCCATATTTCCTTCTTCATCTACACAGCATTGATTTGGCTTCTCTCTACCCTGTTGATCAAGCTTCTTTTCATAATTGCGGCAAGATTATAAATACTTGCAGGTCGTGTTTTGTGAGTCTTGAGCATTTTTGAGCTTGCAAGCAGCCAAAAAATGCACAAAAAACCAATAAAATCGATGCCCAAGGAAGAGGAATGGTTGGGGTACCTTTTTGGAAGCAAAACCCTTGATTTGTAGCTCAAAAATATAGCATTAAAATTTTGCCTCAAACTAAAAATATTGATTGCACTCTAAAATCTGCTCCTTCCACAAATAAAAAAAAATCTCATAATGAAAAATATGTTTAAAACACATGGAAATATCCACAAAATATCTCCCAACCAAAATCTCCCCCAAATACTGCCTCTCAGTAAGCTTCCCCATATACAATTTGTATGGTTGCGTAAACTCTACGAGCTGGCGGGCAAAGACAGAGAACAAAGTTCAGAAGTCTAAAAAAATTTTGTAAAGATTTAATAAAATATTTATAAACTTTATTCCTCCCCACACACTCCATGCATCAACTTCCCACAAGCTTCGTTGATGGCAACATTGTCATGCTCTAGGCTCACGAGAAAGACAATATAAAAAAAATATAAAGTATGAACTTTAGAAAACAATATAAAGTTTGAACTTTAAAAAAAATCAAATATTAAAAATTTGTCTAATTTCTCTCTTTTCTCATGCACTTTTTCCTTTATAGTATTTAAAAGACATAAAATGTTTTTAATATAATGCATCAAAATATTAGAGAATAGGGAAAATTTAATTTCGGTTGCGACTCAAATAGGTTAAATTTATTGCGGGAAAACCAAGACACCTAGAGCCATGAAAATTTTCATAGGTACATAATAAATTGTTTAGAGAAAACCCATTTCCTCAAAACTTGCATCGCAAAAATATTTCAGGTACCTCCTTTGTAAACTGGCTTGTCAGATGCCTTTGTCATGAGTGATATGGATTAAAATAATGCATCATATGATCTCCAATTTTTACAATAATGGATTTGGAGATGTTTCAAGACAAAAAAAAGAAATGGGTTGTCCTTAGATTTGAAAAATTTGACACTTTCTGGAACATCATTTTTGGTCATGTCGCGATCAAAAATGATTAAATAACCCATCAGAACTTATCTTGAGACCTTGAAATTGAGTCAACCATGTAGACATTTGACCTAAAAATTGAGTACAACAATTATCTTGAAAAAAAAAGTCAGGATTGGAAAGATATTCAACATCGAAATGGCCTACTCAGACTTTTCTGCAACTATTCCTATTTAAAACCAATTAAAGCTCACCAAGTTGTCACTTTTAAAAAATATCAAATCATCTTCCAAGGAACTACCACTAAACTCACTAGGTCATTTTTGTACAATGAGTATGTTTGCAAAAGGGCTATCCTTGAATCATCAGTCTTCACCAGATTTTAAGGGTCAAACTTGACCACCTTGAAAAGTTCTAAAAATGCAAGTATTAAAACAGAGCAAATTGCATTTGTTTTTGGCTTGGTAAAAATATAAAATGTGATCATGAGGCTTTGAAATTAGACAAAGGAGGAGTAAATTAATGTGGGGCTAATGGAGAGAAACAATCCTTTTTTCTTCACAATCAACTAGCTCTGAATGGTGACCCTCCAAAGTAGGTCACTTGGACATATTTTTCAGGGGCACTTCTAAGTGTGCAAAGAAAAAATCACCAATATAGGCACTTCAAATTTGAAGGTGCCAGCAATAGTCAGAGTTCCATTTTCTTGGAAAAGAATCCTACTTTCCATGCTAGAACAAAGCACATTGTTACATATAGTTTTATTTTGTTCATGATATGGTGGAAGATGGAAAGGTGAAGTTGGAGAAGGTTGACACCCTACTGAATGTTTTAGATACATTGTCAAAGCCAATGATCACAAAGAGTTTCAAATGGTGTTTGAATTTTATGGGCCTCTTAGCCTCTAGCAAGTAAATCCTATTACTTTCATTAAATCTTCAAAGGTATTCAACAAGTGAGAGAATGTTAGGAAAATGAAGTTCTCTCAACCTTTTATTTTTCCATAGCATTGATTTTTTAAATATTTAATGTTGCTAATTTTATCACATTGTCTTGTGAGTTACAACTTGTAGTTTCTATTTTTGATGAGGATTCAAGTTGGAAAGTTTCATTTACAAGTGGAGTTATGCATGAAATCATTTTCTATTTCTATGTTGAGTTTGCATGGAATGTGAGTGTTTGAGGTACAAATTTCTTATTTGGAAAATGCAAGTTTTTCATGTGTAGGTTTAGTGATAATTGGTAGTTTTAGTGTTGCATGTGGTGAAAATTAGAAACTTACTATTATATGTGTGTAGTGGTTTTGGAACTTTCCATGTTGCATTATCAGCCTTTGGTAGCTGATTTAGAAATGTCTAGTTTATGGATCGTAAGCTCTTATATATTGAGCACTTGTATTTTGGGTTTGCATGATGATTTTGTGATTAGATACCTTTATGCTACCAGATTTACTCCAAAAATGTAACATAAACAAACTCATATAGAAGCTTGCACTGCAAGTGTATTGTAACCATAGTTTATAAATAATACATTGTTTAGGCTTTTGGAGTGGGGTTTTTTCTCTCGAAAGGGTTTTCCCCACATCTATTTTGTGTTATGTGTTTTTATTATATCTCTTTGTGTCGCAAAAAAATGGATCCTTGGACATTTTCATGCTCATTTGGGCCTTTCTTGTGGATTTTGGCCTAGTTTTGCCTAGATTTAATGTTGTAATGTGGTCAACACATTCACATTAGGTCTTGGACCCCTATAAATCAATAAAAACCTTATCATGTCTTGCAAAGGTGTTGTGAAGTGTTATACCACACATTCACACTTTTCTAGGACCTTTTTAATGTATTTCACTTAAATAATCTATTTTTATCATTTACCAAGCCTTATTTCAAACTTTTGTAAGGATTTGTAACAAACTCTCATACTTTTCTAGGCTTTTCATCAATAATTACACCTTTCTTATGCTTTAATTGGCTCCATTTTACACGTACAGGCCTTATTTAAGTTTTTTTTTTTAGAATAAACCTAATAAAGATCATTTAATATTATTTAATTCATGAAACCCACTTAAAATGCCTAAGTGGGACCAAGTCACCACTCGGGGTGACTTAGTCCCATTTGGCTAAAAAATAAAAACAAGTTCAAAATTCTAGCGGGTTTTTATTTTCTAAGACCTGCGGTCGGCTTGTAATGTGGAATTTTCAAGAATTAGGGAATAATTGTGTATAAATTTAAGGTTGTCCACTCATTTTCACCACCTAGAATCCCTTATTTAATCTGTCCCCTCTTCATTCATCATTCATCATTCATCTCAAGTCAAGCAAGCTAGGGTTTTGGCATTCTAAGTCATCAAGAAGCATTCAAGGAAAAAGTCTTCATACAATGTTATAGAAATTCAAGATATATCATCATGGAAAGTTTCCAATTCCTTCATTTAATGTTAATGCCTCCTCTTATTTCTTCATTTGGTTTAATTACCTAAAAGGGTTTTGACCAAGGTAAACCCCCATGCCCTAACATTCAACATTTCTCTTTTCTTTCCTTGTGTGATTGCAGATTTGAGTATCTTGAAGGCTTGAAGATGATTGAAGAATAGGTTGCAAACTTGTTGAAGTTATCTCCTTATTTGAAAGATCAAGATATCCACAAAAATTCATTTATAGTGTCGGAAATCCCAATTTCAGATTTGGATACATGGAGGAACTGAAAGTGTGGACTAAGAGCTTTCGTTTCCACTTTCAGGTTTTTAGAAAAGCCAAGCTAGACTAAGTCAGCATTAATGGTGACTTAGTACCACTGCACATGTTTTTTTAGATTTTTCTATAAATTTGGATACCCATTTGGTTGAAACAGGCTCCAGTGTAGTTTTCCAGATCTGGGACTAAGTCACCCAACTTGGTGTAAGTGTCCCAATAGGCTTAAATTCTAGAATCAACAACATTTTTAGTCTCCATTCTAGTCTGCAACATATTTCTAGGTGCACTCATTTAGTTTCACAACTTTCTATTTATTTTGGTTTTCATTTCTAGGTCATTTAGTATATGTTTGCATATCAGAATTTGTTTTCAAACAAAGTGCATTTTCTAGGTTTTACATTACTAGTAAGTTTCTTTTATCAGTTCTTTGCATCTAGGGGATTCTATTTAGGCATATTTCAATCATATTTGCCTTATTCTTGAATGAACCTCCAATTTTTTGTGTAAAATATCTCTCCTTTTAGGTGAAAAACCCTAGAAGTATAAGAGAGCATCCTGCTACAAAAAATTGTGGTTCACTCTATTGTTTATCTTTAGTTGTTTTGTGCATCTTCTTTGTTGTAATTGAATAAGTGTTTGAAACTATAGAAATTTGCAAATTCTCTCCTCTGATAGATTATTGGTGAAATATTTCCCACATACTTGGCTTCCTTTCATTACTATCCAAGGGAAAATTTGGCTTGTACATATCAAGGATCACACATGGGTGGTGCCACAATAGTGGTTTACACTTTCTGGGAGATCCTGCTTTTGCTGAAATCACATATTTTTAGAAAATATAATGATTTAAGCCTTGAAAATTTTCATTTAAAGGATTCCAAATGGACAAGGTTTGATCAAACCACATTAACCAAACCCCCTTGGATAGAACCCCGCTAGTTTTAAAGCATGCCTATAATAGAGTATCCTTTACACCTATCAAAATGTTGATAAAAAATCACTTTTGATTTACCTTTTGGGGGATCAAATGAATTCATTTAAAATTTATTTTTTGTAAGTATGTATTCCTTATTATAAGCTTCCAAAAAGGTATAATTATAATTAAATTTAATTTGATTATTGTGAATGGGTATCTTAGACCTACACCAAAGTGACAAAACAACACAAAGTTAGTCAAGAAGCAAATCTAAAACATACATTCCCCGTGAAATTATATTGAAGCATGAAAATAGGAAATGAAATGAATAACACAAAAATGAAAGCTATCAAATCTTATTCTAATGAAAAAAAATTGAATCCCATGGGGGAATTCGTGCCATTTTGATGTGGAAAATGACCCTTTCTCAACTCCTTGATGTGATTTGATGAACTTTGATGATGAATGATGATTCCTTGATTAAATTTGTGAATAACCCTAATAAAACTATGAAACTTGAATGAAAGTTGATGAATTTGTAGATGAAATTGAGTATAGTAAGCTTTTATGAATTGTGGATGATCAAATGCAATAGAGGAGACCTCTATTTATAGATTTGAAGAAAGGAAGATTGAAGGATTTGGATGAATGTGGGACAAAAGACCAACAAATGTGAGAAGGATACTTGTCCACATGTGATTGGAGGAGGAATGAGCACATCTGGATGAATGTGCACATAAATGAGATTAAGTGGAATTTAAAATTTGTGAAATGACAAGTTGGAGCGAGAGGAGAAATGGATTAAATGCCACTTGACTCAAGGAAAAGGACATGTAATATGCCTTTAATTCCTTGTTGGATGTAGTCATCCCTTTTGGAGGGATTTTCAAATTTCAAGAATATTCCCATTTGATGCCAAGTTAAGGGAAAATAGATGAATTAATAAATCAATTAAATTGATTTATTGGTGCAAGTTGCAAAATCTAGAGGATTAGAGTGATTATGATTAGGATTAATCATGATTTGATCAATTTAAGTAGAAATTAGATGATTTGACAATTTTGACTTAGATTTTAGGATTTATTTAACTCAAAGTTGAGAGGAATAATGATTTAGATTTAATTAAATAAAGATTTATTTAATTAATTAAAGAAGGTTGTGCTAGATTAAATCAAATAAAGATTAATTTATTTAATTTAAAGAGATGACTTTAGAGATTTAATTAAATAAATTAAATTATTTAATTAAAAGAGAGATTATAGAATTAATTAAACAAAATGATTTATTTAATTAAGAGAGGAACTATGATGAATTTAATCAAATAAAGATTATTCAATTAAATTAGTTAGTAAAGGAGGTGATTTAGGAAGAAAAGATGTTAGTAAGATCAGGATCAGATGTGTGAGAACAATCTGTATATTTTACATGTCTACAATTATTATATTTATTTTTTATTTCTTGTGAATGTAGGTTTTTCAGTAAAAATCAAGCTCTTTGTTCTGTACATATGGAAAAATAGTAAATTATCAAAATAAAATTTTAGAAAATATTTTTAGGTTGGGTATTGATGTCCTTGATCCATTAAAAAAATATGAATGTTGATACATACATAAAAATTTATGTTGTATACAGTCCGCCTATGTCTAAATTGTAATTGGTTTGACTTCCAAACTTGATTAAGAAAAAAATATTTAATAAAACACTATGAAACTAAATGAACTAGTTAGATATCATAGTTATAAATCTAAATTCAAACAAAATAGAATTTTATCCTTCATACAGAAAAATTTATGTTGTATATAGTGAGCATCACTCTTTAAAAATTTTGTTTCCTGATCAAAACTAGTTTTCGAAGGAGATGAAAAAAAATTGCAATCTGATTCCAAAACTTTTGAAAAAATATATTTAGAATGTATAGAAAAAACTTCACAAATCACTAGTTTGCATCATCTTCAAATTCCTCATGGTTTAGCTGCTATAGGAGCCCGAAAGTGAAGATTTAGTTAAAAAATATTAGTTCAGTGTCCAGTTTGCCCAAAAATTATAAACCGATATTGTGGGATCACCCACATAAAAGTATGCTCAATACTATATATTGAAGATCAGATATTTATAGCTGCTCAATATTATCCAATTTGAAATTTAAGGTTCAGGGCTACGGTCAAACCATGTCACAGTGGCACAATTTGGAATTTGCAAACTGCATAGCAATTGTTGTTTCAGTTGCAAAAACTCAGGGTGGGATCTCGATTTTTTATGAAACTTGATGTTGTGGCTTTTCCTACATAGGAGTACCTTGGGATACTGCATTCACGAGAGCACAGGTGCCCGGTTCTTAGTAGATTAGTAGGGTTACATGAGCTGCTTTAGGAGCACCTTGGGGTGATCGGCCTATGGTATATTGCCTCTGCCCATCCCATTCAAACACACTTGGGGATGATGACAACCTTAGCAAAGAGATGGCATAGTGAGATGTCCTCATATTTCTTTCCCATAGGAGAGGCTAGTGTCACATTAGAGGATGTCTAGTGCATCCTTTGACTGCCCATCCATGGGGAGAGAGTTATTTATGATGTGGATATCGAGAGAGATGCCTGATATGATGTGATGGGGCTTGAGGTGATCATCTTTTCCAAGGGTCATATAGAGATAGGGAGATACAGGGGCACAGTGCCCACTTTTAGATTGATCATGGCTACTATCATTTTTCCACTTGTGGCACTAGATTGGTGGGGGCAATACTTTAGCCCAAGATTGGGTCTGGCATGGGAGCAAATGCTCCATTAAAGAGAATGCTTTGTATGGAGGCCAATGATGTTGGCCTCACTCTATCGATACCTTCATGAGTTTTTTTATCTAGAGAGCATGGCAATCAGGGCGATAGTCACACTCCTTCATGTCTAGGCCTGGGAGCACATTGTAGTTCTTCGCCCACATGTTATAGTGGTTGCCTTGGAGCTAGATGATCCCATTATTTGGCAGTATAGAGGGGCCCATATTACATTCACACATACAAGGGCAGGTGGCATTTCTCATTAGAGGATGGCCATAGATGATATGACCATGTTCACATTAAGGCCCTAGCTTGGCACGGTTCCATGGTTTGACGATGCACAACAACTATTTTTTTCTCAGCGGGACAAAATTATGCAGGGCCGAGAGCACACAATGATATAGACAGAGTGGATAGATATTTTGGGGACATACAGGACTATCCCAATGACCAGTACGTGGCCATCTTTTCCCATACAATGAGGGAGAATAAATGGGCTAGACCCATCTTGGCCGATGAGGTCGTTACTTCATTTCGACAACTGGTGGTCGGATTGTGTCCATATGATCAAGGTTAGGGAGATGTAGGGTTATAGTAGTGTAGACAACTTGGTTCAAACCACCCCTTTGACTGATAGATCTAGGAGTAGCACCCATACGATGGATGCCCAAAGGTAGGTCGGTAGGCCAAGTGTGGGGTGGAAAATGGGATGGAGATGGAGATGGGGATGGAGGCAAAGGAGGAGGTGCATCACCTCCACATCAGCCAGAGCAGAGGGTACAATAGACTCCCCCTAGAGACTAGCAGAGGTATGGGGAGAGGTAGGCCTAGCAGGAGGCCCAAGTTCTAAGTGATGGAGAGAGAGATCCTGAGGAACCCACAACATCAACCCTTATCACCACCACCATTGCAGCTAGATCAGAGAGATGAATTGATACAACAGTTGAAGGCATAGGTGCGGGTACTCACGACTAAGAGGGACTAGGCTAGATAGTAGGCCTAGGCCCTTACTATAGAGAGAGATGATGCTCAATCAAAGTGGGACCAAGAGATAGGCCAGAGATGGTATCTTGAGAGTATGGCCTCCACATACCAAGGTAGGATAGTGTCTACACGAGTATATCGGGAAGCAGCCAGAGAGGTAGAGTACTACAAGTTGCATTACAAGAAGGTAGTACCAGCAGCAGCCTGAGTGCCATATTTTTCATAGCAGACAAGCATGAGGTATCCTAAGGACCATGTTGAGAGGCAAGAGTGTGAGGGGTTCAGCCAGAAGGGCTAGCCTCACATTTTGATCAAAGACAATATTCCTTTTTTATCTATGGGATCTAATTTTTTATTGCCTCAATTGCATTATATACTTGCTTCATACACATTTGATTTGATCTTTGTACCATGACAGTTACATTTTATATATATGTGAGATGGTTTGATTCATTTATGAGATGTCCTACTTTACTTACGCATGATGGATGGATGTATTTACTTTCCTTATTAGATGTTTATCAATGCTAATGGTTTATGGATGCATTTCTTTCTATATATATATATATTTATGCACTTTATGATGATGATGTATGGATGCAACATGTTATGATATGCAAATGATGTTTTAATGGATTATGTGATGTACTATGATTATGAAATTTATGTGATGATATGATATGTGATTTATGTAATGCATGATTTATTAATGCTTATGTGATAATATCTATGATGAAATGAAAATAATAGTAGTGAATCTATATTAATGATGAAATGCAATGCATCTATGTTTCCTATATGATATGATATGCATTATGTTGATGATTGGTTGATGTAGGGTGGGTGCAATTTAGTGATTTTTTTGAGTAACTATCATGGTACCATGTTAGTATGGAAAGAAGATAGAAGAAAGAAAGTCCAACAAGCCTACTTTATTAATAATGATGATGATAATGATATCAGGAATTGAGATTTTAAAAGGGCCATTTACATTATTTTTGATAATACACATAGGTACAATGCATCAAGGTATAAAGAACTAGGATGAATTGTGTTCAGAAATTATGTCTCAACTTCCAGCTTGAAGTCCTCATTTTCATGCGTTGGTGATTTTGTGTTGTTTGTAAAGTTCTGGCAAAGGCGGAACCGGGATGGAACTTGGCATTGTTCTGTTTGCCTAAGTTCTGGGTTTCGGTTCTCATTCCTGTTCCGACTCCGCTTCCTACCGTCTGTTTCTTCTCGCTTCACTTCACAGGTTCTGGTGGAGGTTGAACCAGTTTTGGAAGTTGGCAATGTCCATTTGCCAGGTTCCTATTTCAGTTTCTGTTTCGACTCCTGCTTTTGTGATCTAGTTCTTCTAGATGTTTGGATTCTCCTCGGGGTGTTTTCCTCTGCCTTGTCCTGGTTCTGGATTGTTGTTTCTTGCAGTTGCCAGAGGCGGAACTGGAACCAGATTGGTTCTTGATCTTGGACTTTTGGTAAAGTCCTATTTTTGTTCCTGTTCCATCCCTGACTCTGACTCTGGTCTTTTGTGTTCCCGTCTTGGTTTGACCCCGAGTTGACTTTCCCCGATCAGAACTATTTTCGATGAGTTCCCCTTTACCGTGGGTGGACACAGAACCGAATTGGTTCCTGAACCTGTAAATTCGATGGGGTCATGTTTCGACTCCAGTTCCATCTTCGACTCTGACTCTGACTTCGACAGTGTGTATTTTCAGTGGAGTCCTATTTCAACTCCTATTCTGACTCCGGCTCCAATAGTGTTAGAAATGACTTGAAGTCTTGGTCGTGCCCGATGACTATTTGACCATTTTGGTTGCTTTGTTAGCTGCGATTGCTGATGGGTCTTGGACATGTGGCACCTAGTTGAATAGTGATTAGATGGATACCAAGGTAGTTATTGTGGCAGTTGCATTTGTCAACGAAGGGTGGCGAGCTCAACTATTTTGGTGATGGCATTGAATGCATGGACGGCTCGTTGTAGGGAGATCTTTCAGATCCGACCAGATGCGTGATTTGAGGATGGACTTCATTGCTCTTCTGAGTCGGTTGCATATGGATGAGAGATGTGTTATTTCTCATAAGTTAGACAAGTTGAGTTGAGTTGTAAGTTGCAGAGCAAGTTGAAGTCACGAGCTAAAGAACAAGAAGGACGTGAGTTCTTGAAGAGGGTTTACAACTGTATGTTGTGAAGACATTGTAACAGTGGATCTGAAACTCTCTGGGTGATGGTGAGCTGAACAAAGAAGTCTGGATATTGTATGTAATCGATTCATTACTATAATACAAATTGATTTGACTTTGTGTGGTGGGTTTTTTACCTGAAAGGGTTTTCCCACGTAAATACTGTGTCATCTTTGTTTTGCTTATCTTTCTGGTCTCTCATTGCCATGGTTGTATGCATCTCTATAAGTTTTAGAAACTGTTAGTTTTTCATTTTTGCTTCTCTCCCCTGTAGTAAAGGTGTTAAGGGAATGTATTCTGCACTGTTGGGTCAATAGATCCGCATTCTTTTCCCTTGAAAGTGGTATCAGATCTTGGCCAGTTCGTGTTATCCTTGCTAGGGAAAATTAGTTTTTTGCACTAATTCTATTTCAGTGGGAGACTTGCATTGTTAAACTTGTTTCTATTGTGAGTACATCTGGTATGATAGATATTGAGAAGTTTAATGGCAGCAACTTTGAGTTATGGAAACTCAAGATAGAAGACTTGCTTGTGGATAGAGACCTCTGGATTGCAGTGTCTAGAACTAAGCCACAAACTACGACCCAAGAAGCTTGGGATTTTGTTGATAGAAAAGCAAGAGGATTGATAAGACTGAGTCTAGCCAATTCTGTGCTCTTGAATGTTCATGAGGAGACGTCTGCAGCTGCTTTGTGGAAGAAGCTTGGTGATATTTACCAAGAAAAGTCCCTGGTAAATAAGTTGTTCCTGAGAAAGAAGTTGTACTCCTTGAAGATGGATGAAGGTGCATCTGTTGCAGATCATCTGAACTCATTTAATATGAGTGTTACTCAGCTGGCATCTGTAGGTGTAAAAATTGAGGAGGAGGATCGGTGCATGCTCCTGTTGTGTTCATTACCTGACAGTTGGGATCATCTTGTGATGGCTATTGGAAGCACAACCACTGCTTTCAAGACTGATGATGTGGTTGCTTCACTTCTGTCTGAAGAAATGTGAAGGAAATCTTCTGAGATGGCCAAAGATGCTCTTTCTGTTTGAGGTAGAAAAAAGGAGAAAGGCAAGAAGAAAGACAACAAGTCGAAAGACAACAAGTCAAAATCCAAGTCTAAAGGGAGATCAAAGTCTCTTGGTAAAAATTCCAAGGTAAAGAGCTGGAACTATGGGCAACCTGGTCATATCAGGAAGGACTGCAAGGAAAAGAAGAAAAAGAATAATTCTGACAATGAATCTTCTCAAAGTGATGTAGATGCCTTCATTGCAGCAGCCTTGACAACTCAGGCATCAGATGATGTTTGGTTAGTTGATTCAGGTGCCTCTTTTCACATGACATCCAATAGAGATTGGTTCTCAAAGTATGAGAAGTATGATGGTGGAAAGGTATACTTGGCAAGTGATTCAACACTGGAGATTGTTGGCAGAGGAAGGATCAAAATTCAGTTTCTTGACAGGAGAGTCAAAGGAATTGTTGGTGTTCTTCACATCCTAGGTTTGGCTTGAAATCTTCTTTCTGTTAGTAAGTTAAATGATGCTGGTGTAGAAGTTTCTTTTTCTAGTAAGGGATGCAAAATGGATAGAGGTGAAATGGTGTTAGCTAAGGGTGTTCGTATTGGCACTCTGTACAAGCTAGATGCATGACCTGTTCTTTGTAACAGTGCCTCTATAAAGTCATGTAATTCTGCACCTATAGAGAAAGATAAAGACTCTTCACTATCTACAAATGCTTTGGAGGTAAAACTCCTAGCAGAGAAGACTATGTTATGGCATCATAGACTTGGTCACATTGGTGAGAAAGGTTTAAAAAGCTTGAAGAAAAAAAACCTTGTAGAAGGGCTTGATGATTGTAAACTTGAGTTTGATTTCTGTGAACATTGTATCTATGGAAAGCAACACCGTGTTTCTTTCTCCTCTAGTCCTCACAAATCTTCTGGTATACTGGATTATGTTCATTTTGATGTGTTTGGTCCAGTTGATGTTCCTTTGTTATCAAAGTCTAGATATTATGTTTCTTTTATTGATGACTGTTCGAGAAGGGCATTTGTATACTTTCTTAAAAGTAAATCAGAAGTGTTTAGTCAGTTTAAAGAGTTCAAATCTTTGGTTGAAAATCAAACTGGAAGGAAAATAAAGTGTTTAAGAACAGACAATGGATGTGAGTTTTGTTCTATAGATTTTGAAAGGTATTGCACTGATCATGGAATTAAAAGGCATAAGACAACCCCCTACACTCCACAACAAAATGGAGTTGCTGAGAGGTTGAACAGGACACTGATGGAAAAGGCAAGGAGTATGCTAAGTGGTGCTGGTCTGGAGCAGAAGTTCTGGGAAGAGGCTATTGCTACAGCATGTTATTTGATTAACAGATCTCCTTGTTCAGCTCTTGTTGACATGACACCTTTGGAAGCATGGTCAGGTAAGAAACCCTCATTAAGGCATGTTCAGGTCTTTGGCTATGAGGCATATGTTCATGTGCAAAATGAAAAGAGATCAATTTTGGATAACAAGGCTGTGAAATGTATTTTCATTGGCTATGGAGTTGGTGTGAAAGGATACAAGCTTTGGAACCCTGTTACTGAAAAGGTTTTGTATAGCAGAAGTGTGATATTTCGTGAGCTGAAACTTCTAGTAAGTGATCAATAGCTTGAGACAAATCAGAGTGACAAGAAGGAGGATGTAGGTGAGATTCCCCAAACTCCAGAAAGGGAAGAGTTGCATGGTGTACCTAAGATTGAGGAGAGCTCAAGCAGCTCTGGAAGTTCTGATGATGAAGAACACCCTCAGCCTCTAAGGAGATCTACATGAGAAAGAAGGCAACCAGAAAGGTATGGTTTCTCTATGTTAGATTCAAATTGTGCTTATGCCTTAATTACTAGCACTGATGAGCCTAGGACTGTGAAAGAAGCAATCAGCATGGCTGATTCAAAGTCTTGGTTGGAAGCCATGAATGAGGAGATGGATTCCTTGAAAAAGAATGATACCTGGAAGTTGGTACCACTACCTAAAGGGCACAAGCCTGTTGGCTGCAAGTGGATATTCAAAAGGCAGACAGGCCTTGATGGCAGTGTGGAGAACTATAAGGCACGACTGGTTGTAAAGGGTTTTTCCCAAGTTGAGGGAATTGATTATGGAGAGATCTTTTCCTGTATAGCAAAGCTGACATCCATCAGATTTTTGTTGTCATTGGTAGCTGTGTATGAATTTGAAATTGAGCAGATGGATGTGAAGACAAAATTTCTCCATGGTGAGCTAGAAGAAGAAATCTACATGTCCCAGCCTGAGCATTTTGTTGAAAGAGGTAAACAAAATCTACTTTGCAAGTTAAATAAATCTCTTTATGGTCTAAAGCAATCTCCTAGAATGTGGTACCATAATTTTGACACTTTTGTGTTGTCAATTGGGTTTGTGAGTTCAAAATCTGATCATTGCATCTATTATAAATGTGAGAATGATCATGTGCTTGTTATTACTCTGTATGTGGATGACATGTTATTCATTGGTAATAGCAAGGCTATGATTTTTGACCTTAAAACTCAGTTGTCTGCTAAGTTTGAAATGAAATATCTTGGAGCAGCAAGGTACATTCTTGGAATGGAGATAACCAGGGATAGAACAAGGAAAAAGCTTTGGCTCAGTTAGAGTAAGTATGTGAAAACCGTTCTAGAGAGGTTTAGCATGAATGACTGCAAGCAGCTAGTTGTTCCAATCATGCAAGGATTGAAACTATCTGCTGAAGACTATCCAAAGTCTACTACTGAGATGGAGGACATGACCAGTGTGCCTTATGCAAGTGCAGTAGGCAGTTTAATGTATGTTATGGTCTGCACAAGACTAGACATTGCCCAAGCAGTGGGAGTTCTAAGCCGGTTCATGGAAAATCCAGGGAGATCACATTGGGATGCTGTAAAGAGAGTGTTCAGGTATTTGAAGGGTACTTCAGATTATGCTTTGTGTTACCATGGTAGTATGGTTGCATCACAAAGGACTCTTAGCATTCAGGGATATGTTGACTCTGATTGGGCAGGGGACATTGATAGCAGAAGATCCACCAGTGGATACACTTTCATGCTTAATGGTGGAGCAATCAGTTGGATGAGCAAGTGACAAGCTTTAGTTGCTTTATCCATGATAGAGGCAGAGTACATGGAATCAACTCATGCTTGTAAGGAGGTAGTGTGGCTAAGGCATTGTGTTCAGACATTGGATTTAATGCTGAGTAGATTTCAATTTGTTGTGACAGTCAAAGTGCCATTTGTTTGGAAAAGAATCCGACCTTCCATGCTAGGACCAAGCACATAAATGTGCAATATCACTTCGTGAGGGATATGGTTGAAGATGGCAAGGTCAGTATGGATAAGGTTGACACCTTGAAGAATGTTACAGATGCCTTGACAAAGCCGGTTAGCACAAACAAGTTTAGATGGTGCACAAAATCAATGGGCCTTGGGGCCTATGATAGACATTAAGGTTTGATGTCTTGAGGAAGCTGGAAGTGTTCACCAAGTGGGAGATTGTTGAGAAATTATGTCTCAACTTCCAGCTTGAAGTCCTCATTTTCATGCCTTGGTGATTTTGTGTTGTTTGTAAAGTTCTGGCGGAGGTGGAACCAGGATGGAACTTGGCATTGTTCTGTTTGCCTATGTTCCGGGTTTCAGTTCTTGTTCCTGTTCCGACTCTGCTTCCTACCATCTATTTCTTCTCGCTTCGCTTCGCAGGTTCTGGTGGAGGCAGAACCAGTTTTGGAAGTTGGCAATGCCCATTTTCCAGGTTCCTGTTTCAGTTTTTGTTCCAACTCTGGGTCCGACTCCTGCTTTTGTGATCTAGTTCTTCTGGATGTTTGGATTCTCCTCGGGGTGTTTTCCTCTATCTTGTCCTAGTTTTGGATTGTTGTTTCTTGCAATTGGCAGAGGTGAAATTAGAACTAGATTGGTTCCTGATCTTGGACTTTTGGTAAAGTCCTATTTCTGTTCCTGTTCCGTCCCCGACTCTGACTCTGATCTTTTGTGTTCCTATCTTGGTTTGACCCCAGGTTGACTTTCCTCGGTCAGAACTATTTCCGATGAGTTCCCCTTTGCCGTGGGCGGACGTGGAACCGAATTGGTTCCTGAACCTGTAAATTTAGTGGGGTCATGTTTTAACTCCAGTTCTGTCTTCGACTCCGACTCTGACTCTAGCAGTGTGTATTTTCGGTGGAGTCCTGTTTCGACTCTGGCTCCAGCAGTGTTAGAAATGACTTGAAGTCTTGGTCGCGCCCGATGACTGTTTGACCGTTTTGGTTGCTCTATTAGCTATGATTGCTAATGGGTCTTGGATGCATAGCATGTGGTTGAATAGTGATTGGGCGGATACCAAGATAGTTATTGTGGCAGTTGCATTTGTCAACGAAGGGTGGCGTGCTCAACCGTTTTGGTGATGGCATTGAATGCATGGACGGCTCATTGCAGGGAGATCTATCAAATCCAACCAGATGCGAGATTTGAGGATGGACTTCATTGCTCTTCTGAGTTGGTTGCATATGGATGAGAGATGTGTTATTTCTCATAAGTTAGACAAGTTGAGTTGAGTCGTAAGTTGCAGAGCAAGTTGAAGTCGCGAGTTGAAGAACAAGAAGGACGTGAGTTCTTGAAGAGGGTTTTGAAGTGTATGTTGTGAAGATATTGTAACAGTGGATCTGCAACTCTCTGGGTGATGGTGAGTTGAACAAGGAAGTCTAGATATTGTATGTAATCGATTCATTACTATAATACAAATTGATTTGACTTTGTGTGGTGGGTTTTTTACCTAAAAGGGTTTTCCCACGTAAATACTATGTCATCTTTGTTTTGCTTATCTTTTTGGTCTCTCATTGCCATGGTTGTATGCATCTCTATAAGTTTTAGAAACTGTTAGTTTTTCATTTTTGCTTCTCTCCCCTGTAGTAAAGGTGTTAAGGGAATGTATTCTGCACTGTTGGTTCAATAGATCCGCATTCTTTTCCCTTCAAATTGTACCTAGTGTGATGGACTTTGACTCGATGATCAGAAGGAGTATTACTATTCAAACTTGACATACGAAACCTTATTCAGGATGTAGTTTATATATTGTAGACATCTCAGACCAAAGCATAGAAAAGAAATCCTTCCTATGTGGTTAACAATACATTTAAAACACCCTCCCACAAACCAAACAAAGCACGTGTGACCAAGTTATATTACAAGAACATCAAACAAGCACATTAGATAAAAGGATAATTATTTTTTCCCCATTCATTTCTCTCTAAACCCTTTTGTTTGGACATCATCGAGAGGTCATTGAAATGGGCATAAAATAAGATAATTCAAAAAGACAAAGATAAAGTAAACAAACAAGCTAATTTTCTTCATACTGCTAGCCAAGATTAAACTATGGTGATGCTTAATTTTGATGTCCATTGTAGGAAGGATGCATCCCAGGACATGTTGTTATTAGAATGATGATGAGATTGACTTGATGATAAGCTATTGATACTCTGAGTTGATTAACTTGATTACTTACTAACCTAGGCTTGAGACTTTGATGATTAGGCTTTCACTTTTGAGCCTTCTAGACTTGCTTCTGACTGAATCACCAAAGGGTGAAAGTGAGATGAGGATGGATGGATTTTTTTTCAAATATTTGGATGTTTTTGATGCTTTTGAAATGTTTTGAGGCTATTTTGATTCTTGTATTTTCCAAAAAAATATTAGTTTTCTGAGATTTTGACCAAGAGACTAACTTAAAGACCTATCCTAAGGGTCTCGAGAGCTGATTAATAGATTAGCCTTGCCTACATTATACATGCAAAGACCACATAGTTTGACTGACACTAACTCGATTATTGATAAGATATAATCAAGATGGATTGCCAGATTATTGTGATGAACCCTTAAAGGACTGACCTAGGGTGTCTCGACGGAAGATCAAAGATCAACCTTGCCTACACTCAAGCTCAGAGATGTCATAGTTTGACAAGATGACACTATTTTTTATTTTTTATTTTTTTTGACATGTTTTGGATTTTGATATGGTTTGGATGTTTTTGGATTTTTTGATTTTAAATTTTTTTTTTGGATTTTCGAAGGATTTTAAGAAAGACTTCAAATATGTACATGAATCTGATCCGATATGGGTAAAAGAACATGCCCCTAGTGTGATGTGATAGACTACTTCGATAAATGCGGGACAAATAGACCTTAGGAATGTGCCAAGTAGTACTAGGGAGAAACATGATATGAACAAAGGATCAAGCTATGATGTACATGTGGATGGATGGAAGGGTGATATGGAATGCGATGGGAGTGTGATGGATGAATGATGTAGAACAAGTCGTGAAGATCCTTGTGGATGGAGAGTGCTTTATTCACACAAGGCACCTATTTGTCAGGTTTTCACCAAGGTACTTGCCCAAAGCACCACCGAAGTGGTTTTCACTAGAGGATGATTTTTTTCTTTACTATTTTTAATCCTTTTTCTAATTTTTTTAGATTTTGGTATTTTTTGATTTTTTTGTATTTCTAGTTTTACCCTTAAAAGATCAGGTGTAAAACATTTTGAGATGAGAGTTGTTTATGGGCTCCTGTAGAGGTTTCCCTTTGGGTGTTGATAGTTGATATGCCTCTGATTTGTAGCTTGTTGTAATGATGAATGGTCCCAACCAGTTGGGCTCAAAATTTCCCTTGCTATCTACATTTGGCACGTTCTTCTGATTTTCCTTCAGTACTAGCTCACCAACTTGGAAGGTCAACCTACTAATTTTCTTGGTGTAGCTTAGCTTGAGGCAAATTTGATAGACTTTCAAGTGGTTTAGGGCATCTGCATGGTGCCACTCATCCAGTAGATCTAGCTCATTCAATCGTGAGACCTGGTATTCTTCATCCATAATGAGATTTTGTAGTGATATTCTCTGTGATGAGAGCTCGATCTCAATGGGGAGGATGGATTATGATCTGTAGATTAGGGAGAAGGGGGTGGTACCTATTGGTGTGTGGATTCTTGTGTGGTAGGCCCATAAGGAAAGATTCAGTTGTAGATGCTATTCACGACCAGCATCATTGACTTTTTTCTTGGGGATTTTCAGGATGGTTTTATTGGTAGCTTATGCTTGGGTATTGCCTTGGGGATAATACTGAGTGGAAAAGTGATGTTGGATATTGAATTTTTGGCATAAGTCACGAACATCCCGATTTTTAAAAGGTGTCCCATTATTTGACATAATGGCTTGAGGGACACCGTATCAACAAATAAGGTAGTTCAGGATGAACTTGAATATCTTCTTTCATGTTATCTAGGTCATGGTAATTTCTTCCACCCACTTTTTGAAATACTCTATGGTGGTAATGAAAAACTTATGGCCATTAGATGAGGTGGGGGTGATTTTTCCAATGAGATCGAGCCCCCACTGTGAAAAGGGCCAAGGTGTGATAATTGGGTTGAGCTCCCGAGTTTGTGCATGGATGAGGTCCCCATGCTACTGACACTGCAAACACCTTTTGACATAATCATGTGGTTCTTTTTCCATTATAGGCCAATAGTACCCCATCCTCAGAAATTTCTTGGCCAAGGTCATACTACTCGAGCGTGAACCAAAAATTTTGTTATATACCTTTGTTAAAGCAATCAAGACTTCCTTAGTGTTTAGGCAATGTAAAAGGGTCCCTTCAATGCTCCTACGGTATAGGGTATCTCCTAGGATGATGAAACGGGATGATTTTTTAACAAAGGATCTTTTGAGGTTCGAGGTTATGTTGGCAGGAAGGACTCCTATTCTCAGGTAAGTATAAATATCATGGTACCAAGGATCATCGGGACAAACTATTTCACACACCAATTCAGACTCTCGTACCTTGAATGTTGGTATGAGAAGCTTCTCTATGAGTAATTCTTGTTTTGGAACGTTGTGTGGGATCTCCAAGAGTGATCTGATCATAGCCATTACATCCATTGCTTGGTTATTTTCTTTGGGTAGATGTTCAAATGTAATATCAATGAAGGAATCCTTAAGGATTTCAACCAACTTTTTGTATGGAGTCAATTTGTTATCCTTTGTTTGATATTCATTGTTTACCTAGTTGATTATGAGTTGTGAGTCCCCATAGACTTTAAGTACCATTATCTACCACTACACTATAATTCTCAGTCCTATGACAAGAGCCTCATACTTGGTGATGTTGTTTGTGCATGAGAATGACAACTTGTATGATTTAGGTATACAGTCACCTTGCAGAGTGATGAAGAATATTATCACTCCTGACTCATCTTGTGTGTAGGATCCATCAAAATACATTTTCCAATGATCTGCTACACTAAGTTTTAAGATTGATTCATCGGGGAGCTCTAAAACATGTGGGTTCTCTACATATATAGGTGTTTCTGCCAGTTGATCTGTGATTACTAGTCCTTTGATGGCCTTCTATTCTACATACTCAATTTCATGCTTTTTCAGAATCATGACCCACTTTTTCATTTGTCAAGTAAGATTTTCTTTGAAAATTAAGTACTTGAGTGGATCTATCTTTGCAAAGAGCTTGATCTAATGTGCTAGCATGTAATATTAGAATTTATGAGCTGCAAACATGACTACTAGGTAGGCTTTATCAATGGTTGTTTATTTCATCTCATGTCCCACCATGGTCCTTCCAATGTAATATATAGCTCTCTCCTTCAAGTTTTCATCGTGTTGTGCTAAGAGAGCACCAAAGGCTACTGCTATTGTTGATATGTATAAGATCAAGGGTTTTCCTAGAATTGGTGGCATAAGGATTAGTCGTGTAAGAAGATACTCCTTGATCTTGTTGAAAACTTTTTCACATTTCTCATCCCATTTGTACGCTACCCCCTTGTGGAGTAGATGAGAATAGGGGATTTCCTTGTCTGCTAGTTGCACTATGAATCGATAGATGGACTGGAGTGTTCCTTGTAGGCATCTTAGCTACTTAAATTTCTTGGGTGCTTCCATTTTGAGGATCACCTTGAATTTGTTGGGATCTACCTCAATTCCTCTCATTGGTATGATATACCCTAGGAGCTTTCCTGATTGTACTCCAAAGATGTACTTTTCTAGTCTATAAAAAATGGAGCTTAGGGTTGATATGTGATCTCGTCACTTCTTTGATTTAACTAGTATGTCATCCACATAATCTTCCACAATTTTATGGATCATGTCATGAAATATTAGTGTCATGGGCCTCTGGTAAGTTTCCCCTACGTTCTTCAACCCAAGTGCCATCATGTTCCAATAATATGTCCCCCACGGGAAAGTGAAAGTTGTCTTGTGTTGGTATCCCTTAGCTATCATTATTTGATTGTATCCTGAGAATTCATCCATCAATGATAGCATCTCATGTCCTATTGTCATTTCCACGATCATGTCAATGTTTGGAAGTGGAAAATTATCCTTTCGACATGCTTTGTTTAAGTCTTTGAAGTTTGTGTAGATGTGGCTGCCCCCATTTGGTTTTGAAATAGCTACAAGGTTTGAGACCCACTCTAGATATTCGATCAGCCATATGAATCCTACATCTAGGAGCTTTTGTAATTCCATTTTGACCAACAATGCTATTTGGGGATGCATATTTCTCAGCTTTTGTCTCATTGGCTTTGCTTTGGGATATACTACTATGTGATGAGCTACAAGCTCTGGATCAAGCCTAGTCATGTCAGCATAAGTCCATGCAATTCTTTCATCTCTTTCATTTAGGAATGTAGCTAGGATTTCATGTTCTTTTGTGAGAAGTGACTCGGCATAGAAGGTTATGTTTGGTAGTTTCTCTACTCCCAAATTGACTAGATTGCATTGTTTTTCTAGAATCATTGACTTCTCTTAATGAATGGCACTGAGAGTAAGATTGAATCCTTCATCCTTGAACACCTTAGAGATGTTTTCACCATTGGATGCATCCTTTATTTTTACTATTTTTCAGTTAGAGAGTGCCAGAGTGTGGTTTTCACTCAAAGACCTTGAGATTATTCTCAATTTTTCACTTTTGTGACTAAAGGATTCAATTGTTTCCTTGTAATAGGATTGTGTATCCAGTATGATATCAAACCTAGCCTTGTGATCTCCATATCGTACCATTTCCCATTGTGTCACCAAAAAGTGTATACCTTGACACTTTTCACTCATTTTGGCCTTTTTTAGTGGATTTTGGCCTTGATCACCTCAATTCAGCCTTGTAAGCTTGCAATTAAACACTAATCTAATGGTGTTTTACTAAGGTGTTGTGAAGTGTTGTAACACATTTCCTCAACTTTCTAAGACCCTTTTAACATAATTCATCTAAATAATACATTCTTGCACCTTCCTAAGCCTTAAGACAAAGTTTTGTAAAGTGTTGTGTTGCGTTTTCACACTTATCTAGGCTTATCACCACTAAATGAACCCTTTTTATATGATAATTTTCCCTTTTTATCATCATTAGTCCTGACCTAAGTGTGTTTTAGGAGGAAAATATAACAAAAATTTATTAAACATAAATCAATTCCTGATAATCATCAAAATTTGCCTAGGAGGACTAGGTCACCACTTTGGGCGACCTAGTTCCTCTAAGCATAAAATTCAAATTTTAAATAAGATTCAAAGGGGATATTGCCTCCTAAATCATAGGGTCAACCTATTAGGTTGCATTTCAGGAAAATTAGGGTTTCACATGTACAAATAAGGGTTTCTACCTCCATTTTACCTCTCTCTTGGTTCATTTTTATTGTCCTAGCTCATTTTCACTCTCTTGTTCTCAATCATCAAGTACTCAACCAACCAACCAAGCCTACAAGCATTAGGGTTTTCATACCTCATCCATTGAAGCTACTCATGCAAGTTGCAAACCATCAACAAAGTTTTGGTAAGATACTCTATTGTGTTATCATTCAACCTTGCTTTCCTTTGTGCTTATCTCATTTGGGTTTAATCACCTACAAAGTGGTTTGACTTAGGCAAACCCCTCTATCCTAACCCTAAAAATTTATAGTCTTTGCATGTATTTTCAGATCTTTTCATGCAGGTTAGGTGAAGCAAAAAGTGTTGGAAGAAGTACCAACATTCTCCTCAAGTCAACTCCAAGCCTCAAAATCCTAGGAAGGACAAAAGACAAGTAGCGAGTCACTTTCAGAGGTTCCTATCATAGATTTTTGCAGAAAAGGGGAACATCAACTGAGACCCGCAAAACAAAAGCTTGATTCCTTATAAAGCTACAAGAGGACTAGGTCACCCCTATTGGACACCTTGTCCCTATGCCAGGCCTGAAAAAGGGTTTTTGTGTTTTTGGATACCCATTTCCCCAAAACCTGTTTCAGGAAATTTTTCTAATTGGAGGACTAGGTTGCCCTCTTGGTGTAAGTGTCCTATCATTTTCTATCACTTTCTAGGAGCTTCTAGGAGAATTCAACTGTCACATCATTTCTCTACGTACACACTTTATGTCCCGCTCTATCATTCTCCAAAAAGTATACATTTAGGGCATATAGTTAGTTAGTTTGCATTAACTTAGTTTTACTGTATTTACATTTGCATACATTTAGATTAGTTTCATTTTTATTTTATTTCTAGCCACACATTCCATACACATCCACAACCATTATCAAATCCCTTCCTTCCCTTTTGAATGAACTTATCCTTAAACATATCAACCTAGAGGAAAGAGAGTTATTCCTCCACTAAGCGCTCTTAGGGTGAAAAAACCTAAGATCCTAGTAAGGGAATCCTCATTCCCTGGTTAGACATTATATGTTTCTGGTTATTCATTTTGGTGAACCCGAGCATTGACACTAGCTAACTTTCTGATTTTCTACATTTCATCTTAAAATAGGTTGCATTGCATTAAAATATTACATTGTTTGCATCCTAGGGTTAGTCATAAAAGTGCATTTAGTGAAAATTCATAGTAATTTGCACATTGCATTGCATTTTTAATAAGAAAACATAAAAAACAAATCAATTTTAGTTTTTGTTTGCACCAAAATATCAAAAAAAACATTAAAAAAAAATATCCAAAACTTCCAGAATTTAACAAAAACAACACTATTAGGACTAAGTCACCCTACTGGGCGACCTAGTCCTTTGGCTCTATTTCTTGTCAAATTCTTAGATATTATCCAATATTTTCTACCTTTCAGCTTCTTGGTTCTACATTCCTGTTTTTAGTTCCCAAATCTTGGTTATAGACCTTTTGTCACCTTTGCTCACTTTGCCTTAGGGGTTTTTCTATGATAATTTAGTGTCCCCTTTCCAATATGGTTGCAAGAAGAAGTTCAAGGACCCATGGCATCTACTAACAATACCATCATTGTGGATCTTGGCATCCCTCCAACTTCAACTCCTGGTGTTGACAATGGTGCATTAGGCTTAGACACAATCCTAAATAACTCCCTGTGTCTAGATGATACTACTACCGATAATACCCTCCCACATGATAAAATCTTCCACATTCATGCTGATCTCGTTGATTATGAGCATCAATTCAGATTTGAGCCCATCTCAGTGACTTCCATACCTACCATTGAACTCCTACATGGTCTCATTGCTCGTGATAATGGCTTAAGTGTGCTGAAGAAGATTGCATAAATCTATGAGAAGCATGCACCTAAGACATACACTTTGCCCACCCATAGGTCTAGCCATGGAGGACCTTCCACTCCACCCTCCCCAATCATGGCTTCTATCCTGACGTATACCCCACCTAGTGTAACAACTACTATGCAACTAGTTAGTAGTTTCACACCTCCTCCCCCCATCACTGCTAGCATCCCTAATTCTCTTGTGGCATCTCACCCTCTCACTTCTTCCACTGTCCCTCCCATCGCTATTCCTACCACTTCTCCTTCCACCACTCCTACTTCCACCTCATAGCACTTACAGTGACCCTCTCCTTACCCACCTATTTTGCATCGTCACTAATATGCAACAACAACACTCTTCCATTAACCAAAGTCAATATGGCTTTCCCTCTCATTACGTTCATAGTAATCCATTGTCCCTTGACATTCTTTGCACTCCTTTGCCACAAGGCATAGAGATCCCTCGATTTGAAAATTATGGTGGAAGGGGTGACCTTCCTAACAATTTCAATTCCTACACTACTCTTGGTAGTGACTTGTCCCTAGATGACAGGTTGCTCGCCAAATTATTCCCAAGAACTCTAAAAGATGTAGCCTTAGATTTGTTCTCTTCTCTACCCATTAACTCCATTATTTTGTTTAACGAGCTAGTGGTTTCTTTCATAAACCACTTTCAAGTGCACATGGCTCTAAAGAAAACTCTAGCCAACCTCATGAGATTTAAACAAGCTAACACCAAGAAGATCACTAACTTTATCTCTCACTACCAAGCCCTCTATTCCTTGACTGATGTCCACATCCCAGACACCCTTCTACAGAAGATGTTTACCGAGAACCTTGTGACATGTCTTCAAGATAAACCTACCCTAATGAAGGTCCCCTCCTTCATGCACTTATTCCAAACACTTTTTGATTACCATAACTCCATTAGTAGTTGTGACTCATAGTCCACTACTAGTTGTGATGAAAAATCCGATAACTCTTCCCAATCCACTCCCCAACCTTTTCATAAAATGAACAAAGAATTCCTTCAATTCAACCCTTCATCTCCCAACCCCACACCCGTTAATAACCAAGTGGTCACTATTAAGTCAGTCATGCCCTTTAATTATAGGGATCCCAAGCATATTTTCACACCCCTGCTTGACACCCTTCACAATACCATGACCCAACTACTCCAACAACATGTGATTTCTTTACCACCCATCCATACACCTAATCTTAACAAACCATTACCCTCTTCCTATAATGTCATTGCTTATCACTATTTTCATTGCCAAAATGGCCATGATACTCAACATTGTAAGCATTTAAAGCACCTAGTGCAAGACCTCATTAATTCAGGACATCTATTTGTTGCCAGATTTAACATTAAGCACAACACGTCAGTGGCACCCCCTAATCAAAACTTGTATATTTTTACCAACCACATGCCTAATCATAACGTGTCATTTTTCAAGTCAAGTGAAACTTCCACACTTGATGTAATGAATGTCGATTCACAAGGTTTACATTATGCTTCTCTTCCACCTATAACCCATGTCTCACCTATTAGTGAGATGGTAGGTGCAATTGACGTTATTCATCGAAAGGGCCCAACCAAAGGACCTCTTGACATATCCTTCCTTGTACAAAATATACTATGAAACTTTTCTGATGGCCCTCTCTATATAGCTAGTTGCATCTATGATAAGACCACTAATGGGATACTCATAGATCCCACATGTGACGAGAATGTCATCACCGAAGAGTTTCTTGTATCATGTAATCTTGATCAAGATGTCTATAATCAACCTACTATGTGGGTCAAAACACACAATGGTTTTGCATGCCCAACTATTGGATTGATTTCCCTACCCTTGCAAATAGGTCCCAAGACATTCAATGTTACCTTTTCAATTATACCTCAATCAAACCAATTTAGCTTGCGACTTGGGCCTTCCATGGCTTCATTCTATGAAAACAAACACATCCATCATTCATAAGTGTGTGAATTTTCTTTTCGACAACGACATATTTATTGTCCATCATAGTAGTTTTAACTCGTTATCCTCTAAGGGTAACTTTTCCTTGGATGTATTTTCGCCTGAACCTATGGAACCCATCACTCCCAGAAAAGACTTCTTCTTTATTGCCTACCAAAAATTCAAAGCCAAAAAGATATCTGATCTTTCTTTGCACAACATACCTCCTTCTACCTCAGATTCACCCATCCTTGATGAATCCATGTTGCCACCTCAATCCGATGTGCCCAGCCAACCTGATCCTAAAACCTCCTCCACATCATCCAAGAGGCCTATGAATCATGATAGTGACTCCATCCTTCCACCTCGCACCGAGCAAGTTTATAAAAACAAAGAGAAAGGGGACGAGTCACCCTTACTGCCTCTCATTCCTCCTCTTAGGAAGGATAAACAACCCATGGTGGACCAGCCCACTCCTTCACCTATGAACCTTGATCAGAAAGTGAAAAGGAATAAAGAAGCTCAGGCACATAGGCATCACCGTAATGCCTTGGCCTTTCAATGTCATGAGGAGTACCAAGCTGACAAGCCCAACCCTCCTATGCCTAAGGCCATCTCTATTGATCCTCCTCCTCCACCCCCGTAGCCAGATTCAATATCTCCTCCGTCATCACCCATCTTATAAGCCACAACCGACATTGTCATCCATCCCACCACTGTCTTCAACTTAGATGATGACGATGAGGAGAATTCCAAGATTGATGAAGAAGTACACCATACCTTGAATACACTCTTTTCGTCTTCTCTAAGAATTCATGAGAATTCTCCTCAGACAAGTGTTGATCTTGAAACTAGTTCGATAATCACTACTGTTCCTCTCACTAGTCACCCTCCCAAATTTTACATTGAGCAAGATTGGGAGGCTGATGACTTTGTTGATGAGTGATGTGTACTTTCCTAGCTAGTGGTTTTTCCTTTTCTTTTTCTTTTTTGTGTTTATTTTGTCTATAATGTATTCCCTATCTAGTTTGATGTTTTGTGACATTCTTCTATTTGTATCTCCTTTCTTCTATATGTTGTACATCTATTTTTCCTTTTTCCTTCTATTTTTATCTTCCTTTTGGGTGATGATGCAAGGCATTGAGACCACCAGGTCTCCTTCATGTTGACCCAAAAAGGAATCCCTTCCTTTTATTTTTCCTTTTTGCTTTTCCTTTTCCCTTTGTTTTTTCCTTTTATTTGGGGATGATGCAAGAAATTGAGACCACAATGTCTCCTTCATGTTGACCCAAATGACCCCCCTTTCTCTTTTTGTTTTTGTTCCCTTCTTTCCTTTCATTTGAAGATAATGCAAGGCATCGAGACTGCATGGTCTCTTTCATGTTGACTCAAACACTAAGGCTCCTTTTCTTTTGTCTCTTGTCTTTTTCTTTCTTTGGTCCTTTTTGGGGACAATGTAAAGCATCAAGACATCCTATGTCTCCTCCATGTTGACCCAAAATTACTATTCTTATTTTTTATCTTCGCTCTTTATGTGTTCTTCTTCTCGTTCTTTGTGTTTGAGGAGATGGTGATAGTTTCGCGCTCTCTAAAATTTTTAGAAATGAACATACTGACCTCAAATACATACATCCCTTGTTTTTTTGGTTTTTTCCATTTTGGGGGCATCTTTCCCCCTCTCTTTTTCTTGCTTCTTCTTTTTTGCATGGCATAGCCTTTCATGGATACTCATTTCCTGATAGGCTCTCATGTTCCCTTTGCATTTTTTCTTTTGCTACTTTAAAGCAATTTCTCACAAAGCAATGTGTAGAAATCCCTTTAAAGTGGATGCATACATTGGCACTATTATGTTTTACTTTTATTTTTTTGCATTTGCATTTTTTTTTCTTTACTCATGCTTCCTATTGCAGCCTTGTCACTTCATTTGATGTGTTTTCTCACTTTACAAATGACATTGGGTATAATTCCTTTCATAAATGTGACCTCTTTCAGCATATTTCATTCCTCTTAGTGGCCTAATGCGATGCACTACATCCCTTAAGTTATGAATCTTCTATACTTTGATCGGTCCTCTTTTGGAAACATTACATTTAATGTTCCCTAAGTCTAAAGACCTCAAATGAACTAAACAAGAATCCTTCAAACACTTTCATTTTCATTTCTTTTGTGTTGGACTGAAGGGAACACTGAGAGGGGGTGAATCACTATTCAATTATATTCAAATCTCCATCCATTCAAAACATGAAAGCATTTCATTACTACATCAAGGAAAAGATGTATGCATTTAAAGTAAACATCCATAACAACATGACACATAGATTTTAGCGTGGAAACCCTATTAGGAAAAAACCATGATGGAGATTAATCCAAAATTTGAGTACTCAAAGTATAGTGTTTATAAAAGGAATGCACTTGCATTCAGGCACACTGCCTAGAGCTCACTACTCAAAGATAAAGGCTTACTGCCTACAAAATTCAGATTAAAACCATCTAAAGCGGTGAACTGATATGATAGCATCTGATAATGCTAGGTAAAAATTCTGATGAAGCTCATGAATCTTATTTTGGATCTGCTCTTTGATTTTCCACTTCGCTTTGCCCTGTTCTTCTCTTTACTACTCTTCACATCAGTTTTGCATTACTTCTCTACTATGACTCGCAATTCACACTTTATACTTGAATACCACTTCTATCTCACACATATCTCTTGGATCACACACTTAAATGATGAAATAAATCTCTTATATATATCCGCAATGAAAGACTAATTAATTCAATAGTTGGCTTCAGACAGTATTAAGATATTTTAACTTGTCGACCAGATCCACCACAAAATATGTATGCGCATCCTCCAAAGTTGGTTAGGACTAAGAGAAGACCCAAACAATACTTAATCCATAATAAAAATTATAATTGATTTCATCTTATACATCCGCAAATTCCATCTTTGTTGGGTCGTCCTTCTAGTATAGATAATTGACAGATTAATGCACCGTACTGCTTAGATTGCTTATCAATGAGTGCATATCAAAACTAAGATACTTCAAGCCTCTACATACCTTCTTCAAGGATTCATAACCCAGAATACCTATCTGGTGAGATAATTAGACCAAATTTTATACCTTTAACCAAATCTCCTATTCTTTACTTTGTTCTATAGGTAGGAGCCAAAAATAGTGCTACTCATTTAGATGTAAGACTTGAGTTGCATGACCTGGGTTGCCATCAATGAAAACACCTACAATCAAAAATCCTTAGCTATATGCCAACAATCTCCCCCATTGGCATTGATGGCAACACTTAGTGAAAAATGACTAAGTGCTAGAATCACTACAGGTATACTGCCAAACTGCTTGTTGCACTTTTCTCCAACTGAGATTCATAAGGAATTTTTGATTGCAATCATTTTTTCACTACATTCTCTCCCCCTTTGACATTAATGACAAATTTGGGATGCCATATGCGAAAAATGCTAAAGAAAAAGCTAACAAAACGGTGACAAAACATGTGTTCAAAATCATCAATCCTTTAATAAATTTTACATATATACACTTATAGTCCTTATCCTTTGCACACAATTGCAAAAACTTGAAAACACTTAAATGCATATCTTTTAGAAAATTGGCTTGTTGTTTTTCTTCACTTCTAGAAGAAACTTCTCCCAACTATCAATTGCAATTCCAATGTTGATAATCAAGTTGTTGTTCTTGGAAGTCTTGTTGATGATCTCAATGAGAGATTCGGGAATTATGATTGCTTCTTCCAAATTTTCACCATTTTTTAGAATTTCCACCAACTGCTCCAACCTCCATTCAAATAAATATTTTACCTTCCAAAAGGTGTCCACAAGAACATTCTTGGATAGTTGAATTTATATTTGAGTTGCCTGCAATTCTCATATTCTTCTTTTGATGACTCCATCCAGATCGTAAGACATATCAAAGTTTTTACCAATGTCGTTCAGTTCTGTCTCAATCTAATCTAGCTTTTCCTTGTAATTGTTGACTGCATTAAGCCAACAGACACAGTAGTTGTAGATCTTTGTGGTTGAGTTAATGAACTTCCTTAACTCATTCATTTTATTTTTTAAGCTTAGCAATGGATAGTCTGAATTTCTCTTTGAGGTGAGAGATAATTTCATCTTCTTCTCTGCATTTATCTTTAGATCCCATTGATTCTCTGCTACACTCAATTAGTTCTTCAGGTAGAATATTCGTTAGAATTTCCAATCTTATCTTTCAATGCTCAATATAAGCATTGAAAACTTCTAGAATTAAGTCTTGATCATAAGATGGTCTCAATGACCATAACCTTGCAATCCTTTGCATACCGCCTGTACTTTGGATAAGTTGCTGAAGTTTTTCTTTTGATAGATCTCCTTCTTCACTATCTTTTTCAATAACAAAATCATTTTCTAGTTGATTCTCAGGCTCTTCATCTGATTCTTCATCCGAAATGTCCACAACTTCCTTCTCTTTCCATTTTCCTTCAATCTTGGGAACTTTACTTTCTAGAGAGTTGTATTCAACAATCTCTTGACCTCCCTTTTGTCCTCTAATAGTGCTATCGGAAGAGGAACCAATATCCATTATCCTCACTAGAGGGGAATTAATGATTGATCCACATTTCATAAGCATGTTCTTACAAAAAAAGTCAAATTCTAAATCCCAATTAGATAGACTCTTAGCATAAGAGTAGATTTGGGTGCATACCGGTTTATCTGATGGCCATGCTACATTGTCAATTTTTGGAAATGAATTCAAAAAGTACACAACAATACATATAATTAGAGTGCCAAACCTAAATGAATACCTCAATTATTTTTTCAATTGGAAATTCTCCAACATCTGATCTTTCAACAATCTGCATAGGTCAAAGTCTTGACCTTCAATTATCATCTATGAGCAATATATACTGCACCAGATAATGTAGCCCCTTGTCGATTTCGGTATAATATTTTATAGGTTATGTCATGCATGATGTACTTCATGATGGGATCATTGATTATTGCTATCAGTAGATCTCATTGATCTCCAATTATCCTGGTTAGAATTTCTACCTCCTTGTTCCAGATGGATTTATTTTTAGGAACATCATCGACTTTGTAAAATCCAGTTAATTTCTCAGTTACTTCTTTTGAGATTATGTAGGGTTTTTCCAAAGTTAACACATCATCATTCAATCTATTCAACAAGAATTTTATGAATTTTTCATCCTCAAAGTACAAAAACTCACTCCACATATCCAAATTTATGTGTTTGGCTTTGTTCAATTATTTCAATTCATCAGGAAGCAATAGATTCCTCATAGATCTATTTTTGTACTATTGTACTCATCCAATGTGATCGATCCTTTAATTTTCTCCATTATTTTTCTCATTTTTAGGGTTCACAACTACACACCGAATTATATGAATAATTTGAGAGTGATTTAAAGTACCTAATAAATTTGCTGATGAATTCACTTTTTCTGCTTCGAAAACCACTTGTTGAGTGCTCTCCTTATCTTCGATAATGCAAAGTGATAAATGAGGGCTTTGGACTTGCATTTTATAGCTTGCACATGCACAATAAATGTACCTACCCTAAACCTTTTAGAGACTATTTTCTCAAGTGACGATAGAAAAATCTTTTGCAGACCATCAAATATTTTAAATTTCTCTTTTTGAAAACACAAAAGCTTTTGTATAGTGAGAGTGCACCTTTATGATTGTTTTCTCCACTCCGCTATCACCTATAGACAGGGGAGGAAGTATTTTCTGATAAAACTCCCCTTAGGCCATTGGCCTTAATTCAATTATGGGAATAATTACTAGAAGCAAGTTTTGATATGGAACAATTTCCAACATTAGAATCATTTTTCTTCACCCATGTCTTCTTCATTTGATCTTTGATTTCTTTCGTAGTTATATTTTCCTTTCCTTTTTCATTTTTCTCTATTTTCTTCTCTTTGTATACTAGACCTCTTTTGTTTGTGTTCTTGTTTCTACAGAATCTAGCAATATGACCGTACTTGTTACAGTTATAGCACACAATGTTTCTTTGTCCATTCCATTGGTTTTTTCTCAATCTGTATTGATTAGCAATATGTACTCACTTCCCACATGCATAACATTCAATACTTCTTCTAACAATAGAGTGACTTGACATATTTATGCATTCAATTAATTTATGACCATACATTTTTCAATTGAAACACTAACTAGAGAATGATGAATCTTTTGTCCTTAAATTTCTTCTACACTAAGTAACCATATGACCAAATTTATTATAGGAAAAAAAATATCCATTAAATTTTTGTACATTTGGTTGTCTTACTGGATACCTTCCATTTATGTTATGTCTGAAATTCTTTTGTGTTGATCTAGAATTTTCTCCCTTTTCACATCCAAGACCTCTCTTATCATTTCCAGTCTTATGTGTTTGAGTTAGCTCATCAAGCTTTATTGAATTGATCTTACACCCTTCTTTGAATTCATTTTCAATGCCAAGATCATTCTGAAGAGTAGTAATCTACTTACCAAGTTCTTCTTCATTATTTCTGGTTCTTTTTAATTCACTCTCCAACTGAGTAAGTTATCCACTTATTTTTCTACATTCATTAGATTTCTCTTTCAGGGTCTGAGCAATATTTTCTTCATTTTTCTTCCTTTCCTCTATCTCTTTAGTCATCTTTATCATCATAGATTCCATCTCATGTTTCAAATTGGTATTATCTCTAGAAATATTTTCACATTCTCCAGTTATCTCCTTCAAATTTTGATTCAGGGGAGCATCATCCATATCTTCCTTTTCCTTTTGTTGTATCTGATCATAAAGATCTTTCCTCTTCACCCTAGATTTGACTATCTGATCCTTTAGTGACTGGATGAATTTCTCAGCATCTCTAAGATTTTCTTTCAATTCTTGATCTTCTCCTTTAGACTGATCAAGGTCATCAAGAGCTACCATAAGTTGTTGTTGAAGACTACCAGAGTCCATCAAATTCCAAGATCCACCTCAAGCTACAATACTTCTCCAAAGGATCTAGCTCTGATACCAATTGTTGGACTCAAGGGAACACTAAGAGGAAGGGCTGAATTAGTGTTCAATTATATTCAAATCTTCATCAATTCAAAACATGAAATCATTTCATTACTAAATTAAGGAAAATATGTATGCATTGAAAGTAAACATCCATAACAGCATGACACACATATTTTTGCATGGAAACCCTATTAGGGAAAAACCACGATGGAGATCAATCAACAATTTGAGTACTAAAAGTATAGTGTTTATAAAAGGAATGCGCTTGCATTCAAGCACAATTCCTAGAGCTCACTGCTCAAAGATAAAGGCTTACTACCTACAAAATTTAGATTAAAACCATTTGAAATGGTGAACTGAGATGATAGAATCTAACAATGCCAGCTAACAATTATGGTGAAGCTCATGAATCTTATTTTGGATCTTCTCTCTGATTTTACACTTCTCTCTACTTTTTTCTTCCCTTTACTGCTCTTCGCATCAATTTTGTATTACTACTTTGCTATGAATTGCAATTCACACTTTATATTTGAATACCACTTCTATCTCACACATATCTCTTAGATCACACATTGAAATGATGAAATAAATCTCTTATATATATCCACAATCAGAGACTAATTAATTCAATAGTCATCTTCATAGAGTATTAAGATATTTTAACTTGTCGTCCAGATCCACCATAAAATATTTTTGCATACTCCAAATTCAGTTAGGACCAAGAGAGGACCCAAGCAATACTGAATCTAATAATGAAACTTATAATTAATTTCATCTTATACATATGTGAATTCCATCTTTGTTAGGTCATCCTTCTAGCATAGATAATTGATAGATTAATGCACCATACCACCTAGATCATTTATCAGTGAGTGTGTATCAAAACTAAGATACTACAAGCCTCTGCAAACCTTCTTCAAGGATTCATAACCCAAAATACCTATCCGATGAGATGATTAGACCAACTTTTATACCTTTAACCGGATCTCCTATTCTTTGCTATGTTCTTTTGGTAGGAGCCAAAAATAGTGTTGCTCATTTAGATGCAAGACTTGAGTTGCATGACCTGGGTTGCCATCAATGATAGAACCTACAAGCAAAACTCCTTAGCCATATGCCAACATTTTGCACCTTTTTAATTTTTCTTTTTTGCATGTTGCATTCTTTTTACATTTGTGCATTCATGGACACCTTGCATAATAGAACTTACATGCCTATAGTTCTAGCCTACACTTGTTCATGGGTTCTAAGAATCCAAGGATTTTCTTGTCTCATGAATCACACCCCTGTCCTTGTAGTGTCTTATCAAATTTTTCAATGAGTACAACTTTGGTATGGTTGACCAGGAGGCCCAACTAGCGGAACGACTTTTCCCATAGCCACCTTTGTGTGTGTGAGTGCATACCAACCAGGTGTATGTATCTGTCACCACTTTATGGAATTCTCACCTGGTGAACAACCAAAAAAAAAAATTCCCAGAGTGAGCATCCTTTTCCTTTTTCAGACAAACAACCTAGATCTGATCCACAACTAGCTAGACAAATGGTCGAAGCTTGATCCAACTTTTTATTTCTCTTCACCCTTTCACATCACTCCTTGTGTGATATTTTTCACTTATGCTTAGTATGCCATGGGATATTGATCTTGGAGGCTTCATCATCCCTCTTGATCATAGTCATATCACCTTACTAACTTGATTACACTAGATCCCGCTCAATGCACATGCTTATCCTAATTTAGTGTGAGTCTGAAGAACATTCATACTCTCACTAAAGTGGGGGCTAAATGTGTCACCAAAAAGTGTGTACCTTGGCACTTTTTCACTCATTTTGGCCTTTATTTAGTGGATTTTTCCCTTGATCACCTTGATTCATCTTTGTAAGCTTGCAATTCAAGACTAATCTAATAGCATTTTAGTAAGGTGTTGTGAAGTGTTGTAACACATTTCCTTGCCTTTCTAAGACCCTTTCAACATAATTCACCTAAATAATACATTATTGCACCTTCCTAAGCCTTAAGACAAAGTTGTAAAGTGTTGTGTTGCACTTTCACACTTATCTAGGCTTATCACCACTAAATCAACCCTTTTTATATGATAATTTTCCCATCTTATGTATCATTAGCCCCAACCTAAGTGTGTTTTAGGAGGAAAATATAAAAACCTTTATTAAACATAAATTGATTCCTGACAATCATCAAAATTTTCCTAGGAGGACTAGGTTGCCACTTTGGACGACAGAGTCTCTCTAAGCATAAAATTGAAATTTTAAATAAGATTCAATGGGAATCTTTCCTCCTAAACCCTAGGGTCGACCTATTAGGTTGCATTTCAGGAAAAATATAGTTTCTACCTCCATTTTGCCTCTCTCTTTGCTCATTTTTACTCTCCTAGCTCATTTTCACTCTCTTGCTCTCAATCATCAAGTACTCAAGCAACGAAGAAAGCCTACAAGCATTAGGGTTTTCAGACCTCATCCATTGAATCTTCTCATGTAAGTTACAGACCATCAACAAAGGTTTGGTAATCTAATCTATTGTGTTATCATTCAACCTTTCTTTCCTTTGTGTTTATCTCATTTGGGTTTAATCACCTACTAAGGGGTTTGACTTAGGAAAACCCCTATATCCTAAGCCTAACAATTTGTGGTCTCTGCATGTGTTTGCAGATATTTTGATGCAAGTTAGGTGAAGGATAAAGTGTTGCAAGAAGTATCAACATTCTCCTCAAGTCAACTCCAAGTCTCAAAACCCTGGGAAGGAAAAATAACAAGTTGCAGGTTGCTTTCAGAGGTTCCTATCATAGATTTCTACAAAAAAGGGGAACATCAATTGGGACCCAAAAAACCAAAGCCTAATTCCTCAGAAAGCCACAAGAGGACTAGGTGACCCCTATTGGCGACCTGGTTCCTGTGCTAGGCCTGGAAAAGAGTTTTTGTGTTTTTGGATACCCATTTCCCTAAAACCTATTTCGGGAAATTTTTCTAGTTGGAGGACTAGGTCACCCCTCTTGGTGTAAGTGTCCTATCATTTTCTAGCACTTTCAAGGAGCTTCCAAGAGCATTCAACTATCACATCATTTATCTAGGTACACACTTTCTATCTTGCTCTGTAATTCTCTAGAAAGTACACATTTAGGGCATATAGTTAGTTAGTTTGCATTAGCTTAGTTTTACTGTATTTACATTTGCATACATTTAGATTAGTTTCATTTTCCTTGTAGTTATAGCCACACATTCCACACACATCCACAACCATTATCAAATCCCTTCCCTCCCTTTTGAATGAACTTAGCCTTAAACACATCAACCTAGAGGAAAGAGAGCCATTCTTCCACTAAGTGCTCGTAAGGTGAAATACCCTAAGAGCCTAGTAATGGAATCCTCTTTCCCTAGTAAGACACTATATTTTTTTGGCGGTTCACCTGTAATCCCATAAATTCTGAGAGTGCCTCATTATTTTCAAATGTGTCCTAAATTGGTGGTCCTCATTGGTTGTAATCGATGAGTTGGGGATAGACTAGGTTTATTTCATGGGTTTGAGGGTTCGACTCACAATACAATGTGTTAATCATGCATAGGGAGGAATCTTCAAACAACATAGGTAAGTTAGGTTTGGCATCCTCAACACTACTACACACATCGGTTATGTCAAAGGTAAAGTTGTCTATGACTCAACCTGTGGATATGGGTAATTGAAGGGCGGTTGCCGATGGCTGAGGGAAGTCTTGACTTCTTTAACAAGGGGACTTCTACCAAGTATGGCTATACTTTGAGGGGTACATTTGAGGCCAATATTTCTCACATGCATCTCAGGAATGATAGGTTCTAATCGGCCATTATTGTTTTTTCCAAGAATTTCATTTTTTTTATAGCCCATACCAAGCATCATTTGTAATCCTTTGATTCTTTCATTCATAGGGAGATTAGGCATGGGCATTTCATCTTGGTATAGTGAGCTTGATATGTCTCGTTCATCTACTATTTCCTGACTTAGATCCCCCCAACATCTGAATCAAGAAGGGTCTGTCCTGAAAGTTTGGGATGGTGTTTCAACTAGTTAAGGTCATCCATGTGACCTAGGAGATTAAGGTAACTCTTCTATGACAAAGGAACTTTTCTTCATTTTATAATCCCCACACCCATTATCTTTGATAATGAGCTTGATTTCAGATATATCAAGAATGGTAGGTGTCTTTGTCCCAGAAGTGGAGGAAATGTTAGCTGGGTCTATATACGGAGTTGAAGGGCCTTCATCATTCTTTGGGACTTGGGGGATTTTATACTATTTTTCTTCCAGGTTCTTACAGTAGGCGAAGGGCTCAGGATCACCATCGATAATGACTTCTTTATTTTGATATGTGAACTTGATGCACAAATGGAAGGTTGATGCAATAAATTTCATCCCATAGATCCATGGATGCCCTAGGAGGATGTTATAAGGCAAATAAAGGTCAAGGACCTAGCAGGTGGTTTCCATAATGGTTGGCCCTACTTGAATAGGTAGTTGGATAGTGCCTTGAGACACTCTTTCTTGGTCATCATATGCTCTAATTGCAATGCCCTTTCCTTTTTCAATGAAATCCTCAAAGAATCTCAGATCCTTTATGAGCTTAAGAGAACAGATGTTTAAACTTGCACCCCCATCCACCAAGACCCTCTTAACTTTATTTTTAAGAACCAAGACTTCAAGGTGAATTACACGGTTGTGAGATGGTTGAGCAGGGAATTCTTGATCAGAAAATGTGAGGAGATTTGGGGTGGTAATGTTTCTGACCATAGATTGGAATTATTTTGTATCAAGATTGGTAGAGATAGTGGATGAAACCAGTGCTTCCTCAAGGATTTCTCTATGGACAGATGAAATCTTTGGTAACTCCATGATGGATATCTAAGTAGGAGTTCTTTTCAATTGGTCTAAGACATTGTAGTCATTAGGATCATATTTCAGATTTGAGGTGGATGCCCTAGGTTGTTGTGATGATTGAGCAATGGTGACTTTGTCACCGCATGTGATGACTCCACAATGAGCTTTGGCTCCCTTGATGCTAACAACAATGACCAATTCATCTAGGGATGCAACAACTAGTTCATACACATGGTTTACATTACCATACTTTTTATTCCCTTTGTTATGATTTGGCATTAGATTCATGTAGATCTTAAGATCTTGATTCCCAGCGAGTTGTTCTATGTTTATGATCTTGTCATCAATGAGGTTTTGTATTATATTTTTCAGCTTCATGCAATTGGTTGCTGTGTGCCCCTTGATTTTATGATAATCGCAAAGGTAGTTTTAATTGTACCATGGTGGTTTCACAAGGGGCTCTTGATAATTGCTAAAAGTGGGGATTTTGGTGAGATTATCATCTACAAATTTCTTCATGATGGATTTGATTGATTCCCCAAGAGTAGTAAAATTTGTCTTGGGTGTTATTTATTTCACGAAGGTAGTCCCCCTTGATTATTCAGATTATTGATTTAATTATTGGATGGTAGTTGTAATACCACATTGGTTTGCATGATGTTGTGATTATTGTTTTACGGTTGTTGATATGTTTGGGTGTTCTATTTTAGAGCACTACTCATGACTTTGGGATCAATCACACCGTCATTGGTGACATTTATATTTTTTTCCCACGTTTAAGGTTTTTCATTATAGCTGGTAGAAGGACGGTTGTCCTAATGTTCTAGATATGTGAGTGTCCCCCCTTGTGTAGTAAGGGCTCATTCGGTGTTAAGCGCCTTGGGGATAAATTGGTCATAAATGGTGATGCACTGCATCTTTAAATGCAACGCCAAGGTCTTCTCAAGATTGGAAATGATTGTGTAAATTTTTTATTCCTCCAGCATGGCCCACTTTCTCTGATTGGCCTTAGATTTCCATCATTGTAGGAAGGAAGTGAATGATTCCCCCTTTCCTTGCTTGAGCATAGATATTTCCTCTAGACTAATGTCCATACCAATGTTCAATTCATAGTTCTTTATGAATGCATCGATGATCTCTTGGAATATTTTTATGCCAATAGGAAAGCGAGAGAACCACTCCATAGTGGGACCAACCAAGCTTTGAGGAAATATCTGCATCAGATATGTGTCGTTATACGTGACTTCCAAGAAATGTACTTAGAATTCCCTGATGTGATCCTCAGGGTTTTTGATCCCATGATATTTGTCAAATTTAGGGATTTCAAAACCCTTTAGGAATGGTACCATTGCTAGGCTCCTATTGAAAGAATAAGGACATAAATTACTTGGTGTCCTTGTTTTTTTCCTTGATTGTAGATCGAGCACTTTCTGCGAGAGAAATTTGATTTGTGTTGTCACATCGTCTTGCAGATTAGGAGGTGGAGTGAATTTACTCTTAGGTGGTTGAGGTGTTTGAGTGATAGATGGAGTGTTGGTGGGAGTTTGTTGCAAGCTTTATTGTGTGATTAAGGCTTTTTGATATACCTACATTTTTTGTTGTACCAACAATGCTTGTTGTTGGTCTTGTTGTTGTTGTGCCAACAATGCTTTTTGTTGGTCTTGCTACTAATGTGCCAACAATGCTTGTTGCTAATAATTGGGTTGCTTCCTATTGCACTTGATACTATTGCAATGCTTGTTTATATTCTTGTTGTTGGGTTTCTTGCAATTGTGACTAGTATTGAGCTTTCGCTTGCACTTGTTGAGCTTGATATTGAGCTTGAGCTTGAGCCTATGCTTGTTGGGCTGCTTGTGTAGCCTGGGCATCCTACGCAGCTTGAGCGGCTTCAGCTACTTGTTTAGCTTCAATGGCTTGTTGTTGTTGTAGTACATCTTGGGCTTGGGTAGCCTATTGTGCTTGTTGTGTTGCTAATTGTGTGTGTGATTGTTGAGAGTCTAGTTGTTCATCTTGTTGATTTTTATTTTTTTGATTTTCCTTTTGATAGATGGTTCATTGAGCTACTTGCAACATGATGCTAAATGAGTTTTCCATGTTGGGTTTTGGTGGTGGTGGTGGTAGATTAGGAATAGTGTTGGTTTTTGTGATGAGAGGGACCATTGTATTGATGATGGTGGATGGTGCGATTGATATGCTTGGTCCTTGGGAGACCATATTTTGAGACACTTGGGGGGTGGTGGATGATGTGTTGATTTCTTGGGTTGTCTGAATGGTTGCCACCTATCGTTGCAATATCGATGGCAAGATGATAGGATTTGTTATGATGTTTTGATTTATGATTAGAGGCTTGCTCGGGTTTTTTTGATTGATGGTTGGTAGAGGGGGAAGGCCTAACCCAAGGGGTGATGTAGATGTAAATGGAAATGGTGGAAATGGTGGTGTACTCCCTTGGAAAAATGATGATGAGGAGGGATCGAAGATTCACCCTATTCTGAATAATTCAACCTCTTCTTGTGAGATCATGGGAAGAGAGGTTTGTGTGTTGAGGAGATACATCGGTGTTGCGTGAAAAGAGTTTAGATTGGTGAGATCATGAAATGCAAGTGGAACATATGGGTGTAATGGATTCATCAAGACAGATTCATCCAGTATGGTGTTTTCATCCAAACCCCGGTTGCTCACAAGGGGATGTCTTTTAAGTGCATGAAGTAATGAGCTTCCCTTGTTAACAAACTTGGAGGAATGGATGATTTGGGTTGTGAAATTCTTTGAGTGACGCTTTGAAATGGAGATGTTGGCTGAAATGGAAGCATGATTCCAAGAGGCTTCTCCACAATAGGGCTTATTCATAATCGGAATGGATTTTGGCCAATTGTTTTTCCAACACAAGCATATATTAGGAGGGATTGAGCCTCATCATAGCATTGACAATTCTATGAGTCTCGAGGTTTTCAACCATTTCAATGATTTCATCTTGTGTCATCCCTAAGACATTGTTGGTGATATCCTCCACTTGGCCTTCCTCTTGAGGATTTTGTGATGGTAGGGGAAGAGTGGTTAGGGGATTGCTCAACCCAACGGGATTCATTTCAGGAGCGGTTTGGCTTAGGTCACTCAAAGCCATTGTTTATTTATTGATTTCCATGTTCTTATAGTGTTGCGATCTAGTTTGCACCATAAAAAATGGATCAATTTTAAAGAATGTATGAGATGAACCTCTAATTCTTTAGATTGATCTAAATTTAGGCAAAAAAAAGAGGAAAATTAGGATGATTAAGGACCAAAGAGTGATGATGAGATAAATAGAAGGTGGATGATGTGGGTGATTGAATTCTTGAGAAATCTTGAAGGAGATACTAGACTTTGGGACTTTTAATGGATTTAGATTTGATTTGAATTGATTGCATTTGGTTTGGATAGTGAGCTCATGTACTCTAAGAGTTTGGATGTTTCCCTAGAGTAGACTCATACATAAGATGGTAATTTGACTAAGTGTGTAAAGAAGGATTAATCTATACACCCCTAGCCAAACAAGATAATTTTTGTTTGATTTGCCTTTGGATTTTGGATAATGAACTTATAGACCCCAAGATGTTGGATGTTACCTAGGAGTAGATTTTTTCACAAGGATTGATAATTTGACTAAAAATGTGGAGAAGGATTCATCTACACACATATAACCAAACAAGATGATTTTGATTTACCAAAATCCTAACATGAATGATTTTTTCAAGATTTCCAAAAGTTGTTGGTGAGGTGATTTTTGGATTTATGTTTAAGGCATGGATGAGAATGATTTATTTTCTTCCTAGATTTGATCTAGATAGAATTCCTTTCTACAAGACCTCAATATTGAAGAACACACTTGGTACCTCCTATGTAAGAAATGCAAATCTTTGAAAAAGACTTGGATTTTGTTGGTAATAAAATTCATACAAATTAGGATTGTTTTTTAAAGATTTCTTGTAAAAAATTTAGATCAACCTTTCTCTAACTTCATGAAGTCTCGAAAGACATTCCTCATGAGCTTTTGGACTAAGACTTTTGAACTTTGGTTTTTGGATTTTGATCTTTCAGGAAATCATTTGGAAAAGCACATGTGTGGGGTTCAATTATTTTTTAACATTTCTTAATGAATTCCTTTGACCACAAACAATTCTTGATTACATTTTCAAACTTGATGTCTAATGTCCTAAATTCTTCTCATTCCACAAAGTCCATTATGTGGAAATCAAGGCAATAGTTTCCTAATGTTGATTTTAGTGAGAACAAATTATGAAATAAACCCAAATACTTAGAAGCCTCTAAGGATGAAATAGCAAGGGCAAGCAAGAGCACTTAGATTTGTCAAAGATATTTGTTCCCCTAAAGGGTTTGAAATTTTGAGGACCTTGTGAATGTTTGTTTTCAAAATATTTTGAGACCCAAGAAAAGTGTTTTTTATTTCCAAGATATGCACAATCCTAGGATGAAAGAGGCAATATTTATTGAGTTCCCACTTGGATAAATCTAGCTACGCCTACTCTTAGTGAATGATTAAATGCTTGACCACACTAGATACCCTCCATGGCACACAGTTCTCGGGCTATCCAAGCATCAGTACCCTGAAAATCCTATGGAATAATTCTCATTTCTACTAAGAGCCATAAAAATGCGGGATGACTTTAGAACAATCATTCTTGCATCAACAAATAGATAAGAATTTTGGACTTTCTAAACAAGGGGTTTTAATGTGAGCATTTCGTTCATGGTGAACCATCCACATGGAAAGAGACCATTGTTTCCCTTCTTGTTGGAATGATTCTTGTGATACTTGAACTTTCCTTGAGTACCCACACTTATATACCGGTTGAAAGTCATTTGGATTTTAGCATGTTCCCAGTTGGGTTGTTCCCTGGGGTGATTAATTTTTCCCACTAGGCAAGCCCTCTAAGGATAAAAAAAGTGAGAAAGAACATTCAAAGTTTGATTAATATTTATTGAGAAACAAAGAGAGAACAATCGCATTGTACCCCACTCACACTCACAAGATTTGTTCAATTTTAAGAATCCAAATTGAAGTGTGGAGGTAATAACTTATACAACCTAATATCACAAAAAAACTATCAATTATCAAGATTTCTATAAAGTGTGAGAGAAGTGCATACATCTTTTTGATGATATTAACTTGTAAAATGGATTACAAAACAAAAATTACACATGTTTATTTTAACCACAAAGAAATGATGTGAATAATTTTTAAGCACCAATTTTGAAGTGTGAGATTTGTTTGTTCATTTATTAAGCCCCAAAACAAAATCTAGTAAGTTTTCCTATGATTCTTTTTAACCCTTTGTTTTTTTCTTTTTAAACCCAAACAAAATTTAGTAAGTCCTAAAAGAAAGTATAGCAATTCCATTGAAGAGGGATTATAATTTCTCCCCAAAGTGTTTAAAAACACTTAATACAATGAGCTAATGATAACATGGAGAACTCTTGGTCTTCATTTCCTTCCTTCACTATGATCAAGGAAACCTACAAAAAATTGGTTAATACTCCAAGTCAAAGATAACCAAAATGAAAAAAGAACATGCTCAAAATAAACTAGAATCTACCTTCTACCCAACTGCAGTGGTGCAATCCTCGGGTGTGGTACAGTTTGGGAAGGTCAGCAGTGCAATATAGCATCACTGATGACTAAGAGCGGCGCTCTACATAGAGACAGTGATCGCGATTGCGGTGATGTTTGGTCAAGCGGACAAGTTTAGATTTTGGATGACCTACAGTGCACTTTGAAATTTAATTATGTGGGTAGGAAGACTCTGGTGATGCAGTTTGAAATTTGCAGTGGTGCAATATAGTGATGTTGGACTGATAGAGATAGAGTTTCTTGTAGACACAAAAAAAATTAAAAAACACACATATTTTTTTTAAAAACATGATGAATTCCTCTAGATTCGCCCTCCTTCTAGTGCCAAAATGTGAATGGGTATCTTAGACCTGCACCAAAGTGAAAAAACAACACAAAGTTAGTCAAGAATCAAATCTAAAACATACATTCCCCATGAAATTATATCAAAGCATGCAAATAGGAAATGAAATGAAGAACACAACAATGGAAGCTATGAAATCCTATTCTACTGAACAAAATTACAATCCCATCAGGGAATTGGTGCCATTTTGATGTGGAAAATGACCCTTTCCCAACTCCTTGATGTGATTTGATGATCTTTGATGATGAATGTTGATTCCTTGATGCAATTTGTCAATAACCTTGATAAAACTATGAAACTTGAATGAAAGTGGATGAAGTTGTAGATGAAATTGAGTATAGTAAGCTTGTATGGATTGTGGATGATCAAATGCAATAGAGGAGGCCTCTATTTATAGATTGGAAGAATGGAAGATTGAAGGATTTGGATGAATGTGGGAAAAAATACCAACAAATGTGAGAACTCCACATGTCCACATGTGATTGGAGGAGGAATGAGCACATTTGGATGAATGTGAACATAAATGAGATTAGGTGGAATTTGAAATTTGTGAAATGAAAATTTGAAGGGAGAGGAGAAATGGAGTAAAGTCCACTTGGCTCAAGGAAAAGGACATGTAAGAGGCCTTCAATTCCTTGTTGGATGTAGTCATCCCTTTTGGAGGGATTTTCAAATTTGAAGAATATTCCCATTTGATGCCAAGTTGAGGGAAAATAGATGAATTAATAAATCTTGATTAAATCAATTTATTGGTGCAATTTACAAAATCTAAAGGATCAGAGTGATTAGGATTAGGATTAATCACGATTTGATCAATTTAGGTAGAAATTAGATGATTTGACAATTTTGGCTTAGATTTTAGGATTTATTTAAATCAAATTTGAGAGGAATAATGATTTATATTAAATTAAATAAATATTGATTTATTTAATTAAAGAAGCTGGTTTTAGATTAAATGAAATAAAGATTAATTTATCAAATTTAAAGAGATTACTTTAGAGATTTAATTAAATAAAGTGAATCATTTAATTAAAAGAGAGACTATGGAATTAATTAAACAAAATAATTTATTTAATTAATAGAAGAGAATGACTTAATCAGATAAATTTGATTTATTTAATTAAGAGAGAAACTATGATCAATTTCATCAAATAAAGATTGTTCAATTAAATTACTTAGTAAAGGGGATGATTTAGGAAGAAACAATGTTAGTAAGATCAGGATTGGATGTGTGAGATCAATCTATATATTTTACGTGTCTACAATTATTATATTTATTTTTTATTTCTTGTGAATGTAGGTTTTTCACTAAAACTGAAGTTCTCTATTCTGCACATATGGAAATAGTAGATTATCAAAATATTTTTTTTTGAAAAATATTTTCAGACCGAGTATTGATGTCCTTGATCCATGAAAAAAAAATTGAATTTTGATATATACATAACAATTTATGTTGTATACATTCTGCCTATGTCTGAATTGTAATTGGTTTGACTTCAAAACTTGATTAAGAAAAAAATAATTAAGAAAACACTATGAAACCAAATGAACTGGTTAGATATCGTAGTTACTAATCTTAATTCAAATAAAATTATAATTTTATCCTTCATACAAAAAAATTTATGTTGTATACGGTGAGCATCACTCTTTAAAAATGTTGTTTACTGATAAAAACCAGTTTCCAAAGGAGATGAAAAAAAGTGCATTCTAATTCCAAAAAAAAGGAAAAAAATATATTTAGAATCTAAAGACAAAACTTCACAAATCACTAGTTTTCATCATCTTCAAATTCCTTATGGTTTAGCCACTATAGGAGCCCAAAAAAGAAGATTTAGTTAAAAAAAATAGTTTACTGTCTAGTTTGCCCAAAAATTGTAAACCAATATTGTGGGATCACCCACATAAAAGTATGCTCAGTACTATATATTGAAGATCATATATTTATAGTTTCTCAATATTATCCCTTCCACTCTTACAACTTGTGTACTTCTAGAAACTATGTCAATCTAGATTTGTAGGCATTCACTCTTCCATACCATTTTAACTTATTGTCCTCTATAGTATTTTTAGAATTCATGTGCATATACATTGGAAATGCACTACCTTCATCAAACAAATTGAATTATATAAGTTAGGTTTAAGAGAGGATTTAGAATTGAATGAAAGTGGTGCCCCCCTAAAGTCTAAGATCTAAATGAGTTAAAATTACCCTTGAGTATAAACCCAAATCATATATAAAGAATTGATATATTACTTGTAGAACACCATACTTTTGTCTGTGTTTTTCTACATGAATATCAATGCCAAATTAAGTAAGTTGACACAACTGAATATTTAAGGTTAACATCCCTCTAACTATGAAAATGGAGGTACTACATGATTCATTAGTTTAAAATTTTCAACTATTATTGTATTAAAGACTGATGAACTTTTTCTATTGTTTTATGTTGATATCTATACTCTATTCCAAACCTCCCACTTTTTGTACTCCATGACATCAGATTTACTTCGATAATTCTTTCAAACTATTCATGATAATTCTCTATACTTTCAAATTCTACATAGATTTCTACAAGAGCATCTCCAATTATCATATATGACAAAAATATCAATTACATTATCATTGATGGATATCCATACATTTTTCCAACACTACTAGTTTCATACAAACAACAAGAATGCTAGAAAAGATTATGGAATTTTTCTACACCTACCAATTACATTTGGTTGAAATTTTCTAAAGGCTTTTCAAAAAATCAAAAATGTGATTATCTTCCAACCATTACAGTTCACAAGAGCTTTGGATTTTGGATTTGGATATTTACTTTTAGTGGATGACTTTCATCAACCTATTATGGCTGACAAGTCTTCTACCTTGGTTTAATTTTAACTATCTCATTTATATTTACAAGTCATTTCCACGTCCCTTGGAAATATTTTACCTTCATCAAACAACTAGAATTATATAATCTACGTTGAAGCTGTAGATATGACCAAATTTTTTATCTTTTATGCTTGTGGTGTTTTATCCAACTTAATTTTAAGAGAGAAACAACATGCATATATCACATCATTTTAGGGGTCCTCTACTTAATATTCTATTTTGATATTAAAAAAAATTCCACCACTTATAATGGAATTTAAGTAGACCTCATTGTTCAAATATCAAAATTTAAATTTTATTATATTTTAATTTAATTCAATATTTATTTATTTAATTTGTGTAAATAACACATATTTATCAAATTATACAAATCTATAATTACAATACTTTCAAGGAAAGTACTCGCCACAACATGATACTTCAAAATATTTTAAACTAATAGATGCAAATTGTATTTAATTACGTTTAAAGTGTTATACAGTGAAAGCAAGATTATGTAAGGAAATGATACTGGAAGATGCACCAAAAAAAATGACTATCGATAGTGGAAGAGAATGAGGTATGTAACTGTCATGCAAACCGTTTTGATACAACCCATTTGATTCCATCACACTGCATGCAAACAATAAGTTATCTATGGATTTGGCTATAGGGCACTACGGGATCAGTGAAAATAGTTTGAGGAGGAAACACCTGACTAGGAAAAGTATAAAAATTAATAATGTGCTCATAATCTGGTGGAGTTATCTTGCTTTAAGGTGCTTAATTATTCTTTGGGTATGTGCAGGATCATCATGGAAAAATAGGCCCTTAAGTGGCGATGAAAATTCAGAAAATCAGAGTTAGGCAACTTGATGTAAACATTTGAATAAGTTATCTATATTATTTAAAAAATATGTAAGAATAGAATTTGTAGAAAATTGAATGTAGTTTCTAAACTACTAGGTTTATTTTTATTTTTTAAAATCTATTTGGTTAAAATTTGAAATTTCAATGCAGTAGTAGGGTATGTGCAGGATCATGATGGGCCAAAAAGTGGCAATATGATGGGTATGTGGCTAACAACCTTTTTTTTTATCAAAAATTGATGAAATGAAAAGGGTTTTTAAAGGAGATTCTCAGCTTTCCACCAATATAAATTATGCTTTACTTTGAATTTAATAAATAATTATTATTCATTTTCTATTCAATTACGACTAAAGTCCTGATTTTTAAGCTGATTGAAAAACATATATAGCTTTCAAACGGTATCATATTTTTTGAATCCAAAACATGTGTCACATTCTATGATTCACATACAATAAGATTAAAAACTAAAAAATTTAATTTCATGAATTTTTGATCAAGTTAAGGTGGTCAGACATATGAGTTTTTATATTTTTTAAAATTTATCATAAAAAAATTATAATTAATTATTTACCTAGAAAAAAATTACAAAAAAATATGCATCACATCGGGACATGAGTCCTCTACTTATATCTAAAATTTTATAAAAAAATACTATCATTTTAATGTGGTTAGGGTGGTCAGACAGACACCTACTTCTTTTTTTTTTCTGAAGTTTAAGTACTACTATATTGAAATTTTAAATTTTCACCAAATAGATTTTATGTTTTTGTAAATAAACCTACTAATCTCTAAACTAAATTCAATTTTCTACACATTATATTCTTACATATTTTTGAAATAATATAGATAACTTATTCAAATTTTTATGTCAATTTGCCTAACTCTGATTTTTCTAAATTTTTTGCCACTTAAGGGCCTGTTTTTTCCATGATGATCCTGCACATACCCAGTACTTAAATTTTAGGGAAGAAATAAGAAGTAGGTGTTTGTCTGACCACCCTAACCACAATAAAATGAAAAAAAAAAATCACAAGATTTTAGATATAAGTAGAGGACTCATGTCCCAATGTGATGCATATTTATTTGTATTTTTTTTTCAAGTAAATAATTAATTCTGAATTTTTTATTATAAATTTTAAAAAATATAAAAACTCGTATGTCTGACCACCTTAACTTGGTCAAAACTTCATGAAATTATTTTTCTTTTCTTAATCCTATAGTATGTGAAGCATAGAATGTGATGCATGTTTTGGATTCAAACAATGTGATACCATTCAAAAGTTATAGATGCTTTTCAATTAGCCTATCAATCAAGACTTTAGACATAATTCAAATGGAAAATGAATAATAATTATTTATTAAATTCAAAGTAATAATAATTTATATTGGTGGAAAGTTGAGAATCTCCTTTAAAACCCCTTTTCATTTCATCAATTTTGGGTTTTAAAAAAATTGTCAGCCAGGTGATCCCACAATAGTGGTTTACAATTTTTGGCCAACTGGACACTGAAATTATTATTTTTAACTAAATCTTCACATTCGGGCACCTATAGCGGCTAAACCATGAGGAATTTGAAGATGATGCAAACTAGAGTCTCATCATGTTTTGTCTATAGATTCTAAAAGTATTTTTTTCAAAAATTTTGGAATAGGGGAGAAGACCCAGATACTGCCCCCCATTGAATAACCACCACCTTCGTGCTCACTCCACCCCCCAAAAAAAAATTAACTTTGACCTAGTATAAAACTTTATTTGAACAAATAAAACATTACAACAATAGTAATAGCTACTCATAACACAATGAGTAACTCACCAATCATAATAGACAGCTAAACATGCTTTTGCATTTATAGAAAAAGTCAACTTGCACATAAAAAGGCTCATTTACAATTTAATTTAAAACATGTACTGTTACAAATACCCCCACTTGCAAAATTTTATCGCTCATTACTTTTTATATTTAGAACTACACATGCACACTTAATGGTGCTTTACATGACATTATCACAATCTCCTATTAACTCTATGGGATTTCAAATGCACAATCTTCCACACACTCCCTGGCAGATATATGTATTTACTCCATTTCTTGTAGGTACCTGCACAATTAAATACAGGTGTAAGGCTCCCCAAATAAACATCAAATCCAAATATAATGCAGAATTCACTCATATCATCTCTAAAAACCTACATAACTGGCATGTACAAATTCAAATGTTCAAAAAAATTCAAATTTCAATCTCAAAAACTAAATTGAATGCATTCAATTGCCACATTCAAATTCCTAAATAAGAGGGGGAAAGTTGCCAGTGTCTCTGTAGAATTCAAAGCATCGACAAACATCCTCTGCACATTCCTCTACAATTTCAGGCTGGTATTTTATACATTCTACTTATAGTTTTTTTCATGAGCTGTGCATTTAACATTTATATTTATGTAGTGTCTTCTTACTTTCATCAATTGTGCATTTAACATTTATATTTATGCACTGTCTTTTTACTTTACTTTAAAAGTAAATGAAGGGTTTTTTTGTTGTCTTTACAAGATTTGCAAAATGAATTCTCCTAAGTTTTGCAACAATTCTTTTATATCGTTTACTATGTTTCCTTTGGCTGTCCAATACAACAGACAACCATTTGAATACATTTCCCTTGGCTGTCCAATACAACAGACTAGCATTTGTCATTTTACATTTTGTGTCTCTTGTTCATTCAGCAAATCGATATATATGTGTGTATCCTTTGCCTATCCTTTGGCAATGCAAACAATGGTACTGGTAAATCATTTTCTTCTTCATCTTATTCAATTTTTAAAGGAATGTGTACAATGTTATACCTATAAAACACACATTAAGCAGTGTCTTTCAAATTGTAAATGAATCTGTGCAATGTTTTATACATTCATTTACAAATTATGTGTCTATTGTCTCTTGTTCATTGAGCAGATTGATATATATGTCTGTTTCCTTTAACTATCCTTTGAAAATGCAAACAATGGTACTGGTTAATCATTTTCTTTTGCATCTTTCATGACTTGTGAAGGGTTTATTCGGTGATTGAAAAATTATTACTGCTTGTTTATGAAATATATCATTCCTCTTACACGCATTTTCGCCATGTGCTATTTGATTTTGATGAGTCATGGTGCTATTTTTTTCTCCCACATTGCATGTATGTATGCATGCACATACATACATACATATATATTTATATAGATATGTATACATATATGTATGTTTGTATGCATGTATGTATATATAAAATTTTCTGCCCATGGTGTGAGGTAACAACAAACATCATTCTCCTTTCAAAGTGTATGTATGTATGTATGTATGTATGCACATACATACATACATACATACATATATATATATGTATGTATGTATGTATGCATGTATATATATATATATGTTGGTCTTTACAAAGGGATCTTTTTGGGGTTAAATGATTTCCTCTCCCTGATTGTATCATGATTTTGTCTATAGAAATGATAGGGGAATTTAGTGGGTTTGAGCACATGTCTGCACAAAATGATTAATTGTCTGCATCAACCTTTTTATTAAAAACCCATGTGAGTACAACCATAAATCGGCAAACCCAATTAGTATACACCATTTTTGTGAAAACCCTTGCTTTGTTTTTCCAAATACGGGTTCTTTTGGGGTTAAATGATTAAATATGACTTGGTAAAGTTGATTGTATCATGATATTGGCTCCAGAAATGGTGAGAAATTTCATGGGTTTTGACCACATGTATGCAAATTAATCTCATGAAACCCTTGCTTGGAATATTCCTCATCTGTCTGAAAAATCACTTTTCAATTCCTACAAGTGAGGAATTATTATTATGAAACCCTTGGTTAATTTCTTGTGCACATTTTTGAAAACGAAAGTGTGTAATCGATCTATCCTCTATTAAAATTAATATCCTATTGCTATTCAATACAACACAACTTCTTTCATTTTATGTACAATGTGCTTTGAACATTGATGGAAAAGAATGGGGTACCCACCAAAAAAAACATTACGCATATGCTTAAATTGGACCCCAAATGAAGATTAATTAGGGTGTAATGTGTTTGGTGTCTGCTACTAAAGTAAGGAGATTAATATGTAGGAGTGATTTTTAATAGGCATGAAAATGATTTGAAAATGAATTTTGAAGGTGCCAACGTGAATTAGACCCATTGACTTTTGAGCAGATTTGAATGATATAATAGTTTTATTTAAATGTTAATAGTGACACATTTAGCATGGTTTTCTATTTTTTACTGTATATCAATCTAATTATATGTCCAAGATCATAGTTTTCTGACTCTTTGTGGCTTACAATGTATAGGATCACTGCCAATCATGGCACCAGGGCAAAAGAGGAAAATACTGTCTCGGAGGCAGTCAATTAGAGTACCTCGTGGAGTGACATTCAATGTTCCAAATGTTGTTGATGAAGGGATAGCAGTGAACATGAATGAGGAAGTTATTTCTGAAAGTGCACAATAGACCAATGAAAATGATGGTTTTGAACTTGTTGTTCATAATACTGAGGTAGAAATGGAACCACCACCTACTAACCATTTGACAACCCCAGATATGAGCATGAAAAATTGGTCTATGGATGACGTGGAAAAAGAAATTGCAGATGTTGAGGACAAGCGATTGTCAATCAAAGGTTCAATGATCAAATGGGGATTCCCACCTAGCAGTTTGCGGGCATGGCTTAATGGTGTGACATCCACAAAAAAAAGGGGGCCCCAAACAATCCTAACTGATGAAGAAGAAGCTGAAATTGTGCAGTGGTGTAAAGATATGGCTAATATTGGCCATGGCCTTCAAGTGTCACAACTTAAGTCAACAATGGCCCAAATGGTTGGAGTAAGGCCTAACCCATTCACAAATGGGATACCAAGGAGGTCATGGTGGGTTGGCTTTCATCAAATTCATCCCGATCTAACAATTCAAACACCCGAAGGAGTGGACACAGATCGAGCTATAATGCTACGCCCAGAAATAGTTTCTTCATTCTATGATAACTTGGAGGAGTTGTACAACAAAAATAATTATGGGCCCAACAAAATATGGAACTGTGATGAAATAGGTGTGTAGGCTGGCAGAAACTATGCAATGAGAGCTATTGCAAAAATAGGGATGAAATGTGTTCCACAATTAATTGCTAAAAGTAGAGAATGGATCACTCTTCTAGCTTGTGTTAGTGCAGCAGGTCAAGCTATACCTAGTTACTATTTGTTCAAGTCCAAAAGGAACATTAAAAACTATATTGTTAACTATGAGCCAAGGGCATGCATGGAAATCCAAGAGCATGCTTGGATGACCAAAGAATTATTTATGGAATGGTTAAAACTCTTTGCAAGAAATGTCCCAAGAGGGGTCTGACCATCCAACAGAAAACTTCTCATCTTTGATGGTCATGGCAACCATGTTGCATTCAAAATGATTGAAGAAGCAAATACTATGGGAATAGATCTACTCACACTTCCAGCATATTGTAGCCACAAATTGCATCCCCTTGATGTTAGTGTGTTCTCACCATTTAAGAAATACTTCAAACAAAAAAGGAGTATATGGCTCTCTGAAAATCCTCAACTTGACATTGGAAGGGTAGAGTTGGCAACACTTGCCAGCAAAGATTTTGCACAATCTTTGACCTCTAATAACATTGCAAGTGGTTTTCAAGGAATGGGAATTTGGCCATTAGATAGCCATGCACTTGACTTCGATATGGGGCCAATCCAAGCTTTCATGGTTGAAGAGGAAGGACCACATTGGGAGTAGAAACAAAGATTGATACAGCTGATGATGAGGCACAGTTATTGGCAGCAGAAACATGTCTAAGGATAGCAAGTTGGAATGAGGATCAGATTGGATAGTTTTAGCAATCAAATACACACACAAGATAAAGTATATGAATATCCAGAAACATAAATCAAAACAAAATAAGGACACACTGTCCAGTCCAAAAAGAAAAATGAAGGGGTGTTACATTCTCCCCCCCAAGGGTTAGGCTTACTCCCTGAATCCTGCAACTACCCTAGTGCAAACTCCATACAATCACACATAGCGAAGGGTTCTAAATTGAACCACTCCATACCTCATCATAAACACAACAACAACCCATGTCATACACAACTCAGCCAAGTACACTATCAATCCAGCCAAGACAACATGGTGAAGTAACCACCAACCAAGTCTCCAAAACACATAACCATGGATTAACATACATAATACACATATGCACCAATACACATAACTAGGAATCATCACAAGGCTACACAAGGGTCCATCTGGACATTGGAAAGCAGCATACCATCCATGATAGAAGAATCCATGAATCAAGAACATATAACCATCTCAAATATATCAGCAACATAATCAATGGCTTGATGGTATTAGGTCATACATAAAGTGAAACCATCCAAACAAGACCACCATGACCTGTCTCTTGTTGTGTAATGTGATTAGCCTCCAAGAGATAGTCATCACACATAGGTGAGCAGTGGGTCATAGTTGCGTAACAGCCTCACATACCCCAATCCTCAACGTTTCCTGTGTCTACTTCCTCGTACACTTTCACCAAGTCTTCCTCATATGTCCTTGGAGAGGAATCATAATACGACACATAACCAACATGAAAACAACAAAGATAATTAACTTAGCCACCAAGTTCATAAATAATAGCAAATTAAAGTTCAATTTCAATAATAAGGCAATAAATTTGCACCATTTCAACATTGAATCAAATATATAACCACTAAGGTTATAAGAAAATAAGATCACAAGTTGTGGCTAAACCTTCACAAAGTAGCTATACAAGTTGATCCTCAGCCATTTGAATATTATTGCATGTTAGAGGCTTCCTTTCCATATTCTCATTATTTCCCTAGTGTAGAAATGGGGGCATCTCAGACATTAACATCCCCTTCATCCACTAACACACTAACCACCACTTCATCCACACCATCATCCACACCTAATTCCACCATTACTAAGGTCCAGATCATTGACAAGGGATGTGGTGAGTACGAAATGTGTACAAAATTGAACGTGGCAACCATGCTACCCTCATTATGTACATATGGCCAACTTTCCCCATCTATGCCAAAAGAATAAGAAAATAAACTCAAACTCACTTCCAATAACATGGCCTTGACAACATTTAGAGATCTAGGTTCCCTTCAAGATCAAATGGAAGAGAATATCATCCAATGGGTTTACAAAGAAGAACCTGAGCCATCATGTCCCCTCATAGAATAATTCTAGAAGGCCTATCCATGTTCATATAAGTTCATTGAAAAGTTCAAATACCAAGGATAAGGTCTTGGTATAGAAGAGCAAGGAAAATGGAAACCCGTCGAAGCATCTATGAGGCCGAAGAAAATAGGCTTGGGCTATGACCAAAAACAAAAGGGCCATGTAGTGTCAACTAGTGCTACTAACAACATTAGTGTGGACAATAGTCTCCTTGATGAAATTCTTGAGGAGGAATCCATCATACATGCATATGATTATTTAGATCACATTGACCTCCCTACCATATTTGAATGCCTATTTGTTTGCACCATCACATTATCCCTTAAACACCCCAAGCTCATAGAATATGACCTACAAGGTAGCACCCCTCTCAAAACCTTTCCCTCAGTGGAATAGTATGTGCATCTTATGAGATTGGGGGAGGATAAACGCCCCAACGGAAAAAATAAAAAGAAACAAAATAAAAAAGGGTCACCTATTGAAAACCTCCCTGAGGCACTTTGTGACTTTGAAAAAGTAAAATCAAAGCTTGTATCTACTAGTGAAAACCTCGACAAGGTGCTAGAAGATGGGTACATTCATATTTCCATTTTAGGGACACAACTATTCAAATGATCATCCATCGTGATCAAAGAAACACAAGCAGTAAACTTGGGAACCGAGGAGAATCCCAAGATCACCTATGTGGCTAAAGCACTATTAGAAGAAGAACAGTCTACCATCACCAAGCTCCTTAAATAAGGGATCATCAACTTCACTTGGACATACTTAGACATGCCTGGCCTTGATCCTTCTTTGGTGGTACATCACCTAGATGTCCATCCTTATGCAAGACCTATGAAGTAGAAACTCAAGAAAATGCACCCTCAAGTGGCTCTATTGGTTAAGAAAGAATTGGAAAATTTGTTGGAGGCAGGATTCATTAGACCAATTGACTACTCCGACTAGATCTCCAATATAGTCCCAGTTGTTAAACCCAATGAAGATATCAAAATCTGTATTGATTTTCGAGACCTTAGCAAGGCTTGTCCCAAGGACAGCTTCCCTTTACCAAATATTGATATACTAGTCGATCTCACTACAGGACATGAGATGTTGTCCCTCATGGATGGTTTCTCTGGTTACAACTAGATTAAGATTTCCCCCAAAGATCAACACAAGACTACCTTTACTACACCTTGGGGTACATTATATTATAATTTCATGCCTTTTGGCCTCAAGAATGTTGGGGTAACATATCAGCGTGCAATAAAATGTATCTTCCATGACCTCATCCACATCATAATGGAAGACTACATTTATGACCTATTAGGAAAATCAAGAACACTCGACAATCCTTAAAAATATATTTGAACATCTGGAATAGTATAAGCTACACCTGAATCCAAAGAAATGTGTCTTTGGTGTCACTACTGGAAAACTCCTGGGGTTCATTGTCTCCCATAGAGGAATAGAGGTTGATCCTGCTAAGGTCAAGGAAATCGTGGAAATGCCTCCACCTCACAATCTAAAATAGTTAAGAAGTTTGCAAGGTAAGCTCCAATCCATGTGAAGGTTCATCGCTCAGCTAGCTAACAAGTGTCAGTAGTTCACACATATCCTAAAGAAAGATACTACATTTAAGTGGAACCCACAATGTCAACTCAGTTTTGATCAAATCAAAGAATATTTTTCTCACCCACCTATTCTTATGCCACCTATTCTAGGAAAACCACTCCTCCTTTATATTACAGCTACTCCCATAGCACTGGGGGCATTGTTAGCACAACATGATGATTCATCCAAAGAAAGATAAATTTACTACATCAGTTGGACTTCAGTAGGCTATGAGCTGAACTATTCCTCAATGGAGAAGGCTTTCCTTGCCATAGTCTTCAACTCATAGAAATTTAGACACTACATGCGTATTCACCTAGTCAAGATCATCTCAAAGGTCGATCCACTAAAATATTTTCTATCTAGAACAAAATTGGTTGGCCACATGGCTAAATGGGTCATGCTACTAAGTGAATTCAACATAGAGTATGTGGATTGTAAAGCTATCAAAGGACAATTAATTATGGATTAACTAGCAGATGCTCCACTAGTAGATGCTTATCCTTTGAAAATAGAGTTTCTTGATGAAGGAGTCTTTGCAGTTTTAGAAGCCACCACATAGACATTACACTTTGATGGATCACACACAAAAAATGGATCGAGAGCAAGAGTCTTGCTCATCACCCCCTAGGGTGATTACATACTGAAGTCATTTAGATTAGCCTTTCCTTGTACCAAAAACATTGTTGAATATGAAGCTCTTCTTACAGGCCTCAAGATTGCAGTCCAATGGTATATCTCTCACCTGCAAGTCTTTGGTGACTCCCAGTTGGTGATTGAATAGGTCAATTATCAGTTCCTAAAAAAATATGATAAGTTGTTACCATACAAACATATGGTAGAGGACTTCAAGAAGTATTTCTCCTCCATCTAATTTGATCAAATACCTAGAGTGCATAATAAAGTAGTTGATGCCATGGCCACCATTGGCTCACTCCTTGACATGCCCAAAGATCGTATTGAATGTGAGTTCCTCATGGAGAAATTGTTAATCCCTGCATATGATATCCTTGAGAGTGAAATGGTAAGCGAAATTGTAGGTCTTGAATCCCCTTGGTACCAATACATCTACACTTATCTCCATGACAACACCTTACCATCTGACCTCACCCATAGCCAACGAAAATTCTTTATCCAATGCACATCCCATTACACCATCATAGGTGATACACTTTATCGACATGTGTATGATGGAACCCCCCTCTGGTGTTTAAATGAGACTGAATCCCACACTGCATTGGGATAAGTACATAGTGGTATTTGTGGGGCCCATTCTAATGGTATTGCCCTAGCTAAGACAATTCTTAGAGCGGGATATTACTGGCCTACTATGGAACATGATTCTTGTGATTTTTTCAAGAGGTGCTTTCCCTGTCAGCAACATGCACATATAATTCATGCTCCTCCACAAGATCTACAGCCCACAATGACAATATGACCATTTCCACAATGGGGTTTCAATTCGATTGGTAAGATTTAGCCTCCATCCTTCGACGGACATACTTTCATCATCACCGCCACTGAATACTTTACTAAGTGGGTGCTAGAAATGCCACTCACAAAAATCACTGGTGTTCAGATATCGAAATTCATCCTTTACCATATCCTCTACGAGTATGGAATCCCCTCCACCATCATTACTGAAAATGGAAAGCCATTCAAAAACAAGTTCCTGAAATTTTTCTGTGAGACTTATCACATCCAACATCATTGGTCAACTCCATATTACCCCCAAGGTACTGGTCAAGTAGAAGCAACCAACAAAACCCTAGTTAAAATCATTAAAAAATATGGTTAACAATATTGGTCGAGATTGGTACCTCCATATCCATCTTGCCCTCTATGCTTATCACACATCTATCCACACCCCCATTGGTGCCACTCCATACTCACTAGTTTATGGTACTCAAACTATCTTGCTAATCGATGTTGAAATCCCATCACTTCACATCTCTCTAAAGAATCTAATTACTAATGAAGACACCAGGGTTGCATGACTTGCTTAGTTACAACTCTTGGATGAAAAAAGGATCAAATCCTACAACCATTTACAAGCCTATCAACATTTCCTTAAAATAAGCTACAACAAGAAAGTTTCCCCTCGCCAATTCAATGTTGGTAACTTAGTTAAAGAAAACCAACGAAATCAACAAGATCGATAAAAGAAGGGCAAGTTTGAAGCAAATTGGTTGAGCCCTTACGTCATCACAGCTAAATATGGTTTAGGAGCATACAAGATGGCTAAACCTGAAGGAGAACCCCAAGAAGATCCCATCAATATTATGCACCTAAAGAGGTTTTATACCTAGATTAGCTGGGGTATCCTATCCTCTAAAATATCAAAAAATACAAAAATAAATAAAAAATTATCAAAAATACAAAAAAAATGAAAAAAGTCAAAAATCCAAAAATAGTGAAGAGAAATAATTCATCCTATGGTGAAAACCACCCTTGGTGGCACCTTGGATATGTACGATTGGTGAAAACATGACAATAGGTACCATTTGTATAGGGATTAATCATTATCTACCTTGCATCCTAGTTACTTTATGACTTGTCCATCTAGATCTCATATCCCCATCATTCTATCAATCCTATCCAACATCCACATCCATGTCCGACTGCTTGGTATTTTGTGATTGAACATTGGATGATCTTCATCCACTATACATCATCCTAAGCTTTTATCCTAATCTGAGTTTGTGTTGTCTCGTTGTTTTGGTCATCTCCATCTAGGGTCCTTCATCATGTCGATCTTCATCTAGATCCCATATTGTCTTAGGAAAACTATGTTTCCTCTATGCTTTCACATAGGCAAGGCTGATCATTTGATCCACCCCCGAGGCTCTATTTCTTGTTGTCTCCCTCTATCATCTTGTTTTCCTCATCTTTAGGCAAACTATGTTTCCATTGTGCTTACATGTAGGCAAGGCCAATCATTTGATCTGCCCTCAAGGCTTCTTATCTATTATATCATTTTACATTGTCTCATCTATCTCTTTTCTTTGTCAAACTACATTTCTTCTACACTTTCACATAGACAAGGCCGGTCATTTGATCAGCCCCCGAGGCATGTGTTCGTCCTATCATCCATTGAGGTACTCACTGTACTCTTTCTAATTTTTCATCTATCCTTCCCAACTATGTTTCCCCTATGCTTTCACGTAGGCAAAGCCAATAATTTGATCTACCCTCAGGGCATGTTTGTCTGTTTTTTTTTTCCTTCATCACCTGGCTTCATTCTCCTCTTTCCACTCTTATCCATGGTCTTTTCCTGAACTATGAGGGCTCTACTCTTTCATGTAGGCAAGGCTAATCTCTAATCAACCCTCGAGCCCCTAGGTCTTTATGTTGTGTTTTTCTTGTACCTTGTGTCATGGTGTCAAGTATTTCCTTATCTATCTTGTTCTTCACAAATGGAATCCACTCATGTCATGATATTTAATTGGTTTTCAAACATCCTGCATCATTATCGATCTCTTAGTTAGCATCCATATTTCATCTCAATAGGATGTATCCTTCCTAATGGACCTCATCAACTCCATCCATCATCTTGATCCTATGGCAAAAGACATTTTGAAATTAATTGTGATCTTTTGATACTTTTGGCTTTTATTTATCATTTGAGCTCCCTATCATCACTTGTCAAGACCACCATGATCTATCATATTATGGTTTGTTTTGATTAGTTTCATCAAGGCATATCTTTATCTTTTCTTTGTTTGTTTTTTGTTCTCCTAGTTGCCCCATGTAGTACCCACCAAGACCTCCGAGGTCTTGGGATATGTTGGGACATCTTTCTATGCTTTTTGCTATCCCAATGTCTCGCCTAACCAAAGTCATCATGACTTTGGGGTGTTGGGATAGCCTTATTTTTTGTTGTGTTTTAATCTACATTAGACATATGCTCACCCTAGTTCCTTGTACTAGGGCATCGTATGTATTCTTCTATAGAAAAAATCAATTCTCTAAAGATAGAAAATTGCATTAGCATTGCATTTCATTTTCTCCTCCATTGCATGTATCCTCCATTTAATTTTCCCTAACTTAGGATTTTGGTTGTGCAAATGTCGATTTCTCCCTCTTCTCCTTTCTCCCTAGGATCCCTATGGTTCTTGAAAGGTGCATTTGCACACCCATCACCTTCTTCACTTCCATCATTTTGCAAGCCCTTATTTACACATTGCATTTCATTTACTTATTAGAATTTACCTATATTCTCATCTCGTATTTTATGTTCACTTAGGTGCATTCCATCCTTTGTCCATAATAATTTTTCTAAGTTGTGTAGGTTAATTTTAATTAATTATTCTATACTTCTTAAAAATTAATCTATTGCATATTCATTAACATTATTAGGTTCATGGCATATAAAATCATATCACATAAATACAATCATAAATCATCCATCACATCCTACATCATAGGTTTTAGGCATGATACATATCATATCATCTCATTAACATTAAAACAATCATCATCCATTTATCACATCCTGCATCATAAACATTAGGTATCCTACATATCATAAATCCATATAGGCATAAACATAAATCATTGTATGTATATCCATACATCGCATCATAATAATCATCCACAATAAAGCTATGAACATACACATATGCATAATTAAAATCATCCATCATCATATAGTTTCAATAAGGGCTCTTTCATATCATGTCAAAAATAATAATGTCCATCACATGGTACATAACCATGTCCATCATATATATCAAAATACATATCCATAATATGTCATCAAAATAAAGTACGAGTACAAAGCTATGAATCAATTCTTGTTTCTATTGCTCTATACTATAGAGCCATCCTATACCTATCAAATCTTGGGATGCTATTCCTATGATCCCCTAAACCATGATTTTCCTACATCCAACCTCTTTGGTGACTCTGACACTATCCCTCTGAATGGAGGCGTCTCTCTCATGCTACTATATCCCTAAGTATGCATCCCTGCTAACTGGGATGGCATTGGCATCTGTGGAACTGGTCGAACATAGGTGGGTATCCACTATGCTAGATCCTGAACTACCGATTAATAGGCACACATATAGTATCTCACCTCTCTAATATACTCCTCCCAATCTCCCATCTGCTATCTGGCTGAATCTCACTCTGCCCTATACCTGTCCCGATATCCGCAAATGGACCTCCTCTCTTGTGCCCATGCACCCCGTGCTAACCATAGTTGCTCAATCTTTGATAGCATCTATGACACTTGATCCATGGCTTTGTCCCTCTCCTCTTGCATAACCTATATTTGTTCCTGCAGTATCTAAACCATTGCCCCTGTCTCACCACCCTATGCCTACCCCTACACTTCATCCCTCTCCATATCCTGTATCTATGCCAATTTTCCATCCCTCTCCTCCTGCATGACTTAAATTTGTGTCTATAAGGAATCCCTCTCTACCTCCATTACCTGTACCTGAGCCCTCATGGTCTCCTCCCTCTCCTGCATTTGGCCCATATCCCCCACTGTCTCCTCTGCCACCTCAAATCTATCATGGATATTGTATTGCTCCTATCTCAACTCCCTCCTCTCTCTCAATAGTCCCTCTACCTACCTCCTTAGATCCTCCATATCCCTCTTGGCCTCTGCTAGATTCTATGTCGATATCTACTTTGTCACTCCTCCAGACTCTCACTGATCCCCTGCCTCCAATATCGTCACAATGGCCTCCAGTGTCTCTCTCCCATTTTGGTGCCTCCCCTACCTCATGCTCCCTTGATACCTCTCCCTCCAAATGATTCACCTTTTCTCATAACATGCTCATCCCCGCTCACAACTCTTCTATCTCGACTCATAGCCTCTCTCCCTCCCTTTTCCTCTCTACCTCATGATGTGGCATCATACCAGCTAAATCCGAAAAAATCCTCACTCTCCACCTACACTCTGGCTATCTCTATTGGAAATGTGATCACCTTAGCCACCAATCTAGTCCTCACAGTCTCTGGGTCTCTCAACCTCTGCTCAATGATCTATAACCTTGCCTTTGCTCCTCTTAGCAACATATCCAGATCTATTGGTAGAATCATGTCCAATGGGTGAATATCATGTACGTCCATGTTCATCTCCTCTACCCTTCCCTCACCTCCCATATCCATCGACTCGGCCTCATACCTCTCATCCATCACCTTTGCATCTTGTCTCTCCTCCTTAGGCTCAAATAATTCCCTCTATCTCCTCCTCCTCCTACCTGGCCTCTTCTTACCAACCACCCCATCATCTCCTTGCCCTCACTTTGGTTGTCCTCCCACTATGCCTACCTTTGGCCCTTTCCTCAGATGCCCACCTACCCTAACCACCTCCAAGACTCTCTCATGTTGCTCTACTACTCTAGCTACCTCTATCACTTTCCTTCCTCACACTCCTGCCCTACCTGCCTTCGGCTCTCTATGTTGACCTCCAACTATAGCTGCCCCTGGCTAGTCCCCTCCTACTATAGCTAACCAGGGCTCTCTCCTTTGCTTCCCTCTTTCCCCGCCAGCCTTTGGATCTCTCTTGGGCCTCATCCCTCTCCCTTGTCCTACGAATCTTATCTCATCCTTTGGTCTGAACCCTAATGCCTCCCTAATCAGCTCCTTTAGTGTAATCTGTATAGGTTGGTGTTGCACAAACCATGATGTATATCTCATAGTAATCCTGACATCTACTATCCCTCGAGTCCTCCCTGGATACTCCACTAGATCCTTTTTCAGTGTCTCGTAGTGCTCCCATGCAAACTCGGCTGAAATCGGCTACCCCCATGGTCACTCCTATGTAATCTGTCTAAACCTATCGGGTGCACCTAGAATATCCTGTATCAACCCAAACTATCTCATCACTTGTTCTGGCCTATGTGACTCCACTATCTAAGGCTCCTTCTCGACTATATAGCATATGTTCATGAAGTATCCTCTATGTCTAGCCTCATCCTCCCTCCACTTGGTGAAGTGTTGTGTGACACACGGAATCCACACTATCTCCTCCTCCTCTAGATCATCAAATAATCTCCTCCATCCATCTAAATTTCCTAAGCCCTAATACCGCCATACCCAACCATACTCTTCCCATACCAATAAGCCACTAGTAGTGTCGTATCATCATGTCCCACTCTCACTACATCTGGCTTGGATACACTGATGTGCTCCCAGGCTCACCCTTGTGTGAGAGGCCAAACCCTATTTTTCTTCTATATCAACCTGGATTTTTTTCAAAACCTCACTTTTCCCCCATGTTTTTAAAATGAATTTTACCTCAATAATAAATCAATGCTAAAAATTACACAAAGGGTTTGGGCCTAACCTAGCATGGGACAATGCACAATATTATGACCAAGGCTTGCAAGCAATATTTTACCACCTTTCGTCCTAGCATAATTATGACATTTTAATTATGTTCCTAACCACCTTCAACTATTTATTAAATAATTCATAATTATTTAATTAATTCATGATTTTCTTTTCTTCATGATTATTAAATAAATAAATCTTATTTATTTATTTAATGTGTGACTAATTATCAAAGTCATCTCATAATTAAATAAAGTATCATTTATTTAATTAATCTTTATCATTAATGTCATCTTGATTATTAAATAAATATATTTTAATATATTTATTTAATATGTCACTAATTCCTAAATCCTCTTTTAATTAAATAGATTTATTAATTTATTTAATTAATTAACTACTTCTTCTGAATTAAATAATTATTCTTAATTATTTAATTTCTTTATGTGACACTTCCATCTTTTTAAATAAAACAATTTATTTAAAATTGTCTCACATGGTTAACTGCTTCTTCTTTTTAGTAATGAATTTCAAAATCAATTACTTATTATTTCACAAAATCCATATTTTGAATTAATTTTAATTCAAAATGGAAGTATTCTTCTACAAATCAAGTAATTGCTAAAATTACTGATTTTCTAAAATCTCAGCTTCTTATCTTTTAATTTTTACTAATTTCATCTCAATGTCGCGTTTATTCTCCATCATTGATTTAATTTCCTAAATTAAATATTTTCCACACACTTGGGAATTTTACCCTAACCCTAATTGAGAGTTGTCATTTTGAATCTTGACCTTTGATTCTAGGGAATTTTCCCAATCTCTCATCTCATCCATCCGCCCAAGATTGCATTTTCTACAAAATGGCAATCTTGTCCTTATTTTTGACATCTCTTATTATTATCTCTTAGAAATATTAGAATCTTGATCACTTCTTGCATCCCTGTTTGTCATTTTAACTATTTGCATTCTAGATTTAAGTTCATTTTGCATTTAGTTTATATAAATCCTTCAAAGCTTTGTTTAGGACTAGGCATTATAGAATTTTCTCATCAAACCTGAGGGCACACTCTTCATCACAACAAGCTAAGGAGGTGCAATGGAAGTCAGCCATGGAGGAGAGAAGATTGGGTGAGATTGTTCATTGTTATCCTATCTCGTTTATCTCCTATGTGTTGATGGTGTTTTTATGCACTTCTCAACACAAGTGATGCATAGGTGCATCACCTCTCTTGAAAGATAATATTCCATAATAAAATTGCAGAACACTATCCCAAGGTCTCTCGGATGTCAGGTCTTGACAGTGCTTGGAATATTTCAGTTGTTTGATGTGATTTGCTGGAATCACAAGGTGGTCTTAAGCGATTTAAATTTGTAGGAGAATTGGGTCAATGAATGGAGTTCTTCAAATATGAAATTACTGCACTTTTGTTGTAGGTTCAGACAACAGTCTTGGACTCCATTTTTTTATCAGATTTGGCTTTACAATGTGCAATGAACCTTAGGACAGGTTGCTTCTTAAAAAAAAGGAGAAATGGTAGGGAAGAAGGATGGTTTCTGACCTACAACTGCCGATGAACAGTGATCATGGAGGTTCTTGCTATGGACAGTTTCGTTAAATAGGATTTCACCTAATTAGAAATTATCACAATATCATGAAATCTATGCTATCTTCTAAGGACTACAGATATTCATCATTCATTCACCATGTAAATGTGAACAAAGATAAAGTTTAAGGATCAGCTATGAAATTAAAGTCTAGGCTAACTTTACACAGTCACCTACCAGCAGCAAATGACCAAAAAGTATGGACAAGGAAAGCATACACATAGAAGAAAACTTCATAACCAAAGACAACATACTAAATCCACTATAGCTAAAAGAGGAAACTAGAACAACAAAGTAATTTGAAGTAAAGTGTTAACTAAGGGGAGAAGAATCATGAAACATGTAGAGAAACCCAAAAATAGACCAGGAAGTGACTGTATTTTCTATTATAATTTCTACATCATGCCTTTACAAAAACTCAACTCTCTTAAAATGAGAGGAGGAGAACCCTATTTATAGTTTTCAAAAAGAAAAATGAGTGGCCAAGATTCATTTTACACTAGGGTTTCACCTACCCCCAAATATATTACATTTATAAACATTTCTTATCTCTACCCTATTTTGTCATTTAGTGACAGCACTGTAGCAATTTCATCCTTTTGTTGTTTTCTCTTTGCTATAGCTACTCTTTGAGGAATTCTTCATCAATGATAGGGTTGCCTTCATGCTTCTTCAAAGCTGCATACTCCATGAAGCTCAAGATCAATGGCTAGAATTTTTCAAACTCCATGATATCAAACTACAAAATTTGGTAGCTCCATTCCTGGGAGCTATTAATGAGCTTTTTTCAGTCATCATCGTATTTGGCAGCATTATCTCTGAAAAGTTCTGACTGGATGAAGGCTCAGGCCGCAAAACTCATTAATTCCATGGTGATTTCATTCAACATCCCATCTTCAATATTCTTTAAGAAGTGCGGGTTTACGCTCTCTGGATTAATTTTGACTGTGAGCAGCTCGTACCCCATCATTAGCTTGAGGTATCGAGCGCACTCTTCTCTGGTCTCCCTGGCCCACTTGATATCTGAAACTACCCATTCCAAAATCTGCTCTAGCTTTCCTTTTCAATGGTCAAAGTCTAGCTTCCATACATCCACTAACCAGTGGTCATCATCCATGAGGGCAAGGTCTTTCTCCCAAACCTCGCTTGGCAATGCAAGTATGGCCTCAATTTTTGGGTAGGCTGCTCTATACTTCCTTGGGAACCCATCGTAGACCTGCCTCGTACCCTCAAGAGTTCTCTATACTTCCAGGAACTTATTTGTTGTCCGAACAGGCAAGTTGATATCTATGTTTCCCATGTCCAAGACCTGTTGGAACTAGTTTTCCGTAGTCTTGTCCAAGTTCCTTCTCTTTTCCAATTTGTTGATCTTCTCTTGAGATAATAACTAAGGCAGGGCTGATGACATAACAGGTTGCTCATCCAGGGATGACCATTACTGAATATAGGCCATCAGATCGACCACTTGTGCCTTTAGATCCTCCTTCAAAACTTTATCCTGTTGGATAAGGTGTACCACTGTAGTGACCGATTCTTGGAGGTGGTCAACCTTTTTCTCCCTCGTGGCCATTCCCAAGTCGATGGTAGAGATGTTATAAGTTATTCCTTGTTCTCCAACCATCGGTGTTGCTATTTTTCCCGCCCTAGATCCGGAGGCATCCATGGTTACATTCAATCTGATCTTTGGCCTTTTCTCTTTCTTGGTGCTTATTTGTGCTCTAGCCAAAATGGCTTCCAGCCTTGCCTTAGGATCTTTTAAGGTGGGAGTCTTTTACCTCAACTATTTCTCCAGCCGATCGGGCATTTGGGACTTTTCCTTAGGTGATTTGCCTTGATTCTTGTTGTCCTTTGTCCCATGTTTAGTGAATCTGATGACAAGAGCCCCTTTCTCATCTCCTGCATCCTCCTTCTCCTCATCAAAGTGTCATTTGAGTGTTACACACTTGGTGGGAGAATAGGTGCGCAATTTCTCGTTGGATGGATCATCCCTTTCAGCAACCTTTTCTTCTTCATTGTGGCTGAGTTCATGTTCCTCAGGCTTATGTTCCTGCTCCTCTTCATGGAGGGATGATTTCTTATCATGTTTCGGGGTTTGATCCTGCCTTTCAGTTGGAGACCTCTTGCCTTCAGTCTCTAGAGTAGTAACTTCTTCATCCACCGCAGGCCGGTCTTCAACTTCCTAATCCTCGATTTCCTTAAGTTGTTTACTCCACTCGGCTTCGAACTCAGGGTCATGTGTTTCCCAGACCAGCTCAGTGTCAAACTCCTCACTGCCTTCATCAAAAGATTCGTAAACTACCTCATTGATCTCCCAGTGTTCGCACAAAGGGTGCTCATGTTATTCAAATTCCTCATCCTCTGGTCTCTTTGTATCCTCCAGCTAGTGTCGCTCAAGCTCAACTGATATCTGCATTATCGCCTCCATTCCTAGTGGTTCGGTAGGGGGACGAAGAGCTAGAGTATTGGCCATATCTTGGGCTATTGCAGCTTGTACTAGTGGGCTTGTAAGTTTATACATCTAAAAATGGTCACAGTTAACCAAACATGTTAATTAATTAAATATGAATTATTTAATTAATATTCTTAAGTCATCTACATATAAATAAATTTAATTATTTGTTTATATTGTTCATTTTTTGATTTCTTCTAGTTTAATTAAATAAATAAGTTTATTTAATTATTTCTATCTTCCTCTTAATTTAATTTCACAAATTATTTATATTAATTATCACAATTCAAATTCCAAATTTAAATGATATTCTTCTTTTCTCCATAATTAAATATTTCCAATATTTAATTAAGTGCTTTCTTTCTAATTCTTTATTCTTTTCCACATAATTAAATATTCTAAAAATATTTAATTAAAAGCTTTCTTTCCTCCATAATTAAATATTCCAAAACTATTTAATTAGAAACTTTCTTCTTCCCATATTTAATTAAGTATTTTTATATATTTAATTAAAGCGCTTTTTTTTATCATCTCTCACACATAACTAAATATTATTTATTTAAATTATGGAAACATCTTCCATCTTTCTCTTAACCTTCCATCTTTTTTTCAACTTCTCGATCTCTCACTATTTATCTTAACAGGTTTGAATCTCAATCGTTGATCCTTGCCAATTGGATTTCTTGCCTTCAAAAATCTATAAATACAGCCCTCTTATGAGTTGAGAAAACACCTTGAATCCTAGATTTCATATGAAGTCACTGTAGTTGCATTTTAGTATTATCAGAATTCTAGCATCATTAGCATTTCAGTTTCATAGCTTAAATCATATAGTCATGAACATGCATTTTCAATTAATCTCATTCTCCTAAGCTGCCATTTCAACAAGTTGCTACTTACACAACTTTGAGCCAACACCTTTAATCAAATCCATTGGAGATAGAGGATGATGGGATGAATTTGAAGAAGCTATTAGAGTTTTCATTTATGCTTTCTAATTAATTTTCTTTAATATAATGTCTTATCGGTGTGTTAGTTTACTGTTTAACTAATGCACATTTTCTAACCATACATTTGTGGCATCCACCGTGGGGCATCCCCCCATTTTAATCTTTTTATTGCAGGATTTTTTTTTGACAGGTGGCAAAATGGAGTCGCGCTTCGGCACATACGAGCTTTCTTTCAGCGCATTCTAGGACTATTTTGATGCATCCCCAAACTATTTCGGTGCATCCAGAGACTGTTTCGGTGCATTCAGGGACTATTTCAACGCATCCCGTATTGATCTTTTAGCGCATGTAGTAACTATTTTGGTGCATTGAGGACCTATCTTAGCACATACAGGGGGTTTGTAAATAGATTTTTTGATTCTGACGCCATCCACAGACAAAAATTTTGTTAGTGCATGCAGGGGGTTTGTGAAACAAAATTTTTGATTCTGACGCCATCCACGAACAAAACTTCTTTCATTTCAGTTTTTAAGAAAAATGAACCAATCCTAGGATAGAAATTTAAAATCTAGAATCTATCAATCCTAGGGTAGTCACCACACATTATTTTTGCAGTTAAAATGAATCCCATGCTTATTGTGAAGCAACATATTCACTTACTTTAGATCATATTCATTTGGTGCTATAAAAAGAACATTGTTTACTTTATCTTGTGCAATAGGTCTATGCTCTCCCCTTAACTGGGTGACCAGAATACTAGACTGCCTTTCTATTTTCCTACAATGTTTATGCTTTGTTACATCATTTAGAGGGCCTTCCATAGTGGGAAAAAGTATGCACCCTACGGGAACGACCTAAGTGGGAACAACCAAAGCTAGGTTTTTCAACCCACTATAATCAAAAGCGAATTCAAGGAAAGTCCACAATTCGACGGTAGTGTGCAAAGATAACCATCCCCAAAGCCTTTGTTCTAAAGGTTGGGATATCTCCTGAGGGAGTTTATCTATTGCCACACTGAATGGAAACCTTGTTTACGAACCATAGTGTATAAATCCAGTCGAGTCAGTATCCAAACATCATTTTAATCACAGTGCAAGGGGAGGGAAGAATCTACCCCCAAGACACTCACCATATAGTCACCACAGATTGTTTTCTCAAGGGATTCGGTATCCACTTCCATCACCTTGAGTACACACCTAGAAAAGACAAAAACATGGGCACCCTCTAGGGGTGACATGGCTATGTGAGTCGACATGATTTTAAGCTGTGGGTTGTGATTACTATGATGACCTATTTGAAAAATTAAGAGTGATTCTGAATGAAGTACGTATTTTTTTCAAAACCAGTGAAAATCTCAAGAACATACACTCTTTGTTTAGATTTTAGGATTAACAAAACAACTGTCTGCTTCTCTATGTTGTTTTTTTCACATTTAAATCAAATTAAGATCATGTAAAAATATCAAAATATCCAAACACGTCTGTCTCACAAGTCTAAATGGATAATTTAGCACATTCTGGGTTTGTTTCGGCGCATTGCTGCTCTGTTTCGGTGCATTCCTGCTCTGTTTCGGTGCATCACTGCTCTGTTTCGGTGCATCGCTGCTCTATTTTGGTGCATCTATGCTTTATTTCGGTGCACCATGCTTTGTTTTGGCGCATTCAGGCCCTGTTTTGGTGCATGTGTTTTCCAAACCTAAGTAACTTTCTGACATTCAAAAACTAGTCATATCAGTCTAGTCTTTTCCATGCTCAGAGTTTGGAAGTCTACAACTTTTGCCAAGAAGTCTCTAGAAAGGAAGATTAGAAATCCAAAGAAATCCCTCAGTTATAAGAAGTTATTAAAGAAGAGGAAATTTCTATACCAAAGTCAAAAGGTCTTGCTTGAACATAGGACCTTTATTCACTGATATGACAACTATATTAAAGGTTTCACTGACGATTATGTTGTAGAAACTTTATACTCATGAGCCTTCTTTCAAGGAAGGGCCCTTTCTCAAAGGCACAACCATAATCAGTGTATTCATTCTTCTTATATTCCCCAACCTGCAATTACGTACGCTAATCGTCCCAACCAAATTTTACAATAGAGAACTCAAGCACATTAGGCATCCATTAAATCCATCTTTTTACAAAGCTACGATCAAACCTCACGAAGTGCAAAATCATCTTTATTTTTGATCTTTGGTTTAATTCCCGCAAACAGAATTTTCATCCTTTCAATCAAGGAATCACGAGCTAAAAGATTAGAAATCTTTTAAGTCATAGAATCTTCATTCTATCCTGACTTTCATATCCATCAACATTGCACTATTTCATTCTTTTGATCAAGAATAGTAGAATTGGAGTAAAGCTTATGCATGTTGTCATGATATCTCAAAAGAACATAGAAAAAGATGAAAATACGGTAAGAAAAATGGGTGATAATAGTGAGAGGGAAGAAATCCCCTACCATAACTCAAATACTGAGGAAATAACGAAAGAAAATCTCCAAGAAGCAGAGCAAGATCCCCTATTCCATACTCTTATGGAAAGGATTTTAGAACAAAAAAAGGAAAGATATTTACTTTCATTAGCTAATCAAGGAGCTAAGCTACCTGCTGATTTTGATACAAAAGGGATTAAAGAAAATCCTGAAACTCCTAATGATTTTAGTGCCCTTACTCAACAAATCAAGGAACTACAAGGGAAAATAAAAGAAATGCAAGGGGGTACCACAAAGAAGTATGTTTTGGATGACATATGTCCTTATCCTTTTGATAGGAGTCTTTGAATGATTCCCTTTACAAAACATTGTGAAATCCCTAAAATTGATAGGTATAATGGGAAAATTGATCCCATTGAACATGTGAGGGATTTCTGAAATATGAACCTAGAATTTGCTCCTGACGATACCTACTTAATGCGATTGTTTCTGTGAAGTTTGGGTGGACAATCCATGGAGTGGCTTTCAAAGATCACTCCCCCCATCAAAACCTTTGAGGAGTTGATAAATAATTTTATATCACAATATTTCTACAACATCCAATACTAGAGATAACCATGCTTGATCTTTGTAAGGTGAAACAAAAATTAGGGGAATCCATCACTACATTTTTACAAAGGTGGAGAAGGGTGTTTGCTAGATACTCTCGCCCTATTCCTGAAATGGAAAAGATGAAGATCTTTATCGATAGTGTGAATCAAGAAATGAGTTACAAAATAAACCTTCATTGTCCTCAATCATTTGAAAAATTGATTGAAAACATGATTACTATTGAAGGTGCTTTGATCAAACGTGGAGTTATGAAAATTGATAAAGAAAGTTCAAATTCATACAATAACAACAATGACAAGTCACGATTTTGGACTCGAAATAAAAATGTTGTGAATGATGGGGTAGTAGATGCTAACAATGTGAATTTGAAGCCTACTATCCTTAATGTGTTAGGTGTTCAACGTACCAATAATACTGGAAATTCTAGTACCCAAGGCAATTTTTCCAATCAAGGGAACACAACTAATAATCATGGAAAAAATTTTGGCAATAACCAAAATTCAAATATGTCTAGATCTTCATACTTTTTTAATCGACAGAGTTTCACTCCCTTGGGCCAATCTTTGGAATCCATTCTCAAAGAGTTATTGAATCAAAACGTTATTACATTGCCACCACAAAGAGACTATGAGCCTCAAGTTAAACCACCATCATGGAATGACTCACACTTTTGTGATTATCATAGGTGTAAAGGTCATAAGACAAACAATTGCCAAGGGTTGAAGAATATTTTTTCAGGATTTGGTTGATAACCACACCGTCATGGTTGAGGGACATAATGTCAATAATGACCATCAAGAATTCAAGGATCCTCTCCCTAATTATCAAAAGGGGGAATCTTCGGGTGATAAGGGCAAGAATGTTAATTATGTCCATGACGTCATTATCAATCATATTTATACTGACGATCAGCACATCAATGCTATCTGAATCAAAGGTAAGCAAGAATATCAAGAGGTCAATGCTATGACAAGGGGACAGCCAAAATCATTGTCAAAGGAATCTCATCTAAAGCAACAATTCCCCCTCCAAGTCAATACAATTTGATTGATCAACTAAAAAAAACATCAGCCCAAATTTCTATCTTGGAACTTTTAAATTATCACCTACGCATAAGGACATTCTAGAAAAGGCACTTGTTGATACAACTATATCCCTTGATCTAGATATCAATAAATTTCAAGCCATTGTGGGACACTTGTCCTCAACTGCGTGTTTATCCTTTACTAAAAAGGATGACTCATCCATAACCCATCCACATAATTCATCACTTTACTTAGAGGTCATGGTTCACAAAGCCTGCATTAGATGTGTCCTAATAGATGGGGGGGCTGGATTAAACATTTGTACTTTGAAATTGGTCCTAGCTTTGGGATATTCAGTGGAATCTATAGATTCACAAAGGAAGATTACAATCAAGGCATATGATGATGAGTAAAGGACTTGCAAAGGCCTCATCATGCTACCAATCAGAGTGGGACCTATTATGAAGAATACCTTTTGTCAAGTTCTAGATCGAGATCTAACTTATAACATACTCTTGGGTCGTTCGTGGATCCCTGAAATGCAAGCTATTCCATCCACTTATCATCAATGCTTGAAGTTTCCATATAATGGACAAGAAGTAACAATACCTACTGATCACATTAGTAGTCAACCTTTCTCTAACCTAAGAGCAACTCAAGACACACTCATCCCGCACAATAGAGAGGCCTTGGCCATCTCTACCTCCAAGTACAATGAACAAGCTAGTGAAATGATAAGTAATTTTGGCACCAAGCTAAAATTGAAATATAATGGAGTGCGAGAATATTCTTTATCTCTCTAATTTACCCATATCTCCAAGATCCCATGGTCAACCATCAACATCCATATAGTAGGGTACAGCAGCTTTAGCCTTGGCTTCAATTCCCATCACCAAGTTTAATGGAGTGTTTATCAAAGAAAATGACATGGACAATAGAGCTATCCTTGATTGGCTCTATAAAGATGAAGAAGAATCAATACAACATGTCAAGTTGCCCACAAAACAATATGGAAAAGGTTACGTTATCATGCAACAAATTGGTTATGAAGGAAATGGCCCTATAGGTAAAAGGAAAGAAGGTATTTTGAACCTATCCAACTAAAAAAAATGCTCCCAAATGATAAAACTGGGTTAGGATATGGTGAAGATACAAAGGAAGAAGTAGGAGAAATAATATCTAAAGAGGAGTTAACTGAAAAAAAATTGAGAATTCAAGCAAACAATTCTAACACTGACTCCAATGAATATGAATGGGACAACTTCTTTGATGATACTTGCATCTTAGAGAAAAGGGTGGATGTCATACAAAAATTCACACCTGCAGTCTTACAAGGGGAAAGCTCAAGGCCTCTGCTTGACTACATTCTACAAAGCGATCATGACTCAAGTGAAACCGATTCGATTCAAAGTGACATAGATCATTCATAGGAGAATACCATCCTAGACCTCCCTTATGATGACGTTAACAATAATATCATGACCCTAATAGCCAGTGACCTTACTCATCCTAATGATCCATTTTCTTTGGTCCATCTTGAACTTATCGATTGGGAACACATCGCACCCATTGATGTCCCAAATTTTCCTAATGATGAAACCATCATAAATTTCCTTTGTTCATCCCAACCAAAAACAAGTTCCACTAGGGAATTGCAAGATCAGAGTTTTCGACAGGAAAGTGCTAAGTTTCTCAGCTATGAAATAAATAACATAAAAGAAAGATCTAATGGCGAAAACCTAACAAAGGCAGTATTAGATCAAGAAAAAAGAAACAGAAAAAGCATATCCAATGGTAAAAACCTTCCAAAGGCACCAAAGGATGGTAAACTTGACACTCTTCCATTACACTATCAGGAAAGGTCATCCATTCTAATCGAACCAACAGAGGCACTCAATATAGAAAATCCCAAAATCTTGCAATTGGCTGCATCTCTAACAGAAGAGGAAGTACCAGGATTCACAGAATTTCTCAAGAACAATCAAATCAATTTTGCATGGTCCTACACAAATATGCCTATATTAGATCCAGATCTCATCATGCATCATCTATCTATTATGCTAGGGGAAAAACGTGTAAAACAAAAACTCAGAAAAATGCATCCACATGTTGCATTATTAGTTAAGGAAGATTTTAAAAAGCTTTTGGATGTTAGATTCATCTAGTCCATGGACTATGCGGAATGGATCTCCAATATCATACATGTTTCAAAGCCAGACGGAAGGATTAGAATTTGTATAGATTTCAGAGATTTGAACAAGGCATGTCTCAAAGATGACTTTCCCTTGCCAAACATAGATATGATTGTTGATTTGACCATTGGACACATAATGTACTCATTAATGGATGGATTTTCAGGATACAAACAGATAAAGATTGCACCAGAGGATCAGGATAAAATGGTATTCACATGTCCTTGGGGTACCTATTGCTAGAACGTAATGCCATTTGGGTTGAAAAATGCAGGAGCCACATACCAACGAGCAATGACAATGATTTTTCATGATATGATGCAAACATTCAAGGAAGAATATGTTGATGATCTCCTTTCCAATTCAAACACCAAAGAAAGACACATAGACATCTTGTCTAAAATTTTCAAAAGAATGGAACAATTCAAAGTAAGACTTAATCCAAAGAAATGTGTCTTTGGAATGAAATTTGGAAAGCTATTAGGTTACATTGTATCAGAAAAGGGAATTGAAGTGGATCCAGCTAAGGTAAAAGAAATTCTTGATATGCCACCACCAAGAAACATTAGTCAACTATGCTCTTTGCAGGGATGGTTACAATCCATTCGAAGATTCATTGCTCAATTGGTGGATAAAAGTTTACCATTTACACACCTTTTACACAAGAATGTTCCATTTAAGTGGGAGCACAAATGTGATGCATCATTTGATTAGATAAAGTAGTATCTAATGAATCCACCAGTATTGATTCCACCAGTGCAAGGTGCGCCTCTCATATTGTATATTTCTACCATGGAAGTGTCTTTAGGAGCATTATTAGCACAGGAAGACAACTCAGGCAAAGAGTGAGCAATTTATTACATCAGTCGAACCTTAACAAGTCATGAGCTAAATTATACATTCATTGAAAAAGCTTTCTTAGCAGTGGTCTTCACTTCTCAAAAGTTATGACACTACATGCTAACTCATATAGTAAAGCTTGTCACTAAGATTGACCCACTTAAATATCTTCTAAAGCAACCTTAACTGGCAGGTTCGCTAAACGGATCATGATCCTGAGCAAATTTGACATTCATTATGTGGATCGCAAAGCTATAAAGGGATAGGTAATTTTAGATCAGTTAGCAAAAGCACCAATACTAGCAGAACACCCAATACACTTTGATTTTCCTGACGCCGATGTATTCACAGCAGTTATCCAGCAGTCATGGGTGCTCTACTTTGATGGTTCTTACACTCAACATGGTTTAGGAGCCAGGATTCTTTTTATTACACCTCAAGGACATATAATTCCAAAATCTTATCGACTAATGTTTCCTTGCACAAACAATGTATCTGACTATGAGGCATTGGTAATTGGCATAAAAATTGCCATATACTAGAAAATCATAGAACTTCAAGTTTTTGGTGATTCACAACTTGTTATAAATCAAATCAATGACGAATACCACACCAAATATGACAATTTGATACCTTACAAAAGAATGGTGGACGATTTCAAGAAATAATTTGTTAATATCAAGTTCATACAAATTCCACGTATTGATAATAAAGCAGCATATGCTAAGGCCACAATCACCTCTCTACTCCAATTGACAAAGAATCAAACATAGTACGATTTCCTCGTGGAACAATAATTTTCTCCCGTCCATGACAGTCTGGAAACCCAAATCATTTGCCACTTAACTAGTTCTAATTCTCCCTTATATGGCCAAATTTACACTTAAAGGATACTATTTTACCCTTAGACTTATCTAGGAATCATAAAAGAAATTTCATTCGTCAATCATCCCATTACACCTTAATTGTTGACATCTTATATCAACGTGGTCTGGATGGTACCCTCCTTAGATGTCTCGAATGCGATGAATCTGAAAAGGCCTTACAAGAGGTACATGGCGCAATTTGTGGGACACACTCAAGTGGACTAACCTTAGCAAAGAAACTTGTTCAATTGGGTTATTACTGGCTGACCATGGAGAAGGAATCATTCATCTTTGTGAAGAAATTGGTAAAATTTCAGATTCATGGTTATCTCATTCACACTCTTGCTTAGGAATTACAACTGTTCACCACAACATGGCCTTTCGCTTAGTGGGGATTGGACTTGGTTGGCAAAATACACCCATCATCTTCAAATGGACATAAATTCATCATTACAGCCACTGAGTATTTCACTAAATGGATTGAAGTTGTTCCCCTTACAACTGTTACTGGAAAACAAATCTCTTCATTCATTTTGAACTATATCATTTGTCGATATGGTATTCCCAGCTCCATTATCACAAAAAATGGAAGACCCTTTAAAAATCAGGATGTTGATGAGTTATGTGAAAGATTCCACATCCAACATAGGTTCTCTACACCTTACTATCCACAAGGGAATGGTCAAGCTGAAGCTTCAAACAAAACAATTCTGAAGATTTTGAAGAAGATAGTAAATGATGTAGGTTGGGATTGGCATGTCCAATTAAATCCAGCATTATGAGCATACAGAATAAGTATTCACACACCAACAGGAGCTACTCCTTATGCTTTATTCTACGGAGCAGAAGCTATTCACCACTAGAAGTCGAGATTCCCTCACTTCGAGTATCACTCAAAGGGTTAATCAATGATGAAGACTATAGAGTATCAAGGTTGCAAAAGCTAGAACTACTTGATGAACAACGTCAAACTGTAGTTAATCATTTGAAGGGATATCAACAAATTATGTCTCACAGCTACAATCACAGAGTCAAACCATGAACTTTTCAAGTGGGTGACTTATTTCTCAAAGAAAACTCTCGTAATCAATAGGATCAGGAAAAGAAAGTCAAGTTTGAACCTAATTGGCTGGGCCCTTTCATTATCATTGCAGTGTACAGATCAGGGGCATATCAGTTGTCAACTGCAAAAGGGGACCTGTTTGAAGATCCAACCAACAACATTCATCTGAAGAAGTTTTATGCCTGAGAAAATATAAAAAACAATATAAAAAGTCCTGAAAAAAATAAATTCAAAAAAATATCAAAAAGAGCAAAAATACAAAAAAATATTAAAAAAAACAAAAAAATTGTTGCCTTGATGAAAACCTGGTAAACAGGTGTCTTGGTAATAGCAAAAAAATCATAAAATCAAGAAAGAGTGCAATAAAAACAAACAGTGAAAACCTAGCAAATAGGCATTATTTGCGATTTTATTTGGCTCTCTCATCTATTGGGATTCATTTTACATATCCATCTTTTCATCTGCATCACACACATGCCTCGCCATCATGGTTTACATCGCATCATCTCCTTGAAATGACAAGGACTTCATCATGGCTTGATGAATTAGGATTATCCTTAGCAGTAGTTGTGTCTAGCAAGAGTCAATGTACAAGGTCACTAGGGGGCAGTTCGCTTCTTGGAGCTTTTCTCATAGGCAAATGACAACATGTGTCTAGAATCAAATATCAGAAAACAAACAAACTTGTCCAATTACAATGAGGCTGCATAACTCTTTTGACAGATGATTAAAAATTGGATGGTCTTAATCTGAATAAAATGAATGATAAACTTAAAGCAATAAGTTGCAATTGTTGTTTTTCTATTTGATGACATCATGTCTTTGGAGTGGTTCAATGATGTACTGAACTAGAATCATAGGGAAGAAGTATGATTTTTCTTTGTTTTCTATCTGTAAGCTAATCATTAGTATTGTGCAAATTTATCGTGGGACATGCTCTACAAAGTATCATTGATAACCTTTCAGAATTTGCATAGGAAAATGGTTAACTTTTGTTTGTTTATGCAAACAATACTAAAGTCATCATGGTTCAATTATACCTCGATGCTTGTATTAATTTTCTATATCAAACATCATGAAACTAGTACTTAGGTCATCATTGGTGCTAACATACCCTTTGATGCTTATACTAAATTTCAACATATCAAAAGGCTCAATGATGAAAACCAAGCACATCATGAAATGGCAATAGGGAGAATAGTTCATTACTACATTTTAGGACTGCATAACACATTTACATTGTTTTTTGGGGTTGTTTAAATAGATTTTTGAGGGTTGGCCAAATTCTTGGGTATCTTTTCAGAAAGCGATTGAGTATGACTGGACATTTGTTACATCGCATTCCATTACCATTCACATCATTTAACCATCATTCATTTTATCATTATTCTTGCATTCACATTTTGCATCATCATTTCATTATTTTCATATCATATGCATAAGTCATTCGTTTGATAATTCATCTCATATTACACTTTCATTTCATAAAAATTAACATTTATACTTGCATACACATCATATCACATACATAAATCATTCCTTATTATATCATAACATTCACATTTACATTTGCATTTTGATTCAAATCATCTACATTAATAATAAAATTGCATCCATATCATCCACTTCACATCATCATTTAGGTTAACATGTTCAGTTCCATTACATCACTATCATTATTATCATATTACATCATTATCCATGTCATGTGCATATAACTCATTAAATGTCACATCTTCATAATCATATCATTTATCCATTTATCTCATTTCAACATAAATCATTCATCATTACATCATATCATTTTCACATCATTAAAATAATATCATCACATCTTACATCTTGCATTCATCACATACATTATGAAAGAAAATTATTTTAAAAAATTGCATCATACATCATATTAGAATCATTTCATCACACCTTACATCCTACATTATCATTTACATAAAATAAAAGAAAATCATTTAAATCATCTTTTGCATCTTCATACATCATGAAAATCATACATGATATAGCACATAGAAATAAACATGCATCCATCACATGAGCATAAATCATCCATAACACATCCATAATTGAATCACCACTACATCTCATAAATCTCATCAAAACAAATGTCCAGAAATACAAGGATATCAAATGTTTTAAAAAGATCTATCAAATACAATGGCATCAATGTGTCAAACAATGCTCATCACTAAGGGGCATCTAGCCATGGAGCATGACTGTTGCTCCCTCCTGAGGTAGTGGGTCTCGATGGATCTCTTCTCCCAGAAGCTCTGATCTCTCATCTGATTGGTTGACCCACACTCCTGGTAGCACTCCTGGAGTGACTGCATGAATGGGTCTGAGACCGAGTACCTGACTGTGTAAAGGCAATCCTCCTCTTAGGCGGTACTTCCTTGAAATACCTCATCCTGTAATACTTGGCCTCCCGAGCAGTCTCTAGTCCCTCTACAACAACCTCTCCAATAGAGGTGCTCTCAACTAATCTGAGGACTCTCTTGGCCACCCCCTCAACCTGTATACATCTCTCTCAGAAGTTGTCCCTCTCAGCCATAAGTTGAGCTACCTGTGGGTTAGGAGGTGGTGGCTATGCAACCTGTTCCTGTAGCTTACTGATCGTCCCCTGAGCCTGTGCCAACTAACTCCTCAGAGTTTGAACCTCTACCTACAACGCATCAATTTGTCCCTGTGATGGAGCCCTAATAATGATCCATGGAGTTGACGTGCTCGGTTGGTCCACCACTCTCGAGGTCCGTGGCCTCATCCTGAAGGGAACATCAAAAAAATATCTATGTCCTCCACCCCCACTACCTCCATCATCCCCACTGTCATCACTGATATCATCCTAGCTACCAGAGTCATCCTCCTCATCTCTCTCATCAATATCCATGGCCGCCACATCCTATGCTCATGCTTGTGCTTGTGGCTTCTCTACTACTGCCTGTGCATGTACCTGCCCTCACCCTCACTGTATAACTAGTCCTCCCATCAATGGGGCAGGCTCCTCCAGACTAGTAAACCTCAAGAAGGGATGTGTGTAAAAATATGCAGCATACTTGTCTGTCATCCCTGCATCTATAACCTTTGGATGTATAGCCCATTGAGCTGACTGCAACTTCAAATACTCTACTTGGGCCACCTCAATGGTTACAATAGGACCCCTTTGGTACATCCTTTCAATGCCTGGCATAATGTCCCACACCCTACGACATCATTTTTACTAACCCAAGCTGCCTCAAGACTCTCATCACCAAAAACCACTCAATAATATATGGGGTGCGTCCAATCAAATATCTAGATCTTGTACAATAGGGCAACTCTATATCATCCATCTCCCATGGATCATAATCTACACATGGTCTCCAGATGACTGTATCCAGATCATCTAACATGCATCACCAATACTCCAACTTTCCTAGCCTCAGGTGGACAAGAGGCCCTGTGTATGCATAGACATATGGGAACCCAAGGGGAAAATACCTTTGAACAATGGGACGCATAATGGAAAAATGCTCCCATGCAAATATCTACACAAGAGTAACTCTGTAGGAGAGACTCTTCCCATCCATGTATATGACCTGATGAAGATCATGGTACAGATGGGCAAGCATACATGATCCCCATGCATATTTGGTCCCATGGAGAAGCATATCCTCTAGAATCCTACCCCAACCAACTAATAGTCCCTTTGCCCTACAATCAGGACAAAGGAAACCACTGATCATACCTGTTAAAAATGAAGGCAATAGGGCATATCTCTCCACCATCTCCTTCCAGGGAAGCTCATATCCAGAGACATGAGGATCCTGGAAGACTCGCCTTAAGTGCATCGGTCCCCCCGATCTCCTTGTGATCGTAGATCACAAGCTCACCCACTACAGGAATACCCATAATCCTGTATACATCCTCTAGCATCATGGTAATCTTTCCTATTGGTAGATGAAAAGTGTTATGCTCACTATGCCATCTCTTAGCCAACACAGTCAACAGTTCCTTGTTGACCTGATACTGCAGGATCCTCAACAATGAACTCAAACCACACTGGTCTATCACCCCTAAATCATCCTGTGACAGTCGAGGAATCATCCCCCATGTCTGGGGGAATCTCTCTCTAATTTGGAGGAGGTTGAATTCCTCCTTTACAACATCATAAAGCAATCATACAAATCAATCAGCAAGCAATCTCTTTTCAAATCAGTACATCAAATGCAAAATCAATCAGTTCAATCAACAGGAAATCAACTCAATCAAATCAACACCTATTTGTTTTTCATATTGCATGAAAGAAAAATATATCTATCATTTCTACTATTTATTTTTCATATTGCATGGAAACAAATTTAACAGTCAATATGACTCAATATCTATCTATTTGACTTTCAAATTAGGAAAGAAAATCTATCATTACTATTTGTTTTTCATATCGCATGGAAGAAAATTTATTAGACCTATTTGTTCTTCAAGCACGAAGGAAAATTTATCAGAACACGCTAATATATTCTTGATGCTATTCAAATGCACAAAATCAGTTGTCTAATCTAGCAACAATCATCAAACACTTATCAAAGTTTCTTCAAAATTTGAAATTCAGGCAAAATCCATGGATGCGCCAAAATAGGCCATCAATGCACTAAACCATGTATGCACCACTTTAACCCATAGATGTGCTAAAACAGAGCTACCATGCGTAACTCCATCAATGTGCGACTCTATCTAATCTATGTGCTAAAATAGACCTGCTATGCGCAACTTCACCTATGCACTATTTTATCAACCCTATGTGCCAAAACAGTCACCCTATCCACCAATTTACCCTATGCGCCAATTTAGCATCCTACACAGGTAGCATTTCCGTATACATTATTACAGGTAACCTATGCGCCATTCTACACTATGTGTAACTGTTTCACCCCTATGCACGACTCTGCATGTGCAACTTTATCTATCCTATGCACCATACTATGGCTCGTATGCGCTAAACTGGGACATGAAAAATCTAAAAATCACAAAAAATGCAAAAAATAATCAAAAAAAAATTATGAAGAGCATTAGGTCGACTTACCAGAGGTCCATACGCAGCTGGTCTCTAATACCGATGGGCTCGCTCAAATCTGTGGTGCTCATAATGGATCGGCATTTTTTTTCACCTCTCAGAGCTCTAAAAATTAGCAAAGGTTACTGTTCAAATGACAATGACTTTTCACCTTTTTCACCTTTTAAGGGGGTAAAAGTGTGAAAATATTCAAATTTTTGCAAAACAGAGCGCTATTTTGAGAGCTAAATCACTAATTTTCCTCCAAAAATCATTCTGATTCTTTTATCAAGCGATTTATCTCTCGAGGGGGCATATAGCATCGATAAATTTCTAAAATTCTGGGTCAAAATTCTTTGAAGCAATGCGTAAAACACATCACTTCAAAGAGGGGCAAAATGTACACATCTAAAAATGGTCACGGTTAACCAAACCTGTTAATTAATTAAATATGAATTATTTAATTAATATTCTTAAGTCATCTACATATAAATAAATTTAATTATTTATTTATATTGTTCATTTTTCCAATTCTTCTAGTTTAATTAAATAAATAAGTTTATTTAATTATTTCTATCTTCCCCTTAATTAATTAAATAGATTTCACAATTTATTTATATTAATTACCACAAATTTAAATTCTAAATTTAAATGATATTCTTCTTTTCTCCATAATTAAATATTTCTAGTATTTAATTAAGCGCTTTCTTCCTAATTCTTTATTTTTTTCCACATAATTAAATATTCTAAAAATATTTAATTAAAAGCTTTCTTTCCTCCATAATTAAATTTTCCAAAATTATTTAATTAGAAACTTTCTTCTTCCCATATTTAATTAAGTATTTTTATATATTTAATTAAAGCACTTTTTTTATCATCTCTCACACATAATTAAATATTATTTATTTAAATTATGGAAACATCTTTCATCTTTCTCTTAACCTTCCATCTTTTTTTCAACTTCTCGATATCTCACCGTTTATCTTAACAGGTTTGAATCTCAACCATTGATCCTTTCCAACTGGATTACTTGCCTTCAACAATCTATAAATACAGCCCTCTTATGAGTTGAGAAGACACCTCGAATCCTAGATTTCATACGCAGTCACTATAGTTGCATTTCAGTATTATCAGCATTCTAGCATCATTAGCATTTCAGTTTCATAGCTTAAATCATATAGTCATGAACATGCATTTTCAATTAATCTCATTCTCCTAAGTTTCCATTTCAACAAGCTGTTGCTCACACATATGAGAGCCAGCACCTTTAATCAAATCCATTGGAGATAGAGGACAATGGGATTAATTTGAAAAAGTTGTTAGAGTTTTCATTTATGCTTTCTAGTTAATTGTCTTTAATATAATGTCTTATCAGTGTGTTAGTTTACTATTTAATTAATCCACATTTTCTAACCACAGAGTAAGCATCCTCAAAATCTCGGATGGCATGTTTTTCATATACTTTACGAAGGATTCCAGAAGGCTAGGGGCAGGCATTGTGGCAGTGGCAATGGAGGGAAGGGAAGGAGACATAGAGGAAGAAGAGATTGGTGAGGTAGTGGTGGAGGACGAATCCACTGGTATGACCCGCATGATCGGAGAGGTGGAAGCAAGGTGAACAGAGATGTCCACTGTAGGTGAGGAGGAAGCAGAAACTGCAAGTGAAGTATGTGGGATGGTGGAAACAACAGCAGCAATCGCAGAAGACGAAGACCTTGGAGGGTTAGACTCTTCCTCCCTGCCTTTGAGGAATGGATTTTCAGGTATGACTGGCATCTTCATAACCCTGGCTGTTTTCCTTTTCTTCTTGGAAGGATCGCCCTCCGAAGCCTTTCAAGCGTAAACCTTAGGATTGGGACCCTCCATACTAGCTTCCTTTCTCTTTCTCATTTTGATAGATGGAGGGCATTTGGAAGTCTCCCCAGTCATTGTGGAAGACACCCCACCACCGAAGCCACTTGGTTCACTTTCAAGTCCCTTCAACATTAAGGCGACTCCTTGTTGTTTTAGCTATGCCATTTTTTGGCTGATCCATGCCTTTGTTTGGATTTCCATGGGCTTGGTGAGCATGATCAGGTCATCAACCTCTTTCTCATCCCAATCAATCATAGGCAGTGGCAGGCTGGCAACAACACTATATCTTGAATCAAGTACCATGCTCTTGTCCTCCTCAAGTTGGTCAGGGATCGGGCACAAGTTTATTCTCCGCACATAGAGGGTAGTCATGCACATATATTGTTGCAGCCACACCTCAAGATCATATTTACAATTGGCCCATAAATCTTCAATGTTGTGGAGGTGGGCATACTCACGTCCCAATGCCTTCCTGATATGACCATATGGGTCCATTCGTGGCCGATTTGTGTACTACCGGAAGTGGTACTCGGTTAGCTCCTTTTCTGAATTTCTCACACATTGGGAGGTGTGAATCTTGTACATTCCCTGACCAAGGCCTATAGGGTAAGGTGTCCCTGCCAGATGCTTGGTTCTCAGGATATTATGAATGTGTCGTAGCTTCCAAGTCAACTCTAATAGAATGATCTGGTCATTGGGGTACCGGGGCTGCTTGTTTGGTCTTTCTGTGAATCCCTAGGCACGAATGTAAGTGAACTTTGGAAATTGTATATACAAGAAGGTGTATTGCTTGAGGAGGGCCCTAGAACTATGGGAAACTCTTCTCTGAAATTTTCTTCCCAAAGACTGAATGATATAGGCAATGAAGGTGTCGTTGACTCTGTAGTAGTCCCTCTTGAAGTTTTTGTACTGCAACTGAGGGTACCTGTCATAATGCTTGAGTTCTCTCCCTGGCATTATATTGGGCATAGTTTTGATTCCATGGTAATGTCGATGGTTGGCAAGTGAATAAACTAGATAGGACATCATATAGAACTAAGAAGTCTTCATCACTTGGAAAAATTGCTCATGGAAGTAATTGTTGATTATTTCTCCTCAATCAAAGGTGGAGTTTCCGTAGAGGATTTGCTCCAGAAAATCAAACATCCACTCCTAGAAGAAGGTTGCAGCAGGAAGACCCATTACTCTTCATAGCAAGGGGATGAGGTCATGGTAATTCTCAAAGAAATCACTATGGAAGAGCTCCTATGGGAACTTGTTGGCACTGGCCCGCTTATCCTTCAACCAGTATTGATTAATTAGCCTCTTGCAAATTATAGGATCATGTTCCCATAATGCCTTGCATTCTTCAATTATTGGTGTCTCCATTTCCTCAAAGGTGGGTATGTGGAAGGTTATAGCTATCCCATGAGGGGACATGTTCGCAAGGATGTTTCCATCTCTGTCCACTATGGTTTTGGTCTAGGGCTGATATGTTGCCTGACACACTGCTACCAACTCGGGGGCCACCAAAGCCAATGGGAAACCTACAACCTTAACAAGTCCATTGCTTCTAATTAGTCTTGCTTTTTTTGTTTTAGGGTCCACCCTAACCCTCCACGTGAACTCATCAATATTGACATGCCCGATATTGGTATCTATGATGTCTCTCCAAAGAGTGGAGATTCTGGAGTGCAATCGTACTCCCTAGAACTTGAACTTCATTTGATCCTTGTCCTCCTTGCCCCGAGGTGCCTTGGCTATCGCCTTTCCCTTTTCCTTAGTGGCACCAAAATTTTCTGCGTCAGATTCCATAAATCCTACACAAAGGGACATGAATCAGTAACTTTAAATATGGAAAAACGGCCTCATCCAACTCCCTGCATATCAAAGTTAGCTCTGCAAATGTCATTCATACTTGATAAACACTTATTACCTGACAAAACATTATAAGGAGGCAAAACAGGCAATCTAGGCTCCTAGGGCCGTAATTCCCTTGGCAGAATTTCATTTGGAAGGGAAAACAAGGCATGGAACTCCTAAAGGTGTTTCTTGATGTTGGATTTTCTCAATTGAGGGTTGGCATGAAGGAAGACCTAATTTTAGCAAGTGGGTCAAAGTCCATTTTGGATTTGGAGGTCATTTGAGCCTTCATTTAGGAGTACGGGTATTAGCTGCAGGAAGGCCGCTAGAAATAGCGCAAGGAAGACAGAATTCTAGGAGTGGAGTTCTGGAGGGAAATCCCTAGAGATGAATTTTAGGAGTTTTGGAGCATTGCGGCAAACAGAGGATCGGTGCCCGGGGGGCAGAAAGATGGATGGGTTCAGTCGTTTGGAAGGGCGATAGCAGAATGGAATTTTGGAGGTGGAATTCCGGGATCCAGAGTCTGAAAGAATCTTGGTATTTAGTTCCCGACTTGGATTTTGTGTTCAGCAACAAGTAGGCTGGGGACCAGGAGTTGGAAAGTCATCCCGGGACAGCCGTTTGGAATGGCAAAAGTAACACAGAATTCTGGAGGAGGAATTCTAGAGTTCGGGGTCCGGATTTAGCTTAGACTTCATATTTTGGTTCCTTTTTATAAATTCCAACGGACCTTGTGAGCCCGAGGTTTGAGGTCCGAAAGGACATTGAAGCCTGGCCATTCACAATGGCGAAGTTCACAGGGAATTCTGGGAACAGAATTCTGAGGGTTAGATCTTAGGGACAATTTGTTCCTTGGTCAATTTTTTGATTTTGCAAGTTTGAAATGGGCCTCGCGAGCCCAAGATCCGAGGGTTGAAAAGATGCTCAAGGGAGGCCATTTTAAACGGTAGGGGCACAACGGAAACCTGCGAAGGTAAATCCAGAGGCCGGGAACCGAGGCGAGCTTGGTCGCTGTCAATTTTAAAGTTTAAGTTTACTATTTTGTGCAGATTGCCGCAGGAAAGTCCGAGCCCGGGAGATACCAGCGACTGCTCCAAAGAACAGTAGTGGCAGGGTTAAGCTCCGGTGTTGAATTTTGATGATTTTATTTGGCTTTTCGGGATCTTAAAATGTGGATTTTTTAGTGGGAACTCTTATCTACCATATTTTTACCCATTTTTATGATTTTACTTCATTTTAACCCAGAATTTGACAAAAAGGAAGAGGAGGCGTGTGGACAGTAGACGTACCTCAAAATCCTGAAGAAGGTGGTGTTGAACACGTGGGAAAAACGATTGGACGAGAGCTCAAGCGTGAGGGTGGAGAATGCTAGATGTGAGGAGCTCTAAAAATTTCTCAATCACTTCGGTCGAGTGAAAATGACAACCGAAAATCTGCTTTAAATAGCCAAAAATGCCATTAATATAGCAAATTAATGCTTTGTACGGTGGTCTGAAAGGTTGGTGAGTTCAAATCTCTCAGGCGATGGCGAGCGACCTGGAGTCCAGTGATCGAAAAGACGTCCAGTTGTGGCTACGAAGAACAACAAAGTTCAGGTGGAATCCCGGATGAGGAAATCTGAGATCCGGGGTCTGGGGTCCAGAAAAATGTTGGGCTCCAGACACTGGGAGCAGCAAACTTAGAACAAGAATCCAAAGGGGGAAACTCGATTGTTCGGACCCGGATGGGGCCATGGATGTCTGAAGGGCATTCTGACAAGGGAAACCCAAACTGACTTCAAATTTAGCATTTTTAAAGGGTTCAAGTTTGGTCAAACTTAATATGTGTCTTTGGGAATATGTTGACCCTTCAGGGCACAAAACGAGCATGCGAAATGAGGTGAAGCCCAAAAAGGACTTGGCAATGAAAAGAGGGAAGAGAGGGTCCCCATTCTGAATAGGGAATGTGTGCAATAGGCACAACACTATGCATTTCATTACTTGATAGGATTTAATTGATATTGCATGCATGTGACACTAATAAATCTATCTTGTAGAAAATCCATCATGACAGCGCTCGGCATAAAAACTTTGCATCTCATCTCCTCAGTGGATGATATCATCATCATAGTCCTTTGGCATCTTCTCTCCTCATCTCTTTCCTCTTCTCTCCTCCCCCTCACTCAACTGTCAGTTATGCAAATGAGGAATAGTAATTCTAAAATTACTATTTATACCTTCCCTCATTTTATCCTTTTTAAAATAGAGGGAATTTTTCCCTTTATTTAACCTTTTTCCCCTCTAATTAATCCTCCAACTTTTCAAGGCCACCATTTCTGCCCTGTGTATTCATTTGAATCCGTTCAAAACCAATCTTCATGTTTTTTCAAGCTCTATCCAATGGTACCTTCCATTTCTTCATATTGAGAAGTCACTCAGGGCCCCTTTTCCTTCCCCTACCACCCTCTTGAGGGGGCATCCCCTACCATATCCATCCATTCCTCTGTCTTGGTCATTTTCCCATGAGATTGGGGAATCTCCCTTCATTCCCCTCCATTTTAGCAGCTCACACAACCTCTCATGTGCTAGGGCATCTTTTTTCTAGTCAATTCCTCTATAGAGTCACCTGCATTTTATTTTTCTTTAAAACACTATTATTCTAACAATATTTCAAAGAGGGGAAAAATGTAGATATCCAAATTTGACCACTCTCATATGGTCAAAATCTTATCATTTACTTGTTTAATTCATTTATATTAATTAAATGACATTTAATTAATATTATCCCACTTCCTAAGGTTCCTAAAAGTATTTAGTTAAATACTTTATCATTTACCATTTCTCTCTCCTTTTCACATCCTCCGTATCCTTTTCACTAATTTGGATTAATCTAATTAATCCTTCATTAGGATGTGCATATCCTTAATCAGATTAATGTCACATCATCCATATTTAGCCACTTGCTTCTAATCTTCTTTAATTTTCCTAATTACTTGTTTACACAACCTTAATCCTAATCACTTACCTTTTCTAGCATGTCCTTAAGTCAACCTTTCATGGTACTTACCTTATCAGGTTTGACCTCTTCCCCATGTGAATTAAAAATTCACACTTATTCCCCCCATGCATTTCTCTTCCCCATGACCTCTTATAGGTCACATCAAGCACAAGGGACAAAGACCTCCTTTAAGAGTGATTTGTCTTATCCATTGGTTTCTCCCATGCATGTGAATTAAAAATTCACTTTTATTTCTCCAACACCATTTCAAGTCCCCATGGTGACAAGAGTAGACTTTCCAAAAGTCCTCACTTGTCACTTTCAGCCTCATATAGGGCCAAGAAATGCCTTTTTGAGGAAATCCTCTCTAATCCAAAGGTACTTGAAATTACCTTGGTACCATGTCACTTGTCCTTCTTCCATCTCACCCTCCACATGGGAAGATGTGAGGGCTTGTGATTCATCAACTCAATGGAGGGCCTTGGCTCAAGTTAGATAGGTTGAAGAGATTATATTTTGAAGTCATTTTATTGCATACTAGCCATTATTGCAGAATTCAAGCATTCAAGCCATTTTTCATTCTCACCTACCATCTTCCATCATTGAACCACCTCCATTATTGTAAGCTTGCCATCAAAAAGCATACATCAAGAGAATCTTCAATGGAAAACCACTTCAACAAGGTAAATAAGAAATAAGGTATAATCATTATTGTTGTTTTTGATATTTTTTTTTTAGTTTCAACTAGGCCTAATATTTGAGGTGTTGTTGTGTTTCCTTAGTCTTGCATTCTTTTTTTTTCACTTTAGACTAGGGGATTTTCACTGCACACAATAGTGTTCATACATTTTTTATTTCATTGGTGACTTGTTATTCTAGGCTGGTGACTTGTTATTCTAGGCTGAAGGTCACTTCAGTGATAACTTAATTCATTCATCCTGTGGAGGTGATCGGCCCCTCTGCCTAGAACTTTAAGGTGATACATTTCCATTAGTTTGGCGGAAAATGGTTTATTTATTAAGTTGTGGGATTCCAAGTTTCTATAACCTATGTCAAAGGTTTATCACATTTCAAAACATTCTAACTTGGTGATCTCTTTATTTTCGGAAAGAGTGAATTGAGTCATGGGGTTCCATGTTTTCCTAACCTATGTTGTACGGTTCTCAAGTTTCAAAACCTTTGGACTTGGTGACTTAGCTAATGGACTGATAAGAAAGAAGTTTCTCTTTATTTTCAATGATGTTACAAGTTTTCAAGAGTTCATAACCTCTAACAAAAAGGTTCTGGAGTTCAATTTTTTAGTGTCTTAGCAATAGAGCATTAAGGTGTGTGGAAGTGTTATCAGTGTGACTGAATGGTTTTGGTGGGATTCATTAGGATGTCCCTCTAAAAAAGGGCTACATGAATATTACTTGGTGGGACCCAAATGGGGTACAATATGACACATGGCATGATGGGATTGAGAAAATGGAAATCCACATCCTTGTTGTGGATTATGGAATAGTGACATGGTGATGAGGTGGATAGGTGAAGTCATCAAGTGTTTTCATCAGAATGATATTTTGTCACTGCTAAGACATTGGCGTATCTCCAGGACTATGGAGTTAGTCCCAATGATAGGGTGATAAGTGATTGGATGCTGACTATGGGACCCAGTAAGGTGGACATGGTAGTGAGACTCGATAACTGGCATGTGTCTATGTTATAGTCAAAGAGAAAATGATAGGATGACATGTTAAAGGAAATTAAAATGGATGGTGACATGTGGTGACAAGTTGTCATGGGTACCATTTTTCTACATCAATGAACGGTATTAGTGTGATAGCCTTATGTTGGTAGGAGTGAAGTAGATGTCTCATTGATAAATTGATGGCTATCTCATCGGTGTGACATTGATGTATCGGAGAGATTTTGAATGATTTCCCTTTGACAGAGAGATAAGGTGAGAAGCCAATGGGACCCAATTGTGATGGAGATTGACAAGTGGCAAATAATTTTTGCTTAGTGTGATAATTCACATTATTGTTGCGATTTAGGTGGTGATGACATGGGTGACATGTAGGTTGTGGGCCTGATTAGATAACATTGCATGCATATCAGTGTAACCTACATGTTTTGGAGAGAGTTGGTAAAGTGCCCCAATGACAGAATGATATGATTGATCAATGGTGGAGATCAAGTAGCAAATATCAGATGATGATAAGTAATTGCAATGAGATAAGGATCAATGTCAATAGTCAAACTAAAGCTAATCAAATGATGGTGATTTAAATAACTTATTATTTGATGGTCAGGTTTTAAATTTAATGATAGTGGATGAAGATCATAGGATTATGGTGTGAGAGAGAAGATCAACAACCAATATTCAAAATTGAAGATCTACAATGATCTAGTCTGTGTGAACAAGAGTTTTCTCTGGTAACCAACATAGAGGAAGAAGTTAATTTTTATAGTTGCACAAAGTAACCAATTAAATGAAGATCTGATCTATTAGGTGGTAAAATAGATTGCAGATGAGATTGAGATCGAATCAAATTGAATGTACAACAAATAGCATTAACTGCATATTAGATTCTAGGGTTTGATAAAGAGATAATTTGGGAAAATTCTTTGTATCACAATTATTTGTTGTGTGTCTCAATGTAGAGGTATGGAAATATATAGTAAACACTATCACATGTCTTTATGATGAGCTGCAATGTGGTGCAAGGCCTGATATGAATAGGAAGCTTGTTGGTAAAGTTAGCAAGTGAAGGAAACCCTAGCAGAAGATTTGATAAAATCTGAATGGTGGTGATAATCTTGAGGTAGATATTATAGATCAATGGAGTTAAGCAAAAATAAAATAACTAGAGTTTGATCTCTTAGAATAATTTCATAGTGTGTCTACAAGAAAAAGAGAGTGAAGTGCAATAGATAGAGAATGTGCATAAAAATAAGTCCTAGACTATAATACAAAATATCCTCTAGGTATTTGCATTCAAGGTTAAGAGACTTTGAAGTGCAGAAAGATATAATAGTGATTGTTCTATGTGTAGAGGAAAGTGCAGAGCAGGGATGTGTTGCTAAAAGTGCAGCTTGAGTAGCAGAGTGTAAATTACAATGTGTGTAACAATGTACTAAATGTAATGATGCATTATAGGTTATGAAGAACCAATCTATGCATATTTGAGCTTGTAATGTTGGGTTGTAGCTCAGGCTAGGGTATTGTAGTGTCCTTGGAGTTGTGGCTCCTAAACCAGGGTGTTGTAGCATCCTTGAAGTCGTATCTTCTAAAGTAGTTGGTTGATGCTTCCTTGGAATTATAGCTCCTAAATCAGGGTGTTGAAGCATCCTTTGGTTTTATCCCTAAAAATTTTAATAGAGATTTATTTTGTGACGTTGGATTTCATTAGTAGACTCAAGCAACCTCGGTCACCATGGTTTTCCCATATCGGGTTTTCCACGTATACATGGTGTTGTGTGATTCTTTTTTGTGTATGCATATTTATGTCTCCTCACATTAGTACTTGCTCATTAATTAGTAAAGGAAGTAATTTTTATAATGTTTTTTGAGACCCAAACTTTGGTATATGTTGATTCATCCCCTCTCAATAGATCATTGTGTTTCAACACCAAAGGGAGAAGGACTAAGACAAGAGACAAAAAGAAGGGGAGGGAGGGAAGGTAGAGAGGGAGGAAGAGGAGATATAGAGAGAAGTAGAGAATGAGTGAGGGAGGTAGAGTTATGAAGGGAGATATGTGTGTGTGTGTGTGTGTGAGAGAGAGAGAGAGAGAGAGAGTGGTGAGATAGACAGGAGAGACTAAGAGGGATGGAGAGAGAATTGTGAGATAGACAAGAGAGAGTGAGAGAGAAAGAGGGGGAACAGAGGGAGAGGGAGTGAGAGAGAGGAAGGGAGAGGGATGGAGAGGAGAGGTAGAGAATAGAGAGGCAAAGAGGTAGGGAGGGAGACATAGGTGATATGTAGAGTGATGGAGGGAGATGTAAGAAAGAGAGGGAGAGGGGAGATAAATATATGTAGAGAGGTAAGGATACATAAAGAGAGGAGAGACAAAGAGAAGTAGAAAGGGGAGTGAGGGAGGGAGAGATAGGTAGGAGATAGATGTGAGTGTGTGTATGGGAGAAAGAAAGAGATAGAGATAGAGAAAAAGAGTGGAGAGAGGAAGGGAGAGAGAGAAAGAGAGTAGAGATGGAAGGGGTAGAGTAAGAAATAGAGAGTACAGTGGGAAGGATAGACTAAGCGAGAAAGATGGGGAGGGAGAGAGAGAGAGGTAGAGATAATGGTAGGGAGTGGAGGGAGATGTAGGTAGAGAGAGGGAAGTAGAGAGGGATGGATAGGAGGGACAGAGGGAAGGAGGGAGAGTGAGATGGAGAGAGAGTGGTGAGATATAGAAAAGTAGAGAGGTAAGAAGAGAATTTATAAGAGAGAGAAGTTGGAGGGAGGGAGAGGTAGAAATGGATAGGTGAGATAGAGAGAGGGAAGGAGGGAAAGTGGGAGAGAGATAATGGTGAGATAGAGAGGGAGGGGGAGAGAGAATGGTGAGATAGAGAGAAGGAGAAAGTGAGATACAAATAGGGGGAGGGAGAGACAAAGAGATAGGTAAGTAGAGGGAGGGAGAGGAGAGATAGAGAGTAGAGAGGGAAAGAGGGAGGTAGGAAGACATAGGTGAGATACAGAGTGATGGACAAAGAAGTAGGTAAAGAGAGGGAGAGGAGAGATAACTATAAGTAGATATGTAAGGATAGATACATAGAGAGAGAGGAGAGATAGATAGAAGTAGAGAGGGGAGGGAGGTATGGAAAGGTAGGGATGGGGAGGGAGGGAGGAGATAGAGAGGTGTGTGTGTGTGTGTGTGTGTGAGAGAGAGAGAGAGATGAGAGTGGGAATAAGGGAGAGAGAGAGGGGGGAAGGAGAGATAGAGAGTAGAGAGGGAAGGAGAGTGAGAGAGAAAGATTATAAAACTTAATGACTACTAGAATTTGACCTCCTAATTATTGAAATTTGATATTCTGATTACTTAAATTTGACTAGGTATGAAAATTATAAGATCTTCCAAAAACTAGAATTTTTATTATAACTCTAAGAGATTCAAAACCACTCTCAAACATCCTAAAACTATATACATGCAATATAGCTTAAATTATAAGAAATTAAATTTTCATATGTAAATTTCAACTTATAATTAAATGTTTACTTCATGCATATAGTTTACCTGAACAAAAAAAAAAAGAAAAAGAAAGAGTTCACAAAAATGCATTGGAAAAAGTCAAACTTCACATTTGGCGAGTGCCAAATTTGTTACTAGCCAAATACATAACTTCATTTGGCTAGTACCAAATTTGGTGCTCTCCAAATGATGAACTTCATTTGGCTAGCACCAAATTTTTCACTCACCAAATAATTTAAATTTTAAAATACTAAACCTTAGGCTCGGTCATCTGAGCCATTTGGCAAGTGCTAAATTTGGCACTTGCCAAATGGTCATTTTGGGTAAAAAAATAAAATTGGTACCTTTTTTCTATCACAACTTGGTGCACTTATGCATACTTTTTTATACTTTAAAAATGTATCCATTCATTTATAGTTGAAACTTACATCATTTGAATCCCTATAACAACTTGTACACATAGCAAGACCCTAAAACCAATTTTATGACCAACTCCTATGTATGAACAACTAAATATTTTTTATAGATATGTTTTTTTGAGTCTAGCCATTATGGGATTCTTGTGATGATGATAAATATTAATGATATAAAGAAACATGCACATTATATTCATTATTTTTCAACTTTTCACATTCACATTTTAAATTGAGTTATAGGTACTAGGAAAAGTGTTGCAAAAGTGTGGGAAGCATGGGATAACATGTCATATATGTAAGAAAATATTTTCATTAATGATAACTCTAAATTCATTTTGGTTTGTGTATGGGTCAACAATATTTTGATAGACATCACTAGAGAATGGCATGAAAAAATAAGCCACAAAAAGCTAATGATCACATTAAATGCAATAAAAGTAGGCCTACTCATTTTTTTATTTGAGTCCACACTTACATGAACAAAAAAGAGGTTTGGGTTCCATTTAATTTAATCTATTTTTTATAGAGTTCCATCGGGTTGATTTTAGGTTTTCTAATTCATCTTTCATATATAATTGTAAACAATAAGAAAATATATACACCTTTGGATAAGCAGTTATTTTCTAAGGAGAAACCTTAAACAAAAAAGTGATTATATCATCTTTAGTCAAAAATTGGCTTTATAAGTGTACAAAGAGGTAGGTGAAGTCAAATGACAAAAAATGTGTGTTTCATACTTTTCAAATATTGAGGGTTATGTGTACCTTATGAAAAGTATTTAAGGAGAGGGAATCTCAAAAAATTAGCAAGAGTATAGGGAATCAAACTAAAGTGGGTTGGGATGATGAGAGAGGAAATTTCAACATCCTAATAAGGAACAAAGGAAAGTGGGGTAGGTAGAAAGGTATGCTTGACAAGGAAACTTCGACAACTTCAATAATTTGCACAAACGTTAATACTTTTACTAGCAACCTAAATAGTTAGACGCTTTTTGGGATTTTTTGTAACTCCAACACATTATAGGAACATGGGGTATATAAAATACCACTATTATGAAATTTTAATAACTCAAAACTCACACAAAACTTCTCAACTAAATTATAAGTATTGGATCAAAACTAGAGAGACACAAAAAAGGAAGGGAGTCAAGCAAAAATTGGCACTACAAGGTTGAGTATATTATGTACCTATGGATGTGATATTATAGTATATTTTGGTGAATTGAGATGCTAAAATGTGGCACACATAACTTTATTTATATTCAAATTTTCATGTGGATAACTTGTGTAATTAATTATATCAAGTGATGAGTAGATCTTCATTAAGATTTCCCCTCTATTGTACTATTATGGGGAGGTTTATATAAAGAAGGTGATTATCATTATAAGAAATGTTTTGGAGTATTATAATATTTTTGGGATCTCTTAGAGATATATTATGGAGTGGCTTCTCCCATAAGGAGTATTGTATAATGTTACCCTACCTCATGGGTTTACTCTATTTTACATAAATTGGATATTAGGCCATGAATATCTCTTGTGTTGTTTGAGATCTATCTTATTAACTATATTAATTTTATTTTTATTATTAGATATTATCAATTGGTATCAAATCTATGAATTGGGAAAACATGGACAAAATCCTATTTTTGAAAGATTCTCCTATATTTACCATATGGCTGCAATTTTTTTGTAGTTTTTTAAACTAAAGTTTGAGGATTAGAGAAGGAAGCTACAATCCAAAAACTAGTTGCTTTATCATTACTATCTAGTGAGTTATTGAAATTTAATGATTTATTATAAAATCACTTTCTAATTATTTTGGAAATATCTCCATTTACTTTGAAATATCTATATGGTGTAACCCTTGTTGACACAAAAATAATTTTTAACACTATAATATTTTGGACTTAATGCAAAGGCAAGAAATTCTAGAAAGATTCTCATTTTGTCTCATATTGTTTCAATAATTTTGTGCACCTGTTTGAAAAAAGTATCTTCAAGATTTTTCTCTTTTTTAATAATTATGGTTTTAATTTCTCAATGGGTAATTCAATTGCATCATATACTCATCCTAAATAAGGCTTATCCATATCAATAAAATGAATCATACTAACAATAATTTGAATAAAACTATGGAGATAATTGACATGATTCGACCAAATATCATATAGAATCAACTTAATATGTGTTTCCCTTCTAATACTAGATTGCCTCCACAAAGACATTTTTTTCTTAATAACTATGGTATAAAATGCCTAAAAAAACTTCACAATTACTCTCAATATAATTTTTTTAGAGGAAAAATCACTCTCAACAACCTATTTGAATATTAAAATTCAAATTACTAAAATGAAACATAAATATTAAAATCTTATATTGTTTCACTTAATTTCAATAGCTTCAAACTTGAGGATGATTTGAATCCACCCTACAACATGTGGTAGTTGGTGATGAAAATTTAATGTGAGTTTTTTCTCAACTCCATAATATCCCAAGGATCACTTAAAACCAAAACAACCTTCCACACAAGAAAGAAGCAATAAAAATTCTATGAAGCTTAATAATTCATTAAACTCAAAATAAAATTTGATACAATACAAATGAAGAAACTATGAAATTAATATTGGTATCAAAGCCAAGTTCCTTTGAAGAAGTCTAATAGCTTAAGTTAGTTCTACAATGGCACAATCAGTTGGTCAGGAAGGATTCTCCAAAAATAAAGCACCAATCTTTGATGGATCTAATTTTTCATTTTTGAAAGTTAGGATGGAGTCCTATTTGATGGCTTTCAGAATGGATATTTGGATGTCAGTAGTAGAGGGATGTGAAATTATTGAAAACCCTAATAGGGATCAAGTTAGAAGGAGGGCTTGTGAACTCAATGCTAAGGCAAGGAATGTTATTTTAGGTGGATTGACTGACTCTGAATTTATGAAAGTAATGTAGTATGTTGATGTTTTTAAAACCCAAGCGGATTTCCTCAAAGCTTCTATGAACTTGCCAGATCCAATAATAAAAGCCCAGGAAACAAATGGCCAACTTAACAAGAAGAAGCAATAATTCTTACTCTCCTACACTTCAAGATATACAAGACCCGGGATGGTGATCCCACAATGTGCTTCTTAAAAATAACTAGACAATTTCAAATACACATCGCATAACAAAAAATAAGTTCCCCATCAACACTGAATAGATGAAAACCTTTAAGAAATTGTAAATTCCTTCAAAGATCCAACTCCTATCAGTAGAGAACTTCAAATACAACAAAGGCAGGTTGATATGAAGATTATTTTGAATAAATGTTCAAAAATCAAAGCCAAATATGTGAGAAACATAACCATTACTTCAATATCAGTTCCATATCCTAAAGCACGGATTCAAATGAGAAAGAACTGAATTACAAGGAAAATTTCATCTTAAATAGTTAAGATCTATATGAATTACATTACAATTCACATACCTATACTAGAAAACTATTACTACTTATGAATCCAACTACAAACCTGCATGAAATTACACAATAACTAAAGCATTTAACTGATCCTTTGAACTAGAGCCACAATTATAGTATAATTCACAGTGAAGAATAATTAAAATCAATGAAAACAGTCTTTGACCAATATTTCATTAAAAATTCATAACAGGTATCACAATTGAAGAGAAAATAGACTTAAAATATTGTCATATTTGACACAAACATGCTTAAGAACCTCATAATTGACAAAATTCTCCTATCTAACTCTAAACTCTAAAACATGGACTCAATGTATATACTCTCTATATTACAATTTTGCACTCTCAAATCTCAGATTCAACAAAAGACCCTATACATCGGCCTAGAATTCCCTTTTATAGAATAAGGGGGCAAAAAAAGCTTCAGGCTGGAATGTACACATGTCCACACTTTTTTGGACGGATAGTTTACACATTCCCTTCTACAGTTATATATGATCTTTACAATTGGAGGGAATGCATATAAGAAAAAATATATTTCTAATTGTCTTGGAGAAGAAAACCTGCCTTCCAAAAGGAAATTTGTTAAAGGAAAAAGCATCTTTAACCATTGCAATACTTTATCCACATTGGTAGTCTGCACTTCGAGCTGGGAGAAGTATGTAGGTATTCAATTGTAACTTATAATGCTAGACATGTACTATACTCAACCAAGTCATACTCTCCACCCTGGTGCTCATATCCAAAAATTCTTAGTGAAGACACTCCTCCACAATTCAAATTTTGCCTCATATGGCCACTTGAAAGTGATAACTTCCTCTATATTTTCTCTATATGGTGCATATTTCACCATTACTAAAGTAGACTCTATCAAAATATTCTAAGAAACTAATAACAAAGGATAGTTTCTCAAGTGTATCATTCAACATACCAATATTAGAATTCTTGCATATTTCATTTGTCTAGGTTAACATGATGCCATTCATCTGGTCCTTCCATGCCTGCAAAGGCTTCACCTCATCATAATTATGTTGGATCTGGTAATGGTGTTAAGTCTACTTTATCATACTTGCCTTCAATTCTTTGATCTTCATTTCCATAGGAACCACATATCCTTGGAACTTCTGCTCCATAATCTCATTAACAAAATGATAAGTTGGCATAACACTGATATACTTATCTTTCTGATGCTTTGATCCTACCACCATGAACTTTAATTTCCCAACTCTGGGACTCCACTTATCTAACAATGGGGTAGCTAATTATTTATCTCTTGGGAACAACCTAATTGCTTGCAACATAGAAGCATAATTCACATGGACACTAATTAACTTTCCTTGGAATTTTCTATTCAAGTGTCTTAATACAACATCTACAATGACTGAATTTCTTTTCAACATAGAATCTTAGGATTGTTGCAAAAATTTTGTATACTCCTCAACTTGGTGGATTAATTTCTCCTTTGAAATTCCTCCCCTAGACTACTATCCCTTTCAACCGAAAGGGGCACCTGACCCATATTATATGGAATGATTTCTAAGGATTTTTCCTATGAGGGAGGTTGAGGCTGCACCATTTATGGATCAGAAATGGTATGGCTAGAGCTAGCTTGTCCTTGAGACTTCCATGTCTCCATTTGCTGCTTCAATAATGCTAACTTAGTTTCTAATTTTTTAACCCTTTGTTGACTCTTACTGTATTCCTCAATAAGCTCATTATATTGGCCACTCAATGTGTTTCTTTCCTTGGTCAATTCCTCAACAGTTGCCTTTGTGAACTTGGCAACATTCAATGCCATATCTTCCGCCTCTAATGCTAGAGTATCAACAACTCTTCTCACAACCAAGTGACCACTGAAATCAGGTGGCTCTGCAACTATTGGCTTTTTGGACCTACTAGACAATTACCAAATCGCTAAGGCATCCCACTCCTCACCAAAGGTTGAACCCTTTAGTGCTAATGTAGCTTCTTCTTCAGTTTGGAGAAGTGGCCTATTGGACCTTCTTATTGTATCAAATACCACATCATCAGCAATATCTCATTCTAGGAGCAATAACACTCCACTCTTTTGCATAAATGCACTACCTTGCTCTGGTGTCATTTCCTTGAAGGTTTCCCTCATTTGCATCATGAAATTGGATTGAATAACCTTCTTTGGAAGCTCCAAATGCAGACTTCTTTCTTGAGCTACCTTCTCAGCATACACTAGAACATGTGCCCTCTATACAAAATCTTTAAATGCATTTTTTTAACAAAAGAGTGATACCTCAAGAATTCTCTATAGGCCTCTATTCACATATCATCGGTATTAGTTATTCCCCTTATTTCATCTTTCCCAAGCCTTAAAGAAACTACTCCAGAACTTGATGGAACATATTTTGGAAAATATGGCATTCCTTATTGCATGTCATCAGGGGTTACCATGATCTCTTCATTATCTTCGTCAAGATAAATAACCACTTTTGTCTCTTCAATCCTCTATCTTTTGGGTGATGGTGGTTGTGTTAGAGTCCACATCAACAACATTTGGTAACAATTTCCTTGAAGATGATGGCATAGATTTCTCATCAGACCTCACTCTAGACTTGTCTAAAGTAATAGGAGTGGGCCTAATTTCTTTCTTTTTTGGTGTTCCCCTCTTCCTGGGATATACCCTAACCTTTTTTGGAGGCTCATAGGTGGGTCTTTCCTCCAATCTCACTTTAGGATATTCTTCAACAACTTGTGATTTTCCTTTGTCCTCCACTGTCTGTTCCGCTTTCAAGACTCCTACCATGCTCTCAAAATTGTCAATAGTATATGTGGCCCTATTCAATTCACCACTGATATTTAGCATTGGATTATATCCAGGGTTCTATTTTGTCTTCTTCTTCATAATCTTAGTAAAAGCTATATATTTTTCTTTTATTTCCTCCTACTCCTGCAAGTCAAGGATTTTTTGATGATATCCTCAAGGAAATAGAATTTGTGAAGAAAAACACTAGTCCTGTGCTTTTCCTTCATTTGGGAAATGAAACCCTCGGGATCATGGTTCCTAGGGTGTACAATTTTCAATGCGTAAGGCTTCAATAGTGTCCACAAATATTTTCATCCTCCTTTTTTCATGACAATATCAAAAAATGTTGTATACTCAAGAAAGAAGGATCCTTTCTTGTTCTATCTTGGCAAGTGTACATCTTGAGCACATCCCAACTATCTCATGATTTATATGAACCCAATCCTTAGAGGCACATCCCTAGGAAAATAATATGGGTTGGCATTAGTGTCATATACCCTAAAAAATTTTGTATTATAATAAGGGATGATATCTCCCCAATTATGTGTCAAATTCAACTCAGGTATCCTTTCCATTGGTCTTAAGAAATCATGGATCTCCTTTGGAATTCTAGGTGGATCATAGACCAAGGATCTTCTCAATCTGGATCCAAAAAAATTATGAAACACCACATAATCAAATTCTAGATCATGCCTATCTAGAATTTTTGGCCAATATTGGACAAGCATGTCAATATCATCCTCTTTCTTTTTTAATTCTATATTCTGCCCAAAAATTCTCTCCCTTATACAAAAACATATGCATCAATAAGGAATACCATCTAAAGCCAACCAATGTTTTTCCTTCTTTTAGAGCTATCAAACCCTCATGCATTTTATTCACCAGATAGGCAGAAAAATCATTTACCACATTGAAATTTGGATGTTGGAGATGCATATCCATATACATGAGGTTAGTAGGTAAGGTAGTCTTTATACTAATACCAAGAACTTGACATAAGGAACAAACTGTCTTCTTGAAATAATTGCAGAAGTAGTTTAGGGGAAAGGGTTTTGGCTCATTCTTGCCAATCACTATCTTCTTCTTTTTTCCCCACTCCTGTGGTTGCCATATGAGGAGTTAACATAGAAGTCCTAAATAAACCTTTAGTATTTTTTTATTCTTCTCTGAAGGCTTGAATGTCAATAGGAACCATATCCTTATTCCATTCCTATAGATCAAAAATTTATGCAATCTCCTCTCTTGTTATTTTAATCATTTCCACACCATCATACGTTCTGACAACTTTGGTCATAGAGTCATACCTTGCTACAACATCCTTTAATAATTCAACATCTAGGTATACATTCGGTACTACGAGCTTTCCAAGGTCTAACCTCCAGGGGTTACATAGAGGGTCACCCAAGTTCTTATTTCCAAACCAATAAGAGAATAGTTGTCAACCTGTGTATGGTACTTTAGCATCTTGAATTGCACATTTTTTATCAGTCAACCCTTCCAAAACTTGGGGTCTCTAATACAAATCTTTTCCCTCAATCTTCTTATTAGTAGAGGGTTTCAATATATCTATGACATCCTGAGAGAAGGACCTAGTGGAAGTCTTAGAGCCAGACTTTGGGCTTTGGGCACCATTGCACAAGACAAATTAAAATTTGAGTTAGGGTTTTGAAATACGAGAAGATTTATGAGGTTTAGCTTCTAGCTTTAGAGCCTTTAAAATGAAGTACTTTCATAATTATAAAGTCTTGGCAATTATTTATGCAAGCTTTAAAACAATTTTAAAGCAAACAAACCAGTGTGAGCTTTTAAAACAAAGCAGAACACAATTTACACTTGTCCTAAAGAGATTAACAATATTTTTGAAAGATAGAGAATGTGGTGTATGTTACTTATGATTTTTCTTGCAAATAATTTTAATGGAAGTGATGCTAGACTTTCAAGAATTAGCTCGCGTCGCTTGGTACCTAGAAATTCTTCTTTAGTGCAGATTTGTGCATGAAAATAGCAACTCAGGAAATTTTAGCATTAAATTTAGTGGTGCAATCAAAAATCCACCATTACTATTCATTCACATGAGAAAAAACAGCTATCGCACAACACTAACCCATTTTCAATGCCAGCTATTGATCTTAATCCATGTAGGCAAGAAAGAGTGACTTGGATCGAGTCGATATGGTTTGAAAATTCCATGCTCATCCACTAAATCCTATGTGAATGAAAACTCACTGACGAGACACCACCTCAATATGAGTGGGTCCCACTTCCATCACTTCATACTTTGAATTTTGATCCACATGTCACCTATTCGCACACCTCGCAGCATTATATAAACTATTGTTTTAATTGTGTGAGATTGGAAAGGAACAACCATGATACATCATTACATGGCAACCGTTCATCCTATAGTCTTCATTAATCGGAAAATGAAAAAGAACTAGGCCCCATGACCATAGGTGATATGTGGCAGCATCTCATATACCTCACAACACATTTGTGATGTCATCAAAAATCCTTGTGAGGCCAATGGCGAATGGTCAGGATTCAGCCCATCCATCAGTCGGTCAGGAAATTTGTACATGCAACATTAGTTATTTATAAAGAAGGGGACCGACTAAGTATGCAGGGCACAACCCTTAAGGTAGGAAACTTAGATGCAAGTCTATAGTTATGAAAAATTTATTTGACCCGACATTAAGCAAAGATTAAAACTTAGTCCCAATGTGGAAAAGACCAACGGGCTAGGTAAAGGGAGCCGCTACACCAATGACTTAAAATGCTCAAACCATGACTTACGCAATAGGTAACCTAGAACAAAAGGTCTACACAAGATTAGAATGTCCAGACCGAAACAAAAAAATAGACCAAAAGTAATTTTTTTAAGGCTAAAACCCTAAACCCCAAGGAAAACCTGTAATGATAAACACCAAGGAAACCAAGAATGAAGCAAAATTATGGAAAATTTTGAGAGCTCCACCATAGTAAAAAATAGAAAAGGAAATATGGGATACCATCTATGAAGGTGACGAGAAATTCAAAGAGGAAAAAATGCAAACCCATAGATCTCAATTTGAAAGCTTGAAGATGAAAGAAGATGAGAATATTGCCACATTCTTGCTCTGGGTTGATAAAGTTGTCAACTCTATCTGAGGTATTGGTAATAATTTGAAAGAAAATAATGTTTTGAAAAAGGTACTTAGATCTCTCCTTAGAAGGTTTAGTTCTAAAGTCTTTGTTATTGAAGAAGCTAAGGATTTGAATTCTTTAAAGTTAACTAAACTGTATGGAATTCTAATTGTATTCGAGATCAAATTTGAAAGTGAAGACTCTATAAGGAAAGAGGCTTCTTTTAGAGTATCTAAGAAGTAGGTTGATCAATATTTTGATATTGGATCAAATCTAGAGGAATAAAATTTTGCTAGGAAGATACAAAGAGGTTCTGGTAAGTACAAAGGCAAGTTACATTTTGAGATTTTAAATTGCGGTAAAGTAGGACATTTTATGGTTAAGTATCCCCAAAATAATTCTAAAATTTTTGAAAAAAATAATGGAAATAAATTCTTTTAGAGAAGGGATAAATGTTGAGGAAACATAAGAGTTCCTATACCAATGAGGAAGAAGACTACTCTACTGAAGAAGAAGATGAAGATATATCTAGAGATGAAAAAGAAAAAGTTGTGTTCATGGATTTTGAGACTACTTAAGGAAAAGAAGAAATGGATTCCAAAAGAAATGAAGATGAAGTAGATATTATGGAAGAATTGATATATGTCTTAAAAGAAATCAAAAGGCTGAAGAATAGAATTATAGAAGAAGTGAAGGCTAAAGAAAAGGTTTCTCAAGATTTGAAGAGAGAAGAAAAGATGAGTGTTGATTTGAATACCTACACAGAAGAAGCAAAGAGGATTGAAGAATTTATGATAAAAAACATTCTATCGAGATAATGATGCAGGAGCATCCTTGGTTCTCTGCAATCTTGCATTAGCCAAAAAAATATTTTCATTTAGTTTTTCTTGTTCCAGTTCGAGTTGGTAGATCCGACTAGTATTTCTACATGTTTTCTCACCAAATCTTGCGTACCTAGGATTTCATTGTGGAAATGTTTAATTTTCATATTCCAAGTTTTCAGCTCATTTGAATCTTTTCCCAGCAACTTATTGCTTCCGGAGTATGTGACAGTTTTTGGGATTGGCCCCAGAATAACTTCAAAAACCTAATGGCTAGTTGGATCAATCATGGATCTTTCCTGTGACTTGCAAATCCTTGCAGTGTGTTTATATTTGTTCTATGGAGTTTCCCCAACCTTACACTTAGGTCCAAACTTCATCATGTGCATCTACCTTGGATGATTTTAGATTTGAGGCCAACTTATTCTTGCACACATTACACTTTTCCTCATCAGAGATTGTAGCAATCTTTGGCCGACGCAGATGTTTCTCGACCCATGGATGTGATATAAATCTTGTATTGGATCAATAGAATAGCAATCAATTGAGATCAAGTATAATAATATGTATATCAAGCTTGATCTGTAGGATTTTTTATCGCATGTATGAGCACTATATTTTGAGAATGTTGTAATTAGGACTGTGAGTCGAATCTGTAAGCCCAAATGTGGCCGACTATTTATAATCAATATTTTTGATAATAAGAATGTTTGCATCTACATTTTCCTCCATATTTCATGTTTCTTGTATTGTTCGACTCTTTTTGCATGGTTTGGACTATTCTCTTTGAGGACCCTCCTACCGTGACTGCACCAAAATGGTATCACAGCGAGATTCATTCCTTACGAGATCATCAAAAGTTGTGTAGTCCTATTGAAGATTTTTTGTAGGGTGGTGGATTAAGGATCCAACCTGAAATTTCAAAGGACTTGTGTAGTGATGGTAGGAAGAAGAAATGGTAGAGGAAATGGAGTGCATGGAAATGTAGACCCAACTGTAATAGAGATGTTGAGAGTAATTGTTGCTAGATTTGAAGCAGTTGAAATAGCCCAAAGAAGAGGTCAACTAGTTGATTATATAAGTGATGAAGAAATTGAATAACAAGAAGAAATTTCAGGAGAAGAGCAACTTGGCCTTGATCAGGAAGAAGAGAGGTTCATAAGATCCCTAACTAGAGTGAACACTAAGCCACATTTCAATCCACCGGATTATAATGGTAAGTTGGATTTAGATGAATTGTTGTATTGGATAATACTTTGATCTCGAAGGTACCCTAGATGATAATAAGGTGAAATTTTCCAATACAAAGTTGAGAGGACATGAATCCCTTTGGTGCGAACATTTACAGATAGATAGACAAAGAAAATTAAAAGAGAAGATAAGATCATGGGATCGGATGGTGAATAAATTGAAGACAAATTTTATGCCTACGGACTATCAGATTAGTTTGTTCAAGAAATTATAGAATTTGAAACAAAAAGAATCAAGTGTGAAAGAGTATACTGAGGAATTCTATAAGTTGAATATGAGATCTAGACATTGAGAATATAAGATTGAACAAGTAGCTAGATATGTGAATAGTTTGAGGCATCTATTTAAGATGAGATCAATTTGATTAATTTTTTGAGTGTGGAAGAGGAATATTAGTGTTCCCTAAAATCATAAGAGAAGCTGAATAAAATACATGAACAAATATAGAGAAGAAGAGGTGGATTATTTCAGAGAGGGAGAATATTTACAGGAGGAGGAAGAGGAACTTTTGCAGATCAGAATAAACATAAGGAGGTCAATAAGAATGAAAATTCATACCAAAGAGATGATGGAAAATATTATAGAAGAGGAGGATATGGTAGATATAGAAATGAAGGTTGTAGAAAAGATGAGAGAGGACAAGAGAAAAGAGTATTCAAGGGATCCTGCTTTAAATGTGGTGGAGAAGGACATAGATCCTTTGAATGCAAAAGGAGAGACAAGTAGAAAGACTGAGAAAAATAGGAGAACAACCTTTAACCTTTATTCAGGATCATGTTGGATTGCCTAATCAACCAGAAGAAGGTGAGGTATCTTTGAATAGGAGAGTATTGTGTCAAAGCGAATTAGAAAAAGAACCATTGCAGAGAAAGAACTTGTTCAGGACTAGATGCAAGGTAGCTGGTAAATGTTGCAAAGTGATCATTGATAGTGGAAGTTCAAAGAACCTGGCTTCTGAAGAAATGGTGACCAAGTTGAAGTTGGGAAGGTTGAAAAACCCTATGCCCTATCATATATCATGGATTCAAGATGAGCATAAGATACTAGTAAGTGAACAATGTTTGTAAAATTGAAGATAGGAATCTACCATGATGAATTTTTGTGTGATATTATGCCTATGGATGTATGCCACATTTTTTTGAGAAGACCTTGACAGTATGATAGATAAGCTATTCATGATGGAAAGAAGAACATATACACCATTCTTTCTAATGGGATGAAGTAGACTGTGTTACCCTTGGAAGATGTTCCTAAGGTTGAGATTTTTACACCTGCTAGAATTTGTTTGGTTGATGGAAGGAGATTTTAGATGGACTGAGACATGAGAAAATGTGCTATGCATTAGTACCTAAGAAGATTGAAGACTTGAAGCATGTAGAAGGACAACCTGAGAAGATATAAGAGTTGTTGATAGAATATGAAGCTATCATTTCATATAATGTACCTAATGGATTACCACCTGTAAGGAGCATTATTCATTGCATGGATCTGATTCCTAGAGCTATTTTTCCTAATAAAGTAGCACACCAGATGACATTGGTAGAGAATGAATAATTAAACAGACAACTACAAGAGTTATTGAGAAAAGGTTTGATCAAAGAAAGCTTAAGTCCTTGTGTAGTATCTGATGTGCTTGCACGTAAGAAATATGGAGAATGGAGAATGTGTACTGACTCTAGAGCCATAAACAAGATCATGGTGAAGTATAGATTTCTATTGCCCTGGATGGATGAAATTATGGATTGTTTGAGTGGAGCTAAGTACTTTACAAAGATAGACTTGAAGAGTGTATATCATTAGATCATAATCAGAGAAGGAGATGAGTGGAAAATAGCATTCAAGACAAATGAAGGATTGTATGAATGGTTGGAAATGCCTTTTGGATTGAGAAATGCACCGAGTACTTTCAAGAGGTTCATGAATGATGTATTGAAGAAATTCTTGAGTAAATTTGTGATTGTATATTTGGATGACATTTTAATTTTCAATAAGACTGGAGAGGAACATTTTTTGCACATATGACAAGTTTTGCATAGGTTGAAAGAACAGATATTGATAAACATAAAGAAGTGTAATTTCATGAAAGAGTATATTTGGGATTTGTAATATTGGTAGATGGATTGAAGATGGATCTTGAGAAAGTGAGATCTATTGTCGAATGGCCTACACCTAAAAGCATTGGAGAGGTAAGATCATTTCATGGATTGGCTAGTTTCTATTGAAAGTTCATTAGGATTTTTAGTTCTATTTGTAGCCCTATGACAGATACAATGAGAGGAGATAGGAAGGATTTTAGATGGACATCTACAGCAAACAAAATTTTTGAATTTTTGAAACAAAAGGTGACAAAGCATCTTGTGTTGGCTTTACTATATTTTGATAATGCATTTCAAGTAGACTATGATGTAAGTGGAAATGCAATTGGAGCAGTGTTAAGTCAAGAAGGAAGACCAGTAGCCTATTTTAGTGAGAAGTTGAATGATGCAAGGAGAATATATTCAGTGTATGATCAGGAGTTATATGTCATATTTCAAGCCTTGAAGAACTAAAGAAATTACTTGTTATCTAAGGATTTTTTGTTGTATATATATCATCAAGATTTAAAGTATTTGAATAGTCAAGGTAAGTTAAATCAGAAACACAGGATGTGGGTAGAGTTCTTGCAGAGTTACACTTTTTTTTTCAATCATAAGAGTGGAAAATCAAATATATTTTTTGATGCTTTGAGTAGGAGGAGAAATTTTTTGGCACAGATGAGAGTGGAAGTGTTAGGCTTTGATGAATTAAGGAACTTGTATAAGGAAGACCCATATTTTGCAGACCCTTCAAGAGCTTGTAAAGAACCAGTTTTGGAGGATAGAAGTCAATGGTTGGATTATCTCATCAAATAGGACATGTTGTTCAGAGAAAATCATCTATGTATACCCCGAATTTCAATGAGGGATAAATTGGTAAAAGAGAAACATAGTGAAGGATTGGTAGGAAATTTTGGAATTGAAAGGATAGTAGAAATGGTGAGTGAGAATTAGTTTTGGCCATAGATTCATAAGGATGTCAGAGAATTTGTGTAAAGTTTCAAAGTTTGTCAAGTTGCAAAAGGGAGTATTCAAAATGTTTGACTGTATAAACCTTTGATAGTACTAGAAAGGCCTTGGGAGGATATCAGTATGGAGTTTATACTTGGTTTTCCTAAGACACAAAGAGGTAATGATTCAATATTTGTGGTGGTGGAAATATTTTCTAAGATGGCACATTTCATACCTTGTAAAAAGACAACGGATGTAGTGCATGTAGCATTTTTTTTTTAGAGTAGTCAGATTGCATGGATTACCTAGGAGTATTATTTCAGATAGAGATACAAATTTTGTTGGCTATTTTTGGAGGACACTTTGGAAGAAGTTGAAGACAGATTTGAAATTCAATTCTAATTTTCACCCACAAATAAATGGACAGATAGAGGTAGTGAATAGAAGTTTGGGAAATTTGTTGAGATGTTTGGTTGGAGAGAAGACTATAAGTTGGGATTTTGTCCTAGCACAAGCAATTTTTTTCTACAATAATTCAGTGAACCGGAGTACTGGACAGACACCTATTGAGATTGTTACAGGAGTTCATCCTAGAGGTATATTAGAGTTGAGATAAATTGGTAAGGAAGATAAAATGAGTGAAGAAGCAGAAGAAATTGTAGAACATATGAAGACAGTGTATACTCAAGTAAAACAACATTTGGAAAATATGAACCAGAACTATAAGGAGAAAGCAGATGAAAAATGGAGACATAAGGAGTTTGAAGTTGGAGATGAAGTGATGGTATATTTGAGGAAGGAAAGGTTTCCAATTGGAGCTTATAGTAAATTGAAGATGAGGAAGTTTGGACCCTGTAGGATTTTGAAAAATTTTGATTCAGGGAATGCTTATGAAGTGGAGTTACCAGATGACATCGATATATCACCTATATTCAACATTGCAGATCTACATCACTACCATGAAGCCAAATTTAGTGAATACAACAAGGTGAAGTTGGAAAAACAGCTTCCTAAACAAAAATCAGATGAGATAGAAGATATTTTGGATGTCGAAGATGGAAGGAGGACTCATGGAAGACAGTACAAGGAATATTTTGTGAAATGGAAGGGTATACTAGTGGAGGATTCTTCTTAGATTTCTTAGGCTAAGGTAGACCGTATTGGTTTTCTTTTAGACCTTGCAAAGTGAGAGGCTCAATTTTCATTAACCTCAGATGTCTGATGCAGGAACATCCTTAGTTTTTGGCAATCTTGCATCAACCAAAAAAATATTTTCATTCACTTTTGTTCTTGTTTTGTTCTTGTTTTGTTCTTTTTACTTTTGGTAGATCTCGTGTTTCTGCATGTTTGCTCACTAGATCTTGTGTACCTAGGATTTCTTTGTGGAAATTTTCAATTTGTGTATTCCAAGTTTTTAGCTCATTTAAATATTTTTTTGGAAATTTATCACTTCTGGAGTACGTGACAGTTTTTGGGATTGGCCCCTAAATAACTTTTAAAACCTAATGACTAGTTGGATTGATCACGGATCTTTCCCATGACTTGCAGATCCTCATGGTGTCTTTATATTTGTTCTATAGAGTTTCCCCTACCTTCAACTTAGGTCCACACTTCATCATGTGCATCTACCATGGACAATTTTAGATTTGAGGCCGACTTGTTCCTGCACACGTTACAGTTTTCTTCATCGAAGAATGTAGCGATCTTTGGCTGACACAGATGTGATATAAATCTTGTACTAGATAAATAGAATAGAAATCAATTGAGATCAAGTAGAATAAGATGTATATCAAGCTCGATCTATATAATTTTTTCTCACATGTATGAGCACTATATTTTGAGCATGTTGTAATCAAGATTTCTGATAATAATAATGTTTTCATTTGCATTTGCCTCCATATTTTGTGTTTCTTTTATTGTGTGACTCTTGTTGCATGGTTTGGAATATTCTCTTTAAGGACCCTCCTACCGTATCTGCATTGGATAATGACATTGATAAATTGGAAGAATAAATTATGAAAATAAGAAAATATATTGAGAAAGTGAATTAGAAATTGCAAATGAAGTTTGGAAAGAGTACTGAAACCCTAGATCTAGATATTGGGAATTCAAAGAGATCTGCATGTCAAAACTAGAATTGGTTTTGATGATCATAAGAACAAGGTGGTAGAACAGTCTATGAAGTCTGCTAAGGAAACTTTGGAATTGAATGGCTCTGAAAGTTCAAGGTCTAAAAGAATCACGGCAAGTGATGAAAGAATGACACAAAATGATGGATTTATTCAAGTGTAGAACAAGTGAAGAAGATTTGGAAGACAAGGATAAAACACTAGGTTAAATTATCCTTTCTCTGGTTATTGTTTTAATTACAATAGTTTTGAATATAAGCCTATGGACTATAGAAAATATCTGATATAAATAAATTGTTGGAATTATGTCTTATATTATCTTTGATGTCACCATGTTCGTCTGGTACCCTGTACTGGTGTGCAGATCTAATTTATCCCATTTGGTATTTGATTTGGTAATTTTGGTACTTCTGATCCGCATATTCTCTCTGGTAATCAGTATGATCTAAATATTTTGACAAAAGGATTATAATGGTTGGAAGCATGTATGTATGCATTCTCAGAAGTTTGGGTGATGCATTGGCATCAGTTTTTGTAATTGCATTTTGGTATTAGGTTAATCTTGGCCAACCTAATATTCAGTCTAATGGTTTTCGAATTTTATGTGAGACCTAGTCTTGGTCCCAGCCGACATTATGTTGCATGACATAGTTGAATTACTCTTGAAGCTGACCTAACTAATGCATACAGGTATATATGCAATTTTTCTAGAAGAATAATGATGTGAGATGACCGGTGTGGTTGTGGAGTGTGATGTGCAATGAGAATTCCAAGAAGAGAAGAAGTATAAGTGTGCAAACTGGAGATCATCTTGAAAGTGAATACTCTGAGCATATAAGGAACTGAATTTGCACTTGTGGTGCGACTTTATCAGTTCAACCTTGGTAGTTAGCCAAAAAAAATTTACACAAATTTTTTAGGCATTGAGCCTCCTTTTTGGACAGCACGTCCTTGTAAGTAGTGAGCTTTTTGTATCTAGTAGTGATCCTATTTTTGATATAACTATATATTGTGAGCTAATCCTCGTCATGGTTTTTCCCTCATAGGTTTTCCGTGTAAAATCCATTATTTATGTGTTGTGGACTTTCATGCATTGTTAATTCTCTTATTTGTTTTGTGATGTAAAGAAGTAATGGTAATTGTTCAATAAGTTTTAGTGGATACTAATTCACCCCCCCTTTCAGTATCGGGTTTATTCAACAATTGGTATCAAAGATTTGGTTCCTCATGTGAAGTATAATAGCTTGACGGAGATTCTGCGAATTGAACAATTGATAAAGAAGAGCTCTGAACTGCCCTTGAAGATTTTGACAAGGCCAAAATTGAAAATAGAGATCTAAAGGAGAATCTTGATGAGGCAAATGAGTGTGTCCAAAAACTAAAAGAGTAGTTAAAGAAATTCAAAGAAAGATACAGAGAAGTGATTGAGGATCTAAAACAAGAAAATGATGATAATATCGGACTGAAGTTGAAGATAGATGAAAATATGCAAGTTGAATAATGTTTTAAAATAGTGATATAAAGCAAGGCTTATGTTTTCTCTATGCTTGAATAGGAAGTGATGAATCTGAAAGAAAAACTTGATAAAGAAAAATTCTATGAAGATGACTTTAGACAAGCTCCACCAAGCTTGATGAGTTAATAGCTGGATAGAAACCTTTTAAAGACAAAAGTGGCTTATGTAATGTAGCTGATAGAAAAATGTAGAACTCAATGGATAATCAAAAGACTCATGATAAGGGAAAGTAGAAAAGAAACTCTAGAAGGAAACCACCTATCAAACAACCGAATGCACAAAGGTACTCATCATTCAATGGTGTTTTTTTTGCATGTAACAAATTTGGAAATAAGGCAACTGAGTGTAGGAGTAGGTTGAATCAATTTTATGGTCCCTTCTCCATACAATGTTATATATGTAGATCACAAGTAAGGATGGTTAGTAGAGTGATGATGAACAGATTCAATAGAGGAAAGATAAATCAATCTTTTGATGGCTATTGTTATACCTATAACATGTTTGGACATAAATCTAATCAATGTAGAATAGGGATGAATGGAAATCAAATAGGGCAAAGAAACATTGTGTGTTACCATTGCAAGAAACCAAGACATATTTCAAAAGTTTGCAGAAGTAAAAAGGGGAAATAGTCTGCTCCGGTGAAAGATGATTAACCTGTGAAAAAGGTTGACAAGGAAGAAGTTAAATAGGAAATGAGTAAGATATGGAAAAAGAAAGAAGAATTGGAGACTACAAATGCTTATGTACCCTTATTCGGTGCAGATGATTCCTTTGGGAACTAGACCTAGCATGATCTTAGGGGGAGCTTTATCAGAAAATAAATTAAACCCCTAAAAGTACATGTTAGGTTCTCGCACGTGAATATGTTGTGAAGAATGGCAAGATAGAGGTGTTGAAAAATAAAATGGAAGAAAAGAAGTGAGCGTGTTCCTTTGTGGAGTGAATTAGGGTTTCTCAATCGAATGGAAGAAAAATTTTGTCAGTTTTTTGAAATTAATGTGAGTTAGGTCATAATGATGGAATATAAAGGAGGTTTCTTGAATCATTTTGATCATCAAATACATTCGAATATTTTTAGAGCGACTTGCAACTCTCTTGAATCATTTCTAAAGTGATTTGAAGCCCTTCAAAAAGAACATTGTGGATATTTGAAAGTAGGTGTCAGAAGTTTCCCTATCTTGTGGCTACAGAGGAAGGTAATAGAAGAATTTTCTTGTTAAAATTTAAGAACTATAATAGAAATTTCTATTAGAGGATCGAGTAGGAATACCCCTCTGAAATTGAAAGGAGTCGAGCTAGATGAATTCGATAATTGAAAGATAAAGAAACTAGAATTAGGGTTGGAACTGAGTGAATTTCAGAATTTGCAAACCCTAGGTTTGGATATATGGGAAAAATTCCCTTGGTTTTCTAATAAAGAATTTATTTTGTTCATTTTGAGAAAATTCAAGGACAACAACATTATATTGGATAAATCCTATCCTATTTCGAAGGAAGAAATTGAACTGGTTACTGGACTATGCAGCGTTGGAGAACTTCCTGGATGGAAGACTATTAAATACAAGGAAGTAGAGGAAATGATGGGAGTTGAAAAAGATCCTCATGCACTGTTGACTAATAAAATTACCGATTCTTCGGTTAGGTATGTTGCATATGGCATTTCATATAAAATATTTTTCGGAAATCAAGAAATCTCTACTTTGGCCTTTGTAGTATATTTGGCACATAAAATGGTAAAAGAGAACACAATTTGATCTATGTAAGCTAATTCTTGAGAATCCCACTAGAACATACAATTTTCACTAAGAGAAGGGTATCCATTTTGTTTTTGGGTCTTTTCTTACATGTTTGGTTATTTATTTTCTGAAATCTCTACCAGAAAAGAAAGATGTTGAGTGGGAATCTGAGATTCCCATTGCAAAATAGATATGCATATATTTGGAAAGTTTAGAGGAAAAAGAAAGTGCATGCAAGAAATTTTTCTTATCATTGCATAATGTAATGAGCTCCACTGAAACTATGTTGAGTTGATTTGAGGAAGGTTCTTCTCCGGGATGAAATATTGGAAGTTGTTGTTAGCGATTCCCCTCCGGAATTGAAGAAAATAAAAGCTATAGTTGAAGATATCATTGTTATTCTAAAGAGTTGGAAGAAGAAGAAGAATCTCTACCTAGATCTAAATCCTTTGATCCAGATGACATCTTGTCTATGTTGATTAAAGGGAAAATGAAGAAAATTGGTGAATTTTGGAGTACAGCCTCTCTCATCAACAGGCTTAAAATTGATGATGCTCTAATTGAGTTTTTTTTCATAAAGGTATTGGTGTTTCTACCATTTCTAATTTGTTTCTTGAGAATCTAGTTGAAGTAATTGAAGAAATAATGTTGCTTGAAGGTCTGGAAGGACATAAGTTGGAAACTCTAGTTGAAAAGAGATGTTCTAAATCAAAGAATAGGTTATTTGAATTGATTGTGGAGATGAAGAAGTGCATGGAAGAAATGACTGATATTTACAAATTTTGTCTCTAGTGGCCTATTGCAGTTGATAATTTTTGAAGCAGAATTGAAGCAATAGAATCTGAGGTGAACAGTATTGGGAAGAACTTTGACATCTTTGAGGACAAAGATGGGAAGCAAAGGTTGAGAATTTGTGAGTTGCAAGCTGAAATGATCATTGTGTAGAGAAAAAGGGATTTTGTAGTGAAGACCTTATGGCTTCTAAAGGAGATTGTTGAGGTCCAACTAGACCATCTTGCCAAAATACTCTCTAATGTAGAAGACTGTGAGAAACAATGTTCATCCACAAATTCGTCATCCTCCTTCATATTGTTGGTTGTATTGGAAAGTGTGTCTACAAGAATAGATTCTATAGTATTGGAGCGGAATAAATTACATCTCGTGATCAAAGAAAGCTACAAAAAGGTATTTGAGGTGAAAACAGTCATTTTGGTTTGAGGAATTGGATGTTTGAAAGCTTTGAATTTTTGAAATTTTGAATGAATTTTTTATTGGATGTCACCATGTTTACATTTTTTTTGGCACCCTTTGTCATTGATGTCAAAGGGGGAGAGATATTGGACAGATGAAGTTAAGATGAAGAGATATGGATCTAAGGGGGAGAGATGAATTTTGAATTGGACCTTTTTGCACATGTTTCCATCAATGCCAAAGGGGGAGATTGTTGGAAGTATGTCATATATTTTCATGGATGCCACCATGTTGGTCCGGTACCCTATACTGGTGTGCAGATCTAATTTATCCCATCTGGTATTTGATCCAATAATTATGGTACTTTTGGTCTGCATATTCTCTTTAGTAATCAATATGATCTAATTTTTTTGAGAAAAGGATTATAATGGTTGGAAGCATGTATGTATACATTCTCTGATTTTTGGGTGATGTGTTGGCATCAGTTTTGTAATTGCATTTCGGTATTAGGTTAATCTTGGCCAACCTAATATTCAGTCTAATGGTTTACAAATTATATGTGAGACCTAGTCTTGGTCCCAGCTAACATGATGTTGCATGAAACGGTTGAATTACTCTTGAAGCTGACATAACTAATGCATACGGGTATATATGCAAGGTTTCTAGAAGAATGATGTGAGATGAGTGGTGTGGTTGTGGAGTGTGATGTGCAATGCAAATTCGAAGAAGAGAAGAAGTATAAGTGTGTGAATTGGAGATCAATATATGTGTGAATACTTTGAGCATATAAGGAACTAAATCTGCACTTGTGGTACGACTTTATCAATTCAACCTTAGCAGTTAGCCAATTTTTGTTTACACAATTTCTGTAGGCAGTGAGCCTCCTTTTTGGACAGCATGTCCTTGTAAGTAGTGAGATTTTTGTATCTGGAAGTGAGTCAGTTTTTTATCTAACTATATATTGTGATCTAATCCTCATGTAGTTTTTCCCTCATTGTGTTTTCGATGTAAAATATGGTGTTTTTGTGTTGTGGACTTTCATGCATTGTTATTTATCTTATCTATTATGTGATGTAAATAAGTAATTGTAAAAATTTCAATAAGTTTTAGTGGATACTGATTCAACCCCCCCCCCCCTCTCAATATCTGGTTTATTCAACATAAATAATTTTATCACCAATAATGCATTTGCACCTTTGTACAATTTTAATATCATTTACTTCAAATGCAATAACTTTGGACACATTGCAAGGAATTACAAAAGAAAAATTGTGAGCCCTCCTCTACCAAAATGTGGAATAAAAGGATCAAAAAGTAGAAGTTATGAGTCAGATAAAGTCTGGAAGAAGGTTCCTAAAGATAAGAAGTTATAAAATTCAATGATTGCTCAAACTTCTCTACATTCTCAGGAGGAGGAGAACTTGTGGATCATAGAAAGTGGTTTCTCAAGCCACATGACTAGAGATAAAAGTAAGTTCATGAATTTCAAGAAGTTTGAAGTTGGTTCTTTGACTCTTGGAAATAATTCTATTGCCAAAATTTTTGGTAAGGCTACTTTGAGTCTTGATGGTAATAGGACAAAGACACGTGATGTTTTGTATGTTGAAGGTTGAAAGAATAATCTTTTAAGTGTGAGTTAGATGTGTGATAAAGACTATAAGCTATCTTTTAGTGTTGAATATTGTAAAATTGGGGAATCAAGCACTGGTGAACTGATTGTGGAAGGAAGCTAGACAAAAAGTGATATATATCATCTCAGTGATGTGAATAGACAAAGTTGTCTAATTGTGCAAAGAGAAGAAAGTGGGCTTTGGCACATAAGGTTGGTACATATGAATTTTGATGATATTATAAATATTAGATCAAGAGGAATGATCTGAGATATACCAAAGATTAATAAGCCTCAATCTACCAATTGCAAACCATATCATGAAGGAAAGCAGACAAGAATAAAATATCCTACTAAGGAGTATTCCACATCAAAACCATTAGATTTGGTTCATACATATTTGTGTAGACCTATGAGGACAAAATTTCTACAAGGTGTCAAGTATTTCATGATACTCATTAAAAATTACACTAGGATGACCTAAATTACATTTCTTAAAGAAAATTTATAAGCCTTTGAGAATTTTAAGGCATTCGAGTCATTAGCAGATAATAAAATCGAATGGACGATCAAGGTTTTGAGATTAGACTAAGGTGGAGAATTCACTTCTAATAAGTCTAAATTTTTTTATGAAATCGAGGGATTCAGAGACAATTTTATTCTCTTAGAACTCCATAAATAATTGATTTATTGATAGGAAGAACTTGATTGTATAGGAGATGGAAAGAGAAATTTTATTTTAAGTAAATCTACCAGATATGTACAAGAGAGAAGCTACTCAAACTATTGTATACATTCTGATAGATTTCATATTAGATGCAAGATTTATAAGACACCATATGAGCTATGGAGATGAATACCAACATCAATCAGACACCTCAAAATATTTGAAATCAATTGCTAGAACAAAAGAGATGAGAATTTGGTAAGTTTGATTCCAGATCTGATGAAGGTATTTTTCTTGGTTATTATTTAAGATGTAAAGCATATAGATTTGATAACAAAATATTGAAGAGGATTGTAGAAAGTGAAAATGTGAGATTTGATGAAACAATTCAGTTTATTGGTATTCCATAAGTGGAAAATGATGAAGAACCCATTCATAGTAGTACTAAAGACATAGAAGAATTTTTCATAAAAATTCTAACAAAGTATGTTCAGAAGAATCACTCTAAAGACCAGATTATATGAGACAAAGATAGTGGGGTTCAGACCTAGAAGAGACTTGATAAAGCAAGTGAGAAAGTACAATTTACATTAATATCAAAGACCGAGAATAATTCATATAAAGAATCAAGCAAAGAGAAAGGTTGGATAGAAGCTATGGAGGAAGAACTAAATTAGATCATGAAGAATCAAACTTGGGAAATTTTCCTAAGACCTAAAGGAAAAAATGTGATTGGAACCAAATGGATTTTCATAAAAAATCTAAATGAAGAAGGTGAAGTGATCCAAGACAAGGCAAGACTTGTGTGTAAAGGGTATGCTCAGGTTCAAGGCATAGATTTTGAAGGGATATTTTCTCTAGTAGCAAGACTAGAAGCAATCAAGATTTTTTTAGCTCTTTCAGCATTCAATTACTTTAATGTATACCAGATGGATGTGAACTCAGCATTCTTCAATGGATAGCTAGAAGAAGAATTCTACATTGAACAACCAGAAGGATTTCAATGTTCTGATAATCCAAATTATGTTTACAGATTGAAGAAGGCTTTTTATGGACTCAAATAAACTCCTGGAGCTTGGTATTCAATATTGCATGCATACTTACAATAGCAAGGGTTTCGGAGAGGAAGTGCAAATAGTAATATATTCATAAAAATAGAAGGAGATCAAATATTGATTATTGTGGTCTATGTAGATGGCATCATTTTTGAAGGTAGTATTGAAGACATGTGCAAGGAGTTTTAGAAGGCAATGCAGAATGAATTTGAAATTTCTATTCTAGGTTAATTATTTTTCTTTCTTGGGTTGCAGATTGCACAATTAGACAAAGGCATTTTTATTTCTCAGTATAGGTACATAAAGGAGATACTAAGTAAGTTCAAGATGGAAGATTGTAAACTGGTGGCAACACCTATTGTTAGTGGATGTAAGTTGAGTAAAGGTGATGAATCTACTTTGGTAGACTAGACCTTATATAGATCCATGATTGGTAGATTATTGTATGTGACAACATCCAGATCAGATATAATTCAAGAAGTTGGAATGGTTGCCAGATTTTAGGAAGCACCTAGGGAAAGTCATTGTAAAGAAGTGAAGAGAATATTTGGGTATTTGAAGGCTACTGTGCATTTTGGGTTGTGGTATCCAAAGAGTGAAAATTTTACTTTGACTGCATACACATATATAGATTGGGCAAGATGTATTGATGACCAGAAGAGAACAAGAGGTGGAACATTCTTTCTTGGTGATAGTTTAGTGTCTTGATTGAGAAATAAATAGAAATTGGTTTATTTATCTATAGTAGAAATAGAATACATTGATGCAGCATCATGTTGTACTCAAGTATTGTGGATGAAGGAGAATTTGAAGGAGATGAAAATTGAGTTTAATGGACTTATCTCTATTTTTTGTGATAATAACAGTTCCATAAACATTTCAAAGAATACAGTAACTCATTCAAGGAAAAAACACATTGTAATCAGGTATCATTTTCTAAGTGAGAAGGTTGTAGAAGAGGAGGTAAAGTTGGAGTATGTTGAGACAAAGGAGCAAGTAGCAGATATATTAATTAAACCACTTCCTAAGGAGACATTTGAGTTTCTCTGGCAGAATATGGGAGTTGTTTCTCCCTCCTATTGAGTCAAAAGGAGGCACAGGTTGAGGGGGAGCTTGTTCTCCCTGCCACAAGAAGAATTGGTGGTCTTGTGGAATGATTTTTAGAAGCAGAGTAGTATGGACTTCGAGGAAGTTATAATGAAGTAGTTCTGATAAATTCTTTGAATTTATTCACAATTTAATATTTGGCTATGTGCTTGACATATTGTCTAAGGAAAGTGTTAAGAATCTAAGTTCATTTTTTAGATCATATAACTTACTACAGGAGTTTTCAAAATCAACATAATCAAGAAGTGTTGTTGTTGGCTAGGAGGTTCAGAGAAATGATCTACATCTCTACATTAGAAGCTAGTGTCCTATGGATTGAAGGTTGTGTTTTTTAGAGACTAGTATTAGAAGGGGACAAAGTGTGCATTTTCCATTGATGTCAAAGGGGGAGAAAATGAACTCAAAATGTTGCATCTTCCAAGGGGGAGTAATATCTTCTTGTGTAGTCAGCTAATTTTGGTTTGGTGGCCCAGCATTTTGATTTATTTTAATCAATTAAAAAGGGGGATATTGTTGAACATAGGTTTTCATTGATGTCAAATCATGTTTTCAAAGGTTTTCAATAATGTCATTGATATCAAAAGTTTAATTTTTTGTGTTGGTAGTTTTACTGTCAGGATGCAAAATCAAGAAATATACATTATTAGTTGCTAAGGAGTGTGTGTATAACTATTGTATGCTTGCATCTATTCTCTATAATAGTAGTGGTTTGGAAGTGTGTATCAGAACATTTCAATTTAGTTCTCAAGGCAGAGATATTTCTCTAGCAATATAATTATGGTTAGCATTTCTTTCAAAAATGCATTTTTTCTCTATGGTTTTAGAGGAGTATATGTCTACACTAGTTTTATCATATTCCTAATTTTTCAAAGGATATGTTCAACATGCAAAAATATTGAAGTGAAAAAATGTTTTTTGTGTTTTTCTATCAATCTATTTGAGTTCAAGGCATGTGCAATAATAGGTAGTAGCAGATAGAATTCAAATATTATGTGTGGTGTTAAGATAGTATTTGGTTAAGGATCCTATGGTATAACATGGAATCATGTTCTTTTGGTGGTAAGAAATTTTTTTTGGAATGACCTATTATTTGTTTCATGTATTTGAATTTAGGTCCACCTTATGTCATCCTGGCTATTTGCAGATCCTTAGTCGACATAGAAGAGTGTTAATGTAATATCATGTATATATTTCAAATATTCATATGTATTATATGTATTAGTTTGTGACTAAATGAATTAGAATTACACCTATGTGAAGAAGATTTGGTCATTAGTGTAAATTGAAGAGAAGGTGGTAAAGATAAAAGGGAGAATTACATTTCATCTTGTGTGCCTATATCAGAAGGTCATTTGCAATAAGGAAGAATGTCAACTATCACTTTGGCACATGTATGTGTTACATTGAAGATCTGCAAGCTTTATCATTGTAATCTAGTAAGGCTGGTGTTCTACCTGTTGTATTATTTCAATTGGGGATTGGTGTCTCCAGTAGGTTGATGCCTATAAGAACAATAGAGGATTGATGTCTCCAGTAGGTTGGTGCCTACTTTAGTGTGAAAAATTCACTTGTATATTTTTGCATTGTGAGGCTAGATTTGGATAGTAGATCCAAGCAGCTATTCTCACCTTGGTTTTTCAAATCTTAGGTTTTCCATGTATATTGGGTGTCCTCTTGTGTGATTTATTCTTTTATGATTTATTTTCTTATGTGGGGTTAAGTGTGAAGAATCATATACTTTGATAGCTATAGAAAAATTTAATAATTTTAAATTCATTAAATCTATTGATTCACCCCCCACCCCTCTTAGTAGATTGTGTGCCCTTCAAATTTAATATACAATGAAGAGGCCATTATTATAAGGATGAAACCATAGCATAGTATAATCTCATGAAAATTGTTTTATTCTTATGATATAAGACACAAAAATTGAATGGCCTAAGTAAGCTTAAGTATGTAAGTGTAAGACCTAATCATAAACTAGTTAGGTCATATACCATGTTCACAAATACACCCCCTTAATTCTAACTTGTAAGGGAGTATGACAAATTTAAATTTGTAAGGATGATGGGTATCAACTAAAAATTCATATTAGGTACCCATGAACAAAAAAATAAACCTCACAAAAGAGTAAAAGAGAACAACCCATAGGAAATAAACCCTCTCCAAAAGATAAAAGATGTAAATAAATATATACTATTAAAAGAAGGCTCAAAATTCAATGACCTAAGTATTTTTTAGTAAGTGTGAATAGAACCTAATAAAAAATAGTTTAAAGGTATTATACAATGTTCATAACAACATTTAAATGTATTAACCTCAACATATACTTATTTGATCTAATTAATATTGATTCTAACCTTTTGTAGTATAAATTTGAAGGAGTGGACAATGTAAGGTTTCTAAGAATTGAGTTTTAGATAATTTCCATAACATTTGAAAGAAAGAGTGACAACTTCTTAATAAAAAAACATACACGTGTGAACCTAGAGGATTTATTTATCAACAACTACCTAAATATCTTCTTAGGTAGCTTCACATTTTAGGTTGAAAACATGGGCCAAATGAATAGAATCAAATATCTTGAAAATATGAGGTTCCCATATCTAAATTGGAAAGAAAAGATGTGTATTCTTCTCAAGATATACCACTATTGAGACAAGAATAATGAAAGTAGAAGACAATGGGAATGGTATTTAACATTGATATGAGACACAAGGGAGAATTGATTGCTAAGTAGTATTGTCCAATGGTGAAGAAATATAACACAATAATAAATTTTCACCTAATATAAGAAGGATTGGTGACCAAAGGGGATAAAAGAGATAAATTTAATCAAAATTTGGAATGAGTGAAGGTAAAATCCAAGTACACCCTTCTTATATCCATAAAATGAAGATAAAAATAGAACAAGAACTCACACACTTCTTAATGGATATAAAAAGGAAAGCTTGCACCCAAAAAAAGAGTTAGCAAAATATTAACTCCTCTTAGAGGAGTTAAGGGAAAAATTAATTTTGAATTATTCATTTGGAAGAACTTTTAAAATATGAGCATGGATCATGATAGGATAATAGTTGAAATATTTGGACTTTTGGATTCGGCCTATGGCTAAATGTGTAAGGAAAAATACCACTATATTTTCTTCCCTATAAAAATGAGTAAAAGCATACATTTAAAACCAATATAAGAGATATGAAACCTCTTAGAGGATATAATTTAGTTTTTAATTGGAGAAACACTTATTCTTCAATGAAAATATAATTAATTTTTAATCTTCTTCAATTTGGTCCTTATATAATTCTCTATTTGGCCAGATAAATATCCATTAGCAAAGCTTGAGGCTCCACCTCATATTTTTAATCAATAGGTAGTCTATTATTATAGCTATCAACATGTTTCATTATATGTCTCTAATACACAACTTGCATCTAAGGGGCCCAAATTTCCACGAGAAACACCATTGAATTTAATTTAACAATTGAAGGTGGAGGAGGAACCCTTTTTATATTAAACTTGTTTCCATATTACTCTTGATACTTTAATAGAAGTAGACGGAATGGCAGTGTTAATGAAACTCCAATGTTTAAGAGGCATGCAATCCCAACTTGAGAATTTCAAGCTATTATTGATGTATTTTTTTACTTGTGTCATAGTATTTTTAGATATTTATTTTTCTAGTTGATATTAAAAAATTTAAGATTTCTTCCTAAATATCCTATTTTTTATTTCATGCAAAAAATTTCAAACTAGTAGAGAATAAGAAATCTATGAAATGCAACCAAAATTTTAATTTGAATAAAGAAACGAACCAATAGAGAGAAAGTTACAATAATATTTTTTAGAAAGAGACCTTGCAAACTCCATTTCCTAACCATCTCCAATAATTATAAGAAGAAAAAAAAATCAAGAGAAAATGATTTGTGTCCTCTATTTCTAAACCAAAAGGTATAACTAAAATAAGAATAAATTCCCATCTTTTTTAGTCTTTTTCTCATGAAAATTGTGTCATTTAAGGAAATTCAGGAAAAAACACCCAAATTTAGTAGGCACAATTTAATCCAAAAAAATTAAGAAGGCCAACATTCCTCTACCACTAAGAAGGTTAAAGCCTAGTAACCATGTTTTAACTAATTACTAGCTAAAACAAAGAAAAATAGGTTCACCCCAAATGGATTACCAAAGGGATGAACCTAATTTTGACTAGTTTGTTTCACTCAATTATGAGGGCTATAATGCATAAATAACAATCAGAAAACAAACCTAATTGGTATAATAGTAAAAAGGTAGGTTTTGAGATGGTAAAATTATGTGTACCTACTACAAAAAAGTGTTTTTTGGGGCTTCAATAATGACACATTTTCCCAGTGGAAAATGGGTCCCTACTAGCTTTCTGGAAAATTAGTTTTTGAGTCTTGTTCTTCAATGTTTGCACTCCCATGTCCCAGGTGTTTAGATCCTGAAAGTCAGAAATGAATTTTGTAGAATACTTTTCATGGTCTTGCAAGAAATATCATAACTTTTACAATTTTTTCTCTCCACTTGATCTTCAACCTAAAACTTACAATCACACATCAAAGGAGAAGAAAATTTTTGTTTTAGTATGGAATAGGGTTTTTCCTTGGTCAAACCTTTCTTTGGTAATTAAACCTTGAAATGAAGCAATTCATAAAAGGAGAGATGAATGAAAAAATTAATGTCACTACTCACTAATCCTCAATTGAACCTTGGATTGTAAATCTAAACCTTAGCATGAAGTATCCTCAATGTATGTAGATCTTGATAATAGAATTTGATATAATATAATGGCTTTGAACACTTGAAATTGATCACCAATTCTACATCAACACATTAGCTCAAAAACATGCATGACTTTGACATGATGAAATAGATCCTTGATTGTTGCAATAAACTTGTATAAATCTGCCCTTGAATTCCTTCTTGAATGCTCTTGAATACTCTATATTCTCTTGTGAAAATTTCTTGGTTTGCATGAAATCTTCTAGGTGAAACTATGTGAAATAACCTTATATTTATACATAACTTAAGATTAAATCCTGAAATTCAAGTAACACAAGCTGACATGAGATCTAGGATTTGAAATCATTAAAATACTTCCAAAAAAATATCCCAAGGCGGGTCCTAAGTTAAGTGAGGACCCATTCGCCATAGGGAAAAAGGGTCCTAACACACTTAACCAAGACACTTCAGGAAATATGAAATTTTATGTCAAAAGGGGGTCCTAGGACCTAGTGAGGACCCATTTTCCAGGTGGTGAATGGGTTCTACATCACTAACCTAGGACGCATTCCTCATAAAATTAAGTGTTGTGTAATATTATTTATGAATGTCACGCTTTATCCCTCGGAATATGTAATTAATTAGGCTTGGATTTGAATTGAAGGGGCCAATTAACCTCAATTAATTAATAAATCCCTAGATTAGTATGAAAGTGTAAAGATATACTTTACAACACCCTAAATAAGGCACCATTCAATCCATTTTATTAGGAATCACCCTAAACTTAATGTGAATGTGTAAAAAAATATTAAAAAACTAAATCAAGGCATAAATGGGCTCATTTTAATATTAATTATTCCCAAATTACATGTGAAAAGGGGTTACTTTTTTCTACATTACATTTTACCCCCACTTTAGTGAGATTGTGACCCCATGTCAAACTCACACTAAAGTAGACATTCAAGACATGTATGCAGCAATAACAAAGATGCATAATAATACACTATCAAAGACAAAGAAGATAAAGGAAGTGGATCAAGCCTCGACTGTCCAACTCGATGTGGAATATGTCTCAATTGTTTGTTCAAGAAAGGGGAAGGACCAAGCCTCAAGTATCCAACACGATGTGGAATATGTCTCAATTATTTGTCCAAAAATATTCACAAGCATAACTCAATGTCCACTATGAAAACAACACACACTCACTCTGGCATAGTGGAAACCCAAGTCGTCCACTGGGTGAGTATCCCAAAAGGGTGTAAAATGAGAGAATCATATTAGGCTCCCATACCATATCAAATGTATCCTCCTAAAAACTTCAATAAGGCACCAAAATGCTAAACACATGAATATTATGTCTATAGGTTTTTGTTCAAGGGGATCTTTCTTCATTCAAGGTCTTCTCAGGGATCTTTGTGCTTAATGTCTCCAAGAGAGGACGAGTCAAGAGTGATATATTGTCACTTATGGGTTGCCTCACTTCGCATCAAGCAACTAAGGTTGTAACGCCCCGCCACGCAACCCTAGAGGAAGTTGCAAACAACTACTTAAACAGGTTATTTTTTTTTTGTTTAAGTACAATTAACATGCAAGTTCACTACCCAATGCCAACATCCTCTAAGGTTACAAGACAGAGGTTATATAGAACCTCAACAAAAAACATGAATTAAACCATGTCATTCAATTACTTAATAATTTAAACACATACATTCCAAATAAGATAACATACATCAAAGCAAGAGATAACTTATAATTCCACAAATCCATAATTAAGTATTACAATTACAGCTCTCATTCCCCGAATGAGGCAAGTCCAATAAATAAGGTTACAATTACAACTTTCCACCTCGATAACAAATGAGGGGTAACAATACAAGATCAACTGAAATGAAATAAAGCAAGAACTGATACTGCAACCCACGAGCTCTCCAACTGGAAGTCTCATCCACATGAACATGAAGAAAGCCCAACATATTTAGGTGCACACCACCCAACCAAGTCGAAACCAAAGGCCCACCCCCCATGCTAGGAGATAGTAACAAGGAATCCTAGCCAAGACCAACACCTCTAGACATAGGCTAAATCATAACTGTACCAAACTAAAACAACCAAAACACATGTACCTCAAAAGTATAACACAAGTACCACACACGTACATAATAAGAGCATCACAAGAACAACTCAACATGGTTACATTGCTTCCAAATTTAAAGAAGGTCAAGTATGTTAAGGGAACCATACACATAATAACAAGTTCCAACTGTTGTCCTAGAAAGAGTGTCATCACACAGTTCGTCATGAGTTACCCACTACGGATTGTCATGATGGTAGCCTCAAACCAATCCCCAGCCCTCATACTTACTAATGCGGAATCAAATACCTTTCATACAGAAAAGATAGATGACCTTGTCATTCCAGGCCTTCCCACCCATCCCAAGCCTAACCGAGCACTTGGGTCTATGAGTGAGGCATAATTATCTTTTTAGTGTGAAGTAATACCCAAACTTCTAAGTACATTGATTTAGTTATCACTTAATTACACCACTTCTGAAGGTTACCCAATCTTACCTCTTCCGGCTCTGGCCCCAAATGGAAGCCACTCTTCTACTTGACAACAAACATACCATCCAAACTCCAAGGGTAACAAAGTGCAACAAACCAGATACCACGACCACTCCTTTCGCAGGAGGCGACACAAATTGAAAGGCACTCCAACACTGAAGACAACAAAACATATAACAAGGTCACTCCTTACAAGGAGACACGGATCCCATAATCCACTCCTTTCTCAGGAGACACAAAACGTCCCCGTTCGTAGAAATTGAGTAAACACTGATAACTTCTCATGCACTACCCAAGGGAAACAAGACAGGTTGACATAAAAAAATGACAACCCCCCCATCCTCTAAGGATCATTTGGAAGACTTACAAATTAAAGACACATTTAACCCACTCCCCTAACCATGAACACAAAAGACATATTCACTGAAGGCAAATGAAAGAACTACTTTTGGATATTCTAAATCCATTTCTCTTCAAAATTTGATTTCACAACAAAGATAATAATTGTCTTAACAGAATAATTGATTAGCATCATTAATTTCCTCATTAGCTGTAAAGAGGGGAAGATACTAATTTTAACAATTAAATCAATTCCTTCGATTACTTACAAAGTCCTCAAAATGCATGCAAATAAATCCCTTCACTTTCCCATATAATTTCTTCAACCATGTCATTGTACAATATTTAAAATTATTAAATCCAATTACCAAAATGATATTTTAAATACAAACAATGAATTTAACCAACATCACTATACTTCGCTTATTCAATTAAATTAAATTTATTCCAGCAAATAAATCATCCTATTAACTTACATATATACATAATATACATATATATATTCACTTAAGTGTTTATATATATATATATATATATATTTAATTTTATTTTTTTTAAAAGCATATATCTATAATATTATAATAATACATAATATAACATTAAATATTAATATATATTATTTAAATCATAATACATATATTAATATTTAATACTATAAAATATACTAATAAAATATTATAATGAATATATATTTCATTCACTAAAAAATAGTCACACATGTTTATTTATTTTTTGTTGGGTCGCGTGCCATTAATTGGGCGGCTGTTTTCGGGTCGCGCACCCTTTGTTTCCCTTGTTTAGGGCTGGGTTGACGTTTTCTCCGGCCACAGTTTCCTTTACAGTGGGCACTGGTGGTTTGAGGGGTGGAGGCGGCTGAAACTAGGGCAATGGTGGTCGTTGGTGGGGCAGCCGGCTGTGCACAGCCGACCACTACTGGTGGTGTGCAGTTGTGCTAAGTACAGTCATCCACCACAGTGGTGGCAGTTGCGCTAGCGGCTGCAGGAGGGAGAGGGAAGCAGTGGCAGGGGTGCTATGAATGGGAGGAGGTGGGGGTTGTGCTGCGCGCGGCTCCCTCCCCCTGCCTCCCATGGGGGGTTCAGTGGGGGTGAGCCCCCAGCCCCTCCAATCAAATTTTTTTATATATATATTTTTTTTTAAATTTATTTTTTGTTAGGCCTGAGGATTTTAGAAACCCGCGCCCAAAACTGGGCCATTTCAAAAAAAATTATCAACAGCATAACCACTCCTCAAAAGATGAAAATTTAAATTAATTATAAATATGTATATATATAAATAAATATATATATATATATATATCAATGCATATATATATATATTTATATATATTAGGATCCAAACATCCCCAAAAGAAATGGAAGAAATATATTGAGGAAATAAAATTGAAATATCTATTTATAGCCAAGAACTTTTTATTTTCTTGAGAAACCCAAATGGAGAAAAAACAAAGGTTTGAGATTTTCCAACAAAATCAACATGAAGAATCCAACATAGATCTGGTTCTTCTTTTTTTTGAGTTTTCCAACATGATTTCCAACAATACAACATATTTTCTATTTTTCTGTTTTGAAGAATTTATGTGGGTGGTTGTAGGATTTTTAGGGTTTTATACTTATGTTTGAAATTTGCTTCACAAGTTTGGAGGATGAAATTTTGGAAAAATTTTGAAATAGAAAGAGGAAGAATTGTTGCATTTTTGTGGGTTTTTGATTGAATCTGAGGAAATTGCTGATTTGAAGAAGGAATCGAAGCAAGGAGCAATGCATCATCTGGATCTTCTCAAGTTCTTGGATTACCAGGTTCATGTTTTTAGCTTTTAATTGTTTGAAAAATATTTAAACATGTTGTGTTGTTGGAAATTATGTTGGAAATTTTTTTTTAAAAAAAAACAAATCTATGTTGGATTCTTCATGTTGATTTTGTTGGCAAATCTCAAACCTTTGTTTTTTCTCTATTTGGGTTTCTCAAGAAAATAAAAAGTTGTTCTTGGCTGTAAATAGATATTTCAATTTTATTTCCTCAATATATTTCTTCCATTTCTTATGGGGAGGTTTGGATCCTAATATATATATATATATATATATATATATATATATATATGTATTGATATATATATATATTTATATATATACATATTTATAATTAATTTAAATTTTTGTCTTTTGAGGAGGGGTTATGCTGTTGATAATTTTTTTGAAATGGCCCAGTTTTGGGCGTGGGTTTCTAAAATCCACGGGCCTAACAAAAAATAAAATTAAAAAATATATATAAAAAAATTTGATTGGAGGGGCTGGGGGCTCACCCCCACCGCACCCCCCATGGGAGGCGGGTGGAGGGAGCCATGCCCAGCATGACCCCCACCTCCTCCCATTTGCAGCACCCTCGCCACCACTTCCCTTTCCCTCCTACAGCCGCTAGCGCAGCCGCCACCACTGTGGTGGACGGTTGTGCTTAGCACAGCCGCACACCACCAGTGGTGGTCGGCTGTGCACAGTCAGTTGCCCCACCAATGACCACCACCACCCTAGTTTCAGCTGCCTCCACCCCTCAAACCACCAGCGCCCACTGTAAAGGAAACTGTGGCCAGAGAAAACACCGACCCGGCCCTAAACAAGGGAAATAAAGGGTGTGTGGCCCAAAAACAGCCGCCCAATTAATGGCATGCGGCCCAACAAAAAATAAATAAATGTGTGTGACTTTTTTTTAGTCAATGAAATATATATTCATTATAATATTTTATTAATATATTTTATAGTATTAAATATTAATATATATATTATGATTTAAATAATATAAATTAATATTTAATGTTATATTATGTATTATTATAATATTATATATATATGCTTTTTTTTAAAATTAAATATATATATATAAACACTTAAGTGAATATATATATATATGTATATTATGTATATATGTAAGTTAATAGGATGATTTATTTAATGGAATAAATTTAATTTAATTGAAGAAGCAAAGTATAGTGATGTTGGTTAAATTCATTGTTTGTATTTAAAATATCATTTTGGTAATTGGATTTAATAATTTTAAATATTGTACAATGACATGGTTGAAGAAATTATATGGGAAAGTGAAGGAATTTATTTGCATGCATTTTGAGGACTTTGTAAGTAATCGAAGGAATTGATTTAATTGTTAAAATTAGTATCTTCCCCTCTTTACAGCTAATGAGGCAATTAATGATGCTAATCAATTATTCTGTTAAGACAATTATTATCTTTGTTGTGAAATCAAATTTTGAAGAGAAATGGATTTAGAATATCCAAAAGTAGTTCTTTCATTTGCCTTCAGTGAATATGTCTTTTGTGTTCATGGTTAGGGGAGTGGGTTAAATGTGTCTTTAATTTGTAAGTCTTCCAAATGATCCTTAGAGGATGGGGGGGTTGTCATTTTTTTATGTCAACCTGTCTTGTTTCCCTTGGGTAGTGCATGGGAAGTTATCAGTGTTTACTCGGTTTCTACAAATGGTGACATTTTGTGTCTCCTGAGAAAGGAGTGGATTATGGGATCCGTGTCTCCTTGTAAGGAGTGACATTGTTTTATTTTTTGTTGTCTCTAGTGTTGGAGTTTGTTTCAATTTGTGTCGCCTCCTAAGAAAGGAGTGGTCGTGGTATTTGGTTTGTTGCACTTTGTTACCCTTGGAGTTTGGATGGTATGTGTGTTTTCAAGTAAAAGAGTGGCTTCCGTTTGGGGCCAGAGCCCAGAAGAGCTAAGATTGGGTAACCTTCGGAAGTGGTGTAATTAAGTGATAACTAAATCAATGTACTTAGAAGTTTGGGTAGTACTTCACACTAAAAAGATAATTATGCCTCACTCATAGACCCAAGTGCTCGGTTAGGCTTGGGATGGGTGGGAAGGCCTGGAACGGTAAGGTCATCTATCTTGTCTGTACAAAAGGTATTTGATTTCGCATTAGTAAGTATGAGGGCTAGGAATCAGTTTGAGGCCACCATCCTGATGATTCATAGTGGGTAACTCATGACGAACTGTGTGATGACACTCTTTCTAGGACAACAGTTGGAACTTGTTATTATGTGTATGGTTCCCTTAACATACTTGACCTGCTTTAAATCTGGAAGCAATGTAACCATGTTGAGTTGTTCTTGTGATGCTCTTGTGATGTACATGTGTGGTACTTGTGTTATACTTTTGAGGTACATGTGTTTTGGTTGTTTCAGTTTGGTATAGTTATGATTTACCCTATGTCTAGAGGTGTTGGTCTTGGCTAAGATTCCTTGTTGCTATCTCCTAGCATGGGGGGTGGGCCTTTGGGTTCCACTTGACTAGGTGGTGTGAAACTAAATCTATTGGGCTTTCTTCATGTTCATGTGGATGAGGCTTCCAGTTGGAGAGCTCATGGGTTGCATTATCAGTTCTTGCTTTATTTCATTTCAATTGATCTTGTATTGTTACCCCACATTTGTTATCGAGGTGGAAAGTTGTAATTGTAACCTTATTTATTGGACTTTCCTCATTCGGGGAATGAGAGCTGTAATTGTTATATTTAATTATGGATTAATGGAATTATAAGTTATCTCTTTCTTTGATGTATGTTATCTTATTTGGAATGTATGTGTTTAAATTATTAAGTAATTGAATGACATGGTTTAATTCATGTAATTTTTTTGAGGTTCTATATAACCTTTGTCTCATAACCTTAGAGAATATTGGCATTGGGTTGTGAACTTGCATGTTAATTGTACTTAAACAAAAAAAAAAATAGCCTGTTTAAGTAGTTGTTTGCAACTTCCTCTAGGGTTGTGTGGCGGGGCATTACAAAGGTAAAGTGGTACACTTAAAAATATCACTCTTGGAGGATATCAAATGCAATGACACTACCAAGAAAAGGACGCGTCACAAGAAAACAAAAATCAAACCATGAAATGTGCAAAAATTTCAAAAGATATCGTCGATGTATTCCCCCACTTTAAAGAAGTTTCTAGCACCATTTCTATGATAAATTTCTTTAAACTAACCAATGTTTTCTCCTCATACAGGAGAGCTTTCCTCAAAAAACCCTATGCCAAGTCATATGTTTCTAAAATAAATCTACGCCATGAAAAAGGACGATGGGTTTTCCCCAAAAAATACATAAGGGATCTATGGATTTGGGGTCATTATTTCTTTGCTACAATGTTATTATAGAGCTCGGAAATGTCATCATTCCCCAAATACACATAGAATTGGAAGAATGACACATAGATAGCGAAAACAAAGAAAAATCATTTCGGTTCAACATGTAAGAGACCTAAATGCCTCAATTCCTTGCGTCATCCCTAAAAGGAAAACACCAAAAAAGTGAAAAATATAAAATGTTTACATATAGAAGAATGTAGGTACATATAGAGGAATGCACAAAAGAGAGAGAGATAAATCAAATGAAACATCTGGGGGAATCACATTATGCGTATGCAATAACATAAAGAAACATGAAAAGAAGACAATGCAAAAGACTAGTAAGGCACATGCGAGTCAACCTATAGTAAGTTTTCTGCATCCCAATCTTGATCGGTATAAATGAAAGATGGACAACTAGCCAAAGGGACAAAAACACATTCCAAAACTATGAAAAGGATAACTAAGCCTTTGCCCCCACTAACTGGAGGACAAGGATGAGCCAAGATAGGTGATTAGAATGAGATCCTTGTGATAAATAATTATTTTCAATTAATGTAAAACATGTAATAGTGAGCATACTAAGATCCTACAACTATTACATGGCAAGGAGCAAGATGCATGCTTTTTAGTCATGTTTGATTTTTAGAGGGTGCAAACTTCTTTAATCCTTTATTTAAAGGACAAAATTTTTTGATGTGATGGCCAAAGAAACTATGATAAGCACAATATGGTTTATTCTTACTAATTTTTCGTTTGGTCAAGTTTGCACATTCAGGTGGTAATTTGATCAATTTCTAATGTAAAATATTATAGAAGATTATCTTGGTTTTGGATAGTTGTAATGAGTTATACAGAGATTCGGGAGGCTCATACAACTTTTGTAATTTAATCTTTTCATGTTCATGCTTTCATGGTTTCTTCCTTTTTGGTTTGATCACTATGTTGTCATCACTTTCTTCTTCTAACTGCAAACCCTTTCCTTTTTTAGAAAAGGATGTGTTAGGAGTAGTAAATTGTTCAGAAGGTGTAGGTTATTTTCTCTTATGCATAGGTGATGTATTGGAAACAAAAGGAGGAGGAGAATAAAATTGATGAGATAAGCCAAGCTACATGCATATTCTATTCCTTGTGCATGTTTAAGTATCTTTCATAGGTTTTCTATAACGTGAATGGCATTGATAGTAATAGGTTCATTTCTCACAAAATTTTGTAAAGTCTTTAACTCTTCGTCCAACAATCTTATGTTCTCTTGTGGGATATGAGAAACATCATGCACATTTTTTGTAGGTATGGAAGTCATTGGAAATTAAGTATGCATACTATGATCCATAGAGGGTTGATTATCAACACTATTAGAAAGAGAGCTAGAAAACCCAAGATCCACAGCGAATGGTATATTGTGGGATGACATGAGTCTCAAACTATGTATCACAATAGTATTGCTAATACGACACCAAGTTATAAAGCTCATACAAGTTTCACCAACTTACTTGTGTGAACTCAAAATGGAAAGAGGCTTAAAATGCAATGCAATGACCTAGAATGAAATGTGTAAATGCAATTTTCAGATTTTAAACAAGGTAATTTGTTGATTACACTATGCAACTATCTGTACATGAAATATTGTAAATGTAATTTTTAAATCACACAATTCTCTAAAAAAACTAAATTAAGCTAGATCTAATGAAATGAATGAAACAAAAAATTAGGAAACTATAATAGATATCTGATAGTAGCAAACAGAAGCATGAAAAGAAAGGTTTTAAATTCAAGAAATGCATATTAAGGTTTGATCATGGAATCATTCACCCTAGGGTGAATGGGTTCTAGATTAGGGTTTTGAAACTAATTTTTACAGATTTTTTGATCTTTTCTAATGATTTTCATATTCAGGTCTACTACAGTAAGTTTCAAGTTTAATTTTCTCTAAATGCAATGTGAAATGCAAGTTGAAAATGTGAAAAAATGATGAACTAAAAGACCTAGTTTGATATGCAATTTTTATTTCAATTTTAAAATGAAATTTTATATGATCTAAATGATATGTAATATGCCTGATTTTTTTTGTATTTCTTAGATTTAAAGAATGCAAACATTACAATCCTAAAAACCCTATATGAGATGAAAATTTGAATGCAAACTAAAGACCCTAAATGAGATATAATCAAATACAAATGAATGAATGATCTAATATAAGATTCCAAGAAGACTCCAAAATTAGAAAACTACATTTCTCAACAAGTTGGGTTCACCAAAATGAAACAAAGAAAAAGAGGTTTACCCCAAATGGATTACCAACGTGGGATGAACCTAATTTTTGACTAGTTTGTTTCACTAAATTATGAGAGCTATAATGCATAAATAAAAATTGAAAAACAAACCTAACTGATATAATAGTAAAAAGATAGGTTTTGAGATGGTAAAATGATGTGTACCTATTGTCAGGCTTCACTAAGGACTCATTCGCCCAGTGGAAAATGGGTCCCTGCTAGGGTTCTAGAAAATCACTTTTTGAGTCATGTTCTTCAATGTCTACACTCCTAGGTCCCAGGTGTTTAGCTCTCGAAATTTGAAAATAGATTTTATAGAAGACTTTTTGCGATCTTGGAGGAAAGATGACAACTTTTACAACTTTTGTTGCCCACTTGATCTTCAACCTAAAACCTGAAATCACACATCAAAGGAGAATAAAAATGTTGTTTTGTTGGGGAATAGGGATTTTCCTTGGTCAAAACCCATTTTGGTAATTAAACCTTGAAATGAAACAATGCATAAAAGGAGAGATGAATGAACAAAGCAATGTCACTACTCACCAATCCTCAATTGAACCTTGGATTGCAAATCTGAAACTTAGTATGAAGTGGCCTCAATGTATGTAGATCTTGATCATAGAATTTGACATAATATAATGGCTTTGAACACTTGAACTTGATCAACAATGATACATCAACACATTATCTCAACAACATGCATGACTTTGACATGATGAAATAGATCCTTGATTTCTGCAATAAAACTTTATAAATCTACCCTTGAATTCCTTCTTGAATGCTCTTGAATACTATATAATTCTCTTGTAAAAATTTCTTGGCTTGCATGAAATCTTCTAGGTGAAACTATGTGAAATAACCTTATATTTATATATAACTTAAGATTAAATCCCAAAATTGAAATAACACAAGCCGACGTCGGATCTAGGATTTGAAATCATTAAAATACCACCAAAACATATCCCAAGGGGGGTTCCTAAGTTAAGTTATGACCCATTATCCATAGGGAAAATGCGTCCTAGCACAACTAACTAGGACACACTTCAGAAAATATGAAATTTTATGTCAAAAGGGGGTCTTAGGACCTAGTGAGGACCCATTCACCAGGTGGTGAATGGGTCCTAGGTCACTAACCTAGGACACTTTCCTTATAAAATTAAGTATTGTTTAATATTATTTATGAATGCCAAACTTTATCCCTTAGAATCTATAATTAATTAGGCTTGGATTTGAATTAAAGGGGCCAATTAACCTCAATTAATTAATTAATCCCTAGATTAGTGTGAAAGTGTAAAGATACACTTTACAACACCCTAAATATGGCACCTTTAATTCCATTTTATTAAATAGGGTCCTAAACTTAATGTGGATGTGTAAAACACATTACAACACTAAATCAAGGAATAATTAAGCTAATTTTAATATTAATTATTCCCGAATTAAGTGTGAAAAAGGGTTAATTTTTTCTACACTACATTTTTCCCCCACTTTAGTGAGAGTGTGACCCCATGTCAAACTCACACTAAATTAGACATTCAAGACACTTATGTATGAAGCAATGACAAAGATACACAATCATACACTATCAAAGACCAAGAAGAGAAGGGAAGCAGATCAAGCCTCGACTGTCCAACACAATGTGGAACACATCTCAACTGTTTGTTCAAGAAAGGGGAAGGATCAAGCCTCAACTATCCAGTGCAATGTGGAACAAGTCTCAATTATTTGTCTAGAAACTTTCACAAACAGAACTCAATGTCCACTATGCAAATGAAACACACGCTCACTCTAGGGTAGTGGAACCTTAGGCCATCCACTGGGAGAGTATCCCAAAAGGGTGGAAAATGAGAGAATCATATTAATCTCTTATACCATATCAAATTTATCCTCCTGACAACTTCAATAAGGTACCACAATGTTAAACACTTATGAATATTGTGTCCATAGGTTTTTGTTCAAAGGGATCTTGCTTCATTCCTGTAAGGTCTTCTTCTTAGGGATCATCATGGTTAATGTCTCCAAGAGAGGAAAAGTCAAGAGTAACAAATTTCCACTTATGGGATACCTCACTTCGCATCAAGCCACTAAGAAAAATCAATATGCTTAAAAATATCACACTCTTGGAGGACATCAAGCCCGATGACACCACCAAGAAAAAGAAAATCACACCATGAAATATGCAAAAAAGTCTCAAAATATATCATCGATGTATTCCCCAACTTTAAAATAGTTTCTTACACCACTGTTGTGAGAAATTGCTTTAAAGTAGCCAATTTTTTCTCCTCATACATGAGATCTTTCCTCAGAAAACCCTATGCCAAGTCATATGTTTCTAAAATAAAGCTACGCCATGAAAAAGGAGGGAGGGGTTACCCCCAAAAATACCTAAGGGATCTATGGATTTGGGGTCAGTATGTCTTTGCTAAAATGTTGTTATAGAGCTCAGAAATGTCATCATTCCCCAAATACTCATAGAACTAGAAGAATGACACATAGATAGAGAAAACAAAGAAAAATCCTTTCGAGACAACATGGAAGAGACCTAAATATCTCAATGCCTTGCATCATCCCCAAAAGGAAAACATAAGACAAGTGAAAAAGATAAAATGTTTACGACATATAGAAGAATGTAGGTACATATAGATTAATGCACAAAAAAGAGAGATACATCACGGGGGATCACATTATGTGCATGGGTGATCCCACAATAGTGGTTTACACTTTTTTGGGACATCCTAATTTTTTCTAAAATCGCATATTTTTAGAAAATATAATGATTTAATCCTTGAAAAGTTTCATTTAAAGGATTCCAATTGAAGAGTTTTTGATCAAACCACCTTATATCAGACCCCCTTGGATAGAACCCTGCTAGTTTTAAATCATACCTATAACAAAGTCTCCTTTACACCTATCAAAATGCTAATAAAAAATCACTTTTGATTTACCTTTTGGGGGATCAAATGCATTCATCTAAAAAAATAAAAATTGAAGTATGTATTCCTTATTATAAGCTTCCCAAAAATTATAATTTTAAATATATTTAATTTTATTATTATATTTATTTTTTATTTCTTGTGAAAGTAGGTTTTTCACCGAAAATCAAGCTCTTTGTTCTCCACATGTGGAAAAATAGTAAGTTATCAAAACAAAAATCTAAAAAATATATTTGTGTTAGGTATTTATGTCCTTGATCTAATAAAAAAAAAATGAATTTTGATACATACAAAAATAGTTATGTTGTTTACAATATACCTATGTCTAAATTGTAACTGGTTTGACTTCAAAACTTGATTAAGAAAAAAATATTTAATAAAACACTATGAAACCAAATAAATATGCTAGATATAATAGTTAAAAAGTTAAATTCAACAAAAATAGAATTTTATCCTTTATAGAAAAAAAATTATGTTATTTACAGTGAGCATCACTCTTTAAAAATGGTGTTTACTATTAAAAACTAGTTTTTGAAGGAGATGGAAAAATAAATGCAATCTAATTTTAAAAAAATAAAAATATATATATATTTAGAATCTATAGAAAAAATTTAACAAATCACTAGTTTGCATCGTCTTCAAATTTTTTATGGTTTAGTAGCTATAGGTGCCCGAAAGTGAAGATTTAGTTAAAAATAAATCAATTCAATGTCCAGCTTGGCCAAAAATCTTAAATCAGTATTGTGGGCTTACCTACATGCAATTACATAAAGAAACATGAAAATAATACATTGAAAAATAATAGTAAGGAATATGCAATTCAACCTATAGCAGGTCATTTTCATCCCAATATTGATCGGTATGAACGGAAGGTGGACAACTAGCCAAAGGGACAACAACACATGCCAAAACTAGGACAAGGCTAACTACCCCCTTGCCCCCACTAAGTGCAAGACAAGGATGAGTCGAGATAGGCGATTAGAATGAGCTCTTTTCGATAAAGAGAATGATTTTCAATTAATGTAAAACATGAAATAGTGAGCATACTAAGATCCTACAACTATTACTTGGCAAGGAGCAAGATGCATGCTTTTTAGTCAGGTTTGATTTTTAGAGTGTGCAAACTTCTTCAATACTTTCTTTAAATGATGAAAAAATTTAGTGTGATGAACAAAGAATCTATGATAAGTAGAATATGGTTCATTCCTAATAGATTGTCATTTGGTCAAGTTTGCACATTCATGTGGTAATTCGATCAATTTCCAACGTAAAAGAGTATAGAAGATTATCTCAGTTTTGGATAGTTGTAATGAGTTATAAAGAGATTTAGGAGGCTCATACAACTATTGTAACTTAAGATTTTTATGTTCATGCATTTTTGGTTTCTTCTTCTTTGGTTTGATCACTATTTTTTCATCACTTTCTTTTTCCAACTGCAAACCCTTTCCTTTTTTAGAAAAGGATGTGTTAGGAGTAGTAAATTGTTCAAAAGGTGTAGGTTTTTTTAACTTATGCATAGGTGATGTATTGGAAATGGGTGGAGGAGGAGGAAAATTCTTGTTGATGAGATAATCCAAGCTACATGCATATTCTATTCCTCATTCATGTTAAGTATCTTTCGTAGGTTTGCTATAAGGTGAACGAAATTGGCAATAGGTTCATTTCTCGCAAAGTTTTGTAAAGTCTTTAATTTATCATCCAACAATATTATGTTCTGTTGTGGGATATGAGAAAAATCATGCACATTGGTTGTAGGTAAGAAGTCATGGGAAATTAAATATGCATACTATGATCCATAGAGGGTTGATTATCAACACTATTAGGAAGAGAGCTAGAAAACCCAAGATCCACAATGAATGGTGTATTGCAGGATGACATGAGTCTCGAACTATGTCTCACAATAGTATTTCTAATAGGACACCAAGTTGTAAAGCTAATACAAGTTTCACCATCTTGGTGTGCAAACCCAAAATGAAAAGAGGCTTAAAATGCAATGCTATGACCTAGAATGAAATATGTAAATGCAATTTTTAGATTCTAAACAAGGTAATTTGTTGATTACACTATGCAACAATTTGTAAATAAAATGTTGTAAATGCAATTTTTAAATCACACAATCCTCTAAATGAACCAAATTAAGCTAGATCTAATGAAATGAATGAAATGGAGAATTAGGAAACTATAATAGAGATCTAATAGTAGACAATAGAAGCACAACAATGAATTTTTAAAATTCCAAAAATGCAGATTAAGTTCTAATCAGAGACTCATTTTCCCTAGGTTGAATGGGTCCTATATTCGGGTTTTGAAACTGATTTTTACAAATTTCCAAGTCTTTTCTAATGATTTTCAAATTCAGGTCTGCTATAGTAAGTTTCAAGTTAATTTTTTTGTGAATGCAATGTAATGCAAGTTAAAAATGAGACAAAATGATGAACTAAAAGACCTAGTTTGATATGCAAATTTTTGTTTCAATTTTCAAATGCAAATTTATATGATCTAAATGATATGCAATGTGACTAATTTTTTTTGTATTTTTTCAGATTTAAAGAATGCAAATAATGCAATCCTAAAAACCCTAGATGAGATACAAATATGAATACAAATTAAAGATCCTAAATGAGATCTAATCCAATGCAAATGAATGTAAATGAATGAAAGATCTAATCTAAGACTACAAGGAGACTCCAAAATCAGAAAAATAAAATGCGCAAGAAGTCGAGTTCACCAAAATGAAACAAATAAAAAGAGGTTCACCCCAAATGGATTACCAAAGGGATGAACCTAATTTTGGACTACTTTATTTCTCTCAATTATGAGGGTCATAATTCATAAATAACAATCAGAAAAAAAAACCTAACTGATATAATAGTAAAAAGGTAGGTTTTGAGATGGTAAAATGATGTGTACTTGTTGCAAAAAGTTCTTTTTTGGTCCTCACTAAGGACTCATTCACCCAGTGGTGAATGGGTCCCTACTAAGGTTCTGGAAAATAATTTTCTAGGTCATGTTCTTCAATGTCTGCACTCCCAGGTCCCAAGTGTTTAGCTCCCGAAAAGTGAGAATGAATTCTATAGAAAAATTTCCATGATCTCGCAAGAAAGATGACAACTTTTTCTCTCCATTTGATCTTAAACCTCAAACCTGCAATCACACATCAAAGGAGAAGAAAAAATTTATTTTGTTAGGGAATAATGGTTTGCCTTGGTCAAACCCCATTTTGGTAATTAAATCTTGAAATGAAACAATGCATAAAAGGAGAGATGAATGCAAAAAGTAATGTCACTACTCACCAATCCTTAATTTAACCTTGGATTGTAAATCTGAAACTTAGTATGAAGTGGCCTCAATGTATGTAGATCTTGATCATAGAATTTGACATAAGATAATGGGTTTTAACACTTGAACTTGATCACCAATGTTGCATCAACACATTAGCTCAACAACATGCATGACTTTAACATGATGAAATAGATCCTTAATTGTTGCAATAAACTTTAATAAATCTTCCCTTAAATGCCAGCTTGAATGCTCTTGAATACTCTATAATGCTCTTGCATGAAATCTTCTAGGTGAAACTATGTGAAATAACCTTATACCTATACATAACCTAAGATTTAATCTTGAAATTCAACACAAGCCGACATTAGATCTAAGATTTGAAATTATTAAAATACTACCAAAAACATATCCCAAGGGGGGCCTAAGTTAAGTGAGGACCCATTCGCCAAAGGGAATATGGGTCCTAGCACACTTAACTATGAAACACTTTAGGAAATATGAAATGTTATGTCAAAAGGAGGTCCTAGGACCTAGTGAGGCCACATTCTCCAGTTGGCATATGGGTCTTAGGTCACTAACCTAGGACACATTCCACATAAAATTAAGTGTTGTGTAATATTATTTATGAGTTTCGGGCTTTATCCCTCATAATCTATAATTAATTAGGCTTGGATTTGAATTAAAGGGAAAATTTAACCTCAATTAATTAATAAATCCCTTTGATTAGTGTGAAAGTGTAAAGATACACTTTATAACACCCTAAATAAGGCACCGTTAAGTCCATTTTATTAAAAAGGGCCCTAAACTTAATTTGAATGTGTAAAACACATTTCAAGACTAAATGAAGGTATAATTAAGCTCATTTTAATATTAATTATTCCCAAATTAAGTGTGAAAAAGGGTTACTTTTTTCTACACTACACTAGCCCAACTTGGAAGGTGTTGGAATGATGGATGCACAGGTGTCCTTGATAAAGCTGCAATACAATCTTCAATGGAGGAACTTTGCTACGAATAAATATTCAACCACAAAAAAATTATGATAATGGTATTCAAAATAGAGACTCTATTACGATCTATCAGATATTTTACAAAGAGTACATATGCCTGATTATATAGGCAAGTGCTAAACCTAGAATGCAAAGGATGTTGCCAAGTGTTCAAATCACACTTCATGTGACAACGAGAAACCCTAACCAACTACCTAGGGAATGATAACAAGATGGAGATAAGTTCTAGAAAAGACAACTCATCTTCTAGAAGGGAATCTTATCTCAACAACTTTATTAAATGATTAAATGCAACCTAGGACTAATATGATTAATTAAGACCTAAGTTAACTTATGCTAGTGTAATAAATAATTAATTACACTAACACCCCCCCATAAGTGCAACTTAGGGAGGAAATGAAAAATGCAATAATTATGCAAGATGATGATGGCTCCTAGCTGATGGCCATTTTAGGTACCCATGTACAAAAGATGGAAATTCAACAATCTTCCACAAACGGAGAAAAGGGGAAAACCCAGTGGGAAGAAAACCCCTCTCCAAAAAAGGAGAGAAAAAGTAGAAAGGTGATGATTGGAGGACTCAACATTATCCCCCCCAAGGACAACAATCATCACATGAATACAAAAAATATTAGGAGACAAGATATCCCCCCCCATTAAGGAGAGTGGTCCCCTCAAGGATGTCTTCAAAACCTATGGAGAAATGAGAAGCCAAGTCACCAAGACCTGTTGTGAACCCATCTGGAGGCCACAAGTCAGAAGAGATGGATGAGTCTTGCTCTGCTGAAACAAATATCAATGGAGAGGAGGAAGAAGATGATGCCGAAAGAAGAGCCAAATCAATCCAACCACCACAACCCTGGCGAGGGGGAGGAGAACTGCTTCCTATCATGGAATCTGGAGAAGCCAGAAGATATGGAGTCTGATCCCAAAACTTGGTGAACTTATACACTCGAGAGTGATGATCAACCTCACCATAGGCAATGAGAGTATTAGATTGATCCCTGATTATAGTGAGATCAGATGTGAACTCAATCTTAAGACCCTCCTGAGCAAGCTGGTAAATGGAAAGTAGATTATGGGCTATTTGTGGAATATAAACAACATCAGAAAGAGGCCTCCCATCCAAAGTAACATCACAAATTGTAGCAACATGAACCATGTCTACATTGGCAGTGAACATTCTATCAAATGTTGGAGGATGCATATTCTCCCAAAGAATGTGATTCATGGAATGGGTGATGTGCCTTGAAGCTCCTGATTCGATGAGCCAACCTTCCTATCTATTAACTAGAGTAGTGATCAAAGCATGCCCCTTACCAAGATTCTCAGCTGTGACAATTGTGGCGATGCCTGAAGATAACCCTTCATGTGAAGAAGAGTCAAATGAGAGGATGGAAGAAGAAGGAAGAGTGATGTTATGATCCTTGAGAAGCTCTCTTAGTTCATTAATATCCTTCCTAAAACAAGTCTCCTCATGATGTCTAGGCTTATTACAAAAGCTGCACTTGGGCTTCTCCTTTTGAGGCTTGTCTACCTTGTGTTGCGATGATTCAAAAGATCCTGTCTTGGATTTTCCCTTACTCTTGCCTTTCCCGTTGGATGGTACTCAAATGAGAGCATGAGACTTGGAAGATGAATCAACTTGGTTGAGTTTAGATTGCTCCCTAGTCAACCACTCACAGAATGTCTCAAATGAAGGCATTACAAAATTATCACCAAGACCATCCATTATAGAATAAAAGGACGTAGCAAAGTAGGAAAAAGAACCTTGTAATTTGGACAAGATCATGAAGATGCATTCTTTGTCAATTTTGTCCTTACCACACCCTATAAGCTGGGTCCTCAAAGACTTGAATTTCACCAAGTAATCATCAATAGAGGGAAAAGGATCAACTGAGAGTGAAGCAATATCTAACTCTGATTGAAGTGCCTGAATAGCACTTATTGAACCAAACAATGTCTTGAGCTTATCCCAAACTACCTTAAGAGTATCACACTCCTTGATGTGGAAAAATAGTGAATTGGAGATATGAAGAGAAATTAGTCCCATAGCCTCCTCACACTTGATTCGATGTTGAAACTTCTCATATTCCCTAGTCAGATTAGGTTGATTCACATCCAATGTATACCAGAGGCCTTTAGACCAGAGGAGACATTGCATACCAATTTTCCATGTGTGGTAATTGTGGGGAGTCAGAAGCTCAAAACTTGATTCATCCATTAGAGAGAAAAAGAGCACAAGACAAAACTATCTCTGAAAAAGAATGCAAAAAATATGATGATAGTGTTGAAATGCTGGAAAAACACAGTAATACGCTGTTGATGGAAAAATTTCAACAAACTGAAAAAGAATCACCTCCAAAACCCCAAATTAGGGTTTGCACTTCAACTGGATGATATGTTTGATAGAAGAAGAATCTGGAAAAATAGAGTAGACCACTGAAAATTTGACGTTGAGAGCTTTCCAATGGTATATCGTTCGCAAATTTTTGATACCGTATGCGGAAGATATGACCTTTCAAAAAATATACCCTATTAGGGCCTGCAGTCTAAACAATTGCAAAAAATAAGCACCTAGGGGCCAAAAAATGGAGCCCTTGGTCGTTGATGTGACTGCAGGCTTAATAGCTGCAAAAAAAATAAACAACCGCTGGATCGAGCAACGTCGAAGCGGCGATGTGGTGGTGGATTGGGTGGCGCGGCCGTTACAAGGTGGATGCACAACTAAGAACTTAGCAGAGCCCTAGGTGCTCCATGTGACCATAGCGGGGCTGAAGGCAGTGGCAGCGAGAAGCCAGAAAGGCTTCAGTTGGCAGGAGAAGTGTTTTCGATGGGCAGGAGCCGAAGAATGGGGCGCGGACAAGAGAGAATACACAAGTCGGTGGAAGAATGCCCAACAATCGGTGGGTGCAACGGATAGGACGTTGGTGATCAGTGATGGGACGGGTCGGCAGACAATGATGGGACGGATCCATGTACCCTCCTTGCAGACTTTAAATGGTCAACAATTTTTTTGAATAATGCCTATGGGCAATTCAAAAAAATTATTTAAATGTCGATTGAAAAGAATTTGATGTCGACTGAAGGATAAAACCAACGATTTATCAAATCAAATCAAATGTCGATGGAGTAAAAATTAAACCCCATAATATTATACCACAGAAAACATGAATGTCGACTGTGTAGTTTAATATCCAATCGCCCGCAGAATGAAATTTTGTAGAAACTATAGAAAAAATTATCCATTTTTTTAAATAAAAATAGCCCAATGAATTAAAAAAAAATTGCCATGATGGACGACTGAAAGGGGAAATTTTATTTCTGCAAAAATTGTACGGATCGTACACAATGCAAAAAACCCTAAATACCTCAAATGGCTCCCGGATGAAATATGTCCAAATTGGACAAATGGACAGGCAATCTTAGGGTTTCGAGGCCTTCTGAAGACAATGGCGAGCTCAAATCTGACTCAATCTCCTCCAAAAATCAGCTTGGTCCCTGGGTGGAACCAAATAGCCTCAAAGAAAACCCTTGAGCCTGCAAAGAATCTCACTAGCCAAACTTTCTTGATCCTGGGATGAACCTTCACTGGAATAGCTCTGATACCATGTTGGAATGATGGATGCACAGGTGTCCTTGATGAAGCTGCAATACAATCTTCAATGGAGGACCTTTTCCAGGAATAAATATTCAACCACAAAGAAAGTATGATAATGGCATTCAAAATAGAGATTCTATTATGATCTATCAGATATTCTACAAAGAGTAAATATTCCTGATTATATAGGCAAGTGCTAAACCTAGAATGAAGAGGATGTTGCCAAGTGTTCAAATCACACTTCATGTGACACCAAGAAACCCTAACCAACTACCTAGGGAATGATAACAAGATGGAGATAAGTTCTAGAAAAGACAACTAATCTTCTAGAAGGGAATCTTATCTCAACAACTTTATTAAATGATTAAATGCAACCTAGGACTAATATGATTAATTAAGACCTAAGTTAACTTATGCTAGTGTAATAAATAATTAATTACACTAACAGAAGGCATCCATGAGAGCTCATTTATCTTGGTAGAATTAAAAAATCCTCTCATCAAGAATTCTTGTAAGAAGAATTTCTTGATTTGAGGGGATGGGATAGTCTTCTAGATATCTCCATTTTACCTTTGAAAAAAATTATTCTTCTAATAATATGAAAATATTCTTTGACCTTTTCAACCCAAATTTTTTTGGGGACTGATTTAGTTTCCATTATCTCTTAATATTTTTTAGTAGGGTGTGGCCATTCAAGAATTCTCTAAGAAAAGGTCTTTCTCTCCATTATGGATTATCCAAGAATGATGAGATATAATGGAATTTCTTGAAATTCCACATTTTAGAGCCAAATGGAGGTTTTTTCATAGTGAAAAAAAAAATCTGAAGGATCCATGTATTTTTCTTACATAATTTTGCACCATTTGGAATCTTATTTCACAAACATAACCTAGGCTAACTTAACTCCTAAAGCCAAATTTTGAGCTTCAATGCTAATTATTCCATCCCCACCTTGAATGTTAAATTTATACATCACATAAATAGGAATTGCAACAAGCATAGTCGTAATCATGGTAAGATAGCCAACCAATGTTAACCAACACCTTATCAAAGAGGTGATTCTTCTCTGAATTTCATAACCACTTTTTTTCCAATAATCATTTTTTTAGAAATCTTGAAAAAAAGGGGGGTTACCTATATATTGATAGGGAAGTTTATCCAAATTCAAACCCAATAAATCAAAGATCATTTTTTGATGAATTAAAGTGGTATTGTGAAAAAAATAGATTAAGCAAGATTTGATCATTTGATCTAAAGCTACACAATAGTTAGAGAGGACTTTTCTAATAGTTTTAACATCCCTGGGATTCACATTTCCAAATAAGAAAGTATTTGAACAATAAAAAGAAAGTGTAATTAAGGTAGGAAATCTTTGAATTTTAATATATTTCCTTGATTGTTCATGATTTTTCATTAATATTTATCTAACTCAAGAGGCTCAACCATTATTATAAAATGGAAAGGAGATATAAGATCTATTTGTCTAATCCATTGGGTCGAGTTGAAGAAACCAATTGGGCTACCATTTATGAGAATGGAAATTTGACTCCAAGTATCCAAGTATAAATCTATTTACACCTATAAGAAGAAAAACCATTGTTTTAATACCAATAAAAGAAAGTTTCAATTAAATTTTTCATAATATTTCATCATGTATAATTTTATCACGATGGCTAAAATTTTAGCTAACTAAACAGAATGAAGAACTTCATGATAAATAAAAGCACCCTTGAGATTTTTTCTTCTAGGAATGAAATTGAACCTTTTTTCCAAGATAATGAGGGGAATAATTGAAGCCAACTCAAATCTATTGCTTTCAAAAAATCTTATAAATTGTTTTGGAAAGGGAGATAAGCCTAAAATCATCAAAGGAAGGGGGATTTTGAGATTATGAAATAAGGGCAATAAATGTGACATTCATTCATATCATATTCTTATATTTCTTCTAACTTCTTTTGATGCAAGCTAAATGTCCCTACCAATAAAATGCCAACATTTTAAAAAATAAAACAATAGACTATCAAAGCCTGGAGCTTTATCTAGAATGACAAAGAAAATATCACATTTATAGTTTCCTCCAAAGTAAATTCAAATAAAAGAATATTATTTGGATCTTGAGAAATTAAGGGAGAGATATTATCCAACAAAGGATAGTAGTTATCCATGTCAATTTAAAATTTTTATAGAAGATTCTAGAAGTGGAATAATGGTTCATTTGTAATTAGATTTTTGATCAAATAAAAAGTATGCTTCAGAAGAATTGATAGAAAGAATATAAGGGCGGGTGCATGAAGATGGGTAGCCAATTTGTGGACAACTTTTTTAAAAAAATTTGAAAACCCATAATACGCTCGCGTTATGGTTTTTCAAAACTTTTTTAAAACGTTGTCTGCAAGCTGGCTACCACGGCCACCAAAAACAAGGACATAATGTGAGTGTGTTATAACATGCTCGCGTTATGGCATGTTTAAAGAAAAAAAAAAAAAGATGTCGATCTACATTTTCACTTGTGACTATTATTTTCTTGTTGCCCATGGCCCAAAAACACCAAAATTTTGTGCTCCCGTTTTAGGAGCTTTTTTACAAAAAACTTCATCAATGATTGTTGATTCATCATCAGGATGCCACCATGTTGAAGAGGAGGTCAAAGAGGTAAGGATTTTTTTTAATTATTTGTTAGTTTTAGGTTGTATTTGATATTTATCTTTTGAATTTGTAGGAGATTTCAATCAGCCTGGAAACCCTCCTCAAAATCCACAGCAAGAACAAAATCCTCAGCAACAAAATCCTCAACCACAACAACAACCTCCTCCACCAATCCCTCAATACCCTCCTGGAACTCAACAAAATTTAATGGGTGAAATTGAGAACAACAAAAAAAAAATTGAGGATTCAATAGGGAGGTTGAACAATCCAAATGGTTCAACTGCGGAAAGAAATACCCTGGCAAGGTCACTGCAAGATATATTAAAAAATGTAGATTAAATTAGCAAAAAATTATCTGGTTAGTAGGATAGGAGGCAGGCAGCTAGGGATTTTTACCAAGACAAATTATCATATAAAGAAGTAAAATATTTAAAAATTATAAAATTAGATTTGTGTACATTATTCACTGACACATGGTCAAATGGAAATCTCTCCCTCAATGTGAAGAGGTTTCCTATTCATTAGTGCCACCACCAAGAGATTACGAAATATTTTTGGGATAGGTGGTACATGGATTTTGATGACCCACCATGCAACAATTGTGAAGTCTCATAGTATTTCCTTCAGAAAATTTATGTTGAGTTCATCTTGAACAAAATCCCAAATTATTTTGATATGAGGGAATTCCATGGGAGAGGTGGGGGGTCGGCACAAGATAGAGCCGGTGCATAGCTAGATCCTACATGGAAAGCGAGATGACCTCTCACTAAGCTGCCTCATGAGCACATCGCCATCCCTTCTATCATGAAGGAGAGTGTCAACAAAGAGACTCTACAAACCATTAGCTCTTTGATGCAAAGTGTCAACTAGCATAGTAGCCCTCTTGTACAGCTCCATCCAGGGGATTCTTTGGTAGGTGGGTTTTGATCCCATCTATCAATCTTGTTGGGAATCTTGTTCATATTACCCCACCGACACTCAGGAGGCTACTACATAGGATCCTTCTGCAGCTATGGAGCAGGAGAGGGCAGCTGACATTTTGTATGACGTGTATGGCATTGATACTTAGGTAAAAGTTAACATGTTCATTGAATTTAATTTATTAAATTTTTATTTTGAAATGCAAGATTAACTAATTTAGTTTTATGATTTTAATAAACTTATAGGGTCACAGTGTTGATACTGGATATACCGGCCCTACACCTACTTATTTCTTTAGTACACCTATCAGTGGGGTATGTAACTATTAAAAAAATATAAATTTATTAAATGTTAATAGCATTGTTTTACGAATGGTATTTTAATATGTGCTTTTGGATGTTGAATAGGCTAATACTGGAGGTTTCGCAGGAAAACCTCTCAGTGCTAGTGAATTTAGTCAAACCTTCACTCAGGTAATAGAATAAATAACTTAACTAATGAATTGTACTTAATAGATGTGTGTATTTTATATTTATATTGTTGATTACATTGCATTGCACATCATTCAAACTCAAAGCATTACTTCAAATTCCATAACTAATAACTAGATGTTGATAGATGACAAAATTTCAACTACAATATAGTTGTTTAGAAAGTCAACATAAGTAGTGATGCAATTACTTCACATAGCATAAGTAATAAGTCTAGGAGCAGCTTCCAATTGCATTTTCTTGTCATGGCATTCCATGAGACCACATTTTACTTAGGAATATTTTCAAATAGTTCACTGCCTTGTCTATGCTCCAAACTAGGCACCCATTATGGCCTGCTCTCACATATCTGTAACTCACTTGCAACTCTTTTGGAGAAACTGTCCCAAATTTGGCTTTTACCATTGAATTAGGCCACAATTAGGCCTCTTTTTCAAAGAGAAACCTCTCCAAACACACAAAAAATGCTTGAAATCTCCAAACAATGAAAAGACAACCAAGAAAACATCAGATTATTCAACTTTCAGGTAGATCCTCTCGCTCATTTAGACCCCTTTTCCTAAACCCTCACTTTCCTTGGAATCAATCAGGGCTTATGGAAACTCTTATGCCCTGACCTCTCAAAAGCTTATAATCACTTCAATAAGGCTTATTTATGCCTTTATATACTCATTCCATCCTCAAATAGTGCTTCCCCAAAGATCTACATACACTTCCTTCACAAAATCACTCTTTTTCACTAGTTTTCACTCTCTTTCACCTAGGGTTTCTCACTTATTCACTTCTCTGACCACTTACAACCTCTCATATCTTCTAAACACCCTCCAATTCACCTTCTCTCATATTTTTTAGGGGATTATATCCACTTGTAAACCCATGTCCTCTTTTCACTCACTCTAGCCTTTATTAAAAGGCACCAAAACTAGTTTTTCACTAGGGCAGCGAGGAGAACTCACACAAAAACTTCACCAAAAAAGTTCCTTACCTTATACATAGGTACTCCTACTTCAAACTTATCCATTCCACCAAGAAATAGTTGCTACAAAAAGGTGGAATGAACTTTTTAGTTGATTTGGGCAATCAAACCCTTAGCCCCTATTTTCTGACCACCTGGAGAAATCAGGCCACCAAAAGCTTGAAACTCAAAATCAAACACTCAAATTAGTTTTAAATTGATTCCAACTCCTAACTCCTTCAACTCACACACATTAAAAATGCACTACCACCTGCACGGAACCGTACACTGGTAGATGATGGAGGAAAACACGGAAAATAGTAGTATAACAGTGATATTGTATTCTTGTTTTGGGTAAGTGCACAAAAATGGTTCCCAAAAAGGGGACTTAAGTGGACAACTTTTTTTTAAAATCAAGAAATACTGAACTTGGACGTGAATTTGAGGATAGTTACACTTAAAATTTTGAGATGGAACAAAAATAAGGATCGAAGTGCTCTGAGGCTACTTTCTAAACAACTAATTTATTTTTAAAATGGTTGAGATTAAGGGGTTCAAAAGAGGGATGTACACAAATTGGTGTTGTTTTTGTCAGAAAAATATAACATAGCAACTCTTGTATGACCCTCGTATGGTAAACATTTTTTTAGTATTTTTAAAATCGCAATGGTTAGAAGTTAGTTAACAGTATGTAGTTGATGCATGATTTTTCTGATAATTTTTTAATGAATATTTGATTTTTTACTAATTTTCGACGTGGACACTTCTTGAAAAACAAAATTTTGGTTGTGCTACCCCTACAAATTTTGGAAACTAATTGAATTTTTTTTATTTTTTGTTTTAAATTTGTAAAATGGAGTCTAGTTTATACAAGTGTAATTTATTTGAAAATTCGATGAACAGTTAATTTATAACGAAAAAAAAACCAAACATTGTGTTGGAACTGTAAAATTTTGATAACCTCATGCTTATTAGTTTCCCAAGAAGTTCATATTACAGACATAAAATTTCCTCACATATCATTTTCACCAAGGTCCGAGTTAAATTTTGTCATATAGCCCCATAAAATCCATCTAACATTAAATCTTTAACATTTGAAAATATAAGCATGAGTTGATGCAAGTCTCAGCGATAATAATATACATCTCCTTAGTTTATTAGAAAGACATCAAAAGTGTCGTACTGATGCGGATATATGCCAAAAGAATGCGGGTTCACATTTTTCTATTGCCAAGACAAAAGATATCGGCATGACAATGTGAGGTCATATCGAGCTAATTGATTTTTACCGATTGGAATATGAAAAAGTGTATTGACCAGACTTTAGTCATCGGAGTGACATTTCAAAGGACTGCCCGAAGCGTTCACTGGTCTTGCCGGTAAAGTGAAAAGAAGACTCATTCGGTAAGACAATGATGTTGGGGAGAGTTTGAGGAGTCTTACCAACCCCTCATGTTATACCGACATAACTGAGCATATAAAGATGAAATTGTCGAGAAGACAATGTACGTGGTCTCGTCGAAGAAAAAGTGTATCGGTGAGATAAGTCTCAGCGGGGAAATCTAAGAGAGGTCACAGTGAATGTCATTTTGTCAGCAAGACAGTTATTTGGTCTCGATGACTTAAGTTGACAAAGGGGAATATCTCACTAAGACAAAGAGCCTTCGAAGTGAAGTGAAGAATCGTTGGTTCGATTCGTTAAGTCTGGGCGATAGTTTTCTTTGGTGAAAGTTATGGTGATATAAAAACAGAGGAAAAATATCAGGGAGACTTGTGATGTCAGGGGAACTACAAGATGTCTTAGCAAATTTGTGAATGTTGAGCAGATGGATCGGCTAGAGATTTGAAATGTCTCATCAATATGACACCTGATGTGACAGCGAGAATTTCAAAAACCATGCTTCATTCATGTCTCAGTGAAGACATTAATGGCACTATGAAGCATAAATGATTTTGCAAATCAAGATGAGCTCAATTGAAATCATTGTTTCATAGAATTGGCAATGAAGGATAAAAGAAGAATGAGTAGAACAATCAGAGCATTCGTCTAACTTAGGTTTTTCAGGTGAAATACAGTAAATTTTGAAGAATGGAAGGTACTAGTTCAGAAAAGATAAAAGGGAGAAAACTTGGGGGAGGGTAGTCAACCAAAGGGAAAAAATAAAAAAACTAAAATACGACCAGAGGGCACAAAGAGAAAATTAAACCAAGATCTCATAGACCAGTTACCTAGTTCAGGGCCTAAAGCTAGGCATTTTGCACAGCTTAAGGTGGAAGTAGATAAATTGGATGACAAATGTAAGTTCATAGGAGATGTTTGGACCCCAATTAGAGGATACGAATTGTTTAGTTTCCACTACCATAGAAGAAATCGCTTTGATCCAGTATGTAACCCATGGAGGCTTAATTTGGGAAAACTAGTGTTCCTTAATTTCTTTGTTGATGTCGAATTGGTGAAATTATCGGTTGGACATTATAATCTGAAAAATAAAGCTATATGTGATTTATCAAGAAATCCATTGATACATGTATCTGAGAATGCAATAAGTGAGGTTTTCAAATTATAAGGAATATGCAATGAAAAGATTATAAGTGAGGAGCTTGAGAGTGATTTCAGAAGAATGGACACCATTTATAGGGGCTAGAGGTTACCCCTACACAAAATTAAGTGTCATGGCAAACCGACTCCGATGGAAGACAGTGAGGGACCACCATTTCATGTGGATCTCTTCGAAGCCTACATAAAGTACACTTATTTTTCAGTGGGACATGTATTGGGGATGGAGGTCCAAGAGCATATGACAGTTATACCTCTGGTGATTGTTGTGGATGTTCAATATCATAATTCCAGTTCTTTTGATTATGCTTCACATGTGTTTAAAGACTTGAATGCAGGGTTGATGGTAATAAAGAATGGAGCTTTTGTCCTCTACCTTAGGAATTATTCATTGTTGATGCACTTGGTGCTATATTTTGGATAGGAATTAGGATTGTGGCCCCAGGAGCTGAGGATTTTGCAATTTGATAAGGAAGGCAAGCCATTGCCTATTCAATCGTGGACTGTTGTTTGGAACAGTAGGTTTTCTATTTCTAATTTCCTAAATTTTGAAGAGTATTTTGTAAAGCCTTTGTATAGGTTTTATAATCATCCTTGTGACTATTCTTTATCTGATGAAATAAAGAGGTTTCTCAGGCCTAAGGATTATAATGGACCAATCAGCCACAACTGGGGTGATTGGTATTGTTTAGAAAATTCCACTATGATTAGGGTTTATGGTTTTGAAGGTACTCCATTTATTTTGGCTAGGACAGTTCCAGATAGGATTGCATACCTAAATATTGTTAGGCAAATGGATTTATCTAGTGTCATGAACTTAAGCTCTTATGGGAAGCAAGCCTTTATGCCACGTATGTTGTATTTTGGTGATTTTAATATGTTAGCAAAGGAGGGATACAATTTAATTCTAGATAAGTTATTACATTATAACATGAGGAAATCACCATCGAGGAAAAACTTTGATCTAGAGGGATATATTCATTCTGATAGATAGAGGCTAAACTTTGGAGGGTATCAGCATGTGCCCTATTAGTCTGATGACATAATTAGAAACTTGGAAGCAGAAGAATCAGAAATGGTAATTGATAAACATGATCAAGAATTGATAGATGTTGAGTTTTTGTCTTCCAATAAGGAAGTATTAGAGGCAGATAGGCCACAAGGCCCATCCGGGAAGGTATCGAGGAAAAGAACTCAGTATTACACATATTCTACCAAAGAGATAAGTATTGAGGAAACTATGGATGTGGATACAAGATATGGGGAATATAGCTCTTTTATAGCAGATGATGAATTTGTGAAGACCTTGTAATTCAAAAAAACATTATACAAACAAAAAGGAAAATAAATAAGAGGACTACTTGACAATGTCACACTAGGAAATGAGGAGCAGTTGTTAAAAAAACTTGAGGGATGAGGTGGATAATGAAATGACAAGCATGACTCCTGATAAGGGGAGAGAAATGTTGGAAAAGGCTGGTGTCATGATTTTTCCAAGGCTAGATCTCAATTTTGCATTGGTTTTTGACAGTTTCCTAAAGGACAACAATGCTACACACAAGCTCAGCATAGAAAGGGTGACAGAAGTGTATACAGGATCAAGATACAATCTTGATGAAGAGACATTGATGATTTGGTCTTTATATCCCCCTCACAAGAATTTAGTGGTTATTGATACTGAGAAGGCATTTGGACATGTCATAACTTTTAAGGCTACAGAGGTTGATCCGGTTGCAACTATAGAAATTGGGATAAATATAGAAAAAATAAATAAAGCCCAGATACAAGCATTGATCAGAGAGAGGGAAATGTACAAAACCAATAATGAGAGAATACTGAGAGAAAATGAACATCTAAAAGACTTGGTAGGTGTTCCAACGGGGCCAACAAAGATCCTCACCCAAGGTGCAAGTTCACAGGTGAAGGACCATTGGGAAGGGTCAAGTGGATACTCTCAAGGGAAAATGGACACACTTATTGTAATAATCAAAAGGAGGTAGGTCATTTTAGCCACTTGGTTAAATAAACTTTGGGGAAAACATTCACAATACGTGGATGCAATAAAAGAACATAGAAGAGTGGATGGTAGAATCCAAGAGAGAATTGAGGAGATAAAAAAGGATACTGCTAATACTGCAGGGATTGAAAAAGCTAATCATATCATGGATAAGCATGGTGAATTCTTTGAGCAATTACAAGGGGATGCATTGGGACTGATAGAAGTCATCGAGGAAATATTTACTAAGTTCTATGATGATGAAGGAAAATTGAAAGAAATGACTACATGGAAGAACGAATGTGAATTAATACTCCAAGAGATATTGAGGACAGCCACTGTGAAAGATATAGCATTGGATGAAGCATGTGAGCAGAATGAATGAATGACAATAATGAAGATCATGATCCACGATGCATTAGGAGATGCAAATACACATAAGCACCAAGATTACATAGAGCGCATATCTGAAGTTCACTTATGGCTTAACGAAACTTAGTTAATGCTAATCTTATTAGCATTTTATGCTTAAAACATTTTTGAAAGGACACGTCCTTTCACCCACTAAATGTATAAATATCTATTGCTTACGGTAGAAAAAAAAAAGGAGTAGAAATTAGATAAGAATTAGATAGTAAGAAATAGAATATTTTTCAGAATGTTTCAAAGGACCATGATGCATGTATGAAGTTTTGAAGGATCAATGAAAGAACTCTGATTTTGTGGCGCCTTTCTGGTATCAATTATTTGTTAAAAAAATTGAAAACATCATCAAGTTGTCTCTAAGGTTGATGTTTCTTTGTTATTTAAATTCAAATATCAAGTATATTCTCAGTTTATCAATACACATTTGTTGTATTTGTGTGGTGTGATTGGTTGGTTCTTTCAAGTAAAGATTAAATCCTTCAAGTCATTCACAGTAATTTAGAAGGATCATTTGGATCATTAAGAAGAGCTTGAAATTTACATTCTTGCATGTTTATACGATTTATAAACTAATATTAATATGCCAAATAATTAGTCTCTACCAGATAGAAGTCATTCATCTAGAGCTTTCACTTGACACTATTTTACCCAACAAGGCACTGGTCTTATTTATCCTTTTAGGTTTCATCCATATTAGATACATCTCTTAATTGAACATATTAATTCATACCTTGATATTTCATATACTATTTATACCAAATTTAGGATATTACTTACACTATTTATACCAAATTTAGGCCATATCTCTCCACTATCAAATTTCCATTTGTGGATATTTTGGTGAAGTAGGAAGCATAATTCAAAATTTGTGTCATTCATATAGGTGCACCACCTAGGTTTAGCAGAGCCTTAAGAGTAGAAGGCTCAACTGTATTGGTTGTCCTTGTTAGTTGGCCAATAATGTTGTGAGAGTTTGGCAACCTCTCATGGTTCATTCAAACCAGCATTTTTGAGAACCAAAAAATTGGTGACTTTGTTGGGGATAACTTGAGAAAATTTCGGTATCAGGCGACCTTTCCATATAGATTCATTAGAGAAAGATTCACAGTTAAGAGATTTAAAAAATTGACTCTGCTAAGTGAAATAACAATATTTTCTCACTTTTGGAAAAAGTGGGTGGCGACTCTGAATGAATAAAAGCATTGAGACTGATAAAATAAAATACAGACTAGAAATAAATCATCTTAGAGTCTAGACTATCACAGTTACTCACAACATGCAGGGAAGAAGATCTTTGTACATAGACAGTGATAGTCTTGATTATAAAGGAAAGTCAACTTACAAAAATAATCAGGGCAAGAAGGTATTTAATGACTTGGTTACAGCAACTAAAAACAAATCATCAACACTATTGCTAGAAACACATAATTCATATGATACTGGTGCAGGAGCACCCAATAGGTTCCCATAGGATGGTTGACTAGACGGTCATGTTTGGGTAATAGGATTAGGCCAACTTTTCACTCTATTTTTGTTCATTTTATGTTTGTGCCTTAGTGGCATTTGTGATCAGGTGTTGAGTTGATAAAGGTCATGTTGACCATTGAATAGGTTTGAGGTTTTGGCTACAAGTAAGGCTTAAGACATTTTAGACCTTCTTAGGTGTTGGTTTTTCTAAATTTTGAAAATAAAGCTTAATGAAAGCTACAAGCGGCCAAGGAGTAGTTAATACCAAGCTTAACTATTTTAGAGACCCTATTTAAGGGTGACCTCGACATGGAATTGAGGTTGGGAGCATTTACATTGTTTGGAATTTTTGAATTCAAGGGAAACAGTGGTGTTTTTGGTGTGAATTTATGGTTTTGTTTCAAAGTAGAGCTTTAATGGATTGAATTCGATATTGTATTGTGAGTAGGATGTAGAGTACTTGTTATTCAAGCATTGTGTGGTAGTAATTAACTTTCTATTTAAGTTTCTAGCACTATTTGTAGATAGTTTGCTTCCTTCCAATTCCTGATCTGACAAACTGTTTGAGGAAAATGGAGGGTTAGATCACATTCCCACTGTACATATTATATGGCCCTTTGGGAATTGTGACTAGACTCCATGGTTGTATATATAGTAGGGTTAGGAGTCCTTGAAAGCATCAGAATCACCATGGAAGTCTTCTTCTAGGTGAGCCAAGAAGTGTCCGGCTAGGGAAGACAAGAAGTGCAGAGCACTTGATTTGTAGGGGTGTCCATTTCCTGAAAAATCATGGTGTGGATAGGGCAGATATGAGCCTTGCAAAGACATAGGATGGAGGAGGAAGCTCCACCAATCCATCTGGTGAGAGGACGACTTGACAGTCTGCTGTATGATCAAGAAAAGGGCTTAAAAAGGCCTAATTTGCCAAATTGAGGGTTAAGACCTCTAGAATCTTTGAGTGGTGGGAATATGGACCAGGAACCCCAAGGAAATATTGTGTGTTCTTTAGGAAACTTTGGAGAACTAACCTGATTTCTCGGAGAAGGAGGCCTAATTGGGACTCCTAGGCTAGTAGCCTTTTTAACCCTAAATGAGGGTTTGGTGGAAGCGATGAGAAAATGGAGTTAGGTGGACCCTCAAGAACCATGGTAGGATGGATTGAAACTATGAGAAACACCTCCACACCCCTACAAAGCTAAATTCTAGTTTTGAAGAATGTTAGCCTTTAGGGTGGATTAAGGGCTAAGGGAAGAGTTGTAAAACTTACACCAGGGTTGACTTGGTAGGTAGAGTTGTGTTGGTAGTTGGGTTGGCAAGGAGAACCAGGGGAACCTAAACAAGAAAAAGGTCCTATAGGTTAAGGTTGTGGAGTGAGACACCATAGAGGTCTTCCAGGTAAGACCTAGAGAAGGAATCAGTGATTGATTCCTCCAACCTCCCTATCAGATTGGTATCAGAGCAACAAAATATTTGGGATTGATTGTTGTATGTCAGAGCTTGAGTCTAGTGGTTCTACAACCATGTTAACAAATATAGAGTTGGCCAAGAAGTTTGAACATCAAGAGGAAGACAATAGGAGATTGAGAGAAAGAATAGCTCAACTTGAGCAAGCAATGAATAATGTGCAAACCAAGAGCGATGAGGTCAGTGATAGGTTGGAAGGTAGGGCACCCAAGAGTGAAGAGGTTGCAGAGGAAGACAAGATCCCTGAACCTAACCCTATTCTGCAAGAGGAGCCTTTCTTGAAGGCATTAAAATCTATGAGTGGAAAAGAACTTGGAGCCATACCATTTTTTAGTGGGAAATTGGAAGCTGATCTAGTTATGGATTTGATAGAGGGAATGGAAAACCATTTTGAGTGTGATGGAGTCACTGAAGCACAGAAGGTGAAAGTGGCCAAATCAATATTGAGAGTAATTGCCTTGACATGGTGGAAATTCATTCAGATAGAGAGGGAAAAGGAAGGCAAGAAACCTATCTCTATTTGGAAGGGAATGGTTGCCAAAGTGAGAGAAGCATACATGCCAGATGATTATGAGATTCAGTTGCATAAGAAGAGACAGATCTTGAGACAAAGAGACCAAGATTTGAATTCGTATACTGAGGAGTTTCAAAAACTTTGTATGAGATCTAATATTTCAGAGTATGAGAGTCTTAAGGTGGCTAGGTATCTTAACAGCTTGAAGTGGAACATTCAAGAGGAAATGACTCTTCTAAGTCCCAAGACAGTACACCAATGTTACCAATTGGCTATAAATATTGAGGAAAGAAGCAAGAGGAAACAAGACCAGGCTTCTAAGAGTAGAGGCAAAAGTAGAAATCAAAGAGGACATAGAGGTGGATACCAAGGTAGAGGGATTGAACAAAGAAATCAAGTAGAGTCTAAACTCACAGAGCTTGGAAGTGAAACACCTTCTAGAGGAGGCTATGGAAGAGGTAGAGGACCTCAAGGAGGTTCAAATAGAGGAAGAGGAGCAAGCAGGAGTAACTCATACTTTGCTAGTATGAAGTGTTATAATTGTGGTCAAGTAGGACATCCAGCTTATAGGTGTCCGGAGAAAGCATCTTCATCAAATACAGAGAAGAGAGTAGCATATGCTCAAGAGGACACCATGAGTACCAAGTCACCTGAGGTTAGTCACATTGAATCATAAATGGGGGAGAACCTGATGTTTAGAAGAGTTTTGATAGACAACCGATAAAGGAAGAGCCAAAGAAAAGGAGAGCCTTATTCAGGGTAAGATGCAAAGTACTTGGAAAGGTGTGCAAGGTTATTGTGGATTTAGGTTCTACTGATAAAATTATCTCCGAGGAGGCAGTAAGGAAGTTGAAGTTGGAGAAAGTACCCCACACTAACCCTTACAAGGTGACATGGTTGAATAAAGTGCAGAGTGTTCTTGCCAATGAGCAAACAATGGTGGAGTTCTCCATTGGAGGGTACAAGGATAAGTTTATTTGTGATGTGTTACCCATGGATGCATGTCATCTTCTATTGGGCAGGCCATGGCAGTATGACAGAGGTGCCATCTATGATGGAAAGGAAAATACTATCTCATTCAAGAAGGATGGAAAGACATTCAAACTTCAGTCATTGTCAAATGAGGAAGAAGGACAGTCAAAGACCCCTAGTGTCTTATTAAGAAGTGGTAAGGATTTCATTAACACTCTACATCAAGGAGGTGAAGGACATGTGGTTATGGTGCAACCCAAGGAAGAAGACATGGCCAAGAAAACAATCATACCCAGAGCAATCCAGAAGTTGCTTTAACAGTTTAAGGACATAGTTAGTGATGGGACACCAGCAACCTTACCTCCAAAGAGAGCCATCAGCCATCAGATTGACTTCATACCAGGAGCTTCATTGCCAAACAAAGTAGCTTACAAGCTTACACCAAATCAGAACCTAGAGGTAGCTAGACAAGTGTAGGAGTTGTTAGACCAAGGACTAATTAGGAAGAGCATCATTCCATGTGCAGTACTAGTGGTCTTAGCAACCAAGAAAGGTGGTAAGTGGATATTATGCACTGATTCTAGAGATATAAATAGAATCACAATCAGATATAGGTTCCCTATTCCTAGGATTGAGGACTTGATGGATTGTCTTGGAGGAGCTCAGTACTTCACCAAGTTGGATCTCAAGAGTGGATACCATCATATCATAATTAAAGATGGGGATGAGTGGAAGACAGCCTTTAAGACAACTAATGGGTTGTATGAATGGAGAGTTATGCCATTTGGCCTCTCTAATGTCCCTAGCACATTCATGAGGCTCATGAATGAAGTGCTCAAAGACTTTACATGGATATTTGTGGTGGTATATCTTGATGATATACTCATCTTTAGCAAGACAGCAAAAGAACATCTTAAGCATGTGGAATTGGTTCTTAAATGATTGCAGGAAGAAAGGTTAGCCATCAACCTAGAGAAGTGTGAGTTCTTCAAATAGGAGCTTGTGTATTTGGGGTTTTTAGTATCCCAAGGATCATTGAAGATGGATCCAAGCAAGGTGGAAGCTATCCTAAATTGGCCTACACCAACCACAGGGACAGAGGTAAGAAGTTTTCATGGATTAGCTTAGTTTTATAGGAAATTTATAAGGAACTTTAGTGGAATATGTGCACCAGTCCTTGATACAATCAAAGGTGGCCTAAAGACTAAGTTCAAGTGGACTCTAGAAGTTGAAAAGGGTTTTGAGAAACTAAAAGAAGAAGTGGCAACTCAACCCATCCTTTTGTTACCTAGTTTTGATAAGTTGTTTACTGTGGAATGTGATGCCATTGGAATTATAGTAGGAGGAGTTCTAAGCTAAGAAGGTAGGCCTATAGCTTTCTTTAGTGAAAAGCTCAACAAAGCTAAGAAGAAGTATTCTACCTATGACCTAGAACTCTATGCTCTAGTATAGTCACTTAGGAAGTGGAGGCATTATCTTCTACCTAAAGAGTTTGTAGTGTTTACTGACAATCAGGCACTTAGCTATATCAGCACACAAGAGAAGTTGAGCAATAGACATTTGAAATGTATGGAATACATCCAAGCCTTCACTTTCACCATCAAGCACAAGAAGGGATAGTTGAACAAGGTGGCAGATGCACTAAGTAGAAGATTGCTGACAGTGCAAGAGATAAAAATAAAGAGCATTGGGATAGAGAGTTTCAAGGATCTCTATAGGGAAGATGAAGACTTCTTAGAGGCATACAAGGTATGTACTAACTTTGAGAATTGCTTTCATAGTCAATACTTAGAGTATACATTGTAGAGTGGAATGTTGTTCAAGGGGAATCAGTTATGTGTTCCAAGAGCATCAAGGAGAGAATCTCATCCAGGAGAAGCACAATGGTAGTCTTAGTGGTCATTTTGGTATCAACAAGACAATGGAACTAGTGCAGAGGTTCTACTATTGGCCTAAGTTGCCAAGGGATGTCAGGATGTATATGGAGCAGTGTGTAGTGTGTATGAAATCCAAAGGGGGAGCTAGCAATGCAGGTTTGTATCAACCTCTACCCATTCCCAACAGACCATGGGAATGTATTAGCATGGACTTTGTGGTAGGACTCCCTAAGACTAAGACAGGGTTTGATAGTGTCTATGTGGTGGTAGATAGGTTCAGTAAGATGAGTCACTTTGTTCCTTGCAAGACCACCCATGATGCTAGTTATATTGCTCACCTTTTCTTCAAAGATATTGTGAGGATCCATGGATTTCCATTGAGCATTGTCTCAGACAGAGATGTGAAGTTCATGAGTCATTTTTGGAAGACTCTATGGAGCAGATTGGGTACTAATTTTAATTCTGGATCAGCCTACCATCCTCAGACCGATGGGAAAACTGAGGTGATCAATAGAGTGTTATGTAACCTTCTAAGATTCCTAACGAAGGAGAATGGACAAACATGGGACATGGTCATCTCACAAGCTGAATATGCCTACAATGACAGTGTGAACCAGACCACAGGAAGAAGTCCTTTTGAAATAGTGTATGGAATGCACCCAAGAGGTGTGTGTGAACTTAGAGATTTAGGAGCTATGGAGCATAGGAGTGGCCAGGCTGAGGATTTCTCTCAGACCATGAAGGAGATTTAGGAGCAAGTGAAGAAGACAATTGCAGAGGCTACTCACAAACTAAAATCTAAGGTGAATATGTCTAGAAAGGATCTACAATTTGTAGTAGGGGACTATATCATGGTCCACCTCAACAAATATATATTGCAAAAGGGAACATCAACCAAGTTTTAGATGAAGAGAGTGGGACCATGTAAGGTGTTAGATAAATATGGCAAGAATGCTTACAAAGTGGAGCTACCTGCAGATTTGGGCATCTCACCAGTGTTTAATGTGGTTGATCTGATCAGATATAAAGGACCAGTCACTGACATGGATCAAAATAGCAGGGATGTCTTGATGGATGTAAGTAACATAGCCTTACCTCCTAAAGGAAAACTGCAAGCAGAGAGGATCTTGGATTCAAGGGTGAAGAAGTCTACCCAGCATAAGGAGTACATGGAACATCTCATCCAATGGAAGGAAAAACCTGAATCTAAGGCTACATGGGTGGATGAAGCTTAGTTCAAGAAGCAGGGTATTCAGTTATCTTTGACCTCTCCCCACATTCCTTAGTGTTGGTGCAGGGAGGGAGAATGGTGCAGGAGCACCCAATAGGTTCCCATAGGATGGTTGACTAGAAGGTCATGTTTGGGTAATATGATTAGGCCAACTTTTCACTCTATTCTTGTTCATTTTATGTTTTTTCCTTAGTGGCATTTGTGATCTGGTGTTGATTTGATAAAGGTCATTTTGTCCATTGAATAGGTTTGAGGTTTTGGCTACAAGTAAGGCTTAAGACCTTTTAGACCTTTTTAGGTGTTGGTTTTTCTAAATTTTGAAAATAAAGCTTAATGAAAGCTACAAATGGCCAAGGAGTATTTAAGACTGAGCTTAACTATTTTAGAGACCCTATTTAAGGGTGACCTCGACATGGAATTGAGGTTGGGAGCATTTACATTGTTTGGAATTTTTTAATTCAAGGGAAACAGTGGTGTTTTTGGTGTGAATTTCTAGTTTTGTTTCAAATGAGAGCTTTAATGGATTGAATTTGATATTGTAGTGTGAGTAGGATGTAGAGTACTTGTTATTCAAGCATTTTGTGGTAGTAATTAACTTCCTAGTTCAGTTTCTAGCACTGTTTGTAGATAGTTTGCTTCCTTCCAATTGCTGATCTGATAGACTGTTTGAGGAAAATGGAGGGTTAGATCACATTCCCACTGTAAATATTGTACGGCCCTTTGGGAATTGTGACTAGACTCCAAGTTTGTATATATAGTAGGGTTAGGAGTCCTTGAAAGCATCGGAATCACCATGGAAGTCTTCTTCTAGGTGAGCCAGGAACTGTCTGGCTAGGGAAGACAAGAAGTGCAAAACACTTGATTTGAAGGGATGTCCATTTCCTGACAAATCACGGTGTGGAGAGGGTAGATATGAGCCTTGAAAAGACATAGCATGGAGGAGGAAGCTCCACCAATCCATCTGGTGAGAGGAAGACTTGACAGTCTGCTATATGGTCAGGAAAAGGGCTTAAAAAGGCCTAATTTGCCAAACTAAGGGTTAAGCCTGTGTACGGAAAGTTGAGGGTTAAGACCTCTAGAATCTTTGAGTGGTGGGCATATGGACCAAGAACCCCAAGGAAAGATTGTGTGTTCTTTAGGAAACTTTGGAGAACTAACCTGATTTCTTGAAGAAGGAGGCCTAATTGGGACTCCTAGGCTAGTAGCCTTTTTAACCCTAAATGAGGGTTTGGTGGAAGCTATGAGAAAATGGAGTTAGGTGGACCCTCAAGAACCATGGTAGGATGGATTGAAACTATGAGAAACACCTCCACACCCCTGCAAAGCTAAATTCTAGTTTTGAAGAATGTTAGCCTTTAGAGTGGATTAAGGGCTAAGGGAAGAGTTGTAAAACTTACACCAGGGTTGACTTGGTAGGTAGAGTTGTGTTGGTAGTTGGGTTGGCAAGGAGAACCGAGGGAACCTAAACAAGAAAAAGGTCCTATAGGTTAAGGTGGTGGAGTGAGACACCATAGAGGTCTTCCAGGTAAGACCTAGAGTAGGAATTAGTGATTGATTCCTCCAACCTCCCTATCAGATACACTTGCAAATGAAGAGAGCCTACCTAAAGAGCTTCACACTCCTAAAGGGAAGAGAAATCCTTCCCACCGAGTAGACCTTGAGAAAGCTGACGAGCACATGGCTGATTTTGAAGCTAAAAAAAGGAGAGAGTTTGAATATGACCAGAGAACAACACTCTTTGAGTAAGGACTTGAGTATGATGAAACATTTGAAGAAAATTGTGAATTTATGGCATGAAATGAAGAAGATACACAGTGGGATCATATGAGGCAACATGCAATAATATTAAGGGTAGAATATGAGCAACAACTTCAAGCAATGGAAGAATTAAGAAAGATGAAATTACACAAAGCTCAAATCAAAACACCAATAGCTGACTCACCTAAATATACCCCCCCTCATAAGAACATTAATATGAATCCATCAAATTCCCCACAAGCCCACCGAAATCAGCCAAGGAATCAATATAGAAACACAAATTCTCCACCACAACATCGAAATATTCAGCCACCTCCACACCAACAGTATGTACCCCCACAAGGTCAGGAGTATGTGGAAAATGCTAACCCACTGTACCAACATCAGCACTTCCAAAATCCCCCTCCACAATACACAACCATGATTAGAAAATTTGATCTTGTTGGATTTCAGATATACCCTTACCCTTTGGACAACAATTGGAGCAGCCTAGTCCCTAAGTTCATAGGAAGTAATGTAGTTACAACCGAGGAGCATCTGAGAAACTTTAAAGAAGTCATTCAAGACTTGGATATGCAATATGAGGATGTATAGATGAGATTATTTATGATGTCACTGATTGAAAATATTAGGGATTGGTTTAACAGTCTACCAACAACATCCATTTATTCCATCAATGTATTTTATGAATAGTTTCTTCAGCAGTATGGGAATCAGTGTGTGTCAGATTTTGTTTTGCATGAGTTAGTGACTATCCAAAAGCATCAAAATGAGTCAACCTATGATTTTAACCAAAGGTTTGTTAAATTACATAATAAAATACCTCAGGGGTCCAAGTTGGTTGATCTTTTTGCGTTGAGTATCTATTTGAAAGCCTTTGATCCCAAGACAAGATACGAGTTGAGAAATAGAGATCCTAGGAATCAAGCTGAAGCTCAAAAGATAGCATTAACTATTGAAAATAATAGGAAAGCTGCAAAGATTTTTTATAAAATGTGAAAACCTAGGGTTCCCCCATATGCTCCCCCAAATAGACAAGAGAACACATATAGGAATGAAAGACCAAGGTTGCATGACATGCCTTATAATACAAACTGGAAGGATGGGAAGCCGGTAAATGATAGACCAAGAAATAAAAAAATGTCGGATCCATTAAAAAGGAAAGGAGCATATATGGTAGATAAAAGTCCCTGGTGTTCAGTCTGTTATGCACCACATTCCCTAGAGCATTGTGTTACAACTCATTCAATACCAGAAGAAGACACACTAGAAAATGATGGTGGTGAAAACCAGAATGTCTATTTAACTTCCCACACTCTTAAATCTTTGGAGTGGGAATGTTCATCTTCAGAGGAGGAAGGATATGAGTATAGTGTTGATCACCAAAAATACAATATTCACATGACAGAGTAGCATATTTTTTTTGATCATGAAGAAAGTGATAATGAGAAAAATCTGCCTATTGCATCATGTCAAACTGATAGGTACAATGTGAGGAGACCAAGTGAAGAAGAGATTGAAAGGTTGACTATTGCAGCAGTGGAAGAAGCTAGAAACAAATATTGATTGAGGAACATAACAGTGAATAAAGATGAGGGTGTCCCAAGAGAAATATTTGTAAAAAATAAAAAAATATCAAATGAGACATTAAAAAAGATAGATGAAAGGGAACTAGACAAAAAAGAGTAGAAGGGATCTCCAAAGGAGGAAGTAAATAAATCCCCATTGAGAAGAAAAATCGAGGTCAAACATGCAAATAGGAAAAGGAAGAAGGCAAAGGAGAATTGATAGAATCAAAGAAGGTGATCAAAACCGAAGGTACATCTTTTGATTTCATACAAACCTTATCTCAACTAAAAATATATGTCCCATTACTAGAAATGATGAAAATTCAGGAATATAGGAAGGGTGCCATTCAATTAATGTCTATAGGAAATCAAAATATAAACCTTGAAAATAAGGAGATCCCCATAACCACCAACAACAAGAAGGAAATAAAAATCCCAGAAGCCTGCTTGATGAATACGTCATAGATTGACCCATTTTTTACCACCCTACTCATAAGTGGCAAGTTAGTAAGAAATTGCATGGTAGATTCAGATGCTTCCATGAATATTATTCTAGTAGGAGTGATGAAACAGCTTGGTATGTGGGTAGATGTAGAAGGGGGAAAATTTTATGCCATGGATAGCAGGCCTATTCCAGTTGTAGGAATAATGAAAAATGTGGAAGTGAGATTAGCAACTTATCCCCAATCTACCTACAATATTGATATCACAGTAATTGACACACCTCCTCAGTTTGGAATGCTCTTGTCAAGGCAATGGACAACAACAGTAGGGGGTAATGTACAGTTTGATTTATCATATGCTACTATAGCAGTAAATGGTGAAGAGGTCAAGTTATATAGGGAGCCAAGAATGAATCAAATTATTGAATGTGTTCCTCATGAACAACTTAATTGCTTTTGTGATGTTGATTTAGGGAGTTTTAGAGTAGAACTATCTCAAACTGAGTTGGTAAGCAAATATCCAATTGATAAAAATATTTTTGAAAATCAACAAAGGATATAGAAAATGTAGTTCGATGGAGCATGTAGCCAAGAAGGTAATGGAGTTGGGATAGTTTTCATATCGCCTGATGGTTCAACTTTTAAATATTCATTCTTGTTGGCATTTAAATGTACAAACAATGTGGCAGAATATGAAGCCTTGTTAAATAGTTTAAACATGATAGTCAAGCATAAAATTAAACTGTTAACTTTTTTTGGAGATTTGGAGCTAGTTGTCTCACAGATCAGATCTAAATATGTTGCAAAGAACAAGAGGCTGAAACAATACAAAAATTCTATATGGGATACAATCAAGCTATTTGATGCTTTCTCCATTGATTGGGTGGATAGATCAAAAAACATAATGGAAAACTTCTTGGCCAATGTGGCATTTAAAATAGATGACATCATGCTAGAAGGAATGTCCCAAATTGAGTTCAAAACAAGGCTCAATGTACTTGACAATATATACAGTTGGCAGGTTTTTAATGATGACATTGACCTCTTAAAATTCCTTCAATGCATAGACCAATATGAGGCTCAAGAAATTAATTTCAATGCCTTTGTAGAATAAATGGATGGAGAACAGACAATATTCGGAAAGAAAGTCTTACAACTTAAGACTAATAAACTTCCCAAGGGGCTGGTAGCGTTGGAAAGAGTATACGATGGAAGTGATCGATCCCTTATGAAACAAACACTAGTAAAAAAGGAATATATTGAAGAAATAAACTTAGGGATTGAAATGGCACCAAGGAAAGTATATATTGGGAAGAAAATAAGCCCGACTATCTAAAGAATGCTGATTTCATTGTCAAGAAAATATAAACCTATGTTCGCATGGTCTTATGAGGACCTCAAGGTGTATAGGGAGGATTTATTTAAACATGAAATTCCATTGAAAGCATATGCAAAGCCAGTTAGATAGAAACAAAGGCCTATTAACCCCACATTGGAACCAAAAATGTAGGAGGAGTTGGCCAAACTTAGAGATGGATGTATCATTAAACCTATCAGGCATTCAACATGGGTGTCAAACCTTGTTCCTGTTAAAAAGAAAAATGGAGATATCAGATTGTGTGTGGATTTCAGAAATCTAAATGTGTCATGCCTCAAAGATAACTACCCTCTACCTAACATGGAAGCTATACTACATAAAGTAACTATGTGTGAGTTGTTGTCTATGATGGATGGTTTTTCTGGTTATAATCAAGTTAAAGTCAGGGAATCTGAGCAGTACAAAACAGCTTTCACAACTCCATGGGCAACATATGTATATGTGAGAATGCCTTTTGGTCTCAAAAATGCGCGAGTGATCTTCCAAAGAGCTATGGACTTTGCATTTGCAGAATTTATTAATGCTATAATGGTGGTGTATCAAGATGACCTTACTGCTTACTCAAAAAGAGTTGAAGATCATGTAGAACATCTTGAAAAAATATTCATTAAAGCTTTAGAATATGGCATTAGTTTGAACCCTAAGAAATATCATTTTTTTGTTACAGATGGAAAACTCTTAGGACACATTGTGTCAAAAGAGAGAGTTAGAATAGATCTTGAGAGAGTTGAGGCTATAGATAAGGTTCCTATCCCTAAAACTGTAAAATCCATCCAATCATTTTTTGGGCAGATTAATTTCATTAGGAGGTTTGTGTCCAGCTTTGTTGAAATTATCAAGCCCATATAAAAGATGCTAAGGAAAGGAAAAAAACTTGAATAGACCCCAGAAGCATTAGAAGCCTTTGTATCCATTAAAAGAGCCATTAAGGAAGCCCCTATCCTCAAATCTCCTAATTTCACAAAGCCTTTTCAAATATTTTCATTCACTTCCTTGCACACAATAGTTGTTGTTATGTTACAAAAAAATGAGGATGCTCATGAGCAACCTGTGTCCTTTTTTAGTAAATATTTGTTGGGATCGGAGTTGAAGTATGACATAATGGAAAAACAAGCATTTTCTTTGGTAAAAGCCACAAAATGCTTTAGACCGTATCTGGCTGGATCCAAAGTGATTGCTTATGTCCCTCACGTAGCTTTCAAAGACATTTTGACACAATCAGAGGTAACAGGGAAGAGATGCAAGTGGATTAATAAAATTCAAGAATTTGATATGGAAATACAGATTACCAAGTTAATAAGAGGCCAAGGATTGGCCAAGTTAATGGCAGAAGCAAACATTGAGGCAAATCAAATCTGCAATGTAGAAGAAGAATGAAATGCAATTGCAAGTATTGAGCATACACCTTGGTATATAGACATCATGTATTACCTAAGAAACACAAAGTTCCCTAAAAGATTCAATGATAACCAGAAAAGAACTTTGAAAATACAAGCCTCTAAATATGCATTTATAGAAGGAGATTTATTCCAGAAAAACAGAGATGGAATGTTGTTGTTATGCTTAGATGAGTCATAGGCTAAACATGTTTTGAAAGAAATGCATGAAGGGGTCTTTGGAGGCCATTGTTCTACAAAGACAACTGCACATAAAATCCTCAGTGCAGGTTGATACTAGCCAAAAAAATTTAATGATTCATTTCCATATGTAAGAAAATGTGAAGCATGTCAAAAGTTTTCAAGCAAAATGAAATATTAGGGAGCTTTACCACTTATACCTATGCAGGTTGAAGCCCCTTTTCATCAATGGGGTATTGAATTTATTGGGGAGATATAAGAAAGATCAAGTGGAGGACACAGATCGATACTGGTAGCCACTAATTACTTCACCAAATGGGAAGAAGCAATCCCAACCAAACAAGTGATAATTAAAGTTGTGATAAATTTCCTGATGGATAATATTATTACCAGGTTTGGTACACCATTGAGATTAATCACAGACAATGGGATGTGTTTCAGATTAGATGAGTTAAAACCTTTTGTAGTATGCATGGTATTGTTGTCTCTTATTCTGCCCCTTACCATCCACAAGCTAATGGCTAGGCAGAGTCCAGTAATAAAAGTCTTCTAAAGATCATTAGGAGAATGTTGGGTGGGAACAAGAAGATATGGGATTCAAAATTAAAATTGGTTGTATGGGTTGATAGGATCACTGTCAAAAAAGAAATTGGAAAATCCCCATATGAACTAGTATATGGAACACAAGCAAGAATGCCTTTATAGAATCTATTACCAGTTTATAAATTTATTCTTCAGGAAGACATGGAGGTTCCTGAACCAATGGAAGAGAGAATGGAACAACTAGTAGACTTGATGAAATGAGAAGATTAGCCCAAAACCAGGACATGAAGTTGCAAACACAAATGAAGTATTTGTTTGACAAAAAGGCAAAAAATATAAATTTTGAAGAAGATGATCTAGTATTGATGTGGAATGCTAGGTGCAAGGAGAAAGGAAAACATGGAAAATTTGAGGGTTTGTTGTTAGGACCTTTTGTTGTTGTTGGCAAGCGAGGAGAGGATTCATATTATTTGCAAAATATGAGTGGTGAAGAACAGGAGTTGCTTGTACATGGGCAATTTCAAAAGAACTTTTTCTCTTGAAAATTACAGAGGATCAAAGGTTGCCAGTGCATGGACAAATCTTGAAAAAACTTCTCATAAACTTTCCATGCACAGTAGTATACGAAGTAAAGGATACAGGAAATTTCTAATACATGGACAATCCTAGAATCCCTTATTTGATCTTTTTTCCATGTACACTAGTTTAGGATCATGTTCATATCCACTTGCTTTTCATCCATAATGTTTGGTCTACTCACCCAGAGATTTGGATCCTTGCAATGATCTCAAAATCATTCATCCCTAGACAGAGCCACTATTGGAATTGTAAAAAATTTGATAACCTCATGCTTATTAGTTTCCCAAGAAGTTCATATTACAGACATAAAATTTCCTCACATAGCATTTTCACCAAGGTTCGGGTTAAATTTTTTCATATAGCCCCATAAAATCCATCTAACATTAAATCTTTAACATTTGAAAATATCAGCATGAGTTGATGCAGGTCTCACCGATAATAATATACATCTCCTCAGTTTATCAGCAAGACATTAGAATTATCATATTCCAATCGGTAAAAAGTGTATCGGCCAGACTTTAGTCATCGGAGTGACATTTCAAAGGACTGCCTGAAGCATTCACTAGTCTTGCCGATAAAGTGAAAAGAAGACTCATTCGGTAAGACAATGATGTCGGGGAGAGTTCGAGGAGTCTTACCAAACCCTGATGTTATGCCGACAGAAATGAGTGTATAGAGGTAAAGTTGTCGAGAAGACAATGTGTGTGGTCTCGCCAAAGAAAAAGTGTATTGGTGAGATACGTCTCAGCGGGGAGATCTAAGAGAGGTCATGATGAATGCCATTCTGTCAGCAAAATAGTTATTTGGTCTCGGTGACTTAAGATGACAAAGGGTAATATCTCACTAAGACAAAGAGCCTTCGGAGTGAAGTGAAGAATCATTGGCCCAATTCGTTAAGTCTGGGCGATAGTTTTCTTTAGTGAAATTCATGGCGATATAAAAAACCAAGGAAAACTATCGGGGAGACTTGTGATGTTGGGGGAACTACAAGATGTCTTAGCAAATGTGTGAACGTTGAGTAGATGGACCGGCCAGAGATTTGAAATGTCTCACCAATATGACACCTGATGTGACAGAGAGAATTTCAAAAAACTTGCTTCATTCATGTCTCAGTGAAGACATTAATGGCGCCACAAAGCATAAAATATTTTACAAATCAAGATGAGCTCAATTGAAATCATTGTTTCATAGAATTAGTAGCAAAGGAGAGCAAAAGAATGAGTGGAACAATCAGAGCATTCATCTAACTTGGCTTTTTCAGGCGAAATACAGTAAGTTCCTCATCCTTCGAAAATTGTAAATTTCAAAGAATGGAAGGTACTACTTCAGAAAAGATAAAAGGGAGAAACCCTGGGGAGGGTAGTCAACCAAAGGGAAAAAAGAAAAAAATGAAATATGACCAGAGGGCACTGAGAGAAAATTAAACCAAGATCTCATAGACCAGTTACCTGATTCAGGACCTAAAGCTAAGTGTTTTGCACATCTTAAGGTGGAAGTAGATAAATTGGATGATAAATGTAAGTTCATAGGAGATTTTTGGACCCCAATTAGAGGATACGAATTATTCAGCTTCCACTACCATAGAAGAAATCACTTCGAGCCAGTATGTAACCCGTGGAGGCTTAATTTGGGAAAACTGGTGTGCCTTAATGTCTTTGTTGATATTGAATTGGTGAAATTATTGGCTGGACATTATAATCCAAAAAATAAAGCTATATGTGATTTATTAGGGAATCCATTGATACATGTATCTAAGAATGCAATAAGTGAGGTTTTCAAATTATAAGGAATATGCAATGAAAATATTATAAGTGAGGAGCTTGAGAGTGAATTCAGAAGAATGGACACCATTTATAGGGGATGGAGGTTACCCCTACATAGAATTAGGTGTCATGGAAAACCGAATCTGATGGAAGATAGTGAGGGACCACCATTTCATGTGGATCTCTTCGAACCCTACATAATGTAAACTTATTTTTCAGTGGTACAAGTATTGGGGATGGAGGTCCTAGAGCATATGACATTTATACCTATGGTGATTGTTGTGGATGTTCAATATCATAATTCTAGGTCTTTTGATTATGCTTCACATGTGTTTAAGGAGTTGGATGTAGGGTTGATGGCAATAAAGAATATAGATTTTTTCCTGCACCTCAGGAATTATTCATTGTTGATGCACTTGGTGCTATATTTTGGACAGCAATTAGGATCGTGGCCCCAGGAGTTGAGGATTTTGCAATTTGATAAGGAAGGCATGTCATTGCCTATTTAGTTGTGCGCTATTGTTTGGGACAGTAGATTTGCTATTTCTAATTTCTTGCATTTTGAAGAGTATTTTGTAAAGCCTTTGTTTAGGTTTTATAATCATCCTTGTGACTATTCTTTATCTGATGAAATAAAGAGGTTTCTCAGGCCTAAGGATTATAATGGACCAATCAGCCACAACTGGGGGGATTGGTATTTTTTAGAAAATGCCACTATGATTAGGGTTATGGTTTTGAAGGTACTCCATTTATCTCCCTAGGACAGTTCCACATAGGATTCCATACCTAGATATTATTAGGAAAATGGATTTCTCTAGTGTCATGAACTTAATCTCTTATGGGAATCAAGCCTTTATGCCAAGTACGTTGTGTTTTGGTGATTTTACAGTGTTAGCAAAGGAGGGATACAATTTAATTCTAGATAAGTTATTACATTATAACATGGGGAAAGCACCATCGAGGAAAATATTTGATCCAGAGAGATATATTCATTCTACTAGACAGGGGATAAACTTTGGAGGGTATCAGCATGTGCCCTATCAGTCTAATGAGATAATTAGAAACTTGCAAGCAGAAGAAGCAAAAATTGTAATTGATAAACATGATCAAGAATTGATAGATGTTGAACTGTTATCTTCCAGTAAAGAAGTATTAGAGGCTGATAGATCACAAGGCCCATCCGAGAAGATATTGAGGATAAGAACTCGGGATTACACATATTCTACCAAAGAGATAAGTATTGAGGAAACTATGGATGTGGATACAAGACATGAGTAATATAGCTCTTTTATAGCAGATGATGAATTTGTGAAGACCTCAGAATTCAAAACATTTTTATACAAATAAAAAGGAAAATAAATAAGAGGACTGGTTAAAAATGTCACACCGGGAAATGAGGAGTAGTTGTTAAAAAACTTGAGGGATGAGGTGGATAAGGAAACAACAAGCATGACTCCTGAGAAAGGGAGAGAAATGTTGGAAAAGGTTGGTGTCATGATTTTCCTAGGGCTATATCTCAATTCTGCATTGGTTTTTGACAGTTTCCTAAAGGACAACAATGCTACACACAAGCTCAGCATAGAAAAGGTGACGGAAGTGTATACAGGATCAAGATACAATCCTGATGAACACACATTAATGATCTAGGCTTTATATCCCCCTCACAAGAATTCAATGGTTATTGATACTGAGAAGGCATTTGGACATGTCATGAATTTGAAGGCTAGAGAGGTTGATCTAGTTCCAACTACAGAAATTGGGATAACTATAGTAAAATTAAATAAAGCCCAGATACAAGCATTGATCAGAGAGAGGGAAATGTACAAAACTAGTAATGAGAGAATACTGAGAGAAAATGAACATCTAAAAGACTTGGTAGGTGCTGCAACAGGGCCAACAAATATTCTCACCCAAGGTGAAATTTCACAGGTGAAGGACCATTGGGAAGGGTCAAGTGCATACTCTTAAGGGAAAAATGGACACACTTACTACAATAATCAAAAGGAGGCGGGTCGTTTTAACCACTTGGTTAAATAAACTTTGGGGAAAACATTCACAATACGTGGATGCAATAAAAGAACATAGAAGAGTGGATGGTAGAATCCAAGAGAGAATTGAGGAGATAAAAAATGATACTCCTAATACTGCAGGGATTGAAAAAGCTAATCATATCATGGATAAGCATGGGGAATTCTTTGAGGAATTACAAGGGGATGTGTAGGGACTGATAGAAGCTTCCGAGGAAATATTGACTAAGTTCTGTGATGATGAAGGAAAAGTGAAAGAAATGACTACATGGAAGAGCGAATGTGAATTAATACTCCAAGAGATATTGAGGACAGCCACTACGAAAGATATAGCATTGGATGAGGCATGTGAGTAGAACGAACGAATGATAATGATGGAGATCGTGATCCATGATGCGTTAGGAGATGCAAATACACATAAGTGCCAAGATTACATAGAGCACATCTTTGAAGTTCACTTATGGCTTAACAGAACTTAATTAATGCTAATCTTATTAGCATTTTATGCTTAAAAAATTTTTGAAAGGACACGTCCTTCCACCCACTAAATGTATAAATATCCGTTGTTTATGGTAGAAAAAAAGATTAGAAATTAGATAAGAAGTAGATAGTAAGAAATGGAATATTTTTTAGAATATTTCAAAGGACCATGATGCAAGTATGAAGTTTTGAAGGATCAATGAAAGAACTTTGATTTAGTGGCACCTTTCTAGTATCAATTATTTGTTAAATTAATTGAAAACATTGTCAAGTTGTCTCCAAGGTTGATGTTTCTTTGTTAGTTAAATTGACATATCAAGTATATTCTCAGTTTATCAATACACATTTGTTTTATTTGTCTGGTGTGATTGGTTGGTTCTTTCATGTAAAGATTAAAGCCTTTAAGTCATTCACAATAATTTAGAAGTATCATTTGGATCATTAAGAAGAGCTTGAAAATTACATTCTTGCATGTTTATACGAGTTATAAACTAATATTAATATGCCAAATAGTTAGAGTCTCTGCCAGATAGAAGTCGTTCATCTAGAGCTTTCACTTGACTCCATTTTACCCAACAAGGCACTGGTCTTATTTATCCTTTTAGGTTTCATCCATCTTAGTTACATATCTTAATTGAAAATATTAATTAATACCTTGATATTGCATATATAGAATTTATACCAAATTTAGGCCATATCTCTCAACTATCAAATTGCCATTTGTGGATAGTTTGGTGAAGTAGGAAGCATAATTCAAAATATGTGTCATTCAGATAGGTGCACCCACCTAGGTTTAGCAGAGCCTTAAGAGTATAAGGTTAAACTATATTGGTTGGCCTTGTTAGTTGGCCAATAACGTTGTGAGAGTTTAGCAACCTCTCGTGGTTCATTTAAACCAGCGTTTTTGAGACCCAACACATTGCTTTTTTGAAAAAAAGAGACATACAAAAAAAAAAAATTATGGATGAAAGGCTTATCATTGTCATAAAGTGAAAAAAATTACATCGTTGGATAGCTAAGAGAGTACCCAACATTACCCATATGTTCAATTTTTTCAATATTGAACCACATACAATCTTGACGGTGAGCACGAACTCAATTATCTAAAATATGGTAGGTTTTGTAAAAACACGTCTTGGGTCATTAGGAATGCCCTCCAAGCCTTTGAGTTGGCATTCCAAGGAAAATAAAAATCCTAAGGCTCGAAGATTCCCAAAGCAAGATATAACGCAAGGGCGTTATAACGCACTCGCATTATATCTCAATTTTGGCATGCTTTTTTGCTTCTATGGGAAACATGTCAACTAAGACATAATGTGAGCATGTTATAACACACTCGTATTATGTAATACTTTATTTTAAATTCCAGTCTATTGAATTTATGCTGATATATTTGATTTTTTTTTGTACATGTATGCTTGTATGTCATGTATGTATGCTTGTATGTATGTACGTATGCCTATATGTATCAATGCATGTATATTGTATGTATGCCTATGCATATGTAAGATTGTATCTACACATGTATGTGTGTATGCTTGTATGGATGTAGGATTGTATGTAAGTATGTATATATTTACGTATTTCTTTAGAGGGAAGGATAATTTAGAGAGAGAGAGAGTCTAGAGAGAGGGAGAGGGGGTGGAACTGAGAGTTTAAGAGAGAGGGTGGGAGAGAAGGGGTTTGAGTGAGAGGGACTTAGCTAGGTAGGGTGGGAGGGATAGAGGGATGTAGAGAGAGAGGAGGATGTGAGAGAGATAATTGAGAGAGAGAGAGAGGGGAGAGAGAGAGAGAGACAAAGAGAAACAGATTTATATAGGTAGGGTGCCAAAGGGAGAGACTTGAGAGTGTGAGGGGGTGAGAGTGAGAGACTTGAGAGATAGGTAGTGAGACGGAGTGCAAGAGAGAGGGAGTGGGAGAGAGAGGGAGTGTGAGTGAGAGACATGAGAGAGGGAGAGGGTGTGGGAGGGAGTGACCTGATAGAGCTAGAGAAAGAGGGGGATGGAGTGAGAGGAAGTTATCTAGTTAGGGTGGGAGGGAAAGATAGAGAGAGGGGAGAGAGATAGAGAGAGTTACCTAGGTAGGTTTCTAGAGGGAGAGACTAGAGAGAGAGAGGGGGTGGGACGGAGAGACATGAGAGAGAGGGAGAGATAGGGAGAGAGAGGGAGCGGGAGAGAGTGGGAGAGAGTAGGAGGGACATAGAGAGAGATGGATAGAGGGAGCAAGAGAGGGTGGTAGGGATTAATTGAATGAGAGGTACGTAGAAAGAGGGAGATGGTAGATAGAGACAATTAGAGAGGGTAGGAGAGAGGGAGGGAGGGAGAGGTGAGATGTATAGATAGAGTGAAAGTGAGGGGTTTAGGGTATAGGGTTGAGGAATTAGGGTGGAGGACCTATAGGGTTGATGGTTTCTAGGGTATTAGGGTTTAAGGGTTGAGGGTTGAGGGAATAGGGTCGATGGTAGAGTGTATTGGGTTGAGGGTATAGGGTAGAAGGTTTAAGGGATTAGGGTTTAGGGTTTTAGGGTTAAGGTTTTACCTGGTTGAGGTTAGAGGGTTTAGGGTTTAGGTTTGAGGGTATATGGTTGAAGGATTAGGTTGAGGGTCCAATGTAAAGGTTAGAGGGTATAGGAGTTGAGATTTTAGGGTTTAAGGATTGAGGGTTGAGGGATTAAGGTTCGAGGGTTGAAAATTGAGGAATGAGGGTTTAGTGTATAGGGTAGAGGGTAGAGGGTTTAAGGGTTTAGAGTTTAAGGGTTGAGGTTTGAGGATTGAGGGTTTAAGGTTGAGGGTTGAGGGTTGAGGGTATAGGTTATAGGGTCGATGGATTAGGGTTGAGTGTCCAATCTATATGATAGAGGTTATAGGGGTTGAGGGATTAAGGGATTAAGGGTTGAGGTTTTAGGGATTAGGGTAGAGTTTTCTTGGATTTAAGGGTGTCAGGGTTGAGGGATTAGGGTTTAGGGTAGAGGGTATTGGGCTTAGGGTAGAGGGTAGAGGGTAGAGGATTTTAAGATTTTAAGGTTTAAGGGTTGAGGGTTGAGGGTTGAGGGTTTATGGTTGAGTGTTTAGGGATTTAAGGGTTGATGGATTATGGGTCAAGAGGGTTGATTGATTAGGGTAGAGAGTTTACTAAGTGGGTTTAAGGTTTTGAGGGTTGGGGGATTAGGTTTGAGGGTAGAGGGTTTAAGGGTTAGGGTTTAAGGGTTGAGGGATTAAGAGGTTATAGGTAGAGGTTATATTGGTTGAGGGAATAGGGTTTAAAGGTTGAGGGATTAAGAGGGTATATCGGTTGAGGGATTAGGGTTTAAGGGTTGAGAGTTGAGGGTTGAGGGATTAATAGGGTATAGGGGTTTAAGGATTATAGTTTAAGGGTTTATGGTTGAGGGTTGAGGGATTAGGGTTTAAGGGTTGAGGTTTGAGGTTTGAAGGATTAAGAGGGTATAAGGGTTGAAGTATTGGGATTTAAGGGTTGAGGTTTGAGGTATTAAGAGGGTATAAGGGTTGAGGGATTAGGGTTTAAGGGTTGAGGGTAGAGGGATTAAGAGGGTATAGGGGTTGAGGGATTAGTTTTTAAGAGTAGAGGGTTGAGGTTTGAGGGATTAGGTTTTAAGATTTGAGGGTTGAGGGTTGAGGGATTAAGAAGGTATTGTGGTTGAGGGATTAGGGTTTAAGGTTTGAGGGATTAAGAGGGTATATGGGTTGAAGGATTGAGGTTTGAGGGATTAAGAGGTTATAGGGGTTGAGAGATTAGGGTTTAAAGGTTTAGGGTTGAGGGTTGAAGGCTTAAAAGGGTATAGGGGTTGAGGGATTAGGGTTTAAGGGTTTAGGGTCCCCCTCTCCCTCTCCCTCCCTCTCTCCCTCTTTCTATCTCACTCTCTCACTTTATCTCTCTATTTCTCTCCATCTCTCCCACTATATCTTTCTCCCCCTCTCCCTCTCCCTCTCTCTCTCCCTCTCTCTCTCTTTCTCCCCCTCTCCCACTCTCCCACTATCTCCCACTATCTCTTCCTCCCCTTCTCCCTCTCCCTCCCTCTCTCTCTCTCCCTCTTTCTCTCCCACTCTCTCTTTCTCCCACTCTCCCCCTCTCTCCCTCCCTCTCTATCTCCATCTCTCTCACTATCTCTCTCTCCCCCTCTCTCTCTCCCTTCATCTCCCTCTTTCTCTCCCTCTCTCTCCCTCTAACTCTTAACCCTCTACCCTCTATCTCTCTCCCACTCTCCCACTCCAGCTCTCCCTCTCCCTCTCTCTCTATCTCCATCTCTCACTATCTCTTTCTCCCCTCTCCTCTCCTTCCTATCCCTCTCCCTCTCCCTCTCCCTCCCTCTCTGCCTCTCTCCCTCTCCCTCTCTCTCTTTCTCCCCCTCTCCCACTCTCCCACTATCTCTTTCTCCCCCTCTCCCTCTCCCTCCCTTTGTCCCTCTCTCTCTCTTTCTCTCCCACTCTCTCTTTATCCTACTCTCCCCCTCTCTCCCTCCCTCTCTATCTCCATCACTCCTACTATCTCTTTCTCCCCCTCTCTCCCCCTCCTCTCCCTCTCTCTCCCTCTTTCTCTCCCTCTCTCTCCCTCTAACTCTTAACCATCTACCCTCTATCTCTCTCCAACTCTCCCACTTTCTCCCACTCTCTCTTTCTCCCACTCTCCCTCTCTCTCTCTCTCTCTCTCTCTCTCTCTCTCTAATTCTCTCCCACTCTCTCTTTCTACCACTCTCTTTATCTCAACCATACACCCTCTACCTTTAACACTAACCCCTTAAACCCTAAAACCCTTAAACCCTCAACCCTACCTCCCTCTCTACTATATATTTGTCCTCTCCCTCTACCTCTCTCTCTCTCTCTCACACACACACACACTCATCTCTGTCTCCTCTACTATAAGGGTATAAGGGAGAGATATATAATTAGGATAGATGGTATAGACAAAGAGGGAGAAAAGAAATCTATTAAAAAAACCATATTTCATATAACACGAGTTTGTTTTGAAGAAGTAGAGATGTTACCATTTTAGCAATAAATAATGTGATCACATTATAACACGGGCACATTTTTTCTTCAACTAAAAATGGTAAACAAACTCAATATACCCGTGATGTCAAGGCCCACATTCTGCATATTCTCCTGGTCCTGTGTGTGCTCCAACAAAAAGTAGCTTTTTGATAATGTTGTGAAGTGTGCAAGAATTTTTTTCACATCCCACCACCTTTTCCATGATCTTTCTACCACCTTTGCATGAAATATCAGAGTTTCCATGTTGAAAGACATATTCAAGTTTGAATTCCATTGAAAATTGATATACAATTGAAGTTTGGAGGGGAATAAGCTTTTGAAAAAGTTAAATTGTTGTGGAGTTTGAATAAAGAAGAAGCTAAGGCTACATAATTGGGTTGAACTCCTCCATTTGAAAGTCTGGTTTTTTAAGTATGTGAAGTCTTTACACATTTTCTTTCATTCTATTATGGCTTGCTTTCATTTTTTTTATTTTTCATATTCCATGTAGATCATTGTTTGTTTGTCATTATAATCTTAGGTTGTCAATGCACATTTTAAATTAGACAATTGTATACACTTTCCAATTACCATTTTAAACCTAATGCAAAGCATCTACCAGGATCCACAAATTGTCAAGGGTACTTCTTGTAGACATGGAAAATATACAAGTTGAACAATGCACTTCATCCTGATTACTAACATCGTTTCATCCTAAATCACACTCTCAGTTTATCATCACTTTTCATCTCTTAATTAAATAAATCATTATTTATTTAATTAGGTCTTTCTCCTTTGTTGATTGAATTAATCAATTTAAATTTAATTAATCCTCTATCCCTCTTTAATTAAATAATTCATCTTATTTTGATTAAATCCCTAAAGTTATCTTATTAAATTGGATAAATTAAACATTATTTGATTTAATCTAACATTATTCCCTTTAGTTAAATAAATCAAAAAATTATTTAACTAAACCCTTCCTCTGAATTTGATTTAAATCAATGCATAAATTCAAGTCAAAGTTGTTATATCCCCTAATCTCTCTTTGAATTAATTAATCTTTGATTAATTTAATCTTAATCTATGTCACATCCTCTAGAGAATGTAGCTTGCACAATAAATCAATTACTTTGATTTATTAAATTCACCTATTTTCCCTCAACATGGAATAAAGGAAGAATATTCCTTCAAATTTGAATTCAAATCCAAGTGGATTTGTCCTTCCAACAAAGAATTCACTCCTCTTACATGTCCTTGTGCATTGAGCCAAGTGGCATTTATTTCATTATTTTTTCTCTCACATGTCATTCCCTCAATTTCAAATTCCACCTAATATCATTTATTGGCACTTTTATCCAAATGTGCACAACCTTCAACCATTCACATCTTGACAAGTGGCACTTGGCCATGGATGTTGAATGATCCCACATTGCTCAATTTCACTCTTTCTTCCAATTTGTAAATCTATAAATGAGAGACTCTTCCTCTCATTCTATAATCTAGAATCCAAGAAATTATACTATACTTCATTTCATCCACAGCTTATCTATTTCATATGAATTTTTCATCACTTTCATGATTTCATGGCAAGGTTATGCCAAAATTTCATCAAGGAGCTTCAATAATCTACAAATCTTCATCAAAGCTTGCATAGGAGTTGGGAAAGGGCCAATTTCTACACATAATTGGCACCAATTCCCCCATGGGATCAAGAGTTTGCATTGCTTAATTAGGATTTCATTTATCTTTTATGTTTGTTCTTCATTTTTCCTATTATTGAGCATTGCAAATGGATTTCATGGGGAATCCTTAATTATCTTGCATATGAACTTACTAATGTGTTTGTTTCTTGTATTTGTGCAAGTATAGGATTGGGGTTCATATTTTGGCACTAATAATGTCAGAATCAAAGATTTCAACACATTTTTTACAAAAATTATGTGGTTTTTTGTTAATTTTTGTGTCTACAGGAAACTGCACCGTTATTAGTTCAGTGGTACCATATTGCACCGCCACCAGTTCAACGGCACTATATCGCACCACTCCAAACTCCAAACTCCACCGCTAGAGTCTTCCCACCCACAAATTTAAATTTCCAAACTACGTCACTAGGTGGAAATAGCGTCGCCTTTGCGCTCTTTCTCCTGCTACAGAGCATCGCTCTCAATTGTCAGCGGTGCTATATTATGTCGCTGGATTTTCTAAACTCCGTTGCATTTTCTAACTACATCGTTGAGTGATATTAAAAAGTTCAAATTTTCTTTTTTTTTGACATGTGCATTTTTGTTTTCAGCTTTTTGGACTATTAACCTATTTATTATCTCTGTATTTTATGGTTTTCATCATTTTGCAGGTTAGGGCAAGGAGGAAAGAAAAAGTGGAAGGATACATAATGGCATCATTCTTATTGTATACCAAGTGTTTTTAAACACTTTAGTGTTTTTTAACACTCTTAGAGAGTTCTCAATCTCTATTAAGAAATTTTTCATCTTTTAATGCTCTAGGGAAAACTTAATTTCTTTTGGGCTCTAAAAAGAACAATAAATTTTGTTTTCAAAGTTTGCAAACAAAGGGCTTAAAAAGAACCTTAGAAACAAATTACTAGATTTGGTTTAAGGTTTAAGAATTGAACAAGGAAAATCTCACATTTGATTTGGTGCTATACAAAGAATTCATTTTGCTTTGTGGACTTAAAATGAACAAGTTTTGTTTTATTTTTTAATTATTCACTCAAAGTAATATCATCAAAAGGACGTATGTGCTTCTCTCACGCCTCACGACGACCTTTAGAATCAAAAGATCTTTTGGTGATCTTAAGTTGAGTAAAATAATTTCCTCCACATTTCAGTTTGGGATTAAAATTGAACCAATCTTGTGAGTGTGAGCATGGTATATTGTGAGTGTTCTCCCTTTATTTTTAACGAAGGTCGATTAAACTACGGGATATATTTGCTCGCTTTTATTTATCTTAGCAAAACATGCTAAAGCCAAGCGACTTCCACCCAGGATGTAAGTGAGAATATTGGAACAAATGCCAATATCACGAGGATTATTCTGATGTGAATGGCAGCAATGGTCTCTCACCATACTGGATAGTCCCCCATGAATGGAATGCCCGCATTAAAACCCCTTGTTTAGCAAAGGCCAAAATCCTATCTATTTGTTGGTGCAAAAGGTCATGTCCTTTGAAACCTCCCCACGTATACATATGGTTTTTTTGTAGAGATGAAAATTATGACATGGGAGATTCATGGGTACTAATGCTTGATTGACCCGAGAAGCGAGTTCATTGTAAGGAGGAGCCTATTTGGTCAAGCATCTAATCATCTGCACTGAATATGCACAGCTGGATTTATCCAAGTTGGAACCCAACAAATGTTGTTTTTTCAGCCCAGGATTGTACATGTTCTCAAAAATAAAACACTTTGCTTGGATCTAAAACATTGGGAAACAAAAATTCACAAAATCCTCAAGATTTCAAACCCTTTAGAGGAAAAAATTACCCTTGAAGAATCCATGTGCTCTTGATTACCCTAAGGATTCTATCCTTAGAGGTTTCTAAGTGCTTGGGTTTAATCATCATTTGTTTTCACTAAAGTCAACCTAGGAAACTATGCTCTTAAAACTTTTATTTTCACATAATGGAACTTGTGGAATGACAAGGAATTAAGGCATAGACATTTAGCTTGAAATCATAATCAATAAATTATTTTTGGTAAGAGGAACTCATTAAGAAAAGATAAGGAAAATTGGACCTCACCTGTGTTCTCTCAAATTATTTCCCATAAAATCAAAATCCAAAAACCAAGGTTCAAGAAGCTTAGTCTAAAGGCTCGTGAAGAGCATCTTTCCATGCTTTTTGAGGTTAGAGAGGTATTGGTATACAATTTCTACAAGAAGGCTTCTAAGAACAACCCAAGTTTGTATGAGTTTTATTATCAACATAATCCAACTCTTTTTCAAAAGTTTACTTTTCTCACATAGGAAGTATGGCATGCTCTTCAATACCGAGGTCTTGTAAGAAAGATTCTGGTCTAGGTCAAGTCTAGGATCAAAAATCATCACTCTCATCCATCTCTCCATCATCAAAATCAAATCTCATCTTGCTAACAAACTCTTCAGAACTGTGAAACACCATTCATGCTAAACTTAGAGGAAAAATCAATATCACCTTGTTTGACTTAACACACCTAGTCAAATTATCAATCCTCTTGAACAAATTTACCTCTAGAATAACACAACTTCCTAAGGTCTACAAGTTCATAATCACTTTGATTGGCTTAACACACTTAGTCAATTCATTCTCTTGTACGAGTTTTCTCTAGGATAACACAACTTCCTAGGGTTTGCAAGTTCATCATCATCTTGTTTGGCTTAACACACCTAGTCAAACTATCAAAATCAAATCAATTCAAGCCTTAAAAATTTTAGCATCCCCCCCAAAGTTCTTCAAGATTTTCATTCATCTGCATCACCCATTTTCCATTGATCTCATCCCCATCATCACTTTTAATCCTTAGACTTTCTTGTTTCTTCTCCTTTTTGGCCTAAGATTAAGATCAAACGATCTCTATTTTATGGTTCAAACAAGATCACAACACAAGAGGAACATGCAAACCACTAAGGAAACATCAACTTCAAGTGACCTAAGTCAAAAGACCTCTGAATTAAACCTTGCAGGATCAAGCAACCCTCCAAATAACTCCTTTATACCATCACAAAACTCCCAAGAGGAGGACCATGTAGAGGACATCATTGATGATGACTTGGGAATGATGCAAGATGAGATAACTGAAATAGTTTGGAATCCTGAGAATCTTAGAATCATCAACACCATGTTAAAAATTAATCCCTCTCTATATATACATATGTTAGCAATATAAGGGGCCAAACTCCCTTCTAACTTTGACGTGAGTACCAATATGGAAAGGCCTCTTGTGACCATACCCCCGATATCACTCCCAAACATCATTCAAGATATTCCCCAAATCATATCAACAATCATTTCAACCCCGCCAGTGGTTAACAAGGGAAGCACAATGTTTCGCGAATTACAAAAGCATCACCTTGTAAACAATAGAGAGATAAATATCAACACCACACTGGATAACTCCATCCCGGTAAATTCATTACACCTGTATGTTCCCCTTACTCTCCATAATCATGTGGACTCATCCTCATTTCATGCAACACCAATCTATCTGTTGAATATACAAACTTCTCTCCCCATGATTTCACAAGGAGAGGGTGGGTTATTCAGGATAGGGGGAGTCATTGATCCTTCCTCGTCATCACTTTTCCAAGGGAACACACCACCATTCCCTCCATTACCTCTGACATCCATATCACCTTTTGGGTTGGGCCTTCCCCCCTACCCGCTACCCATCTACCAAACCAAATAAATCTAAACATCACATCAACCCCCCTCATTTTTCCATCAATATCGCAACAACAGATGGAAACCATTCAAGCCACCACAATAGTCAACACATCCACTAGTCCTAAAATCTCTCAAAGATTGGTTTCCCAAGGACTAAGCATCTCAATCACACCACCCACAACCCAAACCCCAATCACCAACAAAACCCTTTCACTCACCACAACGGTCAGCACCATTCCCAATCCATCATCAATTCCACCAAAATCTAACATGAAAATTTCATTCATTACCATGATTCAGGTAGTTCAAAAATCCACCCACCAAAGGGTACTTCAACAAGCCCAACAAGCTACACAATTGGCTCCTTAGCAAGCGCAAGTGCAATTAGCCGCCAAACAATCCACACAAGCCACACAAGCCCAACAAGTTGCACAAGCAGCCAAACAAGCACAAGCTCAAGCTCAAGCCTAGCACTAGGATCAGCAAGCACAACCATAGTATCATGCACAACTACAAGCAATCCATCAATAGGCATACCAACAAGCCCTGCAAGATTTTCAGGCACAACAGCAAGATAAAAAACAAGCTTTGTTAGTACAATAGCAGCTAGACCAACAACAAGATTTTTTGGCGCAATAGCCGCTAGAATAACAAAAATATTTGTTGGCACAACAACAGCTAGACAAACAACAAGCTTTGTGAGAACAACAACAGTAGGACCAACAACAAGCTTTGTTTGAACAACAGTAGTAGGAGCAACAACAAATGTTGTTGGCACAAATGTAGGCATATCAGCATGCCTTAAATGCATAGCAAATCTTGCAACAAACCCCCACCGATAACCCATTCATCAATCAAACACTAAACGCCTCACAACACATTCATCCCACCTCCTAAACCGCAAAATGATGTTACAACACAAATCAAACTGCTCTTGTAGCAAGTGTTGGATCTTCAGTCAAGAAAAACAACTAGAACACCGAGAAATTTGTGCCCCTATCCTTTTGATAGAAGTCTTACAATGTTACCATTCCTGAAGGGATTTGAAATCCCCAAATTTGATAAATATAATGGGATGGGAAACCATGAAAATCACGTCAGGGATTTTCAAGTGCAATGCATGGAATTTGCATATGATGACACATATCTAATGCAACTATTTCCTCAGATTTTGTTTGGTCTTACCATGGAATGGTTCTCTCACCTACCCATAGGCATCAAAACATTCTAGGAAATGGTGGATCCATTCCTTGAAAACAATGCATTCAACATGGGTATGGATGTTAGTCTAGAGGAACTATCAGCACTAAAACAAAGAAAAGGAGAGCTATTCGCCTCCTTCTTGCAAATATGGCGATCCAAGGCCAATCATAGAAAGTGGACCATGCCAGAAGAACAACAAGTTTGCACAATCATAGCCAATCTAATCAAAAACTTGGAATTTTATCTAAAAATGAAATGCATTACAACATATGATCAATTGATCTTGAAGGCGCTCAATATCGAAGGAGCCCTTACTACATAAGGGGGCGCATCTACGTTTCCTACACAACAGGATAAATTTTCATCCATCAGTTATAAGGATAAACCTCGAACATGGTCAAGGAACAAAAATGTCACAAATGACAAAGTGGTTGATGCTACGGTTGTCATCAGTTCTCTGAAGCCAAATATTCAAACCCATCATCAACCACAAAATCACAATTGCAACAATGTGCAAACCAATACAATGGCACAACAACAACCACCTCTAAATAATCAAATCAATAACCTGAACAATCAAGGAGGACCACCTCCCCGAAACAAGTATCCTCCCAAGCGGAAGTTCACGACCCTTGGGGAATCAATCAAATATATAATGAAGAAGCCGATTAAAGAGAACCTTATCAAAATTTCCAATTTGGAGAAATATGCGGAACCCATGACAAAACAACCATGGTACAACAAAAATCTCCTTTTCTATTTTCATAAAATCAAAGGGCATACAACTGCAAATTGCATGAGATTGAAAAACATCATCCAAGATCTTATTGATGACAAAATCATAAATGTCGAGCAACCCACTAGAAATCAAGATCTCAAAATATACACGATTCTTATGCCTAATCATAATCAAGGAAATAACCAAGGGAACAATAAAGGGAAACAAAAGTATGCCAGTGCAAACCTTGTATACGAAGACATTGTCGCATGCATAGATAAAATGGTCACTATCATTAGCATCAAAGGAGCCAACGCTGATTTTGGAGTCACCACACGTGGCAAAAAGGTTACTATTGTAGGGGTATCACAGCCATCTAAGACCCCCATCTCAAATCCAAAATTCATTCCCTATAATTATAACATCATTGACCAGCTAAAAAGAACCCCCGTTCAGATCTCCATCATGGAGTTACTGAAAATTTATGTCACCCATAGGAAAATCCTTGATGAAGCATTAGTTGTGTCCACTATCTCCTCTAACCTTGATATGGAAAAATTCTAGGCTATGGTTGGTAACATTGTCACCCTAAATCTCCTCACCTTCTCCGATCAAGACTTCCTTGCCCAACCATCTCATAATCATGCACTTCACCTTCAAGTGCTAGTTCACAAGAAAAAGTTCAAAAGGATCCTGGTGGATGGAGGCATGGGCCTCAATATTTGTTCACTTAAACTCATAAAGAACTTGGTAATCTCAGAAGACTCCATCGAAAAAAACAAAGGCATTACCATCAAAGCATATGATGATTAAGAGAGAGTGTCTCAAGGCACTATCAGGATCTTAATCCAAGCAGAGCCAGAAACCATGGAAACCACATGTCAGATCCTCGACCTTGATTTTCCCTACAATATCCTCCTAGGATGCCCATGGATCCATGGGATGAAGGCGGTCACCTCAACATTTCACCAATGGATAAAGTTTTTATATCATAATGAGGAAGTCACAATCCATGGTGACCCCAAACCTTTCGCCTATTGCAAAAACATGGAAGCCAAGGTCTACAAAATCCTCCAAGTACCAAAAAATGATGAGGGATCCTCCACTCCCTATATAGATCCATCTAACATCGCCTCCACTTTTGCGACAGAGACACCCTCCATCCCTGATATATCTAACATCAAGCTCATGATCCAGGACAACGGGTGTGGAGATTATAGAATGAAGAGAAAAAATATTGTTATAGGAGAGTTACTGCAACCTCATAGGTCACATGGGCAACCCCAACTAGTTGAAACACCTATCCACACTTTCAAGGAAAACCCTTCTAGATTCTGCCATTGGGGGGATCTAAGTTGGGAAACTGTGGACAGAAGAGACATTTAAAGTTTTCAATACCAAGATGAAAGATCCAAACCCACCCTACCCATGGATGAAGCTAGTAGAGGATTGCAAATGATGCTTGTTATGGGCTACAACAAAAATGAAAACCTAGGAAAGAATAGCAATGGATGACTAGAGCCCATCATTGTAGAAAGATGAATGAGAAATATTGGCCTTGGATGTAATCCTCTAAGTATAAACGTACATGATAGAGGAACTCCTAATAGAGCAGTTAGGTTTTCTCCTCAGTTATCAGCAGCCACCCTTCAATTACTTGTTTCAACAGGTCTGTCCCTAGATAATTTCACCTATGACATAACTGATGTCTATAGTAGTAGTGATGATGATGATACGATAATAGGCCTAGCCACACTTTTTGAAGACTCCTCCTTACTCATGATTAGTGCCTCACCCGTTGAGTCAGACCACCAAACTCACAAAATAAACCTAGTTTATCCCCAACTCATCGACTATAACCAACGACGACCACCGGTTCTAGACACATTCAAAAATGATGAGGAACTCTCATAATTCATGGGACTAAGGGATACGGTACCATGCAGAGATAAAAAAATTGGATTCAACATCACACTAGACATGCAGTCTTATTACAAGGAGACGATTGAGTCCTTCAGTCGCAAAAGCAAAAGAATGAGAATAAGCTCAAGGTCATTGAGTGAAAACCACTGTGGCACTCTCTAACCATAGAATAGTAAAAATAAAGGATGCACCCAATGGTGAAAACCTCTCTAAGGTGCCAGAGGATGAAGGATTCAATCTCCCCCAAACTACACTTCATCAAGAGAAATCAGCAATCCTAGTGGAATGATGCAATCCTATTAATCTTGGAATAGAAGCAACACCACACATCACCTTCTATGATGAATCACTTCTGATAGAAGAACAAGAATTGTTGGTTGCATTTCTAAGAGAATGAAAGGTGAACTTCACATGGACCTATGTCGACATGTTGGGTCCCAATTTGGAAGTCATGGTTCATCATTTAGTTGTCTACCCAGGGGCAAGCTCAGTGATACAAAATTTGAGAAAGATGCACCCTTAGATAGCCTTGCTAGTCAAGATGGAATTACAGAAACTCCTAGATGTCAGCTTTATATGCCCAATTGATCATCTAGAATGGGTGTCTAATCTTGTGCCAGTTTCAAAGCCAAATGGGGGCATCTATATCTTCACTGACTTCAGAGACCTAAACAAAGCATGTCCTAAGGATGATTTTCCTGTTAGAGTAATAATTTATTACGCTTAATTAATTATATCATACTGGTTAATTAATTAAGTCGCGTATTCCTCTTGTTGCTTAAGCTAAACTTAGGCACATTAATAATTGATTAATTATTAAGTGTGAACACTAGGGTTTCATTTAGGGTTTCCCTTTTAGGGTTTCTTGATCTCCTTCATAAGGATTGATCTCTTTGTAATATCTGAGATTCTCATAATGCATTTTACACTTTGAGGTTTACAGATCTTGTTTGTTCTGAATGTCTTTTGCATGTGACAGGTATCCATTTGCATGTAGGTGATCTTGGATTCTAACATTTCCACTACCAACATTGATATCATAGTGGACATGATGGCCAAACACAAGATGCTATCACTGATGGATGGCTTCTCGGGGTACAACCAGATTATGATAACAAAGGAACACTAGCATAAGACAGCATTTACATGTCCATGGGGCACCTACTCCTGCAACATGATTCCATTTGGGCTAAAGAATGTAGGAGCGATATATCAAAGGGATATGACACTAATTTTTCATGATATGATTTACAAAACTATGGAAGATTATGTGGATGATATATTGGCCAATTCAAGGAAAAGATAGGATCACATAGTAGCTCTAAGTGCCATCTTTGATAGATTGGAGAAATACAAGGTTAGACTCAACCCCAAGAAATGTGTCTTTGGGGTGTAATCAGGAAAACTCCTAGGATATATAATATCCATGAGAGGAATAGAAGTGGACCATGCCAAGGTCAAGGTGATCCTCAACATGAAAGCACCCAGGACACTAAAAGAGCTTAGAGGCCTACAAGGCAGACTCCAATCCATCTGTAGATTCATAACACAACTGGCGGATAAACAGATTCCATATTCACATATACTCCACAAGGGAGTAACACAAAAATGGGACAATAAGTGTGATTGGGTGTTTAGTAAAATCAAATAATATCTACTTATTCCACCAGTGTTAATACCACCTACTCTAGGAAAGCCACTGATCTTGTACATCTCAGCAACCATGGCAGATCTTGGTGCTCTATTAGCTCAACACGATGAAAATGGAAGAGAGAGAGAAATATACTATATCAGAAGAACAATGGTAGGGCATGAGCTCAACTACACACCAATAAAAAAGGCTTGTCTTATAGTTGTATTTGTAGTACATAAATTTAGACACTACATGTGGGCTCACCAAATCAAGCTGATTGCAAAGATAGACCTTCTCAAATAACTGCTTTCTAGAGCCACCCTCATAGGATGGATAGCCAAGTGGGTCATGATATTGACAAAACAAGATATTGAATATGTAGAGTGCAAGGCTATCAAGGGGCAGGTGATTGTAGACCAACTGGTAGAAGCTCCAATCTATTCAAATAATCCACTCATATCATATTTTCCAAATGAATCCATCTTTAATCTCAGTATAGTCGATCATTGGAAACTCTACTTCAATGGATCATACACACAACATGAATCAGGACTCGATGTCCTCTTCATCACCCCATAGGGGGATTGTATGCCTAGATCCTACAAATTGGCATTTCCCTACACCAACAATATTGTAGAGTATGACGCTTTAACCATAGGTCTCAAGATTGTAGCACGGTGGTGGGTCATGGCACTAAAGGTTTATGGGGATTCACAGCTTATTATTAACCAAGTCAATGGTGAGTACCAAACTAAGGATGATAAGATGACACCATACAAGAAGTTAGTAGAGAGACTCAAAGAATCATTTATTGATATCACCTTTGAGCAGATACTAAGGCCTAACAATAGAGTAGCTGATACCATGGAAAAAATTAGATCCTTACTGGATATCCCTTGCAATGTCCCAAAACATGAATTCTTGGTAGAGAAAATTCTCATACTAGCTTTTGAGGTACCAGAGTCTGAATTCGTTGTGAAATAGTTGGTCCCAATGATCCTTGGTATCATGACATCTATACCTACCTAAGAATAGGGGTCCTCCCAGCTAACATAACCCCAAACCTCAAACGAGCCTTTGTCAAAAGGTCCTTACATTTTTTCATCCTAGGAGAAACCCTTTATCATAGGAGCATTGAAGGAACCTTGTTGCGTTGCTTAAATTCTGAAGAATCCCTAACCGCTCTAACTAAGGTACATAATGGCACTTGCAGTTCACAATCAACTGGTATGACCTTGGCCAAGAAGTTTCTAAGAACCGGGTACTACTTGCCAACAATGGAAAGAGATGCACATGACTTCGTAAGAAGTTTTTTACAATTCCAATAGCATGGAGACCTTATTCATGCACTAGCTCAAGAGCTTCATCCTATTGTTACACCTTGAAACTTTTCATAGTGGGGGCTCGATCTCATCAACAAAATCACACCCACCTCATCAAATGGCCACAGATTCATCATCACTACCACAGAGTACTTCACAAACTGGGTCGAAGAAATTCTAATGACCTAAAGCAGATATCCAAGTTCATCCTAAACTACCTCATATGTCGATACGGTGCTCCCCAATCCATTATCTATGATAATGGGACACCTTTCAAAAACTAGGATGTTCATAATTTATGTGAAAAATTTAAAATCCAACATCGCTTTTCCACTCCGTACTATCCCCAAGACAATGACCAAGCAGAAGTTACCAACAAAACCATCTTGAAAATTCTTAACAAAATAGTCAATGACTTTGGTCATGACTGGAATCTATAGCTAAATCCCACCTTATGGCCTACTGCAACAGCATCCACACACCAACAGGCACAACCCCATTCTCCCTGAAATACGGATCAAAAGCCATTATCCCAATCAAGATCAACCTCCCATCATTAAGGATATCACTGCAAAACCTCATCATAGATGAGGAAATTTGGGTTTCAAGGTTAAATGATATAGAGTTATTAGATGAATGGTGCATGGAGGCCCTCAACCATCTATAGGTCTATCAGAACTTCCTAAAGTACAGCTACAACAAGAAGATCAAGAGACGCACCTTCCAAGTCGGCGAACTTGTGCTAAAAGAAAATCAAATTAATGTGTCAGATCTAGAAAGAAAAGGAAAATTTGAGCCCAACTGGTTGGGACCTTTTGTCATCACAGCAAATTATAAATCAGGGGCATATTAGGTGTCAACACCAAAAGGCAAGCCTCTGCAAAAACCCGTAAATAGCTCCCATCTCAAAACATTTTATGGCTAAAATATTGCAAGGTATAGAACCAAAAAATACAAAAAATTCAAAAAAGTTCCTGAAAAAATGGTCACCCTAATGAAAACCTAGCAAACCTATCTTGGTGACAACAAAAAAATCCAAAAATCCAAAAATCCAAAAAATCAGAAAAAGGATTGAAAACAGTAAAGAAAAAAATCATCCTCTAGTGAAAACTACTTCGGTGGCGCTTTGGACAAGTACCTTGGTGAAAACCTAGCAAACATGCACCAAGCGTAAATAAAGCACTCTCCATCCACCAAGATCTTCATGACCTTTTTCGCACACTCACTAATCCATTACATTCCATCTCTCCTTCTAGCGTCCGTTCGTAACCATACCATAGCCTGATCTTCTGCTTGTATCATATTCGACCATAGTACTACTTCGCATATTCCCAAGGTCATTTTTTCCTGCCTGTATTGAAGTAGTCTTTCACAGCACACTAGGGGCATGTTCCTATAACTGCATCAGATCAGATTCGTGTATATTCTAGTGATCTTCCTAGACATTAAAAAATCAAAAAATATTCAAAAATCAATCAAAAATCGAAAAACATTCAAAAAATCATATCAAAATCCAAAAATGTCAAAAATCTAAAAAAATCAAAAAGTGGCATCATCTTGTCGAACTACGTCGTCTCAAAGCTTGAACGTAGGAAAGGTTTATCTTTGATCATCCCCCAAGACATTTTAGGTCAGTCCTTAGGTGTTTGTCGCAATCTAGCAATTTGTTTGCCCATCTTTCTCATCATCGAATCAAGTCTGTCGTCAGTCAAACTATGTGGTCTCTTTGTGTATAATGTAGGCAAGGCTAATCTACAAGAAAGCTACAGGCCATACCAAGTATGAGATCAACAAGCTTGTATCAAAAATTAAAAGAAATAGAGAACAATGTGAATAATTCTTATTAGATCTTCTCCAAAAGTTCAAAAAAACATCTATTCAAGCCTCTCAAGGCTTTACATAGTATTTTACACCCTTCTCTAACTGATCCACACCATCAACTAGCTAAAAACCAACTTTCAAAACAAGTAACCATTGTATTTCAAATTTGTTGCTTTAAGCAACTTAAAAATTTGCAGCTTTAGACTCCTCCAACCTAATGACTACAAATAATGACCTCTAAACCTACACAAATGGATTATAAATAACCTATTACATAAAAAAAAAATCCATTCTTTCATAGTCATATACAAATTCACAAATTTTCCTTCAAAGGCTACAAAGACAACTTCTAGTGCAAGATTGAAATTTTCACATTTTTTATCACTAAACCCAAAACTCACCCTAAAACATACCTAATGGTCTTAATTGACCTTATTAAAGACAAAGCATGCTCAAAATACCCACAAAAACCTATTGACCAAGCTATTCACCATTAGATAATCAAAGATTGAGGGTGAGGTGTAGGTGCTCCTGCACCAATTGGGCAACACTGATCATACACTTTTTTGTGTGGAATACTCAAACTTCTCAACCGTCATTTGTATGTTTCTCTTTTCCATTGTTTTGCATGCCATCATAAGGGATCAAGCCGGTTGAACACAACTCAAATCAATTCCACATGTTTGGATGTGAAAGAGGACCATGTCTAGTGTAAAAATACCTATCAAGACATGTTGGAGCAGTTACTTTGGTCACATGAATTCCAAAACGAAAGTTGCACCACTTTGCAACTTTACACTGCTTCCATTTGACACTTTTTCCATCAAGTGAAAACAAGACACCACATGAAAATGACTTTGAGATAACAAAAAATGAGATAGGTTACTATAGAGGGGCCCAACGCGATCCTATACGCTCAGACGTAGAGGTCATAAGTGTCACAATTTTTGAGTAATAGTCTGTCAAAGTTTACTTTCCTTTTGCACTTGGGACCCTTAAGGGATCAATTCAGTTGAACATAGCCCAGAGTGATTTAGCATATTTGGGTGTGAAAGAGGACCATGTCTAGAGTAAAAATACCTATTCAGATAATCGTAAATAGTCTTTTTGGTCACATGAGTTGTAGAATGAAAGTTGCACCACTTTGAAACTTTGCACTGCTTGCATTTGATATGTTTTCCATCAAGTGAAAATCTGTCGCCACAGGAAAACCACTCCGAGATAGCCAAAACCAAGAGAGGTATTTGTAGAGGGGCCCAACGTGATCATCTAGGATCAAACAAGATATTTTTAAGCATCATGGTATTCAGGTAACAACATGCTAAAATTTTCAACCATTTTGCACTTTAGACGCTAAAGGGATCGATTTGGTGGAACATAGCTCAAAGTGATTCTGCATGATTGGGTGTGAAAGAAGACCATTCATAGCATAAAAATACCTATTAAAATGCATTGGTACAATCCAGTTGGTCACACAAGTTGCAGAACAAAAGTTGCACCACTTTGCAAGTTTGCACTACTTGCATTGGACATTTTTTTCATCAAGTGAAAATCCACCACCACAGGAAAACCACTCCGAGAGAGCCAAAATTGAGAGATTTTTTTGTAGAGGGGCCCAATAAAATCCTATAGGATCAGACGAGAAGTTTCTAAGCCTCACAGTATCTGAGTAGCAATATGTTAAAGTTTGCAGCCATTTAGCACTTTGGAGTCTTAAGGGATCGATCTGGCTGAACGTACCTCAAAGCAATTCTAAGTGTTTGGGGGAAAAATAGGACCATTAATAGCATGAAAATACCTATTCAGATGTATTGGAATAGTCTGCTTGGTCACACGAGTTCCAGAACAAAATTTGCACCACTTTGCAACTTTGCACTGCTTGCATTTGACGCTTTTTCAATTAAGTGAAAATCCTCCGCGATGAGAAAACACTCTGAGATAGCCAAAAAAAAGAGAGGTTTTTGTAGAGGGTTCCAACACAATCCTCTAGGATCAGATGAGGAGTTTCTAAGCATCATGATATCTATGTAATAGCATGCTAAATTTTGCAGCCATTTTGCACTTTGGACACTTAAGGGATCGATCCAGTTGAATGTACGTCATAGCGATTCTGCATGTTTGGATACAAAAGAGGACTATTCCTAGCCTAAAAATACATATTTGGATGCGTTGGAACATTCCACTTGGTCACACGAGTTGCAGAGTGAAAGTTGCACCACTTTGCAACTTTGCACTGCTTGCATTTGACACTTTTTCCATCAAGTGAAAATCCACCACCACGGGAAAATCACTCCGAGATAGCCAAAACCGAGAGAGGTTTTTGTAGAGGGTCCCAACGCGATCTTGTAGGATTAGACAAGAAGTTTCTAAGCATCATGGTATCTGAGTAACAACATGCTGAAGTTTGCAGCCATTTATCACTTTGGACTTTTAAGGGATCAATCTGGTTGAACGTAGCTCAGAGCGATTCTGCGTGTATAGGTGTGAAAGAGGACTATAGATAGCATAAAAATACCTATATGGATGTTTTGGAACAGCCTACTTGGTCACATGAGTTGAAGAATTAAATTTTCACCACTTTGCAACTTTGCACTACTTGCATTTGACGCTTTTTCCTTCAAGTGAAAATTCGCTGCCACGGGAAAACCACTCTAAGATAGCCAAAAATAGAGAGGGTTTTCTAGAGGGGCCCAACACAATCCTATAGGACTAGATGAGAAATTTATAAGTGAAATGGAATAATTTTTATGGGGTTTGTGTTGCTACCCCTATAGATTTTGATGGAAAAGGGCATGAAAAATGAGGTTTCACCCTAGGGTTTGATAAAATATTACACGTAGAGGTTGGTGTTTGTCTTTTTAGTTTGTGAATGTGATTTTAAGAAGGTTTGAGGTGGTGGCATGTTCTAGTAAGGTGTGGAACCATTCCTTGCAATAAACCCTCTTTATACTAGCATAAAATAAGGGTTTTGATTTGGCATGGTGGAGTGAGTTTCTCCTGAGACAAATTGCGGATCTGATGGTTTGGATACATGATAATTTTTTCCCCAACAAGTTTTTGGGGTTGTTGAATGTTTAAAGGTATGTTCCTTTGTAAATTAGGCCTATTTAGCCTAATGAGGACAATGAAGGTCATTTTTACGTACATGTTTCGAGACAGTCACTATTTATTTTGAAGTATTATTGTAACTCAATAATAGCTATCTAGATTAGTCATTTTTTTGTGAAGTAATTTGAGAAGTTTTCCTCAAAACACCACTTGGAGTCACACTTTTCACTTGGAAATTCATCATAAAACCTTGTAGCAACAATTCCACCTTTGTTTCTTGAATTCCCCTGCACAGATATAAAAAAACACACCTAAAACATTCTAAGACTAACTTACTCCACTGATCTAAACTATCAAACTCGGTGGAGTAGTCATTATTGGTTATCCAAACTCTCAAAACTCGAATCTTGAGGGTTATAGACCGAGTTGAGAAAAATTAGTTCAAACTAATGATAAACTCAATGGATATGCTCCAAAATAGATTCAAATGAAAGATACTTCACTATTATACCTTAAACAATAAGATTCAAGGCCTTAAACTATTGTACAAGCCATACAAGTTAATGAAAAATATGAAAAACTCATAAAATCACTAAAATAGGGACTTTATTGATTGTAAATATTCAAGATTACAATAGATCTTTGCTATGCTTGACCTTACTGCTTTATATCACTTCTCTAATCACCTAATAACCTCTTTGAGACTTTGAATACATTACATATAACCTTGACATGACCTTTTTCACATTGTTTACATTTAAAAATTAAAAATTTACAAATTTTCCTATTGAAGGCATTTACAGAACAAGGTGCTATTGCACCAAACATGAACTCCAAAATTAAAGTATTTGAGTAAATCTCATTAAAATGCCTTAGGTACTTCATTTCACAGACCTTTTACAATGTCACTCATACATTCGAGATTTTTTTTAAATGTCTACATCATAGGTGCTCATAATGAGGTTAACTTGAATTAGGTAACTTGAGATTCCCTCACTAAGCTTCACACACTCATTTATAATGGATTGAAATCAGAATTGATATTTTTCAAGATCATCAAAATAAGGATGTTGCATTTCATTTTTGGCTAAGATTCTCTTTGATGGATCATAAATCAAAATTTTCTGCAACATGAGATCAATCAATTTTTAGTAGTTTACTTACAAATACGCAAAGTAAAAGATAAAAAGAAAGAGCATCCAAAATGGAAATGAAATGGAAATGAAATGAAAATAGATAGAAGGAACTTACAGATAGGCATGCAGGTCTCACAAATTAGTCACTCCTGGTCATAAATCTTCACTGGGAATTCCAACATACCTATTACACCCAACACCTCTCATCAATAAAGTAAGTTGAAATTTGAGATGCTCTTATAATGTCTACATCATAGCTGCTCATGATAAGGTTAACTTCAAATGAATAACTTGAAAGTCCCTCACCAAGATTTGCACACACTTTTCTAATGGATTAAAATCATGATTGAGATTTGTCAAGATCATCAAAATAAGGATGTTGCATTGCTTTTCTAGCTGACATTCTCTTGGATGGCTCATATATCCGCATTTTCTACAAGGGGACACCAATCACTGTTTAGTAGGTTACTTACAAATAGGAAAAGTAAAAGAAGATGATAGAATTGGAATAAAAAAAAGTTAATGTGCATCCAAATATAAATTAATAAGAACCAATGTGCATATACTTAAAAATTAATCCAATGAACCATCCAAGTTTGCTCTACTTTTTATTGTGTCAAGTATTGCCTCATGGTCAGACTCGCGAACCTTCCACAAGGTCTTGTTCAAATATCTACCCCCATATTTGGTCAAACAAACATTGGATGCCACGACAAGGTTCGAGTAATGAAGAATCTTATGATGCGTGTCAAAGTCCTCAAACAACCAATGTTTAACACTCGAATGTGGGTACCTTCTAAGCCACATTCTAATAACCACAACTGAGCCTGTAGGGTATTCGATGTTTTCTCCATCTATAATTGGGGCTTGAAATTAATTTTTGGCTTCAACACAATGACACAAGTAATATTCTGTTCCCTCTTCATTGTCTTCATCTGCAATAAATTCATAAACATGCTCTGCATTTATATGTCTAGCAAATCTCTTGAAATTAGTCAACATTATGAATACACTACAAAGTAAGATAAATATATGGAATTTCAACAACTAAGCAAGTAGTTATATCACCTAGTTGAACTAGATCTGATACGTGGTCAAAGTCAACCATTGATTCCATCTGTGTTAGTTCCAATGCTATTGGAGGGCGATATGTGTGAAGTGGGCTAAGATAAATTGTCAACCATTTGTCAACCCACTCCCCTGACTCATAATCATTCCAGGCTTGCATTGTATATGAAGAACAAAAGCATGCCATATTTCATGTATCAATACTCCATGAACTTGCATTTGAGCTAAGGAAAGAGTGTACCTCACTCGATCCTGTTAATGTACAAAAATCCTCATATGGGGCAATGTTAGTATCATCCATCAACCAAAAACATATATGAACTGAAGACATACCTTCATTACCTGGACCCATTAAAGCATTACACCACTCGACGATTGATTTTGCATTTGTCAACTTTGCACTATCTTTATACTTTAACTCTTCTCATGCTAATGCTCTTTTCACGCATGCTCTTGCACCATCATGCTCCCCCTTTCCATGCTCGACCTCACAAAAGTTCCACATATGTTGAACACCTGTAATGACTTGCATCCTGCACAACCATTAGAACATGCTCAAGTTCTTGAACTATGCTACTTAGTTATCTGACCATAGTATATTCTGGTCGTATGCTATTCCCCTCTGAGTCAAACCACTGTAGAACATATGGAAGCAACCTTGCACGAACTGTGGAGAATGTGTGTGATCATCACTAATGTAAAATTAGTACTCCCTCAATACCTTCCTTTGGTCATTTGTACTATCAAATGCATGAATGAATTATATGTGCACAAATATCGAAACCTATGTGGAGTTGTAATACTGTGACTACACCTCACGCTGTGGTAGAAGAATGTAATTCTACACAAATTCAACCACTGATACTATGTTACCAATTGGAAAGGTGTCCTTGCATAGATTGAATTGTGTGTCCAACCATCAAGCTCTATGGGTATGCATTGCATACTCAGATAGTATATTGTCATGAAAAATGGACATAAACTGGTACACTAGAATCTTCCTAGTATTAAATCACACCTTTTTGCTTGAGACCCATCTTTTGTAGCATATGCCATTGTTTTATACTTTTCAAGCTCTACTAGTTTTTGTCCCACCTCATCTGTGCTTTCTATATGTTGACATACTGGCATATGTTGGAAGCCACCACAATGCTCACATGAACCATCCAAGCATGTTGTCCTGTAGAATATTTGGCCATCCTCTCTTTGAGATAATTTTTTTGATAAGAACTCTCTTGAAGATTTTGGTGGGGCTTCTATGCCACAATCCTGCAAAACATCGTTAGTATGCAAATCTAAACATATAGAATGATAAAAATCATAATGGTTAGAGAATTCAATATGTAGTCTACAACAAAAAGTAGTGTGCGTGTCATTTATCTTGACATAAAAGGTTAAAAATTTCAAAAAAAAATTGAAAAATACTAATTTGAGGATAATCATTTTTAAATTTATGAAAAAATTGGGTTTTTGAGTCATTTCCAAAAAATGCTTTGGATGTGGCTCACGATTCCGACAACCAATTCTCCTTCTTACCATATCCCTTTTATTCAGAGATGGCCTTGTATTATTCTTCCAATACTCTTCAATTAGTGTTCTCAAGGCTTTGACAACTTCTTTATCTTTTCGTGACAGTCTCCCAAAGAACGCTCATAATTTATTTGAATTAGTGCCCTTAATTCTTTGCTGCCTTTGAATGGCTCTTGATAAATTTTTTCTTCTAATTCCCATTTGTTCAATCCTCTTTCTAGTGAGACGAGATCTCTTTGTTTGACAACTTACCAAAGTCGATGTAATGACACATCGGGTGACATTACTATCCTTTGAGCATGAGGTCTTACCCACACTCTCATAAGCATCCATTTGATTCTTCACAATAGTGTCTTCACTCAATGTATTCGATGTTCTCAACCAAAGAGTCTTCATGATGTTCCTATAATTTACACCCCGCATCATTTCAATAAATAGTTTACATATTGCAATCTCATTTAGGCTTTCAAATAATTATTTCCAAATCTTATCAGAATACCTTCTACAAGTGTGTGCTGCAATCTTGCCTTCCATGTGCTGCAAAATATCCTCATCAATATTAATCAAATACTTTGGATTTATATGCAAAATTCTAGGTGGTGTTCTCCTAGGTAAATACATCTCAACATTAGGAATTTCATCAATATTTAATTGAGGTGGGCTAGATTGTGTAGCTTCGATCAAGGGTGGATAAGAAGACATACCATGAGGTTCATGTGGGGATGATGTCATACCTTCTTCATCAAGTCCAAGTGATGATGTACTCTCAACTTGAGATGTATTGGATGGTGTCCAACAATATTCACTTGCATTAGATGGTGTTCCTCTATATTCACTTAAGGTAGATGGTGTCCCTTCATATTCACTTGCCGCAGAGGGTGTGTCTCCAACTATGGTATCCAAATCTGTCTTACCACGATGCTTTTTCATTTGTTCCTTTTGTGCTGCCAATCCCTTTTGTCTTTTTGATGGTCGGGGTTCCTCTTCAATTGGATTGTTTTCATCAATCGTTTCCAATTTCTTCTTTGCACGATATTCCGCCACCCGAACTCTTTCCTTTTCTTTGAAGGTTTCATTCTTTTCATCTGTTAGTTTCCTCTTTGTAGTTTTCCTCAGCGTGGCAGATAATTTTATCTATAGCATGGACAAGAATACAAAATTTCAACTTCTATCATATATATGTATACAAACTATGGAAGCATACATGGTGTAGGTTCACCATTGAATGAAAATTGTCAATTCAAGAAGTTGTTGTCTAGGCTTTAGGAAAAAATCGATGCAAAGAATGAGTTAAAATATTTGAAGGAATATCATCAATAAATAGGTGAGGGAATTCTGTTTGTGTGCAGGGGAGGTCTAAAAGGGTGTTGGGCATGAAGCCCTAGAATGAAATTTTGAGTTTTCCATGAGATTTCGAGTGGTTTTGATATGCTAAAGTGTGTTTTGCATTGGGGCAGTGTGGTTTCTTGTTGAATTGAGTTTTTGAAGACCATTTTATACCTTTTTGAAGTATTTATAAGATTGTGTGAGGGTTGGATGAGTGTTTTTCAATAAACCTTTAGTTTCTTGGGTAAAAAAGAGGGTTTTTGGTGCATGCGAAGATGGGTAAAAGCAAGGTTCTTATTTTTTTTGAGTCTAAGATCTTTATATATCTTAAATAAGGTCTATGAGACCACTCTTAATATTTATTTAGTTCTTTTGAGTCATTCTAGGTGTTTAGGGGGGAGATTTGGCTTGACATTTGCAAAAAATTGCATTTTTAGCAAAGTTATCAAGAGATATGTTAGTTAAGAAGGTAAAAAAATAGTTAGATACATTGGGGGATTTTATTTTGAAGGGAAAAAAATATAAATATCATGTTAATTCTTGAATGGAGGCTTCTCTTCAAGATTTGAATCAAATATAATAAAGGGATTATCTATTGTTTTTAATTTTCCTATGTTCTTTCTCTATGTACGGACCCGTACATGTGTGTGATGCCTTGATGGTTTGGGAGATAATTTATGCATGAAATTATATTTACTTGAATAATTTTTGGTGTCTTGATACAATTTTAGAAGAGATTTTCAGTCATTTCTCCAAGTCTACCCTGTTTTGACAATGTAAGGGTTTAAGGCTATAATGTATTGATTTTCACCAATCCACCCACTATAATGGATCTATAACTTAGTGGATTGGTGCGTAACATAATAAGGTGGATGTAAAATTTGTTTGAGAGTTTGGAAGAGCATGGGTTTGGTCGGTGGAGTGATGCACTAGGCAATATATCAGCATAATCCTTTCGTTGGGCAGCAGTGGGGCATTCAAAAAAATTGAGAAATTTTGAACTTTGATCACAATAGTTTATTCTTTGAATCAATACAATGAGTGAATTGCTTCAAAGAGGGGCAAAATATAGACATGGAAAATATACAAGTTGACCAATGCACTTGATCCCAATTACTAACATCGTTTCATCCTAATTCAAACTCTCAGCTTATCATCACTTTTCATCTCTTAATTAAATAAATCATTATTTATTTAATTAGGTATTTATCCCTTGTTGATTAAATTAATCAATTTAATTTAATTAATCCTCTATCCCTCTTTAATTAAATAATTCATCTTATTTGATTAAATCCCTAAAGTCCTCTTATTAAATTGAATAAATTAAACATTATTTGATTTAATCTAACATTATCCCCTTTAGTTAAATAAATCAAAACATTTATCTAATTAAACCCTTCCTCTCAATTTGATTTAAATCAGTGCATAAATTAAATTCAAAGTTGTCACATCCCCTAATATTTATTTAAATTAATTAATCTTTGATTAATTTAATCTTAATCTATGTCACATCCTCTAGAGAATGCAACTTGCACAATAAATCAATTACTTTGATTTATTAAATTCACCTATTTTCCCTCAACATGGAATAAAGGAAGAATATTCCTTCAAATTGAATTCAAATCCAAGTGGATTTGTCCTTCCAACAAAGCATTCACTCCTCTTACATGTCCTTGTCCATTGAGCCAAATGGCATTTATTTCATTCTTTTTTCCCTCTCACATGTCATTTCCTCATTTTCAAATTCCACCTAATATCATTTATTGGCACTTTGATCAAAATTTTCACAACCTTCAAGCATTCACATCTTGACAAGTGGCACCTGGCCATTGGATTTTAAATGATCCCACATTGCTCAATTTCACTCTTTCTTCCAATTTGGAAATCTATGAATGAGAGACTCTTCCTCTCATTCTATCACCAAAAATCCAAGCAAGTATACTATACTTAATTTCATCCACAACTTATCTATTTCATATGAATATTTCATCACTTTCATGATTTCATGGCAAGGTTATGCCAAAATTTCATCAAGGAGCTTCAATCATCTACAAATCTTCATCAAAGCTTTCATAGGAGTTGGGAAAGGTCCAATTTCTACACATAATTGGCACAAATTCCCCCATGGGATCAAGAGTTTGCATTTCTTAATTAGGATTTCATTTATCTTTTATGTTTCTTCTTCATTTTTCCTATTACTGAGCATTGCAAATGGATTTCATGGGGAATCCATGGTTTATCTTGCATATGAACTTACTAATTTGTTTGTTTCTTGTATTTGTGTAGGTATAGTATTGGGGTTCACACTTCTGACCATAACTTAAATTTAATAAGATCAACCCACAAACTTTGTCATCTTTTCATCAAAATCCTTCAATTTCACTTAATTTCGTTTTTCCACAAAATCACTCACGAAAGTGCCAAATCACAAAATTGATGTAGAGAGGGATGGATACCTACTCCAAATTAAAAATAAATGATTCCTTACCAAAAATCACCATTTGAGCATGCTTCCCCTAGCAAAATTCCAAACCCATGGTGCAGGGGCACCTACAACCATGTTTCAAAATGTACTTTGGCGACAGTTTGTCTTAAGGTCTTTGGGTGAGTTCAAGAGTTTTTAGATGATTTTTTGTAGCTTTTATTGAAAATAAGGTCTAAATAGACCAATCTTTCATGTATTTAGGGATTTTGTGAGTTTGGTGATGAAATGTGGAAGTATGCACTCTTGCTTTAGAAAATTGTCAATTTTTCCATATAATCTTTGAAGGAAAATTATTCAAATTGTAAATGGAAGTGTGAGAAAAGAGTATAAAAGTTGTATTAGGGATGAAATAAAGGTTTTTGAGTGGTCTTTGGTGTCTTGGACAACAAAGTTCCATAATGTTGCTTATTTAGCAAAAGTTGTCAATGTTAGCAACTTTTAAGACAAATGAAGGTCTTGGTAGTAAACAGTTCATTATAGTTTGGTTATGGGGATGGATCAATTGGAGAAGGGCCTAAAATTTTATTTACAAACATGGTATGGCCTCATTCAAGAGGTTGGTGAAGTTTGAATTAGAAAGAAACTTGTATTTACACTATTTTTCTAAAGATCTCACTGCTTTTTGTGTGTTTGCACACCCTGTATGGGTTGTACAGGCTTAGTAATGTTTTTAAATTTATATTATTCCATAAATGAATGTTCCTAATTTCATTTTTCTCCCTTTGAAGAGGTTTTCATTGAACTTTGTGCTTGAATTAATAAATTTCTAGAAATCGGGTTCTTGCACAATCAAGGGTTTGAGGTAAATTTAATGTCTTAGATGTCATCTAACCTATTGTTCTCTCTATGACTTGGTGGGGTGACCATGTAGGATTTACTTAGGATTTTCTTAGGAGTAGAGAAGAACAAGTTTAAATTTTCCTCATGAATGATGTTAGTTTAAGGGGAAATACCCTATTTTCTCATAGAAAACAATGGTGCAGACCTAAGAAAGAGGGGTGCAGCATTTCCAAAGTGTTCCTCAAGCTTGGAGGGACCTATACAAAGGTGTCTGGGTAGTTGGGTTTAATTGGGAAGTTGTGGAAGGTAGAGTTTCAGTAAGGAGGCCTAAAAACTCTTGTTTCCTAGGTTCTAGAGAGGGTTTTAAAATTTGTTTATGGAATGAGTACTTTGGGTCCTCAAACCTTGATAATTATTAGTTTTGAAACCTAATACAAGACTATTTTTTGTCATGGAGGCTTATTGGTGGGTTCTTGAGGAGGTCCCTTTGTAAAATTGGCTAATTTGGGTCCTAAAACTGTGAAATTTGTCATTTTGAGGAAAGTGTCTTAAAAGAGTCATATGTGGATTTTTTATATGTCTCATACCACTTAAATTTATATTTATATCAATCATTTGTTTGATAGGTTTTTTGGGAGGTTTGTGAGAAATATCCCTAAAACTAGTTTGTGAAGCCTACAAGACAATTTTGGGTCAAAAGTGGCTTTTAGAAGATTTTGTTTGATCTTATTTTTGTAGGTGGTTGAATTTCAAGATGGTGTCATCTTGAAGGTGTTAACACTTTTTTCTTGCATCAAATTTCAATTTGGATTCATAATGAAGAGTCATGGTTGATAGGTAACCTTGTTGTCCTGTTGACTCAATTAAAGGTTGATGTCTTGGTTGGCATATTTGAGAGAAGTTGTGTCAATTTGTATCTTGGGTTCCCGCCACTCTGGATCAACCCGATTTTAGGCACACAACATACATCAGAACTAGGGGTGACTTCTTTGGACTATGTTTGACTTCCAATAAGCCTACTTAGCAAAAGGGTTCCCAATTACCCCAAATTTACAAAGGAAGTACCTTTTAAAGGTGAGGTTTCCACTCAAACACTAATAACAGTCAATTTTCATGATACCAAACCACCAATTTCATGATTACTTTTCCCACATAAGGTCATTACCCTACTGTCCCAAGAAAACCTCCAAAACACAAGCAAAAATAAGGGTTTTCAAGGATTTCACAACTCCAAGCCTCTCTCATTCATCCCAAGGGTCCAAACACCTTCCAATACCTCTTAAAAAACTTATCAAACACTCACAATGTCATTACACTCATTAATTTTCAGAATCATCATCATGGTTATTCACTTTCACATAAAAATGTGTTCTGGCCAGCCTAGTGCATCACTCCACCGACCAAACCCATGCTCTTCCAAACTCCCAAACAAATTTTACATCCACTTTATTATGTTACACACCAATCCACTGAGTTATAGATCCATTATAGTGGGTGGATTGGTGAAAATCAATACATTATAGCCTTAAACCCTTACATTGTCAAAATAGGGTAGACTTGGAGAAATGACTGAAAATCTCTTCTAAAATTGTATCAAGACACCAAACCTTATTCAAGTGAATATAATTTCATGCATAAATTATCTCCCAAACCTTCAAGGCATCACACACATGTACGGGTTTGTACATAGAGAAAGAACATAGGAAAATTTAAAAAAATAGATAATTCCTTTATTATATTTGATTCAAATCTTGAAGAGCAGCCTCCATTCAAGAATTAACATGATATTTATATTTTTTCCCTTCAAAATCAAATCCCCCAATGTATCTAATTATTTTTTTACCTTCTTAACTAACATATCTCTTGATAACTTTGCTAAAAATGCAATTTTTTGCAAATGTCAAGCCAAATCTCCCCCCTAAACACCTAGAATGACTCAAAAGAACTAAATAAATATTAAGAGTGGTCTCATAGACCTTATTTAAGATATATAAAGATCTTAGACTCAAAAAAATAAGAACCTTGCTTTTACCCATCTTCGCATGCACCAAAAACCCTCTTTTTTACCCAAGAAACTAAAGGTTTATTGAAAAACACTCATCCAACCCTCACACAATCTTATGAATACTTCAAAAAGGTATAAAATTGTCTTCAAAAACTCAATTCAATAAGAAACCACACTGCCCCAATGCAAAACACACTTTAGCATATCAAAACCACTCGAAATCTCATGGAAAACTCAAATTTTCACTCTAGGGCTTCATGCCCAACACCCTTTTAGACCTCCCCTGCACACAAACAGAATTCCTTCACCTATTTATTGATGATATTCCTTCAAATATTTTAAATCATTCTTTGCGTCGATTTTTTCCTAAAGCCTACACAACAACTTCTTGAATTGACAATTTTCATTCAATGGTGAACTTGCACCATGTATGCTTCCATAGTTTGTATACATATATATGATACAAGTTGACATTTTGTATTCTTGTCCATGCTATAGATAAAATTATCTACCATGCCGAAGAAAACTACAAAGAGGAAACTAACAGATGAAAAGAATGAAACCTTCAAAGAAAAGGAAAGAGTTCGGGTGGCGAAATATCGTGCAAAGAAGAAATTGGAAACGATTGATGAAAACAATCCAATTGAAGAGGAACCCCGACCATCAAAAAGACAAAAGGGATTGGCAGCACAAAAGGAACAAATGAAAAATCATCTTGGTAAGACAGATTCAGATACCGTAGTTGGAGACACACACTCTACAGCAAGTGAATATGAAGGGACACCATTGAGCACAAGTGAATATGGAGGGACACCATCTACCTTAAGTGAATATAGAGGGACACCATCTAATGAAAGTGAATATTGTTGGACACCATCCAATACATCTCAAGTTGAGAGTACATCATCACTTGGACTTGACGAAGAAGGTATGACATCATCCCCACGTGAACCTCATGGTATGTCTTCTTATCCACCCTTGATCGAAGGTACGCAATCTATCCCACCTCAATTAAATATTGATGAAATTCCTAATGTTGAGATGTATTTACCTAGGAGAACACCACCTAGAATTTTGCATATAAATCCAAAGTATTTGATTAATATTGATGAGGATATTTTGCAGCACATGGAAGGCAAGATTGCAGCACGCACTTGTAGAAGGTATTCTGATAAGATTTGGAAATACTTCTTTGAAAGCCTAAATGAGATTGCAATATGTAAACTATTTATGGAAATGATGCGGGGTGTAAATTATAGGAACATCATGAAGACTCTTTGGTTGAGAACATCGAATACATTGAGTGAAGACACTATTGTGAAGAATCAAATGGATGCTTATGAGAGTGTGGGTAAGACCTCACGCTCAAAGGATAGTAATGTCACCCGATGTGTCATTACATTGACTTTGGTAAATTTTCAAACAAAGAGATCTCGTCTCACTAGAAAGACGATTGAACAAATGGGAATTAGAAGAAAAAATTTATCAAGAGCCATTCAAAGGCAGCAAAGAATTAAGGGCACTGATTCAAATAAATTCTGAGCATTCTTTGGGAGACTATCACGAAAAGATAAAGAAGTTGTCAAAGCCTTGAGAACACTAATTGAAGAGTATTGGAAGAATAATACAAGGCCATCTCTGAATAAAAGGGATATGGTAAGAAGGAGAATTGGTTGTCAGAATCGTGAGCCACATCCAAAGCATTTTTTGGATATGACTCAAACCCAATTTTTTCATAAATTTAAAAATGATTATCCTCAAATTAGTATTTCTCAAAGATTTTTTGAAATTCCTAAACCATTTTATGTCAAGATAAATGACACGCGCACTACTTTTTGTTGTAGACTACATATTGAATTCTCTAACCATTATGATTTTTATCATTCTATATGTTTAGATTTGCATACTAACGATGTTTTGCAGGATTGTGGCATAGAAGCCCCACCAAAATCTTCAAGAGAGTTCTTATCAAAAAAATTATCTCAAATAGAGGATGGCCAGATATTCTACAGAACAACATGCTTGGATGGTTCATATGAGCATTGTGGTGGCTTCCAGAATATGCCAGTATGTCAACATATAGAAAGCACAGATGAGGTGGGGCAAAAACTAGTAGAGCTTGAAAAGTATAAAACAGTGGCATATGCTACAAAAGATGGGTCTCAAGCAAAAAGGTTTGATTTGGTATTAGGAAGATTCTAGTGTACCAGTTTATGTCCATGTTTCATGACAATATACTATCTGAGTAAGCAATGCATACCCATAGAGCTTGATGGTTGGACACTCAATTCAATCTATGCAAGGACACCTTTCCAATTGATAACATAGTATCAGTGGTTGACTTTGTGCAGAATTACATTCTACAACCACAGCGTGAGGTGTAGTCACAGTATTATAGCTCCACATACGTTTCGATATTTACACACATATACTTCATTCATGCATCTGATAATAAAAATGACCAAAGGAAGGTATTGAGGGAGTACTAATTTTACATTAGTGATGATCGCACACATTCTCCACAATTCATGCAAGGTTGCTTCCATATGTTCTACAGTGCTTTGACTCAGAGGGGAATAGCATACGACTGGCATATACTATGGTCAGATAACTAAGTACCATAGTTCAAGAACTCGAGCATGTTCTAATGGTTGTGCAGGATGCATGTCATTATAGGTGTTCAACATATGTGGAACTTCTGTGAGGTCAAGCATGGAAAGGGGGAGCATGATGGTGCAAGAGCATGTGTGAAAAGAGCATTAGCATGAGAAGAGTTAAAGTATAAAGATAGTGCAAAGTTGACAGATGCAAAATCAATCGTCGAGTGGTGTAATGCTTTAATGGGTCTAGGTAATGAAGGTATGTCTTTAGTTCATATTTTTTTTAGTTGATGGATGATACTAACATTGCCCCATATGAGGATTTTTGTACATTAACAGGATCTATTGAGGTACACTCTTTCCTTAGCTCAAATGCAGGTTCATGGAGTATTGATACATGAAATATGGCATGCTTTTGTTCTTCATATATAATGCAAGCCTCGAATGATTATGAGTCAGGGGAGTGGGTTGAAAAATGGTTGACAAGTTATCTTAGCCCACTTCACACATATCACCCTCCAACAGCATTGGAACTAACACAGATGGAATCATCGGTCGACTTTGACCACGTATCAGATCTAGTTCAACTAGGTGATATATCTACTTGCTTAGTTGTTGAAATTCCATATATTTATCTTACTTTGTAGTGTATTCATAATGTTGACTTATTTAAAGAGATTTGCTGGACATATCAATGCAGGGCATGTTTATGAATTTATTACAGATTAAGACAATGAAGAGGGAACAGGCTATTACTTGTGTCATTGTGTTGAAGCCAAAAATAAACTGCAGGCCCCAATTATAGATGGAGAAAACATCGAATACCCTATAGGCTCAGTTGTGGTTATTAGAATGTGGCTTAGAAGGTACCCACATTCAAGTGTTAAACATTGGTTGTTTGAGGACTTTGACATGCATCGTAAGATTCTTCATTACTCGAACCTTGTCGTGGCATCCAATGTTTGTTTGACCAAATATGGGGGTAGATATTTGAACAAGACCTTGTGGAAGGTTCGCGAGTCTGACCATGAGGTAATACTTGACACAATAAAGAGTAGAGCAAACCTGGATGGTTCATTGGATTAATTTTTAAGTATATGCACATTGGTTCTTATTAGTTTATATTTGTATGCACATTAATTTTTTTTATTCCAATTCTATCATCTTCTTTTACTTTTCCTATTTGTAAGTAACCTACTAAACAGTGATTGGTGTCCCCTTGTAGAAAATGAGGATATATGAGCCATCCAAGAGAATGTCAGCTAGAAAAGCAATGCAACATCCTTATTTTGATGATCTTGACAAATCTCAATCATGATTTTAATCCATTAGAAAAATGTGTGCAAATCTTGGTGAGGGAATTTCAAGTTATTCATTTGAAGTTAACCTTATCATGAGCAGCTATGATGTAGACATTATAAGAGCATCTCAAATTTCAACTTACTTTATTCATGAAAGGTGTTGTGTGTAATAGGTATGTTGGAATTCCTAGTGAAGATGTATGACCAGGAGTGACTAATTTGTGAGACCTGCATGCCTATATATAAGTTCCTTCTAACTATTTTCATTTCATTTCCATTTTGGATGATCTTTCTTTTTATCTTTTACTTTGCGTATTTGTAAGTAAACTACTAAAAACTAATTGATCTCATGTTGCAAAAAATGTTGATTTAGTATCCATCAAAGAGAATCTTAGCCAAAAATGAAATGCAACATCCTTATTTTGATGATCTTGAAAAATCTCAATTTTGATTTCAATCCATTATAAAAGACTGTGTGAAGCTTAGTGAGGGAATCTCAAGTTACCTAATTCAAGTTAACCTCATAATGAGCACCTATGATGTAGACATTTAAACATAATCTCGAATGTATGAGTGACATTGTAAAAGGTCTGTGAAATGAAGTACCTAAGGCATTTTAATGAGATTTACTCAAATACTTTAATTTTGGAGTTCATGTTTGGTGCAATAGCACCTTGTTCTCTAAATGCCTTCAATAGGAAAATTTGTAAATTTTTAATTTTGCAATGTCAACAATGTGAAAAAGGTCATGTGAAGGTCATATGTAATGTATTCAAAGTCTCAAAGAGGTTATTAGGTGATTAGAGAAGTGATATAAAGCAGTAAGGTCAAGCATAGCAAAGATCTATTGTAATCTTGCATATTTACAATCAATAAAGTCCCTATTTTAGTGATTTTATGAGTTTTTCCAATTTTTCATTAACTTGTACAGCTTGTACAGTAGTTTCAGGCCTTGAATCTTATTGTTTACGGTATAATAGTGAAGTATCTTTCATTTGAATCTATTTAGGAGCATATCCATTGAGTTTATCATTAGTTTGAACTAATTTTTCTCAATTCGGTCTGTAACCCTTAGGATTCGGGTTTTGAGAGTCTGGATAACCAATAATGACTACTCCACCAAGTTTGATAGTTTAGATCAGTGGAGTAAGTTAGTCTTAGGATGTTTTAGGTGTGTTTTTTTTTATCTGTGGAGGGGAATTCAAGAAACAAAAGTGGACTTGTTGCTACAAGGTTTTATGATGAATTTCCAAGTGAAAAGTGTGACTCCAAGTGGTGTTTTGAGGAAAACTTCTCAAATTACTTCACAAAAAAATGACTAATCTAGATAGCTATTATTGAGTTACAACACATACTTCAAAATAAATAGTGACTGTCTCAGAACATGTACGTAAAAATGACCTTCGTTGTCCTCATTAGGCTAAATAGGCCTAATTTACAAAGGAACATACCTTTAAACATTCAACAACCCCAAAAACTTGTTGGGGAAAAAATTATCATGTATCCAAACCATCAAATCCACAATTTGTCTCAAGAGAAACTCACTCCACCATGCCAAACCAAAACCCTTATTTTATGCTAGTATAAAGAGGGTTTATTGCAAGGAATGGTTCCACACCTTACCAGAACATGCCACCACCTTAGACCTTCTTAAAATCACATTCACAAACTAAAAATACAAACACCAACCTCTACGTGCAATATTTTATCAAACCCTAGGGTGAAACCTCATTTTTCATGCCCTTTTCCATCAAAATCTATAGGGGTAGCAACACAAACCCCATAAAACTTATTCCATTTCACTTATAAATTTCTCATCTGATCCTATAGGATTGTGTTGGGCCCCTCTAGAAAACCCTCTCTAAGTTTTGGCTATCTCGGAGTGGTTTTCCCGTGGCAGCGAATTTTCACTTGATGGAAAAAGCGTCAAATGCAAGCAGTGCAAAGTTGCAAAGTGGTGTAAATTTCATTCTTCAACTCATGTGACCAAGTAGGCTATTCCAAAACATCCATATAGGTATTTTTATGCCATGTATAGTCCTCTTTCACACCCAAACACGCAGAATCACTCAAAGCTACGTTCAATCGGATCGATCCCTTAAGAGTCCAAAGTGATAAATGTCTGCAAACTTCAGCATGTTGTTACTCAGATACCATGATGCTTAGAAACTTCTTGTCTAATCCTACAAGATTTTATTTGGCCCCTCTACAAAAACCACTCTCTGTTTTGGCTATCTTGGAGTGATTTTCCCGTGGTGGTGGATTTTCACTTGATGGAAAAAGTGTCAAATGTAAGCAGTGCAAAGTTGCAAAGTGGTACAACTTTCACTCTACAACTCGTGTGACCAAGTGGAATGTTCCAACGCATCCAAATAGGTATTTTTAGGCTAGGCATAGTCCTCTTTTGTATCCAAACAAGCAGAATCACTCTGACGTACATTCAACTGGATCGATCCCTTAAGGGTCCAAAGTGCAAAATGGTTGCAAACTTCAGCATGTTATTACATAGATATCATAATGCTTAGAAACTCCTCATCTGATCCTACATGATTTTGTTGGAACCCTCTACAAAAACCTCTCTTTTTTTTGGCTAGCTCAGAGTGGTTTTCTCATCACGGAGGATTTTCACTTAATGGAAAAAGCGTCAAATGCAAGCAGTGCAAAGTTGCAAAGTGGTGCAACTTTTGTTCTGGAACTCGTGTGACCAAGCGAACTATTCCAATACATCTAAATAGGTATTTTCATGCTATTAATGGTCCTATTTTTCCCCCAAACACTTAGAATCACTCTGAGGTACATTCAACTGGATCGATCCCTTAAGACTCCAAAGTGCTAAATGGATGCAAACTTTAACATGTTGTTACTCAGATACCGTGAGGCTTAGAAACTTCTTGTCTGATCCTATAGGATTTTATTGGGCCCCTCTACAAAAAAATCTCTCAATTTTGGCTCTCTCGAAGTGGTTTTCCTGTGGCAGTGGATTTTCACTTGATGGAAAAAGTGTCCAATGCAAGCAATGCAAACTTGCAAAGTGGTGCAACTTTTGTTCTGCAACTCGTGTGACCTAGCAGACTATTCCAATGCATTTTAATAGGTATTTTTATGCTATGAATGGTCTTCTTTCACACCCAAACATGTGGAATCACTTTGAGCTACGTTCCACCGAATCGATCCCTTTAGCGTCCAAAGTGCAAAATGGTTCAAAACTTTAGCATGTTGTTACCTGGATACCATGATGCTTAAAAATATCTTGTTTGATCCTAGAGGATCACGTTGGGCCCCTCTACAAATACCTCTCTTGGTTTTGGCTATCTCAGAGTGGTTTTCCTATGGCGACGGATTTTCACTTGATGGAAAAAGTATCAAATGCAAGTAGTGCAAAGTTTCAAAGTGGTGCAACTTTCGTTCTACAACTCGTGTGACCAAATGGACTATTTATGCTCATCTGAATAGGTATTTTAACACTACACATGTTCCTCTTTCACACCCAAATATGCTAAATCACTTTGAGCTATGTTCAACTGAATCGATCCCTTAAGGGTCCCAAGTGCAAAAGGAAAGTAAATTTTCACAGACTATTACTCAAAAATTGTAACACTTACGACCTCTACGTTTGAGCCTATGGGATCGCGTTGGGCCCCTCTATAGTAACCTATCTCATTTTTTGTTATCTCAAAGTCATTTTCATGTGGTGTCTAGTTTTCACTTGATGGAAAAAGTGTCAAATGGAAGCAGTGTAAGTTGAAAAGTGGTGCAAATTTCGTTTTGCAATTCATGTGACCAAAGTAACTGCTCCAATGTGTCCCAATAGGTATTTTTATGCTAGACATGGTCCTCTTTCGTACCCAAACATGTGGAATTGATTTGAGTTGTGTTCAACTGGCTTGATCCCTTATGATGGCATGCAAAACAATGGAAAAGAGAAACATACAAATGACGGTTAAGAAGTCTGAGTATTCCACACAAAAAGTGTATGATCAGTGTTGGCCAATTGGTGCAGAAGCACCTACACCTCACCCTCAATCTTTGATTATCTAATGGTGAATAGCTTCGTCAATAGGTTTTTGTGGGTATTTTGAGCATGCTTTGTCTTTAATAAGGTCAATTAAGACCATTAGGTATGTTTTAGGGTGAGTTTTGGGTCTAGTGATCAAAAATGTGAAAATTTCAATCTTGCACTAGAAGTTGTCTTTGTAGCCTTTGAAGGAAAATTTTTGAATTTGTATATGACTATGAAAGAAAGGGTTTTTTTTTATGTAATAGGCTATTTATAATCCATTTGTGTAGGTTCAGAGGTCATTATTTGTAGTCATTAGGCTGGAGGAGTCTAAAGTTGCAAATTTGTAAGTTGCTTAAAGCAACAAATTTGAAATACAATGGTTACTTGTTTTGAAAGTTGGTTTTTAGCTAGTTGATGGTGTGGATCAGTTAGAGAAGGGTGTAAAATACTATGTAAATCCTTGAGAGGCTTGAATGGATGTTTTTTTTGAACTTTTGGAGAAGATCTAATAAGAATTATTCACATTGTTCTCTATTTTTTAAATTTTTGATACAAACTTGTTGATCTCGTACTTGGTATGGCATGTAGCTTTCCTGTATGGTCCCAAGGCTGACATGGATTGAAAGAGAGATTATTTGGCTTTCTTTTGGTGGTGGTTTGGTGCAAAACCATAAATAAATAGGAGAGTTCTTATCATTTTTTTGCAAGAGTTCTAAAACCCTCAAAAACTAGGGTTTTGAGTGAAATTCCCTCATATCTTCCATCTTCACCATGTGCTAAGGCTAGATCTAGGTGGAATGGAAGAGTACCATATATATTTTGATTCCATGTTGGTTTTAGAGAATGGATTGAATGTGGGAGAGATATCCTTGGCATTCTAGGCCCGACATCTCTATGTGACAAGCCTGATTTTGTGTAACATCTAATTTTTGATGGTTTTCATAAGTGTTTTATGACAAGGGTGCTTGGGATAATTTGATATGTATTGGAAAAGGTTGTAATAACCTTTTTGTGTTTGAGGGGTTTTGGGGTGAGCCAAGGAACTTGATTCCTTGTGTGGAGTTTCCTAATTAGGCCTACCTTGTAGCATTATGTTTTGGCATGTCATGGCTTTGTCTTTTGTTGTCAAGACATAGAGCTTTGAGGACTTCTAGGAATTGGTATAAGATTCCTAGAGCCAGTGTCCTTGGTCTAGTTAATTCCTTTTGAGTGGTTCTTGTGTTGATTTTCCTAGTTGGTTAGGTTGTAAGGAATAGGAGGCCTAGTTTGGAACTGATAGGTCAGAGGTGGTTCCCGAGCATAAGGTGAGTTTTGTTGAGTTGGGTTGGTCATGTTGGGAGGTTACCAAGTCTGCTCCAAGTTTTGGACATGTCTGGTTTGATAGATTCCATGGTTGGGTAGTTGAGTTACCCTGTTGAGTCAAGTGAATGTTGGAGTCTTAGTGGGCATATTTGAGAGAAATTGTCTCAAATCACAACTTGGTTGAGCCACTCTGCATCACCAATGGTGCTTTGCAATTGGAAGAGTGATTGAGAGTGTTTTGCTTTGTTAAATAGACCTATTTGAGAGTCTAGGACAGTGTTGAGTCCATTTATTATCTGTATTATAAATTATAACTTTCTTTCTTCTGAGTCCATTTCGTATACAAGAAATAATATTGCAAAAAATCTACATATAAATATTTCGACGTGTTTATATGGTGACGTATCAAGAACATATTGGAATATTTTTATGAATAATTTCATGGAATACCAATTGAAAACATGTTTTTTTCTTTTAGATAAAGTTGTTTAGCATCAATCAATTAATATTCAAAACAAGCCATGAAGGACAACAATGATCAATGCTAGGGCTAACCAATTAATAATTATACACATGAATAATTCAACCATGTACATGTGAATAAGGGAAGCACAAGTACTCAAAAACATGTAAGCCTCAAGAAATATACACATGAATACATAGTATACACAAATTAATACAAAGTATATGCACAAATACAAGGTATACGCATGAAAACATGTAAGCCACAAAGTATACATGTAAGTTGTAAAGTATACACTTGAATGCATGTAACTCATATTTTTCAACCATCAATTTAGAATACAAATATGGACACCATCGATAAAATATATTTGTATTAACCAAATAGCCATGTAGGAATACATCAATATATGTTGATATAAGTATGAAATATATGTACAAAATAGTCATATAGGCTTACGAGAATCCCATATAGGCATACAATATCAAATATGTCCAATACAAAATATGTACAAAACTGTCGTGTAGGCATACAACAAAGGGCTCTAGAATCAAAATTCATTGCTCTCAATGCTCTGGAAATATTTTTTTTTCCTTTTCTTTTCAATCAGATGGAGATAGGTCTATCACTCTTTTTTGTTGTGCTCGAGGTGTGCTCCTACTGCTCCTCTTAGGGTTTAGTTCATGGTGAAATTTTAACTGTTACAATAAGAAGTAAAGACATGAATATATAGAAATTACATTATAAAAAATGATATATTTGACAAAATAATCACTTATCACCATCTCATGATCTCTCTCCATGAGGGAAATATTCTCACGCCCATGCTTAGGTGTGCTCAAGCCCTATATAAACCATACAGATAGAAATTAAACTACATGAATCAATAATGGTTTGATTTTTCACTAACTAACATCTCTAACAACGAATGTAAATTGAAATTTACTAATTTGCCTCATACCCCCCCTATCAAAGCCATCAAGGATTGTATAGTAGATGACACACCAATCTCCATTTCTCTCATCATATTTGGAGGTGTTTCGGCTTGCAACATCTAAAAATAAAACAATAAATTATTCAACATAATCAACGATGTGCATATAAATTTCACAAATCTATTAAGTAAAATTCATTAGTTAAACTCTTAATTCTATTATCTTTGTGTAGGTTTGAGTAAATCCACTACCACTGGGAAGTGTTCCCTCAAAACCTCCAATATTAGCTTATTCAACATCCAAAATCACATATTAAAATATGATTTGTAAAATGCTATTAACATGTAATAAATTTATAATTTTTTACTAGTTACATACCCCAGCGATAGGTGTACTGCAGAAATAAGTAGGTGGGGGGCCGGTGTATCCAATCTCAACATTGTGACCCTGCAATTTTATTAAAATCATAAAACAGTTTTAGTTAATCTTGCATTTCAAAATCAAAATTTAATAAATTAAATTCAATGAACATACTAAATTCTACCTGACTATCAATGCCATACGCCTCATGCAATATGTCAATTGCCCTCTCTATCTCCATAGTTGCAGATAGATCCTGTGTAGTAGCCTCTTGAGTATCAATTGAGTCATATGAACAAGTCGCCCCACAAGATTGTCACACATGGGTTTGAAGGCCACCACTCAAAGACTCCCCTAGATGGCGTTGTAGAATAGGGCTAGTATGATGGATGGTAGTATGGGTCAAAGTATTGCTCACCTGCAATGTCTCTACGTCACCACTTTCCTTCGCGACAGAAGGCATAACAACGTGCTCACGAGGTGGCCTAGCGAGAGCTCGTCTACCTTGCCATGTTTTATTTGGTTGTGCACCAAGTTTATCCTGAGGTGACCCACCACCTCTCCCCTGGAAATCCCTCATATCAAAATAATTTGGGATTTTGTTCAATATGGACTCACTGTATAGTTTCCTAAGGAAATATTATGTGACTTTGCAATTTTTGCACGATGAGTAATCGAAGACCATGTACCACCTATCATAAAGTTGGTTCCTAATATGTTTGTGGTGGAACGAATGAATAGGAAACCTTTTCATATTGAGGGTAAGATTTTGATTTGTGCATCGGTCAGTGAATAGTGAGCACAAATCACCTTTTGTAATTTTTAAATCCTTTACATCTTTATATGATAGTTTATTTGCATAATAATCCCTAGTTGCCTACCTCCTATCTTGCCACCCAGTTATTTGTTTGTTAATTGAATCTACATTTGTTAACATATCTTTCAATGAATTTGCTAGGGTCATTATTTTTGCGATTGAACCATTTCGATCACTCAACCTACTAATTAAATCCTCAATTTGAGTTTTGTTGTTCTCAATTTCACTCATTAAATTTTGTTGAGTGCTAGGAAGGGGTTGAATGATTGGTGGAGGAGGTGTTTTTTGTGGTTGATTTTGATCTTGAGGATTTTGTTCTTGAAAATTTGGTTGCTCTTCCTATTGAGGATCTTTAGGGTTTGCAGATTCATTTGCATCTCCTCAAAATTTAAACAAATATATATCAAATTCAACCTAAAACTAACTAATTCAAAACAAAAAGCAAACAATCCTTACCTCTCACACCTCCTCCTCCTCGTGGTGCCATCATTGTGAAGAAATATAATTTTTTGGTGAAGAATTTTTTCTAAATGGCTCCTCCTAGAACGTGAACACGAAAAATGGGGGTTTTGGCTGCGGGGAGAAGAAAAAATTGTCAAAATGAAAATGACAGCATTTCACTTCTTCTTTTTTTAACAAGCAATAACGTGAGCATGTTATAATGCGCTCGCGTTATGACTTTTCAAAACTTGTTTTTTGAATGTGGCCAAGAAATGGCTACCCATTTCCATGCACCTACCCTTCTCTCCTTCAAAATTCTTCAACAATAGCTAACAATGATGAATAACATCTTTTAAAAACTTTCCCAATAATTTCAACTTCCTAAGCACCTAAGATTACCTCTACAACTACCTTGACTCTTCATATTCCTCCACTTGGCACCATTTTGTATTTTTACAACATTGATTGACAACTTTTGTTAAGATTCTACAACTTTACATTTTATGCCTCAAATGACTACCAAAAACCATTACAAACTCAAAATTGGCTATTTAAGCCTTATTACATCATGAAAATATTTATACAACCTCAAAATCCTAAATTTTCCTCATGGAGGCATGCTCTTGTAAAGGTGCACCTACACCACTTTTTCAAACAACTCACCACTTTTTCTATGCTACCACATTTTCCAAACATGTCTACCAAAGCATTTTATCAAATAGTTCATTTTCTCACTGCTATGGCTAAAAGCTTGAAAAAGGTGATTTCCAACAAACTATGGATGCTTGGAAAAAATCTATCAAAGCAAAATAGTAAGAAATTGCATAGACAAGGCAGTTAGTAAGTTTTAAAAAAGCCTCGAAGAAATATGGTCTCATGGTGATGGAATGCCATTCCATCACCATGAGAGCACATTTCTTCGAGGAATTTCTTCAAATAGCTCACCACCTTTTCTATGATACCACATTTTCCATATATGTGTACCAAAGAATTTTATCAAACTACTCAATTCCTTGTTGCTATGGTTAAAATCCTAAAATAGGTGATTTCCAAAAAACTATGGATGCTTCAAAAAATTTCTATCAAATCATAATAGTGAGCAATAATACCTTAGAGAAGTCAATGAACTGTCTAAAAAAATTCCTTAAAGAAATGTGGTCTTATGGTGATTGAATTCCATGACGTCCATTTGATTACATAATGGCATTCCATCACCACGAGACCCCATTTCTTTGAGACATTTTTTCAAATAGTTCACTACCTTCTCTATGCCACCATAGTTATTGTACATGTCTATGAAATAATTTTATCAAATGGTTCACCAGCTTTCTGCTATGGTTAAAATTCTAAAAACATGTGCTTTAGAACAAGATATGGATAGGGAAAATAGTAAGCATGATAGTCAGAAATATATAGTTTAATAAGTACTCAAAAATTTTGTTTATTATCTCATACATTATAAGTCATGACATGGATTGCTATTATAGTTTTCATGATTGAATATAATTTGTTCTTTTATTTTTAGTTGTTGCAAGTGAAAACACCTCCGAATTTGATGAGGGCAATGGAGATCGGTGTTTCATCTACTATAGAATCCTCGATGGCTCTGACAAGGGAGGTATGAGGAAAATTACTAAATTTCAATTTACATGCATTGTTATAGATGTTGGTTCTAGTGAAAAACAAAACCATTATTGATTTTTGGTTTAATTTCTATTTGGATGGTTTATACAGGGCTTCAGCATCCCTCAGTCTGGGCATGCAAATATTTCCCTCATGGAGAGTGATCATCAGATGGTGGTAAGTGATTATTTTGTTAAATATATCATCTTTTATAATGTAATTTCTATATATTATTGTCTTTACTTCTTATTGTAATAGATAAAACTTCACGAAGAAATAAACACTAGGAGGAGTAGGAGCACTCCTCGAGTGCAGCATAAACAAGTGATAGATGAATCACCATTCGATCGACAAGCAAAGGGAAAGAAATAATTTTGAGGGCATGGAGAGCAATGACTTTTTATTCTAGAGCCCTTTGTTGTATGCCTACACGAAAATTTTTACATATTTTGTATTGGATATATTTGACATTGTATGCCTATATAGCATTCTCGTAAGCCTATATGGCTATTTTGTACCTATATTTCATACTTATATCGACATATATTGATGTATGCCTACATGGCTATTTGGTTAATACAAATATTTTTTATCGATGGTGTCCACATTTGCATTCTAAATTTATGGTTCAATAGATATGAGTTACATGTATTCAAGTGTATATTGTGCTATATTAAGTTGTATAGTGTATTCTAAACCAGATTTAATATTGTAGAGCTATATTAAGCTACCACTCTCAAGACCAATGTAACAATGATACAAAATAATGTTTGAGACTGCAAGAAGACATCAAAATGGCTAGTGTACTAAACAAATTCTTATGATTTCTGAAGAATGTTGATAACTCTACTCAATTGGCTTCTTTTTTAAAAATCATACAAATTGAACCCTGGCATCAATAGACTATGTCTATCAAGCTACCACAATTCAAGTTTCAACGATGAATATTTATCATGCATGTTTTAAATGACATTCAATTTTATGGTGGTTTTGTTTTTTATATGATGTTATGTGATATTCTAATCCTAATTCATGCTTCTAGGCTGCATATATATATTTTGTTTTTACATGTGTTTTTTGTACTAACGAACCCAAAATGAACCGAACCCCCAAACTCAAACTTGAACCTCATACAACCTCAAAACCTCTTCCAACACTCTTCATTTTTCCTGCACAAACTTAATTGACCACCAAATTATGCTTCCCTCTGACTTTACCCACTTTTACTCCCTCAAACCTCTCTTTTTCATTGAAAACCCCTCTTTTCCCAACTAGAGCATCATGCCATTACATAATTTTGACCTCCCCTATGCTTGTAGACCATTTAAACATATCAAACTCCATAGCCTCGCTCTATTTCCAACCTATTATAACTTATTCTCAAGCAATTTATTTTTTTCACCTCTTCTAGCCTTGCTTTTAAGGCCTAAATTCTAAATTTTCAACAAGGGCAGCATTAGTAATCTCTCCCAATACCTTTACCAATGTTATTTTCTTATTACTACTCCCTATCCTATTTAAATCAGGCCCATTCCATTGAAACACAGCCTGAACAATAGGTGGAATGGCCTATTTCAACATATTACACTCAAACCCTTGTATGAGCAAGTTCGGACTTGTTTCAGAAATCTACTTCTAAGTTGCTTGGAACTTAAAACAATTCCACAAGAATGGATTCTAATCAAATCTATTGGGTCTCAAAAATGTTGGTTTCAATGAACCATGAGAGGTTTCCAAACACTCACTACGTTGTTGGTCAACTGACAAGGCCAACCGGTATGGTTGAACCCTCTACTCTTAAGGCTCTACTAGACCTAGGTGGGTACACCTATATGAGTAACACATATTTGAATTATGTTTCCTACTTGACCTAACTATCCAGAAATGGCAATTTGATAGTGGAAAGATATGATCCTAGTTTGGTATAAATTGAATATGCAATATCAAGGTGTAAATTGATGTGTTCAATTAAGAGATGTCAAAAACTAATGTAATGTAAATAAGGGAGACCAGTGCCTTGTTGGGTAATGGAGTCAAATGAAAGCCTTTAACGAATGGTTTCTATCTAGTAGGTCTTCTAATTGTTTGGCATATAACTGTGAGTTTATAACTAGTATAAACATGCAAGAATGTAATTGATAAACCCTACTTGAGGCAGAATATCAAATCTAACTATTTCATTCTTCTTACTGATCCAAATGACTTTCCCAAATTACTGCAATTGATTGAAAGGAATTTTAATTCTTCTTTAAAGAATCCAATAAACCAAATCAAATAGAAACAACAAACATGTACTGATAAATCGAATATATACTTGATACTTCAATTTAAACAATCAAGAAACATCAGATTGGAGACAATCAAATAATTGCAAGAAACCAACAAACAATTGATGCCAGGATGAAATCACCAAATTAATTGTCTTTCATTATCTTCTTCGAAATTCATACATGCAACATAGTCTCCTTGAATATCATTCTGAAAATATAATGCTTACAGCGGTCAATCCTATTCTAATTCTATTATCTACCACCCCCTTTTAATTTATCCAATAACGGATATTTATACATCAGTTTGCAAAAGGACGTGCCTTTTCAAAAATTCTAAAGCATAAAAAGTTTTAACAAATTCTCCATTTAACTAATTTTGTTAAGCCACAGATGGACTATAGACATATGCTTCGTATAATCCTGGTGCTCATGAGTTTCAGCATCTCCCAATGCATCGCAAATCACAATCTCCATCATTATCATTCGCTCATTATGCTCACATGATTCATCCAATGTTACGTCCTCCATAGTGGTTGCTTTCAACATCTCTTGGATTATTATTTCGCACTCATTTTTCCATGTAGTCGCTTCTTTCATTTTCCCTTCATCATCATATAACTTGGTCAATCTATCTTCAGTAGCCTCTATCAATCCCTGCATATCTCCCTGCAACTCCTCAAAGAATTCCTTGTGCCTATCCATGATACAATTGGCATTTTCAATCTCTTCATTACTAGGAGTATCCTTATGCTCTAATTCCTCAATATTTTCCTAAATTCTGCTATCCACTCTCCTGTGTTCCTTTATTGCATCCACATATTGTGAATTTTTTCCCCAAAGCTTGTTTAACCAAGTGGTTAGAACAACCTACCTTCTTTTGATTATTGCAGCAAGCACATCTGTTTTCCCTTGAGAATATGCAGTTGATCCTTCCCAATGGTCCCTTTTCTATGAACTCTCACCTTGGGTGAGCATCCTTGTTGGTTATATTACAGCACCCACCAAATCTTTCAAGTGTTCATTTTCTCTCAACATCCTCTCATTACCATTTTTATACATCTCCCTTTCCCTTATCAATGCTTGGATTTGAGCTTTATTTAACTTGGCTATATTTATCCCAATATCAACAATCGCTATAGGATCAACCTCCCCAACCTTCAAGATCATTACATTTCCAAATGCCTTTTCAGTATCAATAACAATTGATTTTTTGTGAGGAGGATACAAGGCCCAAATCATCAATGTCTCATCATCAGGGTTGTATCTTGATCCTGTGTATACCTTTGTCGCCTTTTCTATACTTAGCTTGTGGGTGGCATTGTTATCTTTTAAGAAACTATCAAAAACTAATGCGGAGTTCATATCCAAACCTAGAAAAATCATAACACCTACCTTTTCTAGCAGCTCCCTTCCCTTTTCAGGGGTCATGTTAATCATCTCTTTGTCTACTTCATCCTTTAATCTTTTCAATAGTTGATCCTCATTTCCTAGAGTAACATTGTCAACCTGTCCCCTTATCTCTTTTCCTTTTTTCTTATATAAAAATGTCTTAAACTCTGAGGTCTTTATAAATTCATCATCTAATATGAAAGACCTATAGTCTTCATGCCTTGTATCTACATCCATGGTTTCCTCAACATTAGTTTCTCTGGCAACATAGGTATAGTTCTGAGTCTTCATTCTTGAAACTTTCCCAAATGAGCTTTGTGGCCTGTTTGCTTCTGATATCCCTTTAATGGAGGATAACAACTTAGCATCCACCAACTCCTAATTATGTTTTTTTATCACAATTTCAGCTTCCTCTGCCTCCAAGTTTCTGATTATGTCAACAGATTTATAGGGTACATGATGGTACCCTCCAAAATGTATCTTTTGTTTTTCGAGAGTGGATATATCCTTCTAGATCAAATTTTTTTCTCACTGGTGCTCTTCTCATGTTATAGTGCAACAATTTATCCAGAATCAAATCATAACCTTCCTTGGCTAATACAGTGAAATCACTAAAACACAATGTATTGGGCATAAAGGCCTGTTTCCCATATGAACTTAGGTTCATAACACTTGAGTAATCTATTTTCCTAACAATTTCTAGGTATGCAATCCCATCTGGGACAGTTCTGGGCAGAATGAAAGGTGTGTCCTCAAAGCCATAAACCCTAATCATTGTAGCATTCTCTAAGCAATACCAATCCCCCAATTGTGGTTAATTGGTCCATTGTAATCTCTAGGCCTAAGAAACCTTTTCACTTCTTCAGATAAAGAAAAATCACAAGGATGGTTGAAAAATCTATACAAGGGTTTCACAAAGAATTCTTCAAAATGTAAGAAATTTGAATTGGCAAACCTGTTGTCTCAAACAGCAACCCATAATTAAACAGGAAATGGCCTACCTTCCTTGTTGGATTGCGAAATCCTCAGCTTTTGGGGCCATAAACCCAATTCTTTTCCAAAGTACAGCACTAAGTGCATTAGCAGTGAGTAATTTCTAAGATGGAGAACAGAAGCACCACTCTTTATCGCCATCAAACCTGCATCCAGCTCCTTAAAAACATGTGCAACATAGTCAAATGACCTGTAATTATGATACTAAATGTTTGCAGCAATTACCATGGGCACAACCACCATATGCTCAGGTACCTCCATCCCTAATACCTATCCCACCGATTAGTAAGTATATTTTAGGTAAGGTTCGAAGAGATCTACATGAAAGGGTGGCCCCTCACTGTCTTCCATTGGGGCAGGCTTGCAAGGACACCTAATTATGTGCAGAGGTAACCTCCACCCTTTATAAATGGTGTCCATCCTTCTGAACTCACTGTCGAGCTCCTCACTTACTAATTTCTCGCTGCATATTCCCTCCATCCCAAAAACCTCAGCAATTGCATTCTCAATTACATGTATCAATGGGTTCCCTGGAAAATCACATGTAGCTTTGCGTTTCGGGTCATAGTGTCCAGCTAGCATCTTTACCAGTTCAACATCAATAAAAATATTAGGGCACACCAATTTCCCTAAATTAAGCCTCCATGGATTGCATACCAGGTCAAAATGATTTCTCCTGTGATAGTGGAAAATGAATAACTCATAACCCCTAATCAGAGTCCAAACATCCCCTATAAATTTGCATTTGTTGTCCAGTTTTTCAACTTCCGCTTTGAGCTGTGCAGAACGCCTAGCTCTAGGTCCAAAACTAGGTAACTGGTCTATGAGGTCCTAATTCAACTTCCTTTCAATACCTTCTGGTTGCAATTCAGTCTTTGCTTTTTTTCTTTTCATTGGTTACCCTCCCCAAGTCTTCTTCCCTTTAGTTTTCCTGAACCAGTTCCTTCCATAATTCATTTTTTTACGAATTCTGAAAGGAAGAGAAACTTACTGTAAATTTCTTACAGACTCAAGCCAGGTGAATGCTTTAATTGCTCTGCTGGTTCCTTTGCTCTTTTTCGCTTTGAATTCTGTGAGGCAATGATTTCAATTGATCATACCCTGATATGCAAAATCTCCTATGCTTCATGGCGCCATTAATGTCTTTACTGAGACATGAATGCTGCAAGTTTTTTTCAAAATTCTCGCTGTCACATCAAGGCTCATATCGGCAAGACATTTCAAATCTCTAGCCAATCTGCCTGTTCAACGTTCACCCATCTACTAAGACATCTTCCAATTTCCCCGACTTCACAAGTCTCCCTAATAGTTTCTTTCCTTTTGCTCTTTATATTACCATGATTTTCACCGAAACAACTATTGCTTAGACTTAATGAATCAGGCCAATGGTTTTTTACCTTACTCCGAGAGTACTTCATCTCACCGAGATGTTTTCTTTACTTATTTATGTCGTCGAGACCAAGAAATTTGTTCTGCTGACAAAATATTATTCACTGTGATGTCTCTTAGATCTCCCCACGATGACATGTCTCTCTGATACACCTCCCTTTTGGCAAGACAACATGCATCATCTTCTTGACATCTTTTATATTCGTATGCTTAGTTTTTATCGATGTAACCCGAGGGGTCGGTAAGACTCTCTGAACTCTCCCCGGCATCATTTGCCTCACCGAGTGAGTTCTCCCTTTGCTTTATCGGCAAGACCAATAGCACTTTGGGTAGTGTTTTGAAACTTCTCTCTGATGACCAAAGTCTCCCCGATAGGCTTCACTTTTCTCCAATTGGCCCAAGGTAACTCAGCTCGATATGACCTTACACTATCACGTCGATACCTTTTGTCTTGCTGATAAGTAATACAAAACTGCATTCTCCTAGTGTATAACTTTATCAGTATGACCCATTTGATGTTTTGCCAATATATTGAAGATATGTATATTATCATCGATGAGACCTATATCAACCTATACCGATATTTTCATATGTCAATTTTTCAATGCCAGATGAAATTTATGGGGTTTTATGACAAAATTTAAACCATATTTTGTAAAAAGACGCTATGTGAGGACTTTTGTGTTTGTATAATGAACTTTTGGGAGGCTAATAATCATGAAGGGTGAATAAAATGGTCAAAATTTCACAGTTCCAATAAAATCTAAAACCATTCTACAACATATTAAAATCATCTTAGAGAAAACTCCTGCTCTACGGACCCATACACAAGCTAGAAAAGAAGAAAATGCACAGAAATTAACAAAGAAACAGAGATATTTGATTGATATTCTCCTTCAAACTCTTCAACAACCACTAACTTTGAGTTTCCAATGATCATATTTCCTTTTGTGGAAAATTCGAACTTCTCAACCATCATGTTTATGTTTCTCTTTTTGATTGTTTTCCATGCTATCACAAGGGATCGATCTAGTTGAATGTAACTCAGAGTGATTCCACATGTTTGGGTGCAAAAGAGGACCATGCCTAGCATAAATTGAAGGGAAAAATGAAATGGATCTAATGACCCAACAGGTTCAAAAAACTTTATAAACTTACTTGAGAAGAATACAACCAATAAAAAAAGATAACAAAATTAAGCATTCATAGTTGACACAAGATATACATGGGAAAACCTTTACAGGTAAAAAATCCACCACACAAAATCAAGACAATTGTATTACAGTAACAAAATAGTTACATACAATGTTCAGTCTTCTCTAATCAGTTCACAGTAGCACTATCTTGTTCTATCTCACTATTACAATGTTATTTCTAACATACAGTTCGAAATCATCTCTTTCCCATGCAATATTGTACTCGACTTAATAATTCATACATTGCATTCAATTCTATCAACCAATCACCAACCATCAGGTTCATGAATCACTCATCCAATCATGCAATCAATTTGCTCTGACAGATATCATCATCATTGAGCCACCCAGGCATTCAGTGCCATTCCATAATCGGGTTTCAATCCCTGTTGAACAAGTCTACATTAAGTGTCATTTACTACATTGGCCTTTAGCCAATCAAACTATTGTCAACCTGCCACATGTCCTTCCTACATTCACTATCGCACTTTGACTTCGAGTCAAAATCGATCAAACTAGCCCTGAGCTCGTCTGAGCTCTCTAAGTCCTTACCGCTCTACCGTTGACCTCGTTCAACCTGCTCGCAGTATGGCAGTGAGCCAACCAAGCTCAACCGAGCTCTTACCACTCTACCGTAGCCAGGTTTGAGTCATACTGCCATATAGCGAAGAGCTCATCCGAGCTCACCGATGACTTCACCAAGCTCGCTCATCTCACCTCTGAAAACACCATTGTGCTACCATTGCATTCATCAAATAGGACCACGATGTGGCGGTGACCGGTCTATGGGACCGTTGACGGTCTTACCGCGCTATCGCTGGGATCGAGAGGCCACCCTGCGATAGGGCGGTGACTGTCAGCCAGATCGTTGGCTGTCTTACCACGGTCAATTGCTTAACCATTCGTGGTGCAGTGGTAACCGTCGGACCCAACCGCAGGCAATCTCACCGCGGCCACCGTGGTGAGTGGACCCACAACCTATAGTATGGTTGTAACTACCAAGACCACTGCAAGCGGCATCACCGTGGCCATCGCGGTTGGTTGCTTAACCACCCACAGTATTACAGTGACCAACAAGGTAGACCGAAAGATGCCAACCATGGCCACCGCGGCCAGGGAACAGATAGTGATCAATAACGTGGTAAACTACCAAGGCCTTCACCATGGTACCACCAAGGTAGGAAAAGAGCCAAGCGCGGTATGGCGATAAACTACAAAAACAACAAATTTTTGCCAAGGCATAAAAATAGGGGATTCAAGTTGTAAGTTGAGACACATTTTTCAACATAACCATACCTATTCAAACATGTTGGAGCATTTTTTTGGTCAAACGAGCTGCAGAATGAAAGCTGCACCACTTTGCAACTTTCAACTACTTGCATTTGACACTTTTTTCATCAAGTGAAAATTTGCCACCACAAGAAAATGACTTTGAGATAGAAAAAACCTAGAGAGGTTATTGTAGAGGGGCCCAATGCAATCCCATAGGATCATATGAGAATTTTCTAAGCATCATGATATCTGACTAACATCATACTGAAGTTTTTAGCCATTTTGCACTTTGGACCCTTAAGCGATCGATTCGGTTGAACATAGCTCGGAGAAATTTCACGTGTTTGGATGTGAAAGAGGACCATGCCTAGCATAAAAATACATATCTGGATATTTTAGAATAGTTTGTTTGGTAATATGAGCTGCAGAATGAAAGTTGCACCACTTTGCAACTTTCAACTACTTGCATTTGACACTTTTTTCATCAAGTGAAAATTCACCACCATAGGAAAATGACTCTGAGATAGAAAAACTAAGAGAGGTTATTATAGAGGGGCCCAACGCAATCCCGTAGGATTAGATGTGAATTTTCTAAGCATCACGATATCTGAGTAACACCATGTTGAAGTTTGCAGCCATTTTGCACTTTGGACCCTTAAGGGATCAATCTGGTTGAACGTAGCTCGGAGTGATTATGTGTGTTTGGGTGTGAAAGAGGAACATTCTTAGTGTAAACATACCTATTCAGACATTTTGGAACAATCTATTTGGTCACACGAGCTGCAGAATGAAAGTTGCACCACTTTGCAACTTTCAACTACTTGCATTTGACACTTTTTCCATCAAGTTAAAATTTTCCACCACATGAAAATGACTCTAAGATAGAAAAAAATGAGATAGGTTATTGTAGAGGGGTCCAACATAATCCCATAGGATTAGACAAGAAGTTTCTAAGCATCACAGTATCTGAGTAACACCATGCTAAAGTTTGCATCCATTTTGCACTTTTGACCCTTAAGGGATCAATCCAGTTGAACGTATCTCAGAGCGATTTTGTGTGTTTGGGTGCAAAAGAGGACCATTCATAATGTAAAAATACCTATTCAGATGTGCTGGAACAGTCTATTTGGTCACATGAGCTGCAGAATGAAAGTTGCACCACTTTGCAACTTTCAACTACTTGTATTTGACACTTTTTACATCAAGTGAAAATTTTCTACCACAACAAAATGACTCTGAGATAGAAAAAATTGAGAGAGGTTATTGTAGAGGGTCCCAACTTGATCCCATAGGGTCAAATGAGAATTTTCTAAGCATTACAGTATCCGAGTAACACCATGCTGAAGTTTGTAGTCATTTTGCACTTTGGACCCTTAAGGGATCGATCTAGTTGAACGTAGCTCGGATCGATTCCACATGTTTGGGTGAGAAAGAGGACCATTCCTAGCATAAAAATACCTATTTGAATGTGTTGAAACATTCCATTTGGTCACACAAGCTGCAGAATGAAAGTTGCACCACTTTGCAACTTTCAACTACTTGCATTTGACACTTTTTTCATCAAGTGAAAATTTGCCACCACAGGAAAAAAACTCTAAGATAGAAAAAACTGAGATAGGTTATTATAGAGGGGCTCAACATGATCCTATAGGATCATACAAGAATTTTCTAAGCATCACGGAATTATATTAACACCATGTTGAAGTTTGCAGCCATTTTGCACTTTGGACCCTTAAGGGATCAATCTAGTTGAGCGTAGCTCAGAGCGATTCCATGTGTTTGGGTGCAAAATAGGACCATGCCTAGTGTAAACATACCTATTTGAACACGTTTGAATATTCCATTTGGTCACATAAGCTACAGAACAAAATTTGCACCACTTTGCAACATTCAACTAAAAAAAATAGTTACATACAATGTTCAGTCTTCTCTGATCAACTCACAACAACACTAGCTTGTTTTATCTCACTGTTACAATGTTATTTCTAACATACAGTTCAAAATCATCTCTTTCCCATGCAATATTGTACTTGACTTAATAAGTCATACGTTGCATTAAATTCTATCAACCAATTATCGACCATCAAGTTCATGAATCACTCATCTAATCACACAATCGATCTGATCTGACAGATATCTTCATCATCAAGCCACCCACGCATTCAATGCCATTCCATAATCAGGTTTCAGTCCCTCTTGAACAAGTCTACATTAACTGCCATTTACTACATTGGCCTTTAGCCAATCAAACTGTTGTCAACTTGCCATGTGTCCTTCCTACATTCGCTATCGCACTTTGACTTCGAGTCAAAATCAATCAAACTGGCCTCGAGCTCGTCTGAGCTCTCTAGGTCCTTACCCACTCTACCATCGAACTCATTCGACCTGCTCACAGTATGGCAGTGAACCAACTGAGCTCAGCCAAGCTCTTACCACTCTACCGCAGCTAGGTTTGAGTCATCATGCAGTATAGCGGTGAGCTCATCCGAACTCACTAACAACTTCACTAAGCTCACCCGCCTCACCTTTGAAAACACCACCGCGCTACCGCTGTAGTCATCGGACAGGACTGCGGTGTGGCGGTGACCGGTCTATGGGACCGTTGATGGTCTTACTATGCTACCATGGGGGCCGAGAGGCCACCCCACGGTAGGGCGGTGACCGTCAGCTAGACCGCTAGCAGTCTTACTGTGGCCACCGCGGTCAGTCACTTAACTTTCCATGGTGCAACAGTAACTACCGGACCCAACCACCAGGCGGTCTCACCGTGGCCACTGCGGTGAGTGGACCCACCACCTATAGTATGGCAGTAACCGCCAAGACCACTACAAGTGGCATCACTATGGCCACCGCGGTCCGTTGCTTAACCACCCGCAGTATGGCAGTGACCGACAAGGCAGACCGAAAGATGCCAATTGTGGCCACCACATCTAGGGAGCAAATAGTGAGTGGTAACACGGTAAACCACCAAGACCTTCACTACACTACTGCCAAGGCAGAAAAAGAGCCAAGCGTGGTATGGCGGTAAACTACAGAAACAAAAAAAAATTGCCAAGGCATGAAAACAGGGGATTCAAGCTGAAATTTGAGACACATTTCTCAACAAGCTCCCACTTGGTGAACATTTCCAGCTCCCTCATGACTTTGAAACTTACTGTCTGTCATAGGCCCCAAGGCCCATCGATTATGCACACCATCTGAACTTGTCTATGCTAATTGGCTTTATCAAAGTGTCTGCAACATTCTTCAAGGTGTCAAAATTTTTCAGATTGACCTTGCAATCTTCAACCATATTCCTCACAAAGTGATATTTCACATCAATGTGCTTGGTCTTGGCATGAAAGGTCAAATTCTTTGCCAAACAAATGGCACTCTGACTGTCATAGCAGATTGAAATCTGCCCAGCATTAAATCCAATGTCTGAGCATAAACACCTCAACCAAATAGCTTCCTTATAGGCATGAGTTGCAACCATGTACTCTACCTCTGTCATGGATAAAGCAACTACAGCTTGTTGCTTGTTCATCCAAATGATTGCTCCACCATTAAGCATGAAAGTGTATCCACTAGTGGATCGCTTGCTATCAATGTCCCCTGCCCAATCTGAATCAACATACCCATGAATGTTGAGAGTCCTTTATGATGCAACCAAAATTCCATGGTAACACAGGGCATAGTCTGAAGTCCCCTTCAAATACTTGAATACTCTCTTCATAGCATCCTAATGTGATCTTACCATATTTTCCATAAATCAGCTTAGAACTCCCACTACTTAGGCAATGTCTAGTCCTGTACAGACCATAGCATACATCAAACTGCCAATAGCACTTGCATAAGGCACACTAGTCATGTCCTCCATCTTAGTAGCAGACTTTGGACAGTCTTCAACAAACATCTTAGTTCCATGCATGATTGGAACAACAAGTTGCTTTCAATCATCCATGCTAAACCTCTCCAGAATTGTTTTTACATACTTACTCTAACTGACTCAAATATTTCTGCTTGTTTTGTCCCTGCTTATCTCCATTCCAAGAATGTACCTAGCTGCACCAAGATCTTTCATTTTGAACTTTGCAGACAACTAAGATTTACGATCATAAATCATAGTCTTGCTATTTCCAATGAATAACATATCATCCACATACAGGGTAATAAAAAGCACATGATCATTCTCAGATTTATAATAAATACAATGATCATATTTTGATCTCACAAATCCAATTGACAACATAAACATGTCAAATTTTTGGTACCACATTCTAGGAGATTGTTTTAAACCATAGAGAGATTTATTTAACTTACAAACCAGATTTTGTTTACCTCTTTCAAAAAACTGCTCAGGTTGGGACATGTAGATTTCTTCTTCCAGCTCACCATGGAGAAACATTGTCTTCACATTCATCTATTCAATTTCAAAATCATACACAGCTGCCAATGATAACAGAAATCTGATGGATGTCAGCTTTTCTACAGGGGAAAAATCTCTCCATAGTCAATTCCCTCAATTTGAGAAAATCCCTTTGCAACCAACCTTGCCTTATACTTCTCAACACTGTCATCAAGGCCTATTTTCTTTTTGAATATCCACTTACAGTCAATAGGCTTTCGCCCTTTAGGTAGTGGTACCAAATTCCAGGTTTCATTCTTTTTCAAAGAATTTGTCTCTTCATTCATGGCTTGCAGCCAAGAATTCGAAACGGCCATGTTGATTGCTTCTTTTATAGTCCTAGGCTCATTAGTGCTAGTAATTAAAGCATAGGCATAGTTCGAATTTAACAATGAGAAACCATACCTTTCAAGTTGCTTTTTTCTTGTGTATATCTTCTTACAGGTTGAGGTTGTTCTTCATCATTAGAACTTCCAGAGCTGCTTGAGCTCTCCTAAGTCTCAGGTACAACATGCAGCTCTTCCCTTTCTGGAGTTTGGGGAAAAACAACTGCATCCTTCTTCTTGTCAGTCTGATCTATCTCAAGCTATTGATCACTTACTGAAGGTTTTAGCTCACAAAATATCACGCTTCTATTGTACAAAACCTTCTCAGTAACAGGGTTCCAAAGCTTTTGTCCCTTCACACCAACTCCATAGCTAATGAGAATACACTTGACATCCTTGTTATTCAATTTAGATCTCTTTTCATTTGGCACATAAACATATGCCTCATAGCCAAACACACGGACATGCCTCAGAAAGGGCTTCTTACTAGATCATGCTTCCAAAGGCATTTTATCAACAAGAGCAGAGCAAGGAGATCTGTTTATTAGATAACATGTTGTAGCCACAGCCTCAGCCCAAAACTTCTACTCCAAACCAGCACCACTCAACATACTCCTTGCCTTTTCCATCAGTGTCTTGTTCAGCCTTTCAGCAACTCCATTTTGCTATGGAGTGTAAGGCGTTGTCTTATGCCTTTTAATTCCATGATCAGTGCAATACCTTCCAAAATCTACAGAACAAAATTCACCGCCATTTTCTGTCCTCAAACATTTGATTTTCCTTCCAGTCTAATTCTCTACCAAAGATTTAAATTCTTTAAACTAAATGAACACTTCTAATTTATTTTTAAGAAATTATACAAATGCCCTTCTTGAACAGTCATCAATAAAAGAAACATAGTATCTAGAATTCGATAATGAAGGAACATTAACAAGACCAAACACATCTGAATGAACATAATCTAGTATACCAGAAGATTTATGAGGACTAGAATAAAATGAAACACGGTGCTATTTTCCATAGATACAATGTTCACAAAAATCAAACTCAAGGTTACAATCATCAAGCCCTTCTACAAGATTTTTATTCTTCAAAGTTTTTAAACCTTTCTCACCTATGTGATCAAGTCTATGATGCCATAGCATAGTCTTCTCAGCTAGGAGTTTTACCTCCATAGCATTTGTAGCTAGAGAAGTGTCTTCATTTTTCTCTACAGGTGCAGCATTGCTTGACTTTACAGAGGCACTGTTGCAAAGAACAGGTCATGCATCCAACTTGTACAGAGTGCCAGTACGAACACCCTTAGCTAGCACCATTGCACCTCTAGCCATTTTACATCCCCTACTTGAGAAAGAAACTTCTACAGCAGCATCATTTAACTTACTGATAGAAAGAAGATTTCGAGCCAGACCTGGTATGTGAAGTACGCCACCAATACCTTTGACTCTCCCATTAGGAAACTGAATTCTAACTCTTCCTCTGCCAACTATCTCCAACGTTGAATCACTTTCCAAGTATACCTTTCCATCGTCATACTTCTTGTATTTAGAGAAACATTCTCTATTGGACGTCATGTGAAAGGACGCACCTGATTCAACTAGCCAGACATCATCTGATGCCTAAGTTGTCAAGGTTGTTGCAATGAAGGAATTTGCATCACTTTGAGAAGATTCATTGTCAGAGACATTCTTCTTCTTCTTCTCCTTGCAGTCCTTCTGGATATGACCAGGTTGCCCACAGTTCCAGCATCTAACCTTGAACTTTTTACCAAGAGACTCTGATCTCCCTACAAATTTGGATTTTGACTTCTTGTCTTTCTTCTTGTCTTTCTCCTTTAGTCTACCTCGAATAGCAAGAGCCTCTTTGGCCATCTCAGAAGACTTCCTTTGCATTTCTTTAGACAAGATCGAAGCAACCACATCATCCATCTTGAATGCAGCAGTTGTGCTTCCAATAGCCATCACCAGATGATCCCAACTATCAGGTAATGAACACAATAGGAGCATGCAATGATCCTCCTCGGTCTTTACACCTACAGACGCCAGCTAAGTAACACTCGTGTTAAACGACTTCAGATGGTCTGCAACAAATGCACCTTTGTCCATCTTCAAGGAGTACAACTTCTTCCTCAGGAATAACTTATTTACCAGAGACTTTCCTTGATAAATATCACCAAGCTTCTTCCACAATGAAGCTATAGACTGCTCCTCATGGATGTTCAAGAGTATAGAATCGGCAAGACTCAGTCTTATCAGACCTCTTGCTTTTCTATCAGCAAGATCCCAAGCCTCTTGTGTCGTACTTTGTGGATTAGTTCCGGAAACTGCTAATCAAAGGTCTTTATCCACCAGCAAGTCTTCCAATTTGAGTTTCCATAACTCAAAGTTGCTACCATTAAAATTTTCAATATCTACTCTACCTGATGTACTTGCCATCTCAAACAGAAAAAAGTTTCAACAATGCAAGACTCCCACTGAAATAGTATTAGCACAAAAAATTGAGCGTTCTCTCAAAGATAACACAACAGGCAAGGCTTTGATACCACTTCAAGGGAAAAATGGGATGGATCTAATGACCCAACAGTGCAGAATACATTCCCTTAACACTAATACAACAGAGGAGAAGAGCATAAACAGGTTCAAAAAACTTTATAAACTTACATGAGAAGAATACAACCAATAAAAATAGATAATAGAATTAAGCATTCACATTTGACATAAGATGTACATGGGAAAACCTTTACAGGTAAAAAATCCACCACACAAAGTCAAGACAATTGTATTACAGTAACAAAATAGTTACATACAATGTTCAGTCTTCTCTAATCAGCTCACAATAGCACTATCTTGTTCTATCTCACTATTACAATGTTATTTCTAACATACAGTTTGAAATCATCTCTTTCCCATGCAATATTGTACTCGACTTAATAATTCATACATTGCATTCAATTCTATCAATCAATCACCAACCATCAAGTTCATGAATCACTCATCCAATCATGCAATCAATTTGCTCTGACAGATATCTTCATCATCGAGCCACCCAGGCATTCAATGCCATTCCATAATCGGGTTTCAATCCCTGTCGAACAAGTCTACATTAAGTGCCATTTACTACACTGGCCTTTAGCCAATCAAACTATTGTCAACTTGCATTCACTATCGCACTTTGACTTCGAGTCAAAATCGATCAAACTGGCCCCGAGCTCGTCTGAGCTCTCTAAGCCCTTACCACTCTACCGCTAACCTCGTTCAACCTGCTCGCAGTATGGCAGTGAGCCAACCAAGCTCAGCCGAGCTCTTACCGCTCTACCGCAACCAGGTTTGAGTCATCCTGCTGTATAGCGGTGAGCTCATCCGAGCTCACTGACGACTTCACCGAGCTCACTCACCTCACCCCTAAAACACCACTATGTTACTACTGTAGTCATCAGATAGGACCACGATGTGGCAGTGACCGGTCTATGGGACCATTGACGGTCTTACCACGCTATCGTTGGGATCGAGAGGCCACCCCGCGGTAGGGCGGTGACCGTCAGCCAGACCGTTGGCTGTCTTACCGTGGTCAGTCACTTAACTGTTCGTGGTGCGGTGGTAACCGTCGGACCCAACCACAGGTGGTCTCACCGCAACCACCGCGGTGAGTGGACCCACTGCCTGTGGTATGGTTGTAACTGCCAAGACCACTGCAAGCGGCATCACCGCGGCCACCGCGGTCGGTTGCTTAACCGCCCGCAGTATCGCGGTGACCGACAAGGTAGACCGAAAGATGCCAACCATGGCCATTATAGCCAAGGAATAGACAGTCATCAATAACGCGATAAATCGGGAAGGCCTTCACCGCGGTACCGCCAAGGTAGGAAAAGAGCCAGGCACGGTATGGCAGTAAACTACAGAAACAACAAATTTTTGCCAAGGCATGAAAACAGGGGATTCAAGTTGGAAGTTGAGACACATTTTTCAACATAACCATACATATTCAAATGCGTTGGAACATTTTTCTTGGTCAAACAAGCTGCAAAACGAAAGTTGCAACACGTTGCAACTTTCAACTACTTGCATTTGACACTTTTTCCATCAAGTGAAAATTTGCCACCGCAAGAAAATGACTTTGAGATAGAAAAAACCTCGAGAGGTTATTGTAGAGGGGCCCAACACGATCCCATAGGATCATATGAGAAGTTTCTAAGCATCACGATATCTGAGTAACGTCATACTAAATTTTTTAGCCATTTTGCACTTTGGACCCTTAAGCGATCGATTCGGTTGAACGTAGCTCGGAGCGATTCCGCGTGTTTGGGTGTAAAAAAGGACCATTCCTAGCATAAAAATACATATTTGGATATTTTGGAATAGTTTGTTTGGTATTATGAGCTGCAGAATGAAAGTTGCACCACTTTGCAACTTTCAACTACTTGCATTTGACACTTTTTTCATCAAGTGAAAATTCACCACCACAGGAAAATGACTTTGAGATAGAAAAAACTGAGAGAGGTTATTGTAGAGGGGCCCAATGCAATACCATAGGATTAGATGTGAATTTTCTAAGCATCATGGTATCTGAGTAACACCATGTTGAAGTCTATAGCCATTTTGCACTTTGGACCCTTAAGAGATCGATCTGGTTGAACATAGCTCGGAGTGATTATGTGTGTTTGGGTGTGAAAGAGGAACATTCTTAGTGTAAACATACCTATTCAGACATTTTGGAACAATCTATTTGGTCACACGAGCTGCAGAATGAAAGTTGCACCACTTTGCAACTTTCAACTACTTGCATTTGACACTTTTTCCATCAAGTTAAAATTTTCCACCACATGAAAATGACTCTGAGATAGAAAAAAATGAGATAGGTTATTGTAGAGGGGTCCAACATGATCCCATAGGATTAGACAAGAAGTTTCTAAGCATCATGGTATCTGAGTAACACCATGCTGAAGTTTGCATCCATTTTGCACTTTTGACCCTTAAGGGATCGATCCGGTTGAACGTATCTCAGAGCGATTTTGTGTGTTTGGGTGCGAAAGAGGACCATTCCTAATGTAAAAATACCTATTCGGATGCGTTGGAGCAGTCTATTTGGTCACACGAGCTGCAAAACGGAAGCCGCACCACTTTGCAACTTTCAACTACTTGTATTTGACACTTTTTACATCAAGTGAAAATTTTCTACCACAACAAAATGACTCTGAGATAGAAAAAACTGAGAGAGGTTATTGTAGAGGGTCCCAACTTGATCCCATAGGATCAAATAAGAATTTTCTAAGCATCACAATATTCGAGTAACACCATGCTGAAGTTTGTAGCTATTTTGCACTTTGGACCCTTAAGGGATCGATCTAGTTGAACGTAGCTCGGATTGATTCCACATGTTTGGGTGAGAAAGAGGACCATTCCTAGCATAAAAATACCTATTTGGATGCATTGAAACATTCCATTTGGTCACACAAGCTACAGAATGAAAGTTACACGACTTTGCAACTTTCAACTACTTGCATTTGACACTTTTTTCATCAAGTGAAAATTCGCCACCATAGGAAAAAAACTCTGAGATAGAAAAAACCGATATAGGTTATTGTAGAGGTGTTCAACATGATCCTATAGGATCATACAAGAATTTTCTAAGCATTGCGGTATTATATTAACACCATGTTGAAGTTTGCAGTCATTTTGCACTTTGGACCCTTAAGGGATCAATCTAGTTGAGCATAGCTCGGAGTGATTCCACGTGTTTGGGTGCAAAATAGGACCATGCCTAGTGTAAACATACCTATTTGAACACATTTGAATAGTCCATTTGGTCACACAAGCTACAGAACAAAAGTTGCACCACTTTGCAACTTTCAACTACTTGCATTTGACACTTTTTCCATCAAGTGAAAATTTGTCACCACAGGAAAAAAACTCCTAGATAGCAAAAACTGAGACAATTTATTATAGAGGGGCCCAACGCAATCCCATAGGATCAGATGGATATTTCGTAAGTGCCACTGTATCCGAGTAATGCCCCGTCAAAGATTGTTGCCCTTTTGCACTTTGGACCCTTAAGGGATCAAGTCGGTTTAATGTAGCTCAACGAGATTCTGCATGTTTGGGTCTCAAAGAGGACCATTCCTAGTGTAAACATACCTATTCGGATGTGTTGGAACTGTCTGTTTGGTCACACGAGCTGCAAAATGAAAGTTGTACCACTTTGCAACTTTGAACTACTTGCATTTGACACTTGTTCCATCAAGTGAAAATTCGCCACCACAGAAAAATGACTTCGAGATAGAAAAAATTGAGAGAGGTTATTTTTGAGGGACCCAACGCAATCCCATAGGATCAGACGGATATTTTGTAAGCGCAATGATTTCCAAGTAATACCTCATCAAATATTTCTTCCCTTTTGCACTTTGGATCCTTAAAGGATCAAGTCGGTTGAACGTAGCTTGGAGCAATTATGCTCTCTTTTCAATGGAATTAGGTGGAAAGAAGACTTAACTCCATTTTAGTTTTTTTTTGGTTGGATTTCAAGTGATTTTGTGCATTTTAGAAGCCAATTACTGAGGGTCGGTCTGTATACCCTTTTTTAAGGGTTTTGAGTGTATTAAAATGTCATAGTAAGCCTTCCACCCACTGTATACTTCTGTAACTCAATGGAAAGGCTTAGTTAGGTTTATAAAACATGTGTGCAAAGTTTTGTGTGCAAGGGAGGTGAATAGTGGGTTTTTAAGTGATACCCAAGATGTCAAATGGTGCAATTTTTAGTGGAAAATGGTGGTTTAGTGCTAGGGTTTGAAGAAATATTTCAGGGCAGTAATATCTCTTGAACTTTTAAGCTTGTGAAGACCTTTTTGAAGGTGTTTCAGGCTTTGGTTGGTTGTGAGAATGTTTGGAGTATGGGTTTTCAATAAACCCTTGCCTAACTTGTGAATGAAGAGGGTTTTGGGGTTTGTTATGTTAGAGGACTTATCACACCCTAGAAGTGGAGGAATTGGTGGTTTGGTAGACTAGTTAATGTTTCCCATTGGTGGTTTCCATGTGATAGGAAGAATAAAGGGGGGGTTTCTTTTTTGTGAAAGCTGATCCAAAAGAGTCTTATGAGGGTTTGATGTATGTTGAAGAAGGCTTAAATGGGTGACTAAAATGGTGGTTTGTTACAGAGGTTGTTAAGGAATTATGAGAGTTAAGGTGGGAAAAATAGATCTCTAGACCTACAAGAGTGACTAGGTGCAAAGTTGAAAATAAGCCAAGATTGAGTTTTGAAGGAAGGAACAAGGTTGGAATCCTTTTCTATTGTGGAAGTGAGTTGATTGCCTCCCTGTATTTCTATCAGAATCACTTCCTATCAAAATCACTTCAAGTTTACATTTTTTTGCACTTTTTCACATTGACAACTTTTCAATTTTTGCAATTTTACATCATTTTGACAAATATGCAACAAGAACTCCAAAATTAGCCCAAAACCATCTAACATGACTTATTACATTATAAATTGGTCTAATATGACCTTATTCAATTGACAAAACTCAAAACACAAAACTAACTTAAGACTTCCATGAACCAAATTTGTTCAATAACCTTGGTGCCTCTGCACCAAATTTCATTATTTCAATAAATCTCATTACAATGCCTTAAGTAGTCTATTGTCATAGATATTTTACAATTTCATTCATACATTCGAGATTCTCTTATAATTTCTACATCATAGGTGCTCATTATGAGGTTAACTTCAAATGAGTAACTTGAGATTCCCTCGCAAAGCTTCACATGCTCTTGTATAATGGTTTCAAATAAGAATTGATATTTCTCAAGATCATCAAAATAAGGATGTTTCATTTCCTTTTTGGATTAGATTCTCTTCGATGGCTCATAAATCAGCATTTTCTACAAGGAGAGATCAATCAATTTTTAGTAGTTTACTTACAAATACACAAAGTAAAAGAAGAAAAAGAAAGAGCATCCAAAATAGAAATGAAATGAAAATAGATGGAAGGAACTTACAGATAAGCATGGAAATCTCTTAACTTAGTCACTCCTGGTCATACATCTTCACTATGAGTTCCAAGATACCTATTCCACACAACACCTCTCATGAATAGAATATCTTGAAATTCGAGATGCTCTTATAATGTCTACATCATAGATGCTTAGGATAAGGTTAACTTCAAATGAATAACTTGAAATTCCCTCACCAATATTTGCATGCACTTCTGTAATGGCTTAAAATCATAATTGAGATTTGTCAAGATCATCAAAATAAGGATGTTGCATTGCTTTTTTGGCTGAGATTCTCTTGGATGGCTCATAAATCTGCATTTTCTGCAAGGGGACACCAAGCAATGTTTAGCAGGTTACTTACAAATAGGAAAATTAAAAGGAGATGATAGCATTGGCATAAAACAAATTAATGTGCATACAAGTATGAAATTAATAAGAACCAATGTGCATATACTTACAAATTAATCCAATGAAAAATTCGAGTCTGCTCTACTTTTTATTGTGTCAAGTATTGCCTCATGGTTAGACTTATGGACCTTCCACAATGTCTTCTTAAAACGTCTACCCCCATATTTGTTCAAATGAACATTGGATGCCATGACAAGGTTCGAGTAATGAAGAATCTTATGGTGTGTGTCAAATTTCTGAAACAGCCAATGTTTAACACTTGAATGTGGGTACCTTCTAAGCCAGGTTCCAGTAACCACAACTGAGCCTATAGGGTATTCAATGTTTTCTCCATCTATAATTGGGGCCTCCAATTTATTTTTGGCCTCAACACAATGACACAAGTAATAGTATATTCCCTCTTCATTGTCTTCATCTGCAATAACTGCATAAACATGCCCTACATTGATATGTGCAACAAATCTCTTGAAGTCAACATTACGAATACACTACAAAGTAGGATAACGATATGGAATTTCAAAAACTAAGCAAGTAGATATATTACCTAGTTGAACTAGATCTGACAAGTGGTCAAAGTCAACACATGATTCCATCTGTGTCAATTCCAATTCCATCAGAGGACGATATGTGTGAAGTGGGCTAAGATAACTTGTCAACCATTTTTCAACCCATTCCCCTAAATCACAATCATTACAGGCATGCATTGTACATGAAGAACAAAAGCATGCCATATTTCATGTTTCGATACTCTGCAGACCTGCATTTGAGCTAAGGAAAGAGTGTAGCTCACTTGATCCTTTTAGTGTACAAAATCCTCATATGGTGAAATATTAGTATCATCCATCAACTAAAAAAATCTACAAACTGAAGACATACCTTCACTACCTAGACCCATCAAAGCATTACACCACCCGATGATTGATCTTGCATCTGTCAACTTTGCAATGTCTTTATACTTTAACTCTTCTCATGCTAATGCTCTTTTCACGCATGCTCTTACACCATCATGCTCCCCCTTTCCATGCTCGGCCTCACAAAAGTTCCACATATGTTGAACACCTGTAATGGCATGCATCCTACACAACCAGTAGAACATGCATGAGTTCTTGAACTATTTTGCATAGTTATCTGACCATATTATATGCCAACCGTATGCTATGCCCCTCTAAGCCAAACCACTATAGAACATCTGGGAGCAACCTTGCATGAACTCTGGAGAATGTGTGTGATCATCACTAATGTAAAAGGGGTACTCCCTTAATACCTTCCTTTGGTCCTCTATACTATCAAATGCATGAATGAATGTTATGTGCACAAATATCGAAACCTATGTGGAGTTGTAATACTATGAATACACCTCACATTGTGGTTGTAGAGTGTATTTCTCCACAAATTCAACCACTAATACTATGCTTCCATTTGGAAAGGTGTCCTTGCATAGCTTGAATTATTTTTCCAACCATCAAGCTCTATAGGTATGCATTGGATACTCAGATAGTATATTGTCACAAAACATGGACATAAATTGATACACTAGAATCTTATGAATAACCAAATCACACCATTTTTCTTGAGACCCTTCTTTTGTAGCATATTCCACTATTTTGTACTTCCCAAACTCTACTAGTTTTTCTCCCACCTCATCTGTGATTTCCATATGTTGACATACTGGCATACTCAAAAAAATTTGCTTGTGGCTCACGATTCTGACTACTGATTCTCCTTACCACACCCCTTTAATTCAGAGATGGCCTTGTATTATTCTTCCAATACTCTTCAATTAGTGTTCTCAAGGCTTCAACAACTTCTTTATCTTTTCGTGGAAGTCTCCCCGAGAATGCCCATAATTCATTTGAATCGGTGCCCTCAATTCTTTGTCGCCTTTGAATGGCTCTTGATTAAGTTTTTCTACTAATTCTCGTTTGTTCACTCATATTTCTAATGAGACGATCTCTCTTTGTTTGAAAACTTACCAAAGTTGGTGTAATGACACGTCGAGTGACATCACTATCCTTTGAGTGTGAGGTCTTACCCACACTCTCATAAGCATCCATTAGATTCTTCACAATAGTTTCTTCACTCGATGCATTTAATTTTCTCAACCCAAGAGTCTTCATGATTTTCCTATACTTTACACCCCGCATCATTTCAACAAATAGTTGACATCTTGTGGTCTCATTAATCCTTTCAAATAATAATTTCCAAATCTTATCAGCATATCTTCTACAAGTGCGTGTTGAAATCTTACCTTCCATGTGTTGCAAAATCTCATTATCAATATTAATCAAATACTTTGGCTTTCTATGCAAAATTCTAGGTGGTGTTCTCCTAGGTACATACATCTCAACATTAGGAATTTCATCAATATTTAATTGACATGGGCTATATTTTGTACCTTTGATCAAGGGTGGAGAAGAAGACATACATTGAGGTTCACATGGGGATGATGGCATACCTTCTTCATCAAATTCGAGTGATGATGTACTCTCAACTTGAGATGTGTTGGATGGTGTCCAACAATATTCACTTGTGGTAGATGGTGTCCCTCCATATTCACTTGCAGTAGATGGTGTCCCTCCATATTCGCTTGTGCTTAATGGCGTCCCTTCATATTCAATTGTCGAGGGTGTGTCTCCAACTATGGTATCTGAATCTATCTTACCATGATGCTTTCGCATTTGTGCCTTTTGTGCTACCAATTCCTTATCTATTTTTGACAATTGAGGTTCCTCTTCAATTGGCTTGTTTTCATCAATCATTTCCAATTTCTTCTTTTCACGATATGTCTCCACCCAAACTCTCTCCTTTTCTTTGAAGGTTTCGTTCTCTTTGTTTGTTAGTTTCTTCTTTGTTTGTTTCTTCGGCATGGCGGATAATTTTACCTCTAGAATGGTAATGAGACAAATATTAGCTCCTCAAAAATTTACCCATTCAAGTTAATGAAAATATGTCATTTAAGGCTTCATAAATAATACTTACAATCATCATGTACAAGAGCTAACCTAGCATAGACAAAGGTCACATGATTTTTTTCAATGGAATGCCTTAAAGAAAGTTGGTAATGTGGCATGCCACAATTTCAAGATAGGTTCAAAATGGAAGCATGTACAAGCATACAAAATTTCAACTTATGTCCTATATATGTATACAAAATGTGGAAGCATACATGGTGTGGGAATACCATTGAATGAAAATTGTCAATTCAAGTAGTTATTGTCTAGGCTTTAGTATTTTGGAATTTTTGCATTAAATAAGGTCAATAAAACCATTTTCCATTGTAATGAGTCATTTTTTATGTTTCCTAGGTGTTTATAAGGTTTAGATTTCAAAATTGCAAAAGACATTGGTAAGTTGCCAATTGTGCAAAAGGGCAAAATTGTAAAGTTATAAAAAGCAGATTTGAGGAAGGCAAATAGTCATACCATTTTAAATGTCAGTTGAAGGAATTAGGACAGTTATTTTTGTGGGAAAAATCATATATATCCTAGAGAACATCGATGCAAATATTGATTTAGAAGATTTGAAGGAAGATTGAATTGAAAAATCACTAGTTTTTCATATTTTATGTATTTCTAACTTTTGCAGCCTTCGTTCGGACCGTACAGAGAGATTTTGAATATAAATCTTCTTGAATCACTTTGGTGCATGTGTTAACAGTTTTTTTCATTTTATTTGACTTTAACTCCAATTCTATTGGTAGTTTGGATTGAATCTCTTGTTGCAGGTCTGTGCGCCCTGATTAAAGGGTTTTGAAGGTCTCAATTATGTAAATTGGCCCATTCCACTTACTGTGATTACTATAATCGATGGAATGGGTCTGAATCATCAATAAATAGGTGAGGGATTTTTTTTTTTGTGTAGGGGGGGTCTAAAAGGGTGTTGGGCATGAAGCCCTAGAGTGAAATTTTGAGCTTCCCATGATATTTTGCGTGGTTTTGATATGCTAAAGTGTGTTTTGTGTTGGGGAAGCATGTTTTCTTGTTGAATTGAGTTTTTGTAGGCCATTTTTGACTTGTTTTAAGTATTCATAAGATTGTGTGAGGTTTGGATGAGTATTTTTCAATAAACCCCTAGTTTCTTGGGTAAAAAGGAGGGTTTTGTGATTTGGCACTTTGGTGAGTGATTTTATGAAAAAAAATGGTGGAATCCTTGGTTTGATAACATATAGACTAATACCCTATTGATTTTGGTTTTTTGGAAAGGATTGAAGATAAGGTCCTTTGTAAAAGAGGCCTAACTTGAGGCCTAGTTGGTGTATAAATCCAGTTTTGATGAAGTTGTAACAAAGAAGCCTATTGTGTATTGTTGATATGTTATTGTGTGTCATGTTGGGACTTTGAGAAGGGTCGGGTCTTGGTCTAAGAAGACCTTCTCTAAAAGATATACTTGATTGAGTGAGTTAGCTATGCTACAAGGATGACTGTTGAATTAGTGAAAGTGAAGAATTGTATGAATTGTTAATTGTGAATTGTTGTTGTTGGTTGATTTTGTGTTGAGTTGTGTTATAGTACCTCCCCTAATTGAATCAATACACAAGTTAATTCAATTGTTAAATAACAAAATTCCTCAAAGCGATGTGGTTTTGGTGCACTAGGGGGGTTTGAGAGTCTAAGAAATATAGAAGTTTTCCAATGAAAATGGATGGTTACAAGTTTGTGATTAAAGAAAGAGAATTGAATGAGATTGTAATTTTATTCCTAAAGCATGGGTAAACATTTATAAATGTGTTTCAATAAGTGGAAGAGCATGTGAAGTTTTGGAGTATGCTTTTCTAATAAACCCGCATTTCAAAAGCTTGTTCGGGAGCATAAAGTAAGGGTTTTGTTGAAAAGTGTTTATTTGAGCCTTTCCATTCCTAAAATTGGTTGAATCTGGTGTTTTTTGACCTGGCTAAATACTGTTTAGAGTTATTAGGTGTTTTGGTGGTGATTTTAGGATACTTCATTTGTAAATTTGGCCTAATTTGAGGCTTATTCTAGCGTTTAGTCAACTTTTTTTATGTTTGTTTCAAAACAAGTTTAACTGACATTAAGGTATGTGAATGTATGTCAAAATGGGATTTAGATTGTTCCTTTAGGTTTTAAAGATACAAAATGACTGAAGATGAATCACCTAAATTAAGGGTTCGGTGACCTTTTTGGAATATGGTGGATAGTTTGCTAGAAGGAGTGAATTTGATAAAAAAGTGAAAAGGTTGTTTTTTTATGTTTGGAAATTGTTTAAAAGATGTTGGAAAATATGTCTCAATGCTTGGTAGAAGTTAGAAAGACTAACTTGTGGAATTGTTTGTTTTGAGCAAAGTTGACTCCTTGTGCAAAATGATGTTATGACTACAAGAACTAAAGAGCATCATGGATCAGTGGTTTGTGAATATGTATTTTGTTTATTTCAATCAATAACATGTTGATTATAGTGTCTTGGATGTTTGGATAAAGGTTGGTGGTTACCTTCCATGATTTGTTGTTATTTTTCCATGTAAGTTGCATTACAGAGTGAATTAGTGAATCGTGAACGAATTGAATGGTTTTGAGTTTCTAATCAGGTTTATGCTATGTTACAATCAATTTTATGATGGTTAATTTGTTTTTGAGTCTGAAAAACATTTGAGGCCAAGTTCTAATGTTTTATGGAAATATGAAATCAAGTGAAATTGAAGGATTTTGATGAAAAGATGATTGAGTTTTTTGGTTGATCTTCTTCAATTTAAGTTAGGGTCAAAAATACCCTTGATGATTTGTGGATCCTGGTAAATGCTCTGGATTAGTTTTTAAAATGTAATTGACAAGTTTATGTGTAATTTAAAATGTGCATTGACAACCTAAGGTTATAATGACAAACAAACAATGATCAATATGGAATATGCAAAATTACAAAAATGAAAGCAAGCCATAATAGACTGAAATAAAATGCGTAAAGACTTCACATACCTAAAAAACCAGAGCTTCAAATGGAGGAGTTCAATCCAATTATGTAGCCTTTGATTCTTCTTTCTTCAAACTCCTCAACAATTTAACTTTTTCAAAAGCTTGTTCCCCTCCAAACTTCAATTGTATATCACTTTTCAATGGAATTCAGACTTGAATTGATATTATATTCCTTTCAATGTGAAAACTCTGCTATTTCATGCAAAGGTGGTGGAAAGATCGTGAAAAAGGGTATGTGTAGGATCATCATGGAAAAAACAAGCCCTTAAGTGGTGATGAAAATTCAAAAAATCAGAGTTAGGAAACTAGACGTAAAAATTTGAATAATTTATCTATATTATTTCAAAAATATGTAGGAATAGAATCTATAGAAAATTGAATGTAGTTTCTAAACTACTAGGTTTTTTTTTTAAATCTATTGGTGAAAATTGAAATTTCAATGCAGTAGTACTTAAATTTAAAGGAAAAAATTAGAAGTGGGTGTCTGTCTGACCACCCTAACCACAATAAATTGATAATATTTTTTTAAAATATTTTACATATATAAGTAGAGGACTCATGTCCTGATGTGATGCATATTTTTTTGTAATTTTTTTCCAAGTAAATAATTAATTATGAACTTTTTTATTACATATTTTAAAAAATATAAAAACTTATATGTCTGACCACCTTAACTTGGTCAAAACTTCATGAAATTCATTTTTTTTTCTTTTTAATCCTATAGTATGTGAAGCATAGAATGTGACGCATGTTTCGGATTCAAAAAATGTGACATTTTTTGAAAGCTATAGATGTTTTACAATCAACCTATCAATCAAGAATTTAGTCATAATTCAAATAGAAAATGAATAATAATTATTTATTAAATTCACAGTAAAGAATAATTTATATTGGTGGAAAGTTGAGAATTTCCTTTAAAAACCCTTTTCATTTCATCAATTTTGGGTAAAATAAAAGTCGCCAACCACATGGGTCATCATATCACTTACATATTGCTACTTTTTGGCCTATCATGATCCTGCACATACCCAAAAGGTGGTGGAATGTGACAAACATGCATGCACAGTTCACAACATCATCAAAAAGCATATTTTTGTTGTAGCACTCGCAAAACTAGGAGAATATGCATAATGTGGGCCTTGAGATCATGCATATGTTGATTTTTTTACCGTTTTTAGTGGAAGACAAAACGCGCTCGCATTATAACACGCTCACGTTATAATATGAGTGTGTTATTTCTTGCTAAAACAGCCATATCTCTACTTCTTCAAAATGTGCTCGCATTATATGAAATATCGTTTTTTTTATATATTTATTTTCTCTCTCTTTGTTTATAACCTCTACCCTAATTCTATATCTCCCCTATACCCTTATAGTAGAGGAGATAGAGGTGAGTGTGTGTGTGTGTGAGAGAGAGAGAGAGAGGTAGAGGGAGAGAGAGAGGAGATATATATAGTAGAGAGGGAGGTCTAGGGTTGAGGGTTTGAGGGTTTGAGGGGTCAAGGTTAAGGGTAGATGGTGTATGGTTGAGAGAGAGAGAGTGGGAGAGAGGGAGAAAGAGAGATTGGGAGAGAGAGAGAGAGAGGGGGGAGAGTGGGGAGAAAGAGAGGGAGAGAGTGGGAGAGGGGGAGAGGGGGAGAAAGAGATAGTGGGAGAGAGGGAGAGTAGCAGAGTGGGAGAGAGCAAGAGAGGGGGAGAAATATGGAGAAAGAGGGAGAGTAGGAGAAAGAGGGAGAGAGAGGGAAAGAGGGAGAGCGGGAGAAAGAGATAGTGGTGGAAATGGAGATATAGAGGGAGGGAAAGAGGGGGAGAGTGGGAGAGAGTGGGAGAGTGGGAGAGTGGGAAGGGGGAGGCTGGTAGAAAGAGAGAGTAGGAGAGAGGGAGGGAGAGGGAGAGTGGGAGAAAGAGAGAGTGGGATTGATTGAAGGAGAGAGAGACCTAAGAGAGGGAGAGGGAGAGTGGGAGAAAGAGAGAGTGGGTTTGATTGAAGGAGAGAGATACCTAAGAGAGGGAGAGGGTATAGGAGGGAGAGATTTGAGAGAGAGAGAGAGGAGTGGGGGAGAGATAGGGGGTAGAGGGTTAAGAGTTAAGGGTTTAAGGGTTAAGGGTTTAAAGGGTTAAGGGTTAAGGATAAACAGGAGAGAGATATGAGTGAGAGAGAGAGTGGGAGAAAGAGAGAGAGTGGGAGTGATTGAACAAAAAGAGAGAGAGGGGGGGTAGGAGGGAGAGGTTTGAGAGTGAGAGAGTGAGTGGGAGAGAGATAGAGGGTAGAGGTTTAAGAGTTAAGGGTTTAAGGGTTAAGGGTTAAGGATAGAGGGGAGAGAGATAGGAGTGAGAGATAGTGGGAGAGAGTGGGAGAGTGGGAGAGAAGGAGAGTGGGAGGGATAGGGAGAGAGGGAGAGAGGGGGAGAGAGAGGGAGAGAGGGAGGGAGAGGGAGAGTGGAGAAAGAGAGAGGGAGGATTGAACAACGAGAGACCTAAGAGAGGGAGAGGGGGTAGGAGGGAGAGATTTT